>LR738711.1:98724586-98837896 GCA_902687465.1 Secale cereale | reverse complement strand
CCCACCTGGTCACCAGGCCGCCAGGCCGGCCCAACCAACGCCCCCTTAATCCCACCCGACCGGAACCCTAGTCCCTCTACTCCATACTCTCTCCCCCCACTCCTCCCTCTCCGTGCCCTGTTTCTGTATCGGGGAAGTGACCCCCCCGGACCGCGTCGTCGCCTGCCGCCTCCGTCCGGCGCGCCGCGTTTGAGGACCGCCACCTCCGCGTCGCAGCATCGACATCGCCCCACGGGCCTCAACATCCTCCTCACCCCGTGCCGACGACGCCGTTCCTGCACCGCGCCCTCAACCCCGTCGCCACGTCGCCTTGTCGCCGATGGCCACCCTCGCCGGTCTGCCCCGTCCCCGACCTCTTCCTCGTCGGCGCCAACGCGCCTCACCGGCCTCTTCTCAGCAAACACTGGTGAGGCCCCGGCCTCCTCTCCCCCTCGCCCCGCTCTCAACATGAACCCATCGCGCCCACGTCAGCGCCTACGCGCGCGTGCCCGCAGCGCTGCATCACTGCGCCCGCGTGCTGGAGCTCTAGCTCCGGGCCGCACTCGCCTTCTACCTCGTCCGCCCCGTGCTACTGCCTCACCGCCGCCGCCCGGTCCTGCGCTGGCCTCGCCTGAGCCATGCCTCGCCGGCGCCCCTGCCGTGGAACCCGTCCCTCCTTCGCCTGTAGCCACCGCCGCTGCCTCCCCACCGGCGTTCCCCTCCGGTGACCGCCCGTGCCTTCCGCCACACTCCCGTCCCGCCGGTAGCCTCGCCCGCCTCGCCGAGGCCGCAGCCGCCACTCGCCCCGTCCATCCCCGACCCTGGCCGCCGGTGCCGGCGAGCGTCGTGCACGCCCCGCGCCCTCGGGCACGCGGCGTATCGGGCAGGCGCCCGACGCCCTGGCAACGGCCCCGTTGCGCCCGACCCGATAGGCCCCTGGGCCTATGACAGGGGGCCCCGGGCCCCAGAATGTTTTACAAAAAAAGGATAAGAAAATGTATAAATAATAATAATGATAATTAAAATATTGATTCATTCATTAATTAAAGTATTAATTAACTTAATTAAATTAACCTAATTATTGTTAGATTAATTAATCTGTTTAATTAGTCTTAGTGTATGACAGTAGGCCCCACGTGTCAGTTTGACTCAGTCAACAGACAGTTGACCGCTGACATCATGCTGATGTCATGATGACATCAGCAGACACTATTCTGAATAATGTTAGATTTAAATAAATAATTAATTCTAGAAAATGTTATAAACTTTAGAAAATCATATAAAATAATCCGTAACTCGAATGAAAATAATTTATATATGAAAGTTGCTCAGAATTTCGAGACGCATCCGAATAAGCAGACCGTTTGTTAACCACATGTCCCTAGCATACCGAACCTGCAACTTTCCCCCTCCGTTTCATCCGCCCGAAAACGTGAAACACCGGGAATACTTTCCCGGATGTTTGCCCCCTTCGTCGGTAACACCTCCTACCGCGTTAGGTCACACGTAGCACCGCGTTTTGCCATGTTATATTTTGTGATGCGTTGTTTGCTCTGTATTCATTGTTTCTCCCCCCCCCCCCTCTTCTCTCCGATAGACTACGAGACGGACGTCACTGCTGCCTCGATTGCCTACGGTGTTGACGACCACTCCTTCTTGCCAAAGCAACCAGGCAAGCCAACCCCCCTTGATCACCAGATATCGCCCATTCTCTTCTCTCTTACTCTTGCATTAGAATTGCTACTGTTGATGATTCGATAACTCCTATTCTGTTGCATAGCCTGTCATTGTTGCTACTATTGTTGATACCTTTACCTGCTATCCTAAATGCTTAGTATAGGATGCTAGTATTCCATCAGTGGCCCCACATCCTTGTCTGTCTGCCATGCTATACTATCGGGCCGTGATCACTTAGGGTGGTGATCACGGGTATATACTATATACATACTTTACATGATACATGATGTGACTAAAGTCGGGTCGGCTCATTGAGTACACGCAAGTGATTCCAATATTGGGGCTGAAAGGACAGGTGGCTCCATCCAGGTAGTGGTGGGCATGAGTTCCTAACGGCCCCCGAGTGGATCTTTGTGGCGGAGCGACATGGCAGGTTGAGACACCCAGTGGAGAGGTGGCCTGGCCCCGGTCGTTGTCCGTGGTGATTTCATAATAACACGCTTAACGAGTTTGGATATTTGATCTGAGTCTGGCCATTGGCCTATACGCACTAACCAGCTACGTGGGAATAGTTATGGGCACTCGACGTCATGGTATCAGTCGAAGCCTTCTTGACGTCAGCGACTGAGCGGCGCGCGCCGGGTTGGACCGCGTAACGCAACTTCCTTAGTAATGGAGGTTGCTAGGTCTGCTCACCGGCCGCGTACGCAACGTGCAGGTTTGCGTTGGGCGATGGGCCCGGACCCCTGCGCGCCTAGGACTTAGACCGGCGTGCTGACCTCTCTGTTGTGCTTAGGTAGGGCTGCGACGTGTTGATCTTCCGAGGCCGGGCATGACCCTGGAAAGTGTGTCCGACCAAATGGGATCAAGTGTGCTGGGTTATGTGGTGCACCCCTGCAGGGAAGTTAATCTATTCGAATAGCCGTGTCCCTCGGTAAAAGGACGACCCGGAGTTGTATTCCGACCTCATGACAACTAGAACCGGATACTTAATAAAACACACCCAGATAAGTTCCAGATATAACTCGGTGGTTGCTCTCTCACAGGGTGACGTGCGGGAGGATTGCCGGGAAGGATTATGCTATATGTTGTTACTTGGTGAACTTACCATCTATTCTATTCTACTGCTGCAAGACGGAGGCTGCCAGAAGCGAGGATACTTGTTACTTCCAGCTACTCTCTTCTTCTGCTGCAAGATGGAGGTTACGAGAAGCATAGTCTTCGATTGGATTAGTTATCCCCCTCTTATTCTGGCTTTCTGCAGTTCAGTCCACAGATATTACCCCCCCCCCTTTACACAGATACCATTGCATGTGTAGTGTAGATCCTTGCTTGCGAGTACTTTGGATGAGTACTCACGGTTGCTTTTCTCCCCCTTTTCCCTTTTGTCCCTTCTTCTCGGATGATGCAACCAGATGGTGGAGTCCAGGAGCCAGTTGATCCCGAGGATGTTTCTGCGTGGAGTTCGGCTTCGAGGAGTAGTTAGGAGGTCCCAGGCAGGAGGCCTTGCCTTTTCTATCGTTGCTACTTTTGTGCTAGCCTTCTTAAGGCAAACTTGTTTAACTTATGTCTGTACTCAGATATTATTGCTTCCGCTGACTCTTGTGTTTTCGAACTTATGTATTCGATCCCTCGAGGCCCCTGGCTTGTAATATAAAGCTTGTATTATTTTAATTTGTGTCTAGAGTTGTGTTGTGATATCTTCAAGTGAGTCCCTGATCTTTGTCGTACACTTTTGCGTGCATGATTAGTGTACGGACAAATCGGGGACGTCACAAGTATCGAGTTGTAAATCAATAGAAGTGTGATGATCGTTATTATTAGAGCATTGTCCCAAAGAAATAAAAAAAAGAAAAAAAAGGAAAGGGCAAAGAAAAAAGAAATGCCCAAAAAAAGGTTTAAAAAAGAAAAAAAAGGACAATGCTACTATCTTTTTCCACACGTGTGCTTCAAAGTAGCACCATGATCTTCATGATAGAGAGTCTCTTGTTTAGTCACTTTCATATACTAGTGGGAATTTTCATTATAGAACTTGGCTTGTATATTCCAACGATGGGCTTCCTAAAATGCCCTAGGTCTTCATGAGCAAGCAAGTTGGATGTACACCCACTTAGTTTCTCTTGTTGAGCTTTCATACATTTATAGCTCTAGTGCATCTGTTGCATGGCAATCCCTACTCACTCACATTGATATCTATTGATGGGCATCTCCATAGCCCATTGATACACCTAGTTGATGTGATACCATCTTCCTCCTTTTTGTCTTCCCCAAAACCACCACTCTATTCCACCTATAGTGCTATATCCATGGCTCACGCTCATGTATTGCGTGAAAGTCGAAAGAGTTTGAAAAAAATTAAGTATGAAACAAGTGATTGGCTGAAACCGGGGTTGTGCATGATTGGAATATTTTTTGTGGCGAAGATGGAGCAAATCCTAACTATATGATCTTGTAGGGATGAACTTTCTTTGGCCATGTTATTTTGAGAAGACGTAATTGCTTTGTTAGTATGCTTGAAGTATTATTATTCTTATGTCAATATAGACTTTTGTCTTGAATCTTTCGGATATGAACATTCATGTCACAATATTGAAATTACATTGAGAATTATGTTGGCTAGCATTCCACATCAAAAATTATGTTTTTATCATTTACCTACTCGAGGACGAGCAGGAATTAAGCTTGGGGATGCTATTATATTATCCTTCTAGGATGTTTCATGGGCTTTTATATACACTTTTATATGATTTTTGGGACTAACCTATTAACCTAGAGCCCAGTGCCACTTTCTGTTTTTTCCTTGTTTTTGAGTTTTACAGAAAAGGTATATCAAACGGAGTCCAATTGACGTGCCAATTTTTTATGATTTTTTCTGGACCAAAAGAAGCCCCTGAAGTAAAAGAGTTGGGCCAGGAGAGTCACGGGCTGCCCACGAGGGTGGGGGCGCGCCCACCCCAAGTGGTGGCGCCCCCCTATCTCGTGGACAGCCCGGAGACCCCCTGACGTGTGCCCTACGCCAAAAAATCATATAAATACAAAAACCTCCAGAAAATAACCTAGATCGGGA
The DNA here is from genome assembly GCA_902687465.1 of Secale cereale. NCBI lineage: Eukaryota > Viridiplantae > Streptophyta > Magnoliopsida > Poales > Poaceae > Secale > Secale cereale. The sequence continues at coordinate 98,833,173 of LR738711.1, read as the reverse complement.
GTTCCGCCGCCGAAAGCCTCTGTTGCCACCAAAAACCAATCTAGACCCTGTTTCGGCACCCTGCCGGAGGGGGAATCCCTCTTTGGTGGCCATCTTCATCATCTCGACGCTCTCAATGACAAGGAGGGAGTAGTCCACCCTCGGGGCTGATGGTATGTACCAGTAGCTATGTGTTTGATCTCTTTCTCTCGTGTTCTTGAGATGGCACGATCTTGATGTATCGCGAGCCTTGCCATTATAGTTGGATCTTATGATGTTTCTCCCCCTCTACTCTCTTGTAATGGATTGAGTTTTCCCTTTGAAGTTATCTTATCGGATTGAGTCTTTAAGGATTTGAGAACACTTGATGTATGTCTTGCATGTGCTTAGCTGTGGTGACAATGGGATATCACGTGATCCACCTGATGTATGTTTTGGTGATCAACTGGCGAGTTCCATGACCTTGGGAATCTATGCATAGGGGTTGGCACACATTTTCGTCTTGACTCTCCGGTAGAAACTTTGGGGCACTCTTTGAAGTTCTTTGTGTTGGTTGAATAGATGAATCTGAGATTGTGTGATGCATATCGTATAATCATGCCCACGGATATTTGAGGTGACAATGGAGTATCTGGGTGACATTAGGGTTTTGGTTGATTTGTATCTTAAGGTGTTATTCTAGTACGAACTCTATGATAGATCGAACAGAAAGAATAGCTTCATGTTATTTTACTACGAACTCTTGAATAGATCGATCAGAAAGAATAACTTTGAGGTAGTTTCATACCCTACCATAATCTCTTCGTTTGTTCTCCGCTATTAGTTACTTTGGAGTGACTCTTTTTTGCATGTTGAGGGATAGTTATATGATCTGGTTATGTTATTATTGTTGAGAGAACTTGCACTAGTGAAAGTATGAACCCTAGGACTTGTTTCCTATCATTGCAACATCGTTTATGCTCACGTTTACCACTTGCTACCTTGATGTTTTTATATTTTTAAATTACAAAAACCTATATCTACCATCCATATTGCACTTGTATCACCATCTCCTCGCCGAACTAGTGCACATATACAATTTATCAATGTATTGGGTGTGTTGGGGACACAAGAGACTCTTTGTTATTTGGTTGCAGGGTTGTTTGAGAGAGACCATCTTCATCCTACGCCTCCCACGGATTGATAAACCTTAGGTCATCCACTTGAGGGAAGTTTGCTACTGTCTTACAAACCTCTGCACTTGGAGGCCCAACAATGTCTACAAGAAGGAGGTTGTGTAGTAGACATCAATATACGGCATGCGGTTCACTCGGATGAACTGTTTGCATTGAGACATGAGAACGGAAACGGTTCAAATGAACAAGATGTGTGTGATACGAGGCAAACAGGTTTGTAATCGGAAACATGTGCGAAGACCGATAATAACACAGACGATTACTGCTAACAAACCGTGTGTGTTGTGAGCAAACGATTGCTGGTATACAATTGTGAGTGATTTATGAAAACATCACAGACGGGTTCCATTGTTTAGCCCGTGTGCGATGTGATTTTCTTTGTCCGCACACCATCTATGCTTTGTCTATAGAGCATCAACATATATACTTAAAAAGACAGCATTGCATAACCAAATTAAGCATACAATTACACAAGTGATTACACACATAACATTTCCACACACCAAAGAAAGCAATTAAATGCATACTAAAGTAAGAGAAACGAGGATCTAATCATCTACTTATTGTTGCGACGACGCTTGCCATTGCTTTGCTTCCGAATGGATCCCTGTCCGTTTTGGGGAAGGAGGCACTTCCTCATGTCAATGATCCGCCTGTACATGTCGTAGCTCGTGTACGCCTCCTTAGCCGCGTACACGACGTGAGCTTTGTCGAGTTTCTCCATCCAGGCCGAGTGCCAGGCACGCTTGTCCTCGTTGCACGAATCCTTCATGTCTCCGTAGTAGGGGTCGATGATGGCCTCGGCGATGTGAACCAGTGAGTCCTTCTCATGCTCCTTGTTGCCCCAGATCTTGTATTGGCCCTGGATGTCAACAATATTCTGGCAGGCGATGCCCGAATTCTCGAGCTCCTTTACATTGTTGGTGATGTCACCATAGCGAACATGTAGTGGGGGCTGTTGACAAACTTGGCAAAACGCTCGCAAGGCCTTGTGGCCAGGCAGTAGTGGTAGACGAGGACGTGGTGGTGCACACACATCTGGGTGACGGCGAGCTTGGGACGAGACCCGGCACGAGCGCGGGTGTACTCTAGATCGAACCCGACCACCTTGTACTTCTCCTCGGCAAGCAACAGCTCCATGATGTGGATGGAGTGCTCCACCCAAACCTAGTTGTTGGTGTACACCACCGAGAGGTCCATGAACCTTCTGTGGGTGTCCACCACGCCACGCATGGTGAACTGCTGCTCGTCGTCGGCAGCCGCTCGGAGCACCGTTGGAGCCGCCCAGGATACCCTCTAAGAATTTCTCGTGGTGGGTGTGCTTCTTGCAATGGTGGGGCGTGCTCGAAAGGTTGAAGAGACACAAGGGTAGGTTAAATGTCCGCTGTAATAAATGGGGACCGACCGGCCTGTAATCGTCACGTCTTGTCACAGCGTTCATAGTGGAGGATTCCACTGCACGCTTGACAACACCGCACTGCATGCGTGGGCTCGAAGAGGCGCCAAATGTATCGTCGGTGAGCCTATTCCCGCGCTACCATGCTATTTACCGTGCGCGCTTCTCGCCCGGCTAGTTTGGCCACGCGTTGGCTAGAAGAGGGACAAATCGTGGGCGTTTATTGGCAAAAAGCTTTGTAAAAACGAAGTGTGTGGAATGACTTCGGTCATAAGTTTACCCTTGGGTGATGAGGTCAAAGTTACACAGAAGGGTGATGAGGGACACTCGAGTGTGATAATAAATTCTGCGCTCTACAGTGCACACGGTGGAAGAAACCAATTGTGTGCAATAATGTCGAAGATGCAGTCGAGTTAGCTATACAGATTGTGTGCTGTGAGATCGACAAGGTAAACTGATTCGAGAATGGTTAATAAAATCTGAGACCATTGAATATTAAGGTCAAAATAGTGCTAGCAATATGCGAGTCTCATACGATGCCATTTCAACGATTGTACCACAAAAGCTCGAAATGTTACGAGGTTCAAATTCCAGAGTTATATGGCTCAAATTCAAAGATTACAAGGTTCAAACTGGTATTAGAAATGAAATTCAGCTCATCAGCTGCAAACGCTCGCGCTGATCCACTGAACATGGATATCAGAGAGGTTCAAACTAATATCACTGCTTTTAAGTCTGGCTTCGAAACCTCACAATTTTTGCAAAGGGGTCAGCCACTGAGAAGTCATGTATGTGGCTGACACGATGACTTCCGATTACTCTATCATCTGAAGTTCCAAAATGAAATTCAGTATTTTTGGAGCCTACTCCATTCTGTCGCAGGCGCCGGCGCTGATCAACAAACCATTCATTTTTGTGAAATAAATGTAGGGCAAACCTCATTTCCTTCAACACCCTTGCTCTAAGAACAAATAACCTGGCGAATATAATATCCGGTAAGGTCTCTCGGTAGGAGTTCAAAGTAATTTCTGAGAGATGCAGATCTAGGCATTCGGCGTGATTGTTATATTGTATCACATTATCCACCACTAGGCCTAATCTTATCTGCAAAAGAAGAAAACATGTTAGTGCCTACATGTAGTTTTGAACATTACTACATGCCTATCTATTTGGTTTGTAGGATTTGTAAAATGCACTAACATGCCATCTTCGATCTGACATGATAAACATGGGCATTTGATTACATTCTAGAAAAATGTAGCCTTCTTCACAAGAGGTTGGAGTGGATGAAAATTTCCCTAAGAAAACTAGTACAGATGAATCCAAAGGAGAAATGCTTATTGATTGTAACCATATGGATCAAGCAACCAATATGGGGGGGGGCATGTATGTACTGATATTCTCCGAAAGAACCTTCAGAAATCATAGTACATTGTCATTGTAAACTTGGAAAAAGGTGTCACAAATTGAACTCCCTTATGGTTAACATTTAACAGGAAAGGAACATCACCTCGATATATAGCTTCTCCAGGCACGGAAAGCATCTCAGGAAACTGACAACTTGCTCCAGGTCGGGCCCGATAGATTCTAGTGCCAAGACCTTCACTGTGCGCAGTTTTGGGGTCAAGCTTGTCGGGATCATTTTCTGAATGACACACGAACAAACATCTTCAAAATTAGAAATAATGTTAATTTGTAGAAGGACAGGTAGAAGGCGACTGTTGTACCTGAACGGGTGTGGATCCAATAGCAAGTTCGGAGTATTTGTCAGACGAGTAGCCCACCACTATCAATTTCGGCGCAGAAATGACATTGATTCTTGTTGGACCTTCTTGGTCAACTAAAAGTAATCTCTCAAGTGCAGGTGTGTCCTGGATGACCATACTGTTGTACACATCTTGTGATGTCTTCCTGCCGCACCAGCAACACACATAAATAGTCTGGAGAGTCATGGAGGTGACGTGGAAGGTACTTAACCCATAGATCGCCTGAAGACGAAGGTACTCGAGTGCAGAGAGGAAGACGGCGATGATCTCAAGGTGCTTCAGTCGTGGTAGAATAAGAGCGAGCGTCATTAAAGGGCAGGAAATGGCAGTTCATCAACTTGGCGACGCGCAGCGTGGGCGCGAGGCGGAGTGCGGGCTTTGGCAGCGAGCGCATATGCCCATCATCAAAAGTGATCTCCTCGAGCTGATCTAGGGCGGGGGATCGGAACCAGTCGTCAAGCTTGGCTCGGTCCTTGCCGTTGGAATGTAACTTGCCCATTCTAAGGCCTTTGGTTGGGCGAAGGTGACTGCCGAGGATCTTGGAGAACGCATCCAAGCTTTTGTGATAGCCATGGCAGAGCTCGTGGGTGTCGATGAGGTCGAGAGGGCTGGAGTTCCATAGGGGGCTCCGCCATCGGGAAAGAAGGGTTATCCGTGCCCCGTATTTGATTGGGAGGAGGGAGATGATGACTCTCAACATATCATCGGGGAGGCTGCTGATTACGTCTAGGCCTGCTGGAGTCACTTGCGGTTCTAGCTCGCCCCGCCTCCGCTTGTTGCCGGCCACGTTCTCCACCTCTGGAGTCTCCTTGTCAGCGGCAATTTCTGATAGAAATGGGAGTACAGGGAATATTTAGTTAAAACAGGGCAATAGAAAAGTGTATTGGTAACTAGAAGTTACTAGGTAGGAATAAGAAAAGGGAATAACAATTTGTTGCTTAAATACTACAAAATTAATTTGACATTGCTGGGTAAGTCAACATATGCAGATATTTGAAAAGACAACTTATTTTGAACGAAGTCTGGACGGATTATTTTGTCGGGGAAGTTAGCATATATCTCATGACCAGGCCCTTTTATGTGTAGTGCAATTTTAGTGCTAGCTTTCAGTACATAAAACTTTGCAATTTCATTCCAAAAGCCAGTGCCAAAATAGGAGTCACCACGTTCATCAAGTACAGTAGAAACAATGTAAATCCATGGTTTGTGTGTGGTATGACATCCGTGGAGCCTTGATCTATGTAAAGGGAAAAATTGTGTACTACATAATCTGTTGCATAGCGAGGGATGTCCCGTAAATGATAGGATAGTTAGAGAAAATATGGTAAGATGCAAAACAGATAGGGTAAACATGATGCCACGGAAAAATGATAGTAATCAAAAGAACAATACATCATTACTTTGCCTAATATGGAAAGAAGCCGGGAAAATCCCTTTTGACCTATATGGTGCATGTGGCACCTTTTATCCAAATGTAGCAATATTTAGAATATGTTCAGGAAAGTAGGCCATGCAAACCGATTTAGGATGAGATTGAACATACCGCGCGCATCCTCAAGTTATCTGGTAAAATGAGATGGAATCTCTGGCGGCGGTCGCAAAGTCCTGAAGTGTCGGCGCGCTGTACATTCTATGAATGAAAGAAAACCCTCAAATCAGCTCGAATAAAAATGAATTCACAGCGATTTCCGCCAGGTGATTAAAGGAGGCAGATGAACTGGGATAAGAGATAAGATAATATATTGTTAAATTAGTTACCTTGTCATCCATAAGAAAGAACCCTCAGTACGGCAGATTCCCAAACCGAGCGGGGCTGGGTCGACCGCGAGCAACGTCAAGAAAGTCGATGGTGATGGGCGGCGGCAAGCGGAAGTGGCGAAATGCGGTGGGCTTTGCCGGCAGCCTGGCGGTGGCGGCGGACGTCGAGCTAAGTGTTTACCGCCGCGATAGGGGGTGCCATGGCATAGACGCGGAGGATCTTGTGCAGGTGTGAATGGGGAACGTAGCGGAGGGGCCGAGGGGGTGGCGGGCGGGGTGATGGTTTTGTGACGTGGGGATGATGAGGGTTTTATTTTTTATTTTTTGAATTGGGTGGTGAGGGTTTTCTGTTCCACAAAGAATTTTGGGGGCGACGGTTTGCTAGAGCGAACCGTGTGTGATTGACGCAGCAGGCAAAACGAAAGTCATTGCACACGGTTCCAATTTTGGGAACCGTGTGTGATTGACGTACTACCTCCATCCTGGTTTATTCGTCCCCCGTTGTAATTTTTACCAAAATTTGGCGAAATATTTAACAAACTCAGACATAGATAATAAGCGTACACGCACATAAGCATAGTTTAACCATAAGTACATAGTTCAACCATCATTAAGCATACTCAAGCGTACATAGTTCGATCCATCCCACATCTCATCTCACATGCGGCATGCACGATCCTGCACCTTCTCCAGGTACTCGGCGTACGCGCCGTGCGCCACCCAGCGAGAATACTTCTGCTTGAAGGAGCTAGCGGCCCGTCCTCTTGCATGCGCCAGAACACTTAGATACGCGTCATGAAGCTTGTGGTTGCAAAATGGGCATCCATAGCCGTCGTTCCAGGTCCTAATACGCCTGTTATGCATTCCCGCATAAAGCTCCCTCAGGATTCGCCTCTTGTACCTCCTTTGGGCATCTTAATCCTCGCTGTCCACATCGTCAGACAACACTTATACAAATAGTAAAACAAATTTGGCATCAAATCACTTATTACATGCCATGAAGTAGGATTAGAAATTTATGGCTATTTATTTATACATATCCAGAGATTATGGTTCGATTTTTAAGCACAGTCGTCTATGTACAGACCAATCTTGAAGAAAATAATGGCACAAACATATGTAGGTCATTCAAAATCAATTGTCAAGTCCTGGCTAGGAATTATTAGCACGAACACTAACCCTAGTAGGATTACTAGCAGAAATCATTTGCACAGATGAAACAACTAATACTTATCACCTGTACCATTCAAACAATCAATACACTACACGGATCTAACGAAACTTACTCAGATTTCATGGATTGGGAGAACATAACCAAATAATTTCTATTCCAAAAAGGGGGAGGCAGGAGTAACCAGAGAAACCCTGTGATCTATTTGACACATAAATGGGTATAGATGACTAACCAGCTGTCCGTCGTCGTCGGAGTCGTCGCCGGAGTGGTCATCGGAGTCGTCGCCGGAGTGGTCGTCGGAGTCGGTGTGGAACTCTGCCTCCGGCTATGGAAGCTCAACGACGTCAGGGTGCAGTGGTAACTTGCCGGAGGTGACGCAACCTCTGTCTCCATCTCCACGCCATGCTCTGGTGCTTTAGCAGCCCCGGTGTCGCCACTCCGTCCGATGGGGCGCTTCGGCGGCATCCTCATACACTGACGGCTTTGAGGACTGAGAGCGGTGTCGAGGATGCAAGCGGAGAGAGAGAATTGTGTGTGTGTAGCGAGGATGGGGGGTGCGGTAACTCGAGCGCTCCATTAATATGGAGTAGTGGGAGTTGTGGGAGAGAGACGTGCGGCGGTCAAACCGATGGCTCGCCTCCCGGTGAGCCTGCGCACCGGACTGCTGGCATGCCTACCAAAGTTTCACACAGCTACTTGCACGCCTCCCGATGACACTGCATAGCGAGCACGCCTCCATCAATTCACACACCTGCATGCACGCCTCCCCGCCTGGCTGCGCGGTGGACTGCTCGCATGTGTGGCATGCCACACGGGTCCGCGGCGTCACATATATTGTTTTTCTATTTGGATGATTAATGTTGCCGCTTTATTGCTTAACCAAAGCATGGCACGTATCCATTGTTGGTCTAACGCTCACGATTGGAGTAAATAATCCGTTTGGGATATTGGTTCCCAATTATTAATAATCTCCCATCTGTAATTAGATAAAGATTACATCAAAACTGGTCTCAAATTTGACAAAATAAAGTACAATGCCACTTTGTATTGGTGTCAATATGACAACACGATAAGTTTTACGAACTTCAAATAAGTTTTGGATGTACTGGAATTTAAAAATCAAGATTCTCAATGTTTGAAATTTGTTGCACGGGGAGTAAACATGCACACAGTGAGACACATGTGTTTTTGCAATCCATTTAGGTGCACTGTCATGTGTGCATGTAGCTCAAATTTGATTTTTGCACATTATACCCGTAGAAAATCAATCAATCAATGTATTAAAACGTCTTAATGATCTCTGTGATTTTTTCAAATTAAAACGTCCCTCCTTTGGTAACATGTATGTTCACCGCGGGATAATTAATTTAACATGCATCGTAGTTGTGGTAGATTCACGGTGTGTGTGTGGGTGTGTGCGTCTGGGGGTGGCGGGTGGCTCGCAGTACACTACGAGTTGTGAGCCACCATGTGGGTTCCCCGTTTTGTTAGGCAGGCCGGTGCCACATCAGAGTCATGAAATCGTTATTTAAAACATTACACAACCCTTTCATACATAAATGTTTTGGCCACATGCAGTCAATGGTTGTCCTACACGACACTCGATACTCACGTGTGACGCTTTCTATGGGCCCGCGAGGTCATCGTCCATCACTTTGACGAACTGCCGGCAGTGAGGTTAATTTGACCAGCAAGGTAGAATCTTTTTTGTTTGTGTTGTGGTGGTATATAGTACGCGTCGAAGAGGTGGGAGGGGACTTGCATATATACTATATGTACGCATCCGTGAACAAGTACACCTCACTCAGTGTCGGTACTTTTTGGTTCCGAGGCACGTGCCACATCAAAATTGTGAAATTGGCTATTCAAACATCACACAACACCTTTTTGGGCCACATGCATATCCTAGCTAGGACACTCGCGTGTGACGCTTCCATCTATGGGCCCACGAGGCCATCGTCGATGCATGCATGCATCACTTTGACCTACATCAGGAGAGGTTAACTAATTTCACCATCGATGAGGATTCTTTTGGGTTGAACATATATTACGGCAGGAGCATATAGTATGCGGTGAAGAGGGGGGAAGGGGACCATCATATGTAGTACGCTTGAGATGAACCTCACTCTGTGTGGGTGCATGGTTTATGGTTTTTGAGGCATGTGGCACATCAAAGTTGTCCATTTTGGGTATTCAACATATATATGTTTGGCCCACATGCAAAGCGGTGGTGGTTGTCCTCTCGCACCCACATAAGCGGTTATCAGTGATATCGATGCTTTCCATCTGTGGGTCCGCTTGGTCCATCACTACTTTTTGCCTGACAACAAGAGAGGTTAAATTGACTTAGGAGGGGATTATTATTTTTGATCTGGGATGACATGCATGATACAATTTGAGCACACACACACGTGCATGTGTACGCAAGAATCCCTCCCATCGAGTCAAAGTGGCTAGTACAATGACACATCATGAACCGATCTCGCTCTGTGTGGGGAGCTAGTGTACGATTTTTGACACACGCGCCACATCAATGTTGTGTATTCAAAGTTTCAAACATGCATGCACGCATCACCTCCATACATATGCATGTGTGGTTGCCTTCGAACGATACACTCCCTCGCGTGGTTATCGGCGACAAGCCTGTATATTTGTGGGCCCACGTGGACATCCATGATCACCTTGTGTAACAGCCTGGTTTTTGGCCCTTTTCTTTTCTTTTTTGATTTATTGGTTTTTCTCTGTTTTTCTTTTTGGAGTGGTTCTGTGGCCTTGTCACCTGGGAAATCATCCTCTTTTTCCCTCCCAAGTGGCTCATCATTCTCAAAATCCTGCCAAGATCATGTCACTCCACTGCATGACCAAACCCAAATTTCTTTTTCTAGGGAAAATTCCTTTTTTCTATTAAAGGAATGACCCTGTCTGCCCTAGGTTGTGAAGCAACCTATATTTCTGTCCATCCATAAATTCCCAAATAATTCTCATAATTCTCTTGGGTCATATGTTGCTCAAATATGCCCAAACCTTCCTGTCCTAGCCTAAGGATAATTCTCCAAAAATTATTCTTCATTTCTGTCCAGAGTGGCACTTTGTGAAGTAAGTGCCACCTATCCAATCTTGTTTGCTCCCAAACTTGTTGGGCATTATTTTATGTCCAAATCATTGCCACATGCCAAAATTCCACTTTATTTGCCTAGCCGATCTTCCTCAGTGATTTTTCAAAGTTTCTGTCAAACAGAAGCCACTGTGAAGGTAGTACTAGCTAGGGGCATCCAAATGAGTTGCAACTTTGCATGCCTCTTCTTGTGATCATTATATCCCACTCCTCCAAATTTCAGCTACATCCAATCAACCATGTGAGCACACCTTCAAATCTTTGTTTCTGCCCAAATTTTTAGTTTGTGAAGCAAGTATATGTTATCTTGCTCCATTATGTCTGAAAATATTCCAGGACCTTCTCCCACCTATATAACCTACCTCCACAAATTTTGGGCACATTTTATGTAGCCATTCTCCCTCAAGAAATTTCCTAAGATTCTGGTCAGCAAGGATATTTGTGAAACAAGTACCATTTTGGTAAATCCAATTGGTATGAAACTGTCACAGCATCTTACGATGTCCAAATCCCTAAGCCTTGCCAAATTTCAGCCCAAATTGGATCACCATTTGAGTGCATCATCTTAATCTAGTTTCTGACCAGATTATGTGGTTGTTAAGCAACTACATTAAATCTTTATCCCAATCTTCTCAAAATTACCAGGATGAAATTCCTTCTTTACCTCAACCTCGCAGACAAACTCTATGGCTCCAAACCCTTTCTTGTTGATCAGCAGTTCTCGGCCAAGTTTACTGCAGTAAACTTCAGAGCTCGTTTACCATTTAACCAGAGCCTTTTTCACCTAACTACCACAGCAGTTGCACCGTCCCCAGGAAGGACAAACCCCCAGACATCGTTTGGTCGGCCGTGTGGCACTGTGTGCACCAGTGCACGTGGTGATCACGAGCTTTGGCATGCCATGGGCGCGAGCTGGATGGTTTCTTGCTCGGGCCCCTCTCCCTCTCGTCGTCTTCACGGTCTTGAGCATGTCTCACTGTTTTACCGCGTCGTCGCCGTCCTCCTGGAGCCATATCCCCCTCCGTCAGCCCCTCCGTCAGCGCTCGTCGCCGTGCGACCACGGGCGCACTGTGGCCGACAGAGCTTTACTAGCGTCGTGGCCACTTCTCCTATGCGCCCTCGGCCCCCCTTACCCTGTGTGTCTCTGTAGCTCGTCTGTTGCCTCTCTCGTCGCCTTCCCGCGCCCTCCCGTGATCGCTGGCCGTCACCAGAGCATTAGCCGGATTCCCGCGGCGACACCCGAGCTCGGCCTCCCTCGCCCAGCTATATATAGCCATCCCTGAGTCCTCCCGAGCACCTCACCAGCCTCCCCTCGCTCCACTACCCCTCCCCAGCCTCTCACCCGAGCTCGAGAAGCTCTCCTGCCCTCCCTCTGTCGCCATGGCCGCCGCCTCGGTCCTCCTAAATTGGAGCAAACCCGAGCCCTCCCTCATCGTTCTTCCACCACCAGAGCACTCCACGGAGCACCACGAACCTCCCCATATCCTCAGATCAACTCCAGGAAGCCCCTGTACTCGCCTCCATCTCCGGCCGACGCCGTCGTCCGCCTCGGTGGATGCCCCTCTTGTTTCCGAGCTCGTCGGCGGCCGTGATGTGCGTCAGCGGGTGCGCCTTGGCCTCCCGAGCACGCCTGTAGGCTGCACGACTCGAGGGGTGGCCGGAAACGCCGCTGGTCGCCGTCGGGGCCTTCTCCTCCCTTCGACCGAGTGCAGGAGCGGGAGGTTGAAGACAAGCCCAGGCCAGGCGGGCCCCACCTCCCGCGAGACCCCACCTGGCGGCGACCCAGGCGGCCAGTCCCACCGCTGCATGTTAACCCGCCCGGTCCACGTGGATAAGTGACGGGCCCCAGCCCCGTGGGACCCGCCCGTCAGCGACCACACACCCGGTCCCGCCTCTGCCTAATCAGATAAGTGGACACGTATACTTTGGAATACGTTTTCCTGTCCAGAAAGCGTACTTTGGTTAACTGCAACCGACAATACGCTTCCCTTTTCTGAAAACGTATTTCGGCCGTAGGTGCTTTCAGTTTTTCTGTTTAGGCCCAGGCTGAAAAATATTTCTTTACAAATGGGTCCCTGGCAGAAAAACAGTTATATCTTTTTGCACCCAACTCCAAATCAGGTGATTCCAAAGCTCACATCTTCGTTTCGTCGAGCCCGTTGTGTTGGTTCCATTTTCATGTTGGTTTGACACTGTGAAAATGACCATTTTGCCCTTGCGCTTAATCAGCCCCCTCCGAGAATGAACATTTTCCGATGACTCTTTTCGCGAGCTTCTCGCACTTTCTCTCGGTGATTGCTTCCACCCCAGGCAAGCCACACCCTCCATTTGCATGATTGCAATGCCGTGACATGGTTTATTCACTTGAACTTGTTTAAAATATAGCATTAGCTATGTATTATCTTGTTGGCATTTCTCGGAGTCGTATTTTGATCTTGTTATTGCCATGATATTTCTTAGAGTTCTAGGACTTATATTTTGATGATTATGTGGATGACATGTTGCCTTTGGATTCTTAGTGGCTAATATGATGATGTCACCTAGTATTATTTTGGAGTATTACTTTGGTCATCATGTTGCCTTTGGATTTATTAGTGGCTAGTGTTAGTTTCAACATGATGCTAGTTGATATTATGTTTTGATGATGGAGATGATGCTTGCATGTGGATCATAGCTGGATAGTTGATATGGGAGTATCAGTATCACAGTTAGATTTTTTTGGGGGGATAAATTCTGTCATTAAGTTGGTCAGGTGCCACCGAACCGGGCTTTCTCAAGTGCAACCACATTTGCCTTTTATGGGAAGGCCCTAATGCGATACTATTGGCATGCCTCTCACTGGTACCTCCAACTAGGGAAGGTTATGGGCGCGTGCTACCCTGATCAAGTAGGCGGACATAACCTTGTGTGCCCGTAGTTGAATGATAAGCGCTTTTGTCCCCGTTTGGGACGTTTGATAGTTTTGGCCACGACGGTGGCCGTTGGTATCTTTGGAAGACACGGGGCCACCCAGGACTAGCCCAGTGGGGAGTGAGTGGGAGTGGCCGGGAGAGTGTCATGGCAGTAGATCGGTTTTGTCAGAACGTTGTTGGTCCACCCGAATGGGAGTACGACGCCATCGGTTCTATGGTGTGGGTAAAGTGTGCTACCTCTGCAGAGTGTGTTTGTTTAATCTATCGAAAGCCGTATCCTCGGTCATGGGCATGGGTTCATACTAGGTCACACCGTTCGATCAACACTCACATGACAGAATGACTTGTAGGTGATGTATATGTTGATATTGTGAGCAGTAACAGTTTGGCAGGATGATGATGATGATGTTGGAGGCCAAGTGTTGGTCATGGTTGTGATCGCCGGAAAGATCACTATTTGGTTTTGATCATGAGGTGATCGAGATGGTATATCACTTGGTCGGTTAGCTAAGAGAGATATCGCTATGGAGATTTGAGATAATGATTTATCAGTATTGTATCAGTTTCATACCATGCTTAGTAGTTGCTTCATCATGGTAGTTGTTAATTAATTAATCTGTTAATGCTATGTTATTGTTTTGCCTTGATGCTTTTGGTTGTTGTGAGCTTGCAAGTACATTCAATGTACTGACTTGGCGTGTCATGGCAGATTGCAGGTGATGCCATGATTGCTTGCTTGCTTGTCGAGGTTGCCGTGTGTGCGAGCTAGATTGTGTCCTAGCCACAGTCCCTGCGGATTGGAGTTCACCACCTTCGTCGTTGTTCTGCTACTTGAAGTATTCCGCTGCTACAAGTTGTTCCGCTGCTAGCATAGTTCAAGTGTAGTATCGCCGACGTAGTGTCGCCGTGCTGATGTGCTTCTTTGTAACATCAGACCTTTGTATTATTATTCTTGTAATAAGAGCTGATTTGGTCTATGTCAAGCAGTGTCGTTTTCCATAGACTTCTCCTCGATCTCTGGGCTGGAAAACGGGGCGTTCCGGTTTCTCTGAGCCGGGGTGTCACAGGCTTGGTATCATAGAAGGTCTGGCTGTAGGACGCCCTAGTTAGCGCGAGCAATAGAAAACAGTAGTAATCGGTAGTATGGAGTCTACCTTGTTTTTTGCATTTGTTTGCTGCATTTGTTTGTTGCACAGCATGCATATTGCATAGCTTGCATATAGCTTTATTATTTTGCTACTAACGGTTTAATCTGGTGAGTGTAGATGGCATCGGTTCGGGTCCACTACAGCTCAGCCGCTTCATTTCTCCAGTTTTCTTTTCTTGCTCATCCTTCAGTGTTTGGTGTCATTTTTTGTCCCAGCAGAGTGATGCCAAGTGATCCTGACACGGTTTGCAAAAATGGTGCTAAGGTATCACGCCGAATTCCTTCCTTCAGCCCCATTTTTGTTTCGAAGATTGAATTTTGTTGGATTGAATTTATGCTGGATTGAATTTTGCTTCTAGAAATATTTTAGATTCGGACGCGGGGGGCACTTTCATGGAAATCACTTTAGGAGAAGCTACTAAACTCCTAGATAATATTATGGTTAATTACTCTCAATGGCACACCGAAAGATCTACTAGTAAAAAAATACATGCTATTGAAGAGATTAGTGTTTTGAGTGGAAAGATGGATGAACTTATGAAATTATTTTCTACTAAGAGTGTGTCTTCTGATCCTAATGATACGCCTTTATCCACATTGATTGAGAATAATAATGAATCTTTGGATGTGAATTTTGTTGGTAGGAATAATTTTAATAACAACGCTTATAAAGGAAACTTTAATTCTAGGCCTTTCCCTAGTAATTCCTCTAATAACTATGGTAATTCCTACAACAACTCTTATGGAAATTTTAATAAGATGCGCTCTGTCTTTGTGACTAGTGTTAAAGAATTTATGAATTCGCAAAAGAATGTCAATGCTTTGCTTGAAGAAAAATTGCTTAAGATTAATGAGTTGGCTAGGAACGTGGATAGAATTTCTCTTAATGTTGATTCTTTGAAACTTACATCTATTCCACCTAAGCATGATATCAATGAGTCTCTCAAAGGAATGAGAATTTCCATTGATGAGTGCAAAGAAAGAACCGCTAGGATGCGTGCTAAAAGAGATTGCTTTGTGAAAGTGTGTTCTTCTAGTTTTCATGATAATAAAGATGAAGATTTAAAACTAATTGATGTGTCTCCTATTAAATCCTTGTTTTCTAATAAGAATCTTGATAAAGATGGGACTGGAGATGAGTCAACTTTAGTTAAAAGGCGTCCCAATGATTCGGAGTTTTTAGATCTTGATGCTAAAACTGTTAAAAGTGGGATTGAAATGGTCAGAACTTTACATAGCAATGAACCCACTATTTTGGATTTCAAGGGATTTAATTATGATAATTGCTCTTTGATATATTTTATTTCCTTGTTGCAATCCGTGCTAAATTCTCCTCATGCTTATAGTCAAAATAAAACTTTTACCAAACACATAGTTGATGCTTTAATGCAATCTTATGAAGAAAAACTTGAATTAGAAGTTTCTATCCCTAGAAAACTTTATGATGAGTGGGAACCTACTATTAAAATTAATATTAAAGATCATGAATGCTATGCTTTGTGTGATTTGGGTGCTAGTGTTTCCACAATTCCAAAAAATTTGTGTGATATGTTAGGTTTCCATGAACTTGATGATTGTTCTTTAAATTTGCACCTTGCAGATTCTACCATTAAGAAACCTATGGGAAGGATTAATGATGTTCTTATTGCTGCAAATAGGAATTATGTTCCCGTAGGTTTCAACATTGTTCATATAGATTGCAATCCTACATGTCCTATTATTCTTGGTAGACCTTTCCTTAGAACGATTGGTGCAATTATTGATATGAAGGAAGGAAATATTAGATTCCAATTTCCTTTAAGGAAAGGCATGGAATACTTTCCTAGAAAGAAAATCAAATTACCTTATGAATCTATTATGAGAGCCACTTATGGATTGCCTACCAAAGATGGCAATACCTAGATCTATTCTTATATCATGCCAAGCTAGGGGCATTAAACGATAGCGCTTGTTGGGAGGCAACCCAATTTTATTTTATTTGCTTTTACTTCTGTTTAGTAATAAATAATTCATCTAGCTTCTTGTTAGATGTGGTTTTGTGTTTTAATTAGTGTTTGTGACAAGTAGAACCTTTGGGAAGACTTGGGTGAAGTCTTTGCGATCTTGCTGTAAAAAACAGAAACTTTTGCGCTCACGAGATTAGCTAACATTTTTTACTGGAGAGTGATTTTAATTTTATTCTTTTTGCAGATGATTAATAGACAAATTCCTCTCGCCCACCAATTTATTTCAAAAATAAATAGAGTTACAGAAGTATTCGAAAGTTACAGATTTCTACAAATTGTTCTGTTTTTGACAGATTCTGTTTTTCGTGTGTTGTTTCCTTATTTTGATGAATCTATGAGTAGTATCGCGGGGTATGAATCATAGAGAAGTTGGAATACAGTAGGTTTAACACCTATATAAATAAATAATGAGTTCATTACAGTACCTTAAAGTGGTGGTTTGTTTTCTTATACTAACGGAGCTCACGAGATTTTTGCTTAGTTTGTGTTGTGAAATTTTCAAGTTTTTGGGTAAGAATTTGATGGACTATGGAACAAAGAGTGGCAAGATCCTAAGCTTGGGGATGCCCAAGGCACCCCAAGGTAAAATTCAAGAACAACCAAAAGCCTAAGCTTGGGGATGCCCCGGGAAGACATCCCCTCTTTCATCTTCGTCCATCGGTAACTTTACTTGAGACTATATTTTTATTCACCAGATGATATGTGTTTTGCTTGGAGCGTCATATATGATTTGAGTCTTTGCTTATTATTTTACCACAATCATCCTTGCTGGACACACCTTTTGAGAGAGATACACATGAATCGGAATTTATTAGAATACTCTATGTGCTTCACTTATATCTTTTGAGCTAGATAGTTTTTCTCTAGTGCTTCACTTATATCTTTTTAGAGCATGGTGGTGGTTTTATTTCATATAAATTATTGATATCTCATGCTTCACTTATATTATTTTGAGAGTCTTTTAGAACAGCATGGTAATTTGCTTTGGTTATAAAATTAGTCCTAATATGATAGGCATCCAAGATGGGTATAATAAAAACTTTCATATAAAGTGCATTGCTACTAAGAGAAGTTTGATACTTAACGATTGCTTTGAGATATGAGGATGGTGATATTAGAGCCATGCTAGTAGAGTAGTTGTGAATTTGAGAAATACTTGTGTTGAGGTTTGCAAGTCCCGTAGCATGCACGTATGGTAACTGTTGTGTGACAAATTTGAAGCATGAGGTATTTCATTGATTGTCCTCCTTTGTGTGGAGGTCGGGATCGCACGATGGTTAACTCCTACCAACCCTTCCCCTAGGAGCATGTGTGTAGTACTTTGTTTTGATGACTTGTAGGTTTTTGCAATAAGTATGTGAGTTCTTTAAGACTAATGTTGAGTCCATGGATTATACGCATTCTCACCCTTCCACCATTTCTAGCCTCTCTTGTACCGTGCAACTTACGCCGGTACCATACACCCACCATATACATTCCTCCAAACAGCCACCATACCTATTATGGCATTTCCATAGCCATCCCGAGATATATTGCCATGCAACTTTCCACCGTTCTGTTTACTATGACACGCTTCATCATTGTCATATTGCCATGCATGATCATGTAGTTGACATCGTATTTGTGGCAAGGCCACCATGCATAATTTTTCATACATTTCACTCTTGATTCATTGCACATCCCGGTACACCGCCGAAGGCATTCATATAGAGTCATATTTTGTTCTAGTATCGAGTTGTAATCTATGAGTTGTAAATAAATAGAAGTGTGATGATCATCATTATTAGAGCATTGTCCCAAATAAAAAAATAAAAAAATAGAAGGACCAAAAAAGAAAGAAAAGAAAGAAAAAATAGGAAAAAAAAGAAAAAGAAAAAAGGGACAATGTTGCTATCTTCTTCCACACTTGTGCTTCAAAGTAGCACCATGATCTTCATGATAGAGAGTCTCTTGTTTTCTCACTTTCATATACTAGTGGGAATTTTCATTATAGAACTTGGCTTGTATATATCAACAATGGGCTTCCTCAAATGCCCTAAGTCTTCGTGAGCAAGCAAGTTGGATGCACACGCACTTAGTTTCTTTTGTTGAGCTTTCATACGTTTATAGCTCTAGTGCATCCGTTGCATGGCAATCCCTACTCACTCACATTGATATCTATTGATGGGCATCTCCATAGCCCATTGATACGCCTAGTTGATGTGAGACCATCTTCCTCTTTTGTCTTCTCCACAACCACCACTCTATTCCACCTATCGTGCTATATCCATGGCTCACGCTCATGTATTGTGTGAAAGTTGAAAAAGTTTGAAAAAAATTAAGTATGAAACTATTGGTTGGCTGAAACCGAGATTGTGCGTGATTTGAGTATTTTGTGTGACGAAGATGGAACATAGCCAAACTATATGATTTTGTAGGGATGAACTTTCTTTAGCCATGTTATTTTGAGAAGACATAATTGCTTCGTTAGTATGCTTGAAGTATTATTATTCTTATGTGAATATTAAACTTTTGTCTTGAATCTTTCGGATCTGAACATTCATGCAACAATAAAGAAAATTACATTGAGAATTATGTGAGGTAGCATTCCACATCAAAAATTCTATTTTTATCATTTACCTACTCGAGGACGAGCAGGAATTAAGCTTGGGGATGCTTCATACGTCTCCAACATATCTATAATTTTTTATTGTTCCATGCTATTATATTATTTGTTTTGGATGTTTAATGAGCTTTATTATACACTCTTATATTATGTTTGGGACTAACCTACTAACCCAAGGCCCAGTGCAAATTGTTGTTTTTTGCCTATTTCAGTGTTTCGTAGAAAAGGAATATCAAACGGAGTCCAAATGGAATGAAACCTTCGGGAGGATCGTTTTGGGAACAAACGCAACCTAGAAGACTTGGAGTACACGCCAGGAAGCCACGGGGTGGCCACGAGGTAGGGGGCGTGCCCAGGGGGTAGCCCCCACCCTAGCTCCACCGACATGCCTCTTCCTCATATATATACCCATGTACACTAACAACATCCAAAAGCACCACTGTGGGGACCTCGACTTAAGAGTCGAGATCATCGAATGCACGTGTACAGTGATCCCAGAGATCAATGCTCACTGAACACACAAAAGCTGAATAACAAGAGTCTTACATCCATACATACCGTCTTACACAAATTATGGCCATTATGGCCAAGTCTTACATAGATAAAGCCTCAAGGGCTGAATAGCAAATAACTCGAATAGCGGAAGTCTTCGAAGATAAGTAGAACCCATGTCATCTGCCTTAACCCTACATGCATTCTAACTGGGATAGCGTCCTAGTTCGCATGTTCGTCTCCATAGAATTCTTCTTCATATTCCTGTTCCTCCATGCCTGGCCAATTAAATAACCAGTGGCAAGCCAATGAGTACTTTGAATGTACTCGCAAGCAACCCATGATTTGGTTCAAAGTAACAATGCAATTGTACAACAATGAGAAATCTAGCTACGAGCTAGAATAAATATTCTACCATCAAGAATATGCATCAAATAATTCATGTAACCTCGAGGACAGGTTACCGATATCAACATGAGTAGGATTCAACTCAACGAGTCAAGTCACCACCTTGACTCACACAGGGTTTTGCAAGCATTGGACGTAGCCCAAGAGCGGTTACCCAACTGTCCTTGACCGTGGACACGGCTATTCGAATAGTTTTACACTCTGCAGAGGTTGCGCACTTTACCCACAAGATCCGGGAAGCTTTCGTGTCACCCACGATCCCGCAGTACCTCAAGTACTCGGGGGAAGCACCCGGTCATTATCTTTCCCTAGACGACACTAA
Source organism: Secale cereale (assembly GCA_902687465.1). Classification (NCBI taxonomy): domain Eukaryota; kingdom Viridiplantae; phylum Streptophyta; class Magnoliopsida; order Poales; family Poaceae; genus Secale; species Secale cereale. The sequence goes on along the minus strand of LR738711.1, from coordinate 98,812,918 downwards.
CATAGGGTCCACTCGTTGGTGCACAGCCCTCGAGTGCAAACAATAGATCATGGGACTTGCCCTTTTTTTCAATGTCACGCGCACACGAAGGGGCCAACGGTGTGTCCGGTGCCCTGTGAAAACAGTCATGGTCGACTATCCGAGCACGACCCCGTCCCGGGAAAGACCTCAAGTCTTCCCGTCACTAGTAATGTGGGCACCATGCTAGTATCGGCCTAAGTAATCAATAATGCCCCGTCCCATAAGGGGTAGAGTGGTTGCACATGTAAAGTTGGAATAACGGTCGCAACTTAAACCAATCAGTTTGAAAAACATCACACACACTTGTCTTGGTACACCACTTCGTCATCAAGTGGTTACCCATCTCATCTTTTTTCCCCGGGCATAAGTGGCACCCGATGGGGTCTCAAAAAGAATGCAACCACGAAGGTATCATGACACACATGCATCTCTAAGCATCACTACTATTTGCAATGCATCTAGCACATAGTGATACGTCCAAAACGTATCTACAATTTCTGCTTGCTCCATGCCTTTTTTGTGTGATATTGCTATGATATTCATGCACTTCCATACACTTTTGATCATATTTGTACTAACCTACTAATGGTTGCAAAAGTGCACAATGTTCTTGTTTTACACTTTATTGTGTAGGAATTACTTGGAAATTGACAAAAACGCAAAAAAAGTCGTATTGGAGTTGGACTCTAACTTTCCTGAAATCTGTCTGAGAACATTTTTTAAAGATGGTCACGTTCCGGCCCGAATACAACGCCAAACGGAAAAAGTCTAGTTGCGAAAGTTGTGGGGAATTTCGCGGCGATGCTTCTGGATATAAAATTCGTCCAAATCGGAGTCCGGACGGCCGAGTAAAGCCCGTTTTACTGAGGCCCAAAATCTGATGACGGGAATCCGGGAGTCTATATAAAGAGAGGAAACCTAGGTCACCAAGGGCCACGAATTTTCCTCCTCCCAAGCCGCTGTCTTGGAGGGGAGGATGAAAGTGCAACTAATCCCCGGGTGGTTTTGGTAATTAATAACAACATATATATCATTGAACTAATAGCTATTTGAGAATCATTTCAGAGAAGTTCAGTGATATGGGTATGGCAATGACTGAAGAAGTGGACCCCTCAAAATGCTAAGGCAAGCATTGGCAAAAGCTCAAGACTCCATTTTTGGTTTAGTGATCCAAGATCACATTGAGTCCATAGGAAAAGCCAATACTATTAAAAGGGGATGAGGTTGTGTTGATGATCTGGTTGCTCAAGTACTTAGTGATATATCTCCTTCAACTATCAGCAACTTTCACTACAATACACACTCATAAGTAATCTCGGACAAACCGATTTTCCAAACTCAGTCCCACCGAGATGAACCACCTCAGCCATAAGCCAAACCCTAGAAAAATCGGTCAATCCGAGTTTGAGATCGGTCTCACCGAAATACGGGCTGCCAAGCTTCTGTAACCGTTTGACATCATTTCGGAATAACCGAGTTGATGATTTCGGTCTCACCGAAACTGGCAAGTTCCTGTCTTGACTCAAATCGGACAAACCGAGATGGTATTTTCGGTCCCACCGAAAACCCCAACGTTCACTATATTTGAACTTTCGGTCTGACCGAGTTTCCACTTCGGTCTCACCGAGATTGCTCAATTATGTGTGTAACGGTTGGATTTTGTGTGGAGGCTATATATACCCCTCCACCCCCTCTTCATTCATGGAGAGAGCCATCAGAAAGAACTACCACTCCTACCTTACACTTTCTGAGAAGAGAACTACCTACCCTTGTGTTGAGATCAAGTTGCTCCATTCCTACCATATGAAACTTGATTTCTAACCTTCCCAAGTTGCTTTCCACTCAATCCTTTCATCCATCAAAGCCATATTAGTGAGGAGAGTTGAGTGTTGGGGAGATTATCATTTGAAGCACAAGAGCAAGGAGTTCATCATCATCTACAACATCTATTACCTTTTGGAGGGTGGTGCCTCCTAGATTGGTTAGGTGTCGCTTGGGAGCCTCCATCATCGAGATGTGGAGTTGAACCAAGAAGTTTGTAAGGGCAAGGAGATCGCCTACTTCGTGAAGATCTACCCCGAGTAAGGCTAGCCCTCCGTGGGCGTAGGCCATGATGGAATAGACAAGGTTGCTTCTTCGTGGACCCTTCGTGGGTGGAGCCCTCCGTGGACTCGCGCAGCCGTTACCCTCCGTGGGTTGAAGTCTCCATCAACGTGGATGTACGATAGCACTACCTATCGGAACCACGGGAAAAATCTCCGCGTCTCCAAATTGCGTTTGATCTTCTCCACCTCTCTTTACTACATGTGCAATTTACTTTCCGCTGCTTATACTCTAGAATTGCATGTGTAGGGTGATACTTGACTTGATCATAATTGTGAAACTGCCAAAAACTGTTCATGATCAAAAGACAGAATTTTTATATTTACAAGTAGTCTAATCACCCCCCCTCTAGACATACTTTCGATCCTACAAGTGGTATCAGAGCTTTGGTCTCCATTGTTTTGGTTTCCATTGCATTGGACTCCATAAGCTTGGTTTCACAACCTAGGAGAGTATGGCGTCTAGTGAGGGCAATTATCGTAGAGGTCCTTACTTTGATGGTACAAATTTTGCTAGTTGGAAGCATAAAATGAAAATGCATATTCTTGGTCATAACCCAGCCGCATGGGGCATTATTTGTGTTGGTATGCAAGGTGAATTCTTCGAGGAAGGAAAAGTTTCGGATCGTGAAGCTACACCGGAAGAGTTGCGGATGTTGCAAAACAATGCTCAAGCTTGTGACATTCTCTTCAATGCCTTGTGTCCCGAGGAGTTCAACAAAATCAGCCGTCTTGAGAATGCTAAAGAGATTTGGGATACTTTGGTTGAAATGCGCGAAGGTACTGAATCTGTGAAGGAATCAAAGCTAGATATTCTTCAAGGTCAACTTGACAAATTCAAGATGAAGGATGGTGAAGGAGTCGCTGAAATGTACTCTAGGCTTGCTCTCATCACAAATGAGATTGCCGGCTTAGGAAGCGAAGAAATGACCGACCGATTCACCATTAAGAAGATTCTCAGAGCTTTGGATGGAAAATATGACACCGTGTGCACTTTGATCCAAATGATGCCAAACTACAAGACTCTCAAGCCAACTGAAGTCATTGGAAGAATTGTTGCTCATGAGATGACACTTAAGGATAAGGAAGAGCTTCACAACAAGTCAAGTGGTGCTTACAAAGCTACAAGTGATGCTCCCACAACCTCAAGTGACAAGTTAATTTCCAATGAAGAGATAAGCCTAATGGTTAAGAACTTCAACAAGTTCTACAAGAATAGAGGCAAACAAAGAAGCTCAAAGTCTAGATCATATGATGAAAAGAGATCTTCTAGTCGTGATCGAAACTGCTACAATTGTGGAAGACCCGGACACTACTCAAATGAGTGTACGGCTCCCCACAAGAGAAGAGAAGAATCTCCAAGAAGAAGATCAAGAGATGAGGCACCTCGGAGAGAGAGAAGGAGTAGAGATGATCGTTATGAACGAAGACCCTCTCGGAGAAGCAAGGATTCGGAGAGGAAAGACAAGTCATCAAGGAGCTACACAAGAAGAAGACATCAAGCTCATGTAGGTGAATGGGTCTCCGGCTCCGACTCCGACAATCAATCCGATGGAAGCTATCACTCCGACTCCGACTACAGTCAAGATGAAGGTGTTGCCGGACTTGCTCTCGTATCCTCCAACTCCAACTCCTACGACTTATTTGATTCACCAAATGAGGGAATTGGAAGATGCTTCATGGCTAAAGGCCCCAAGGTAACACACCCTGAATTCATTGACTTCAATAGTGATGAGGATGACTTGCTTGGTGAAGATGAGCTATTGCATGATAAATCTAGTGAGCTTAGTAACGATGAAAATGCTAGTAATCTTTATAGTCGAGAAGAGTCGAATGACAATGCTATGAAGGAGATTGAGCGTCTAACTAAAGAACTAAACACTCTTAAGTTAGCTCATGAAACAACTCAAGAAGATCATAGAAAGCTCCTAAGATCTCATGAGAAGCTACGCTTCGAGAAGCTCACTCTAGAGCAAGAACATGAGTTTCTAAAAGCGATCAATGACGATCTTCGAAAGAAGAGTTCTTCATATCTTGCCAAACGACTTCTCTTGTTTAACTTCTTGCCACCTATTAAGACTAAGCATGACAAGCATAAGAAAAATTCTTCCTCTAGTAGTAACAATAACCATGTTAAATCTAATGTTGTTACTTCTAGTAGTTCTCTTGATTCCACTAACAATGTTTCAAGCCAAGTTACACTTGAGCAAGAAAATAGCTTATTGAAGGAAATCATAGAGAAAGGTGTCTACAAGAGTCTTGTCGGAAGCAAGAACTTTGAGGAAATTGTTCGCAAACAAGGAAGGCACCGGAAGAATCAAGGGATTGGTTTTGAGCGAAAGTTCAACGCCGAAGGTGTTGAGTGGGAAGAAGGTCAATATCCTACTCCACAGTTTGTTTCTCAAAAGGAGAAGTATGATCCTACTTCTTCCAATATGGAACAAGCTCAAGATGACCTTCCACCACAAGACCACAAGCTAAAGGCCAAGGACAAGCTTCAAGAGGAGATTGATGCATTCATTGAAGCACCTCAAGCCATGGTCAAGTGGGTTCCCAAGGACACGTCAAGTTCTACTTCGTCAAGCTCAACTACAACCCCAAGGATTCCCATCAAGATGATGTGGATCCCGAAGAAGAAGAACTAGAAAGTTCTTGAGGGTGACTCCGCCAATATACTTCACTCACATTCATTTTGGCAACTTGTGCAATCAACTTCCACATCATGCACTAGTTCATGGAGTCACAAACCCTCTTGTTGGTAAGTCAAGGGACAAGGTAATCATTGCTTTCATGGACATCATCTATTGTGAACTTCAATCTATGTCCATGGATATCCTTGTTTGTTCCTTGTGGGACTAACCCATGTAGGTATTGAAAGTGCCCTAATCCAAAGGATAGCTCCCAACTCTTGATGATCTACATCAACATTGAGCATCCACATCTTCAACATCTACATGAAGTCTTCTACGACAACCCAAGGTTAGTTTGACCCTTTAAAAGGGGTTCTCACATCTAGGGGGAGCTTTGCTCTAAAAATTGAGCTAAATCATCTCCAAATGATGTGAACACATCAATGCTTTATGTAAAAGTGGTAACCCCACTTGTGCTTAAACGATGAGTATGACCTATGATCAAATGTTCTCATTTGGCTCCTAAGTCAATATACTCATATATAGATGACCTAGTCATCGACAAATTGTGTGCTAGTAGCTAGAGTTTTGGTTGTGCATGTTTGACACATATTTCATTTGCTATCTTATTGTGTGAGCATGTTGAATGCATGATTTTATCCATTCGAGGACATCCATTTGTTGTTTTGGTTGTTTTGATTTTTCTGGCCAAATGGATGGACAAGAATGCCTAAGCACCTTCCCTAGCTATCTATGCTTTCTTGTCTCAAATTCTATTCATGCTTACATCACAAACTTTGAACAAGTCATTTTTGGACCCTCCGAGTGAGGAGCACTCGGAGCCACCGATCCGTCTAAGGCTGACTTCCAAAACCTTCTAAGTCAATTTCGGTCAGACCAACTTCTCCCACTCGGTCCAACCGAAACGCTTAGACTGATCTAGGTTTCATCTCGGTGAAACCGAGTTCTAAATCTCGGCGTGACCGATATGCGTAACTGCATAGCAGTTATCCATCTCGGTGTCACCGAGTTTTTCAACTCGGTCCCACCGACAGCAAGGGGATATAAATAATGAGGGCAGCGCGCGATTTTTCCTTCAAACGTTTTCGCCCCCAAGTCCCCTGCTGCCGTCGCCCTGATCTCCGGACCGTCGCCGTCGTCGCCTGTGCGCCCTCGCCGCAGGTCTCCGCCGCCGTCAACGGTTTTCTCCTTCGCGCCGTTGCCGCCGTAGAGGGACTCTACCAAGTTAGGGTGAGTCTCGATCCCTCTCGTGCTCCCCATCTGATTCATTGCATGATTGGTTTGCCCTACATCTGGCCACGATTGAAAAAAAAATTCCTTAACACCAGATCGGTTCTAGTTTCGAGTAAAATTCTTAGGTTTAGGTTTCCACGGAACACATCTCGGTGAAACCGGTTTTAAATTTTCGGTGTGACCGATTCGGCCTCTGGCCATTGCACTGCACTTTCGGTCTAACCGAGTTGTGCAAATCGGTGTGACCGAAGTATGGTTTTAGTGAAACCCTAGTTTATCGGCAGGACCGAAACCCATTTCGGTCCAACCGAAAGTGGTGTTTAAGTTTCTGTTATACACTTCGGATTCACCGAAACTGAAAATCGGTTTGACCGAAATGCATTATGTGAAAACTTAAAACTAAGATTTGAACTCATTTTGTTTGCAAAAACTTCTGCAGTTTGTGATAACTCTTCTACTCTGCCTATACCTTATCTATTCATAGGTTGTCAGCCATGTCAGATGCCAGTGACAGCCAGAACAGGTCAGAATCACCTTTTGCAGAGATTCCTGAGGCAGATACTAGTCCTGAGGCTAGTAGTCCTATTGATGATGGTGAGAGGAGTACACCTAGTGGCTTGCCTCCTGCAGCCACCAGAACCAGAAAGCAGAGAAATTCTGATGATGAGGACTCTGACTTCATTGCTGAGGAAGTAACCTCCAAGCCCAAGAGAAAGGTTGTTGCCGAAGAGCAACAAGGGCAGCAGTCAAAGAAAGGCACCAGCAAGGTCAAGCAGTCAGTTGTTGCCAAGAAGCTAAACTTGGGAGAGCCAGCCCCAAGTAAAGTGAAGAAAACTTCCAAGAGGAAGAGGGTAGTGTATACTGATCCTCATGCAGATGCAGCAGCCGAGGAAGAAGAAGAAGAAGAAGCACCCCAGCCTGCTCCTCAGAAGCAAAAACTCATGGGTGATGCTATTAGGGCTGGAGCCACTTCAAAGCCCAAGAAGCCTGCTCAAGCTAAGGCAGCTCCAACAAAGCCTTCTGCCAAGCCCAAGAGGACAACCAGGAACATCCCAGCCTCTGAGAAGAACAAGGGTGATGTGCCACCGTCTGAGTCTGATGAAGAAGGACATGTGTTGCTGAAGCTCCGTCCAAAACTGCCGCTCCACAACGATGCTCATCCTCAAGCCGAGGATATGAAGGCAAGGAAGGATAGAGGTCTCAGGCTATGGAGACAGTCTGATCCATATGCCGTGAGGAGAAGGACTGCTGTGGACCCCAGATTTCACACCAGAGAGCAGCAGGACTTCTATGAGACTGTGTTGATGGATAAGAAGCCTATTGTTGCAGATACCAGATACGTTGACTCGAAGTACATTGACAGTGAAGAGCACCGAGACTTCTTTCCCCATGTGCATGAAATCTTCACTGCATGTGGAGTTGATGAGTTTGTGGGTCAGAAACTGACAGACTGGAACGACGAGATGATTATGCAGTTCTACGCCACAGCCCACTTCTATCCTGATGGGAAGATCACCTGGATGACTGAAGGTCAAAGGTTTTCTTCGTCTGTTGAAGAATGGGCAGAACTTCTGAATGCTCCAGTGCAAAGAGAGGACGACATTGATGTCTATGGGATTCCCAAGAAGAACCATGATTCCATGAAGAACATGTACAAGGAGATCCCCGCAGCAGATTTGGAAGGGTGGAAGCTTGGCTCAGTGTACTATCTCCAGGCAGGTCTACCTACCACTAACACTATTCTGAGGCATACCTTGATGCCCAAGTCTGGAGACCATCGCATGATCCGAGGCTATTCTATCAACATGCTGCACATACTTGATGAGAAGGCACCTTTCAAGGTGATGGACTTAATGGTAGAGACCATTAAGAGGACTGCAGCTGACCAGAAGAGGTCGTGTGGATTTGCCCCGCAGATTCAGATGCTTATCAATGCCAAGTTTGGCACGGACAAATTCTTGTTGGATAGGAAGCACTTACCACTGCAGCCAGAGCATGAAGATAATGTTGTTGTGATGGACGAGGAGGATCCAACTTCGGTTGAAGGTCAAGCAAAGATTGAAGCTGCTAGGAAAGCCAAAGCTGACAAAGAGGCAGCAGCAGCAGCAGCTAAACCAATGAGCTTCAGAGAGCAGATTCTTGAAGCTACCCAGAGGATTGAATAACGCCTGGCCAGCATTGAACAATCTCAGGAGAGCCTAGAGAGGATTGTTGACGAGAAGGTCCACGCTCTGGACGTGAAGCTGACTGAACTTCAGGTGACCGTCAACAAGCTTGAGGCAGACATGGAGGAAGCTAGGCAGGACAGGGCAGAGCTCATGCAGGATGACCTAGTCCAGGACTCTCATCGCCAGACTGCTCCGGTTCCCAGAGGATCCCGATCAGCTGCTATTCCCACAGCTCCAGCAGTCACTCCAACCACAGCTCCAGTACCCACTCCTCCAGCGCAGACATCAGCTGAAGTCTTCGCCGATGCCGTCATATCTACTCTGACATCTACCCAGACGGGAGCCGCCAGCAGAGCCCACAGTGACGTTTAGCTCTATGCTTTTTCGAACTTTTTGGTAACTTGTTGCCAAAGGGGGAGAAATTGTATAGATCATAGGGCTTCGAGAGAGAGAGAGTGCTCTTTCGTTCTTTTGCGGTTTCTTTGAGATACTTTTGGTTCTTTTGGTTCTTGAAACTTTCAGTGTGCTTGATACTACGTTTGATGCTACCTTTCAGAGTGCTTAGTCATACTATGCTTTAATGTGTGCTTAATGCTTATCATATGCTTTTCCTATCTTGTATGGCTATTTACTCATGTCTTGGTGATTGGGTGCATGTTATTCATTCTTATCATTTTGTGCGCTCCACCAAGATGTATGTGACATGGAAGAGTAACCCATGATCCTAATCGATTGTGCATTTGCATTCAAACGCAAATTTTAAATAATGCACAAATTTAGGGGGAGCTCTTGCTTATCACATACTTCTCAAAGCGACGATATTATTCATTGATTATATCCTTTGTCGAAGCTTTGATCTATATGTTGTCATCAATTACCAAAAAGGGGGAGATTGAAAGTGCAACTAATCCCCGGGTGGTTTTGGTAATTAATAACATATATATCATTGAACTAATAGCTATTTGAGAATCATTTCGGAGAAGTTCAATGATATGGGTATGGCAATGACTGAAGAAGTGGACCCCTCAAAATGCTAAGGCAAGCATTGGCAAAAGCTCAAGACTCCATTTTTGGTTTAGTGATCCAAGATCACATTGAGTCCATAGGAAAAGCCAATACTATTAAAAGGGGATGAGGTTGTGTTGATGATCTGGTTGCTCAAGTGCTTAGTGATATATCTCCTTCAACTATCAGCAACTTTCACTACAATACACACTCATAAGTAATCTCGGACAAACCGATTTTCCAAACTCAGTCCCACCGAGATGAACCACCTCAGCCATAAGCCAAACCCTAGAAAAATCGGTCAATCCGAGTTTGAGATCGGTCTCACCGAAATACGGGCTGCCAAGCTTCTGTAACCGTTTGACATCATTTCGGAATAACCGACTTGATGATTTCGGTCTCACCGAAACTGGCAAGTTCCTGTCTTGACTCAAATCGGACAAACCGAGATGGTATTTTCGGTCCCACCGAAAACCCCAACGTTCACTATATTTGAACTTTCGGTCTGACCGAGTTTCCACTTCGGTCTCACCGAGATTGCTCAATTATGTGTGTAACGGTTGGATTTTGTGTGGAGGCTATATATACCCCTCCACCCCCTCTTCATTCGTGGAGAGAGCCATCAGAAAGAACTACCACTCCTACCTTACACTTTCTGAGAAGAGAACTACCTACCCTTGTGTTGAGATCAAGTTGCTCCATTCCTACCATATGAAACTTGATTTCTAACCTTCCCAAGTTGCTTTCCACTCAATCCTTTCTTCCATCAAAGCCATATCAGTGAGGAGAGTTGAGTGTTGGGGAGATTATCATTTGAAGCACAAGAGCAAGGAGTTCATCATCATCTACAACATCTATTACCTTTTGATAGTATTGGCTTTTCCTATGGACTCAATGTGATCTTGGATCACTAAACCAAAAATGGAGTCTTGAGCTTTTGCCAATGCTTGCCTTAGCATTTTCACTTAGCTTTTGAGGGTGGTGCCTCCTAGATTGGTTAGGTGTCGCTTGGGAGCCTCCGTCATCGAGATGTGGAGTTGAACCAAGAAGTTTGTAAGGGCAAGGAGATCGCCTACTTCGTGAAGATCTACCCCGAGTAAGGCTAGCCCTCCGTGGGCGTAGGCCATGATGGAATAGACAAGGTTGCTTCTTCGTGGACCCTTCGTGGGTGGAGCCCTCCGTGGACTCGCGCAGCCGTTACCCTCCGTGGGTTGAAGTCTCCATCAACGTGGATGTACGATAGCACTACCTATCGGAACCACGGGAAAAATCTCCGCGTCTCCAAATTGCGTTTGATCTTCTCCACCTCTCTTTACTACATGTGCAATTTACTTTCCGCTGCTTATACTCTAGAATTGCATGTGTAGGGTGATACTTGACTTGATCATAATTGTGAAACTGCCAAAAACTGTTCATGATCAAAAGACAGAATTTTTATATTTACAAGTAGTCTAATCACCCCCCCTCTAGACATACTTTCGATCCTACAGAGGACCAGGACCATTGCAGCACCATCCACAAGGAAGAAGGGGGGCCAAGGAGCCGCCGCCCCGAGGGCCGCCGCCGCCGCCTCCGCCGCCTCCGTGGCTGCCGCCGGCCGTCTCCTCCTCGCGGGGCTGCACCTCTCCATCAACACCATCATCAACCTCCTCCTCACCATGTCCATGCGTGAGTAGTTCCCTTCGGGGCTGAGGGCTTGTACGTGTAGCTATGTGGTTATCTTTCTCTCCCATGATGTGATCTTCGTTGTGATCATAGGCTATGTTAATCTAGGGTGATCCCATGATATTTTCACTTCCTCTATGTATTGGATTGATGTACTCACTTGTCTTTATCTAGTATAATCCCCGAGACCAAGGTGACAGCGGTCTATTGGACATGGATTAGAAGAATATTTTCATGAGTGATTTCCTCTTTTGTGTGTTGATTGAAGATTGAGAGTCTCTTGGTGCTTGTCTTTGACTATCCTTTAGATATGTTGTGGTGATTGTGGAACTCTCTTTGGATGGCCGCGGAGACATTGGGAAATCCATAGATTGAGAACTACGAACTTTGAGGTGTGCTTTTGTAGCCCTACATAATTCTCGTCCTCTCTTGACCACAAAGGAATGACCTCCGATTGCGTCCCCCTTGCATGTTTTATGGGAAATATCATGTGATTCGATTATGTTAATGTTGTTGGGAGTTGCCACTAGTGAAAGTATGATCCCTAGGCCTTGTTTCCACCATTGCAATACCATTTGTGCTCATGTTTACCACTTGTTTGCTTGCTGCACTTTTTATTACAGATTTATATTACTTTGTTTTGCCATCCATATCACTTGACATTCAACATCTCTTCGCTGAACTAGTGCACTTATACATCTGACAAGTGTATTAGGTGTGTTGGGGACACAAGAGACTTCTTGTATCTTAGTTGCAGGGTTGCTTGAGAGAGACCATCTTCAACCTCTACTTCCCTGAGTTCGATAAACCTTAGGTCATCCACTTGAGGGAAATTGCTGCTGTCCTACAAACCTCTGCGCTTGGAGGCCCAACATAGTCTACAAGAATAGAAGCGTGTGTAGACATCACATAGCAAGATTATGAGTAAAGCATGCATCATGTGGTGGTTCTTAACTAGGTCACCACCGTCTTTCTTATCATCATGCATTCGGGAGTAAATGGGTTCCGAAGAACACAAGTGTATCATGGTCAAAGGGCTGCTTGCCTGGATTGGCTTGGTCTTCAAAGTCTTCAAATCCTTCCCCTCCTTCTTCTTCAGCAACCTCGTCAAATACGGTATCTAATCGTCGCAATAAACAACGGGTAAAATAAGACTACAATAAAAACAGAAAAATTAAAGTGCTCAGAAAAATGTCAACTTATTTTTGTTAAATACTAGAGAGAAAACTAAGATGGCAAAAATTCTTAGTTTGAGTTTTGGAGTGGCGGAATGAGGTACATGAATATTTAAACAGAAGTTTTAATGTTCAAATATGAATTTAAATTTGAACAGAACAGAAAAGGTCCATGGACATGTGTGAAAGTGACATCATTAAATAGGTTTGATTTTTACAAGTTTTTAGGAACTGGAATTAATTCATTTGGATATATAATTAATTCTGTGGAATTATTTGAAAATCCACATAAAAGAAAAATGAAAAAGGGCTCTGTGCCACTAGGCCAGAACGGCCACAGTGCAACGGCCCAGGGCGAAAATCAGCCCACCGCACGGTGCCAGCGCGCGCCAGGATTTTTTTAAACCTGACGGGCGGGGCCCGGCGTCAGTGAGAGGAGAGAGGAGCGAGGGCGATGGGAGGCTGACAGGCGGGGCCCGCCTGTCATCCCTAACCCTCCGGCAGAGAGCCGGCGAGCTCACCGGCGGCGTTATGGGGCACGGCGGGGCGAGCTACGGGCAGGGATGGACTCAGCAAGGTGTCGCCGTTCTGGTGGTGGTGGTGCGGGTCGCCGGAGGGGCCTGGTTCGCCGGCGGTGAGGTCACGCGGCGGAGGAGCTTCGGGTGGATGCTGCTCCGGTCGATTCCGGCAGCTACAGAGAGGGGAAAGAGGGGAAAACGAGTCAGGGCAATGCAGTGGTGCTAGATCGAGCGAGAGGGGAGGCTAGGGCGGCCTGTACCGAGCGGGCGATGGGGAGCCTCCGCGGTGGAGCTCGAGCTCGATCTCGAGCTCGGGCGGGTCTAGAGAGTGGCGAGTGGCTCTGGGAAAAGATTGAGAGGGGGAGAGTATTGCTGGTGAAGAGAGGAGGGGCTCGGGGCCCTATTTATAGGAGGGCGGCGAGGTGTCGTGGACCTGTGCGCCGGCGAGCCTCTGCTTGTCGCCACAGTGCACGGGAGGTGCTGGGGAAGCGTCTGCGGTGTTGCTGGACGAGTTCCAGGGCAAAGGAGAGGAAGAGGGGGAGCGGGGGATGCTTCTGGAGCTGCGCGTGTGTGAAGCCGACGACTGGAGCTCGCGGGCGGCCGGCGTGCGTGCGAGGACGTCCACTGGAGGGAGAAGGAGGAGGGGGACAGCGCCGGGGGGAGTTGTGGACTATGAGGCGCATTGAACGACGCGAGGGGGAAGCACGAGGTGGTTGGGGGCGACGGATTGCGCGAGGCTACAGTGCGGGTGCGCACTGTAGCGCGCTCTGGAGCGTGCTTACTGCATGCCACGGCATGTCGTTGGCTAGCTGGGCGCGTCCGCCGTGTCTGGGGGGTCCAGCATGAAGTAAATAATCTGGTTGTGGCCTTGGATGCCTTGGATGTCCAGTGAGAGAGGAGGGAAGCTGGTAGATGGTAAGAACTGGGCTGTCCAGCAAGGTAAATTGAGGTTTTCACGCTTCAATCATGGAGCTCTGGTCCTGGAGAAGTTACTGGGGGTAGAAGGTGACTAGGTGAGGCTGTGGTAGAAAGTTGAAGCACAAGTAAATAGTAAAGGAGGCCAAAACAGTGGTTTTGGTAAAATGGCAGAAGGTGTTTGATCATGTTTTGGGCAAGCAAATGATCTCCACTGGCTATGACACTTAACAGGATTAAATGTCATATGGAAATAGGGTGCTTCACCAAATTTGGTCTTGTTTGAAGAAACTAGCCAATGAAACTTTGGTGAACCCTAGAATTCAACAGAAATTCACCATGTTTGAGTTAAGCTAACCATCTCCCCTTGATGCACCACTTAGTGTAGTGTCATAATTTGGGGTTATGATCATGCCCACAAAGTTTGAAGCCCCAGGTAAAAAGTTGGTAATGTAAAGTTGTTCAAATTTGAATTTGAACAGAAATGGTTTTGGGGTATCTGATCAAGTTACCCTACTCCAAAGCTTGTGCCATTTAGTCTAGATGCCTGATTAGACCATTCTAGCATGTGCACCAAGTTTGAGGGCATTTGGATAAGTTTGGCAATGTAAAGTTGCTCAAACTTCAGATATGGACAGAAAGGTTTTTAGGGGTTTTGATGATGTTATCTTGCTTCCCAAGGCATGGGGCTTGGCAAGATCATCAAATATGGCATACATGACATGATAGAATTTCCCTGGAATTTTTAGAGAATATTTCGGTTGTAAATATTTCAAAAGCTTGAAATATCCAGAAAGGGTTTCTGAGGGATTAGCCCATTATTTTGAACATGACCAAGTGTTGAAACTCTTATATATGGACAATATATATCCTATGAGTCTCCCTGAATTTTGGCAAATATTTTTGAAATAATTAAATAATTTTTCCCTATTAAAGACCATTTCTGGCCTTAAGAAAAAGCTTTTAAATAAAATAGGAAAATAACTTTTAAAATTACACTTTTGTGGTTTCTGGGAGTCCTATGACTACTAGGTCTCAAATATACTTTTTGAAATAATTTTCTCACCCTAAATCAAGCACTTGCAGTGCAAACCTCAATTCAGGGGTTTTTGGAATACTAATTTTTGAAAACACATTTTGGCCAAATTAATTTTATAAGAAAATACTATACTGCTATAAACACTTGGTATGATCATTGGGCAGAAGTTTTGGGTAAGGAGATGAATTCTACAAGAGGTAATAGTTGACTTTAATGAGCACATGAAAATATAGGAAGAAAAACTCAACTCCAAATAAAAGCCAAATGATGCCAAAAAAATTGCTGGTCCAAATTTTCATGCTTCATTGATGCAAATGACATGTTACAAAATGCAGGGTGTGACAGACCTACCCCCCCCCCTTACAAGAATCTCGTCCCCAAGATTCCTAAACTAGGTCTTAAAAGAGATCGGGATACTCGGATCTAAGATAGTCTTCTTGTTCCCAGGTTGCTTCTGCTTCCGTGTGGTTGCTCCACTGGACCTTGAAGTACTTGATGGTGCGGCTTCGCGTCCGTCGTTCTGCTTCGTCCAGAATGCAAATGGGCTTCTCGCGGTAGGTCAAATCAGGCTGGAGATCAATGGCTTGGTGATCAACATCCTTGTGGAGATCAGGCTTGTTCGGAACTTGGAGACATTTCCGGAGTTGTGACACGTGGAATACGTTGTGCACATCGGACAGCTCAGGTGGTAGTTCCAACTGGTAAGCCACTTCCCTCGTCGGTCGGTGATCTTGAAAGGGCCAATAAATCTTGGTGCAAGTTTCCCCTTGACGTGAAAACGCTTGGTTCCTTTCAGAGGAGTTACTCGCAGGTACACATGGTCTCCCACACGGAAACTCATGTCTCGGCGACGAGTGTCAGCATAACTCTTCTGCCTTGATTTGGCGGCCTTCAAACGTTCTCTGACTAGTTGGACTTGCTCTTCTGCTTCGCGGAGAATATCCGGTCCAAAGACTAGCCCTTCTCCAGTCTCTGACCAGTTGAGGGGTGTGCGACATCTGCGTCCGTACAACACCTCAAATGGTGCCATCTAAAGGCTCGACTGATAACTGTTGTTATAGGAGAACTCGGCAAAAGGGAGGCAATCTTCCCACTTGGCTCCATATGCCAAGACACAGGCTCGAAGCATGTCTTCGATAATTTGATTTACTCGTTCTGTCTGACCTCCGGTCTATGGGTGGAAAGATGTGCTGAAAGACAACTTGGTTCCCAAGGCTTCTTGGAATCTTTTCCAGAACCTTGAAGTAAACTGGGTGCCTCGATCTGACACAATTTCTTGTGGAACACCATGGAGGCTCACGATTCGGTTGATATAGAGAGTTGCCAACTGGTTGCCTGTATAGGTAGTCTTGACAGGAATGAAATGGGCCACTTTGGTCAAATGGTCGACTATGACCCAGATGGAGTCATGTCCTCCATTCGACCTTGGAAATCCAGTGATGAAGTCCATTCCGACTTTATCCCACTTCCACTCAGGAACCTTGAGTGGTTGGAGCAATCCAGCGGGTCGCTGATATTCAGCCTTGACCCTTTGGCACACATCACACTTTGCAACATAGGTTGCAATCTCTCTTTTCATCTCGTGCCACCAGAATCTTTCCTTCAAGTCTTGATACATCTTGGTTCCTCCAGGGTGGATGGAATACGGAGTGTCGTGGGCTTCTTGCAGGATCAGGTTCTTCAGCTCCATCTTGTTTGGTACGCAGATGCGGCCTTTGTACCAAACAATCCCGTGCTCGTCCTCGGAGAATCCTGGGGCCTTGCCTAGCTTCATCTTCTTCTTGATGCCTTCAATGCTTGCGTTCCCACCTTGTGCCTTCTTGACTTCGTCCATCAGGGTTGGTTTGACTTCCAAATGATCCAGAAATCCAGGGGTGACCAATTCCAAACTGAATTGTTCGAGTTCCTTAAACAGGGTTAGCTACCTCTTTTGAATAATGGCATTCAAGGAGCAAGCCTTTCTACTTAAGGCATCGGCCACCATGTTAGCCTTCCCGGGGTGATATTGAACACTGAGGTCATAGTCTTTGATGAGTTCCAACCATCTACGTTGCCTCATGTTCAATTCCTTTTGGGTGAAAATGTACTTCAGACTTTTGTGGTCTGTGTATATCGCACACCGTTTCCCTAGGAGGTAATGCCGCCATGTATTCAAGGCATGAACCACTGCTGCTAACTCAAGATCGTGAGTAGCGTAGTTCTCTTCATGGGGTCGTAGCTGCCTGGAGAGGTAAGCTATGACTCGGACTTCTTGCATCAGAACGCTTCCCAATCCGGTTCGAGAGGCATCACAATATATCACAAACTCCTAGTGAATATCAGGTGTTGCCAGAACTGGGGCGGTGGTCAACCTCTTCTTGAGCTCTTGGAAGCTCTCTTCGCATTTTGGCGTCCACTCAAACTTCTTGTCCTTCTTGAGGAGCTGAGTCATCGGCCGGGCAATGCTAGAGAATCCTTCCACGAATTTGCGGTAATAGCCCGCAAGTCCGAGGAAGCTTCTGACTTCCTTGACGGTCGTCGGAGATTGCCATTGGGTCACAGCTTCGATCTTCGCGGGATCAACAGACAACCCTTCTTCGGTCAAGACATGACCTAAGAATCCAACTTTATGCAGCCAGAACTCACACTTGCTGAATTTGGCGTATAGTTGGTGCTCCCGAAGCTTGTCTAGGACCATCCTCAAATGTTGCGCGTGTTCTTCCTCCGTCTTCGAGAAGACAAGAATGTCATCGATGAAGACAACAACAACCTTGTCCAAATATTCCATGAAGACTTTATTCATGAGATACATGAAGTAAGCTGGGGCATTGGTTAACCCAAAGGACATGACCATGCACTCGTACAGGCCATATCTGGTTACGAATGCTATCTTCAGAATATCTTGGGGTCTGATCTTCAGCTGGTAGTACCCAGATCTGAGGTCGATCTTGGAGAACACCTTGGCTCCGCTGATCTGATCAAACAGATCTTCAATCTTGGGAAGTGGATATGTGTTCTTGATTGTAACCTCATTGAGGGAGCGATAGTCAATGCATAAGCGGATGGTACCGTCCCTCTTTGCCACAAACAGAACAGGTGATCCCCAAGGGGAGGCACTTGGGTGGATAAATCCCTTCCTCAACTGCTCTTCCAGTTGCTTCTTCAACTCGGCTAATTCTTCCGTCCCCATTCTATAAGGCTTCTTATAGATGGGTCCTGCCCCGGGCACGAGCTCGATGATGAACTCAATGTCACGATCAGGGGGCATTCCCGCTAGCTCATCTGGGAAGACATCGGGATACTCGCAAACTACCGGTACTTGCTCCAGCCCAACTTCAGACCGACAGTTGACTTGAGCGGCTTGAGCGGAAGAGGAGTTGGAAGCAAACTTAACTTCGACTCCTTGGTCATTGGTCACAGTGATAGTCCGATTGGCACAGTCTAATAATCCTTGGTGCTTACTGAGCCAATCCATCCCTAAGATCACATCCAAGCCTTGCGATCTTAGGATGATGAGTTCTGCTAGGAAGTCTACACCGTTAATGGTAATACTGACTCCTTTACAGCCTATCTTGGCTCTCATCTCTGCTCCGGGGGTTTGTACCACCATGGGGTTATTCAGGGGTGTAGGGGTCATGCCACTTTTTAATGCAAATCTTTGAGTGACAAATGAATGCGTGGCTCCAGAATCAAACAAGACAGTTGCAGGTGCTGAGTTGACAAGGAACGTACCCAGCACGACGTCCGGGTCTTCCTGGGCTTCTTCAGCAGTGACGTGATTCACACGCCCCTTCCCATGGTTAGGTGGGTTGCGAGGAGCTGGGTTTCTTGGTGGCATCCCGCGGCCTTGTCCTGGGTTCTGTGCATTGGGGCGCGGGGCATCAGGCTTCTTGTTGGGGCACACCCTTGAGATGTGTCCTGACTGACCACATCCAAAGCAAGTGACTTGGTTTGGATTATTGATCTTGTTGCCACCACTGTTATTGGGGTTAAATGCTGGCCTTGGGTTGGCATACTGCTGAGGTTGATAGTTGGTGCGAGGTGCAAGAGCTCTTGGTTGCTGATAGGTTGGCTTGACCGGGGCTGACTGCCACGGGCGAGGCTTCTGGTTGCTGGAACTTCCCTTGCTGACCATCTTGCGCTTGCGAGTGTCTTCCAGAGCACGCCGCTTGTCTTCAAGCATGAGTGCTTTGTTCACCAGGTCAGGGAAGGTTGGGCAGTCGCACACGACAAGCGAGTACTACAGAGTTTGATTGAGGCCTTCCATGAAGCGCTCCCTTTTTGCAGCATCAGTGCTGACATCTTCAGGGGCATACCTTGACAGAACACTAAACTTCTGCATGTACTCCTTGACAGTGCCACTTCCTTGCTTCAGGGCTCAGAATTCACGCTTTTTGATAGCCATGATTCCGGAAGTAATATGGGCTTTGCGGAATTCTGCCTTGAAGTTGTCCCAAGTGATGTCTTGCCCAGCATGCATGACCTTGAATCCATCCCACCAAGCTCTAGCAGTCCCCCCGAGGCAGTGGGCTGCATAAGCCACCTTCTCGCGGTCTTCGATGCATCCGACTAGTTCCAGCAAGTCCTCAATGGTGCAAACCCAGTCGTCTGCATCCAAGGGTTCAGCAGTCGCGATGAAAGTTGGCGGTGCATGCTTCTTGAACTCTGCCAACGTGGAACGTCCATTGCCATTCCCCGCTGGCTGGCGGTTGTTGGTGAGCTTGAGCAATCAACTGAAGGGCTGCGGTGTTGGCTTGGCGTTCCTCTCGGAAAGCTTGGAGAAGCTGAGCCATGTCCATGTTCGGAGGAGGTGGTGGTGGAGCTTGGTCGTTGGTTTGGTCGTGGCCGGCCTCTGATTGAGCGGATGCTCCGGCTTCAGGCTGCTGGGTAGAGGTACCAGTACGAGTTACAACAGGCATCCTGTTGGAGCGGTAAAAGGTCTCATGATTGGAAGAGGGAAAACAATAAAGATGGGTGCCTAGTAAGGGGGTGGGTGCGACACTAGTCAAATCATGCAAGGGCCGTAAGACCAAAACACATTCATTAAAATCCAAATGGGTGATGCAGTCCTTTACATATTCCCGAAGGGAGAATACGACATACATCCAAACACAACAAAAGCAAACACTAGATGGCTTCATATGAACCATACAAGGACTCTACTGCGCATAGGGGTTACACGACCTATCCTACCGTAGAGGTTACGAACTGGCATATCCGAGTTGTGAATAATGCCTAAGCGGCGGAATGCTCGGTCGCGTATTCTGGCTCTTCTGGGTCTTCCTCCTTGTCTTCATCTGTCTGGGCCCCCTTGTCACTTGAGGGTGTGGGGGAGTGGAGGAGTTGGATACGACGGTGCTTTGTCGGTGGTGCAGGGAAAAGCTTGCGATATTCCCTTGCCGTCATACGGCGTCGCCGAGGTGGTTCTTCATCCTTGGAAGATACATCTCCTGAGGGCCTTCCGCCTCGGTATGCGATAGCGGACTGTCCGGGAGGCGCACCTTCCTTCTTGATCCTATCTGTCTTCTCTTGTGCTTGACGAAGAAGTGCCTTGGTCTTGTGAAGTTCTTCTCAGAGCTTCATCGATTCCGAGGCCAAATCTTGTCCCAAGCTGTGGGCACATAGGCTGAAGTAGGTCTGGAATCGAAGTGGGAGTCCTTCCTTCGGTGGAGGGGCTAGTGCGCTGCTTTCATCTTCACCTTCCTTCCAGTAAGGCAAGAAGCGGGTTGTCATCTTGGCTGCCATCTCCGGAAGAAGCTCGCGGAGACGCATCAGTGCCTTGAGTGCAGCAGCCTCGACAGGGGGAGGTAGTGTTGCCATCTGGGGTCCCTCGAAGAACCAACTTGTGGGAGGATCGTTTGCCTTCACGATCACTTCCACATGGTACTCCACCTCAGTGTCGCTAACCCAATGCTCAAGGTAGGTGAGGATGGGCGCTCGGTGGAACTGGCACTCCTGGAGGCTATCCTCGAGAAGCAAGGGAAACCCAGTGGTCAGGTGCTCTTCGGGTACAGCGGCCATCTACAAAGGGTGAATAGGAGAGGTTAATAAGTTGATGATATCTCAGGTTGGTAAGGTTTAGAAAAGAAGAGAGGTTCAGAAGGTTTTTGAAAAGGGGGTCTCATCTAACTAACGCCCATGCTAACTAAGGCTTCCTACAGTCAGGATGGCTCTGATACCAGCTCTGTGGGGACCCCGACTTAAGAGTCGAGATCACCGAATGCACGTGTACAGTGATCCTAGAGATCAATGCTCACTGAACACACAGAAGCTGAATAAGAAGAGTCTTACATCCATACATACCGTCTTACACAAATTATGGCCATTATGGCCAAGTCTTACATAGATAAAGCCTCAAGGGCTGAATAGCAAATAACTCGAATAGGGGAAGTCTTCGAAGATAAGTAGAACCCATGCCATGTGCCTTAACCCTACAGGCATTCTGGCTGGGATAGCGTCCTAGTTCGCATGTTCGTCTCCATAGAATTCTTCTTCATATTCATGTTCCTCCATGCCTAGCCAATTAAATAACCAGTGGCAAGCCAATGAGTACTTTGAATGTACTCGCAAGCAACCCATGATTTGGTTCAAAGTAACAATGCAATTGTACAACAATGAGCAATCTAGCTACGAGCTAGAATAAATATTCTACCATCAAGAATATGCATCAAATAATTCATGTAACCTCGAGGACAGGTTACCGATATCAACATGAGTAGGATTCAACTGAACGAGTCAAGTCACCACCTTGACTCTACACACACACACACAGGGTTTTGCAAACATTGGACGTAGCCCAAGAGCGGTTACCCAACTGTCCTTGACCGTGGACACGGCTATTCGAATAGTTTTACACTCTGCAGAGGTTGCGCACTTTACCCACAAGATCCGGGAAGCTTTCGTGTCACCCACGATCCCGCAGTACCTCAAGTACTCGGGGGAAGCACCCGGTCATTATCTTTCCCTAGACGACACTAACATAGGGTCCACTCGTTGGTGCACAGCCCTCGAGTGCAAACAATAGATCATGGGACTTGCCCTTTTTTTCAATGTCACGCGCACACGAAGGGACCAACGGTGTGTCCGGTGCCCTGTGAAAACAGTCATGGTCGCCTATCCGAGCACGACCCCATCCCGGGAAAGACCTCAAGTCTTCCCGTCACTAGTAATGTGGGCACCATGCTAGTATCGGCCTAAGTAATCAATAATGCCCCGTCCCATAAGGGGTAGAGTGGTTGCACATGTAAGGTTGGAATAACGGTCGCAAATTAAACCAATCCGTTTGAAAAACATCATACACACTTGTCTTGGTACACCACTTCGTCATCAAGTGGTTACCCATCTCATCTTTTTTTCCCGGGCATAAGTGGCACCCGATGGGGTCTCAAAAAGAATGCAACCACGAAGGTATCATGGCACACATGCATCTCTAAGCATCACTACTATTTGCAATGCATCTAGCACATAGCAAGATTATGAGTAAAGCATGCATCATGTGGTGGTTCTTAACTAGGTCACCA
This sequence comes from Secale cereale, assembly GCA_902687465.1. Lineage (NCBI taxonomy): Eukaryota > Viridiplantae > Streptophyta > Magnoliopsida > Poales > Poaceae > Secale > Secale cereale. Next base: position 98,790,927 of record LR738711.1, on the reverse strand, counting down.
CCGTCTTTCTTATCATCATGCATTCGGGAGTAAATGGGTTCCGAAGAACACAAGTGTATCATGGTCAAAGGGCTGCTTGCCTGGATTGGCTTGGTCTTAAAAGTCTTCAAATCCTCCCCCTCCTTCTTCTTCAGCAACCTCGTCAAATACGGTATCTAATCGTCGCAATAAACAACGGGAAAAGTAAGACTACAATAAAAACAAAAAAATCAAAGTGCTCAGAAAAATGTCAACTTATTTTTGTTAAATACTAGAGGGAAAACTAAGATGGCAAAAATTCTTAGTTTGAGTTTCGGAGTGGCAGAATGAGGTACATGAATATTTGAACAGAAGTTTTAATGTTCAAATATGAATTTAAATTTGAACAGAACAGAAAAGGTCCATGGACATGTGTGAAAGTGACATCATTAAATAGGTTGGATTTTTACAAGTTTTTAGGAACTGGAATTAATTCATTTGGATATATAATTAATTCTGTGGAATTATTTCAAAATCCACAGAAAAAGAAAAATGAAAAGGGCTCTGTGCCACTAGGCCAGAACGGCCACAGTGCAACGGCCCAGGGCGAAAAACAGCCCACCGCAGGGTGCCAGCACGCGCCAGGGTTTTTTTAAACCTGACGGGCGGGGCCCGGCGTCAGTGAGAGGAGAGAGGAGCGAGGGCGAGGGGAGGCTGACAGGCGGGGCCCGCCTGTCATCCCTAACCCTCCGGCAGAGAGCCGGCGAGCTCACCGGCGGCGTTACGGGGCACGGCGGGGCGAGCTACGGGCAGGGATGGACTCAGCAAGGTGTTGCCGTTCTGGTGGTGGTGGTGCCGGTCGCTGGAGGGGCCTGGTTCGCCGGCAGCGAGGTCACGCGACGGAGGAGCTTCGGGTGGATGCTGCTCCGGTCGATTCCGGCAGCTACAGAGAGGGGGAAGAGGGGGAAACGAGTCAGGGCAATGCAGTGGTGCTAGATCGAGTGAGAGGGGAGGCTAGGGCGGCCTGTACCGAGCCGGCGACGGGGAGCCGCCGCGGCGGAGCTCGAGCTCGATCTCGAGCTCGGGCGGGTCTGGAGAGTGGCGAGTGGCTCTGGGGAAAGATTGAGAGGGGGAGAGTACTGCTGGTGAAGAGAGGAGGGGCTCGGGGGCCCTATTTATAGGAGGGCGGCGAGGTGCCGTGGACCGGTGCGCCGGCGAGCCTCTGCTCGTCGCCACAGTGCACGGGAGGCGCTGGGGAAGCGTCTGCGGTGTTGCTGGACGAGTTCCAGGGCAGAGGAGAGGAAGAGGGGGAGCGGGGGATGCTTCTAGAGCTGCGCGCGTGTGAAGCCGACGACTGGAGCTTGCGGGGGGCCAACGCGCGTGCGAGGAGGTCCACCGGAGGGAGAAGGAGGAGGGGGACAGCGCCGGGGGGAGTTGCGGACGCCGAGGCGCATTGAACGGCGCGAGGGGGAAGCACGAGGTGGTCGAGGGCTACAGATTGGGCGAGGCAACAGTGCAGGGTGCGCACTGTAGGGCGCTCTGGAGCGTGCTTACTGCATGCCACGGCATGTCGTTGGCTAGCTGGGCGCGTCCGCCGTGTCTGGGGGGTCCAGCATGAAGTAAATAATCTGGCTGTGGCCTTGGATGCCTTGGATGTCAAGTGAGAGAGGAGGGAAGCTGGTAGATGGTAAGAACTGGGCTGTCCAGCAAGGTAAATTGAGGTTTTCACCCTTCAATCATGGAGCTCTGGTCCTATGGAAGTTACTGGGGGTCGAAGGTGACTAGGTGAGGCTGTGGTAGAAAGTTGAAGCACAAGTAAATAGTAAAGGAGGCCAAAACAGTGGTTTTGGTAAAATGGCAGAAGGTGTTTGATCATGTTTTGGGCAAGCAAATGATCTCCACTGGCTATGACACTTAACAGTATTAAATGTCATATGGAAATAGGGTGCTTCACCAAATTTGGGCTTGTTTGAAGAAACTAGCCAATGTAACTTTGGTGAACCCTAGTATTCAACAGAAATGGTTTCACCATGTTTGAGTTAAGCTAACCATCTCCCCTTGATGCACCACTTAGTGTAGTGTCATCATTTGGGGTTATGATCATGCCCACAAAGTTTGAAGCCCCAGGTAAAAAGTTGGTAATGTAAAGTTGTTCAAATTTGAATTTGAATAGAAATGGTTTTGGGGTATTCTGATCAAGTTACCCTACTCCAAAGCTTGTGCCATTTGGTCTAGATGCCTGATTAGACCATTCTAGCATGTGCACCAAGTTTGAGGGCATTTGGATAAGTTTGGCAATGTAAAGTTGCTCAAACTTCAGATATGGACAGAAAGGTTTTGAGGGGTTTTGATGATGTTATCTTGCTTCCCAAGGCATGGGGCTTGGCAAGATCATCAAATATGGCATACATGACATGATAGAATTTCCCTGGAATTTTTAGAGAATATTTCCTTTGTAAATATTTCAAAAGCTTGAAATATCTAGAAAGGGTTTCTAAGGGATTAGCCCATTATTTTGAACATGACCAACTGTTGAAACTCTTATATATGGACAATATATGTCCTATGAGTCTCCCTGAATTTTGGCAAATATTTTTGAAATAATTAAATAATTTTTCCCTATTAAAGACCATTTCTGGCCTTAAGAAAAAGCTTTTAAATAAAATAGGAAAATAAATTTTAAAAATATACTTTTGTGGTTTCTGGGAGTCCTATGACTACTAGGTCTCAAATATACTTTTTGAAATAATTTTCTCACCCTAAATCAAGCACTTGCAGTGCAAACCTCAATTCAGGGGTTTTTGGAATACTAACTTTTGAAAACACATTTTGGCCAAATTAATTTTATAAGAAAATGCTATACTGCTATAAACACTTTGTATGATCATTGGGCAGAAGTTTTGGGTAAGGAGATGAATTCTACAAGAGGTAATAGTTGACTTTAATGAGCACATGAAAATATAGGAAGAAAAACTCAACTCCAAATAAAAGCCAAATGATGCCAAAACAAATTGCTGGTCCAAATTTTCATGCTTCATTGATGCAAATGACATGTTACAAAATGCAGGGTGTGACAACCACGAAACCCTAATTCCACCGCCGCAACCTTCTGTACCTGTGAGATCCCATCTTGGGGCCTGTTCCGGAGCTCCACCGGAGGGGGAATCGATCATGGAGGGCTTCTACATCAACACCATAGCCTCTCCGATGAGTTGTGAGTAGTTTACCACAGACCTTCGGGTCCATAGTTATTAGCTAGATGGCTTCTTATCTCTCTTTGGATCTCAATACAAATTTCTCCTCGATCTTCTTGGAGATCTATTTGATGTAATTCTTTTTGCGGTGTGTTTGTCGAGATCCGATGAATTGTGGGCTTATGATCAAGATTATCTATGAACAATATTTGATTCTTCTCCGAAATATTTTATGCATGATTTAAATATCTTTGCAAGTCTCTTCAAATTATCAGTTTGGCTTGGCCTACTAGATTGATCTTTCTTGCAATGGGAGAAGTGCTTAGCTTTGGGTTCAATCTTGCGGTGTCCTTTCCCAATGACAGCAGGGGCAGTAATGCACGTATTGTATTGTTGCCATCGAGGATAAAAAGATGGGGTTTATATCATATTGCATGAGTTTATCCCTCTACATCATGGCATCTTGCTTAAAACGTTACTCTGTTCTTATGAACTTAATACTCTAGATGCATGCTGGATAGCGGGCGATGTGTGGAGTAATAGCAGTAGATGCAGAATCGTTTCGGTCTACTTGTCACGGACGTGATGCCTATATGCAATGATCTTGCCTAGATATTCTCATAACTATGCGCTTTTCTATCAATTGCTCGATAGTTATTTGTTCACCCACCGCAGAGATATGCTATCTTGAGAGAAGCCATTAGTGAAACCTATGGCCCCCGGGTCTATCTTCTATCATATCAATCTTCCATCAACTATTTATCTTTACTTTACTTTTTATTTTGCAATCTTTACTTTTCAATCTATAACAAAAATACCAATAATATTTATCTTATTATCTCTATCAGATCCCACTTTTGCAAGTGGCCGAGAAGGGATTGACAACCCCTTTATCGCATTGGTTGCAAGGTTCTTATTTGTTTGTGTAGGTACGAGGGACTCGCGTGTAGTCTCCGACTGGATTGATACCTTGGTTCTCAAAAACTGAGGGAAATACTTACGCTACTGTGTTGCATTACCCTTTCCTCTTCAAGGGAAAAACAACGCAAGCTCAAGAGGTAGCAGGGGCATGCATTCATAGCTTAGGATTCCCTTCGTGCCGACACGAGGGGGTGCGGGCAAGCAATACCGTGCGCTTTGCGAGAGAGGTGCCACATCAAAGTTGCATTTGGTATTTAAAAATCAAACCATCTTTTGATACATAAATTTGGTCCACATGCAAGTGTGTTTGTGTTCTGACCCTCTCACGCATCATTTTTCGCCAAATTTATGAACATTAGACAAGTCGGATGACGCAATAGACACGGTTCACTCAAACTAACAGTGTGCCATGCCGGTGCATCTGTCACACACACATCCACACAGTACATTGGGCTCCATGAGGCTCCCCCTCTCAAAATAACATGCCCGCCTCGAGGGTTTTTCTGTTTCATAACACACGGTTGTTATCTCCGGACTGTGTGCGATGTTTCTTGTTCCCAATCCTGCGTGCATCCCTACAAAATATCTACCCGCCGTGAGGGTTTTTCTATTTCATAACACACGATTGTTATCTCCGGACCGTGTGCGATGTTTCTTGTTCCCAATCCCGCCTGCATCCCTAGAAAATATCTGCCCGCCTCGAGGGTTTTTCTGTTTCATAGCACACGGTTGTTATCTCCGGACTGTGTGTGATGCACTATCATCAAAATTTTCAATAGCGCGGCATTTCACTCCCGCGTTTGACTCCCGCGTAGTAAAATTTTCAGTACCCGCGTCATTTCCTCAAAAACCATGCCCCCCTCCACACACACACACACACACACACACACACACACCGAAACATCCTCGGGCATGCGCACACCCACACACACACCCCCTCCCTCGCTCAAAACCCTAGCAAGGTCCCCGTCGCCGCCGCCGCAAGGACTCCATTGTCAACATCTGTCGGTTTTCCTGTGTAGCTTACCCACCGATCTCCATACCCAGGCCGCCATGAGTTTCTTAGATGACGCCTACCAAACGCCCCCTTTCCCACAGATCCCCATCCCCATCCCCCATTCCACAGCGTCGCAGCCTAAGCCCGGCTACGCTTCTCGTGGAGCTCGAGGAGTGGCTATCCCAAAAGAGGTGTATAGCGGTCTCTTCGCCCGACGTCGCGGGGAAGCTGACGACCATTATGTTGGAAATATGCCCTAGAGGCAATAATAAAAGAGTTATTATCATATTTCCTTGTTCATGATAATTGTTTATTATCCATGCTATAATTGTATTGATTGGAAACTTAAATACATGTGTGGATAAATAGACAAACTTTGTGTCCCTAGTAAGCCTCTTTAGGACTAGCTCGTTGATCAAAGATGACCGCGGTTTCCAGGTCATAGACATGAGTTGTCATTTGATAACGGGATCACATCATTAGGAGAATGATGTGATGGACGAGACCCAAACGTTAAACATAGCTTTTGATCGTATCAGTTATCGCTATAGTTTTCTGCATGTCAAGTATAAGTTCCTATGACCATGAGATCATGTAACTCACTGACACCGTAGGAGTGCCTTGTGTGTGCCAAACATCGCAACGTAACTGGGTGACTATAAATGTACTCTACAGGTATCTCCGAAGGTGTCTGTTGAGTTGACATGGATCGAGACTGGGATTTGTCACTCCGTGTGACGGAGAGGTATCTCCGGGCCCACTCGGTAATACGTCATCTCAATGAGCTCAAAGTGACTAAGTAGTTAGTCACGGGATTATGTATTACGGAACGAGTAAAGAGACTTGCCGGTAACGAGATTGAACTAGGTATAGAGATACCGACGATCGAATCTCGGGCAAGTAACATACCGACGAGACAAAGGGAACTGTATACGGGATTGCCTGAATCCTTGACATCATGGTTCATCCGATGAGATCATCGAGGAACGTGTGGGAACCAATATGGGTATCCAGATCCCGCTATTGGTTATTGACCTGGGAGTGTCTCGGTCATGTCTGCATAGTTTCCGAACCCGCAGGGTCTACACACTTAAGGTTCGGTGACGCTAGGGTTGTTAGTGAGAACAGTGCATGGTAACCGAAGTTTGTTCGGAGTCCCGGATGAGATCCCGGACGTGATGAGGGTCTCCGGAATGGTCCGGGGACGAAGATTGATATATGGGATGAGAGTGAACGGAGTCCGGAATTGTTCCGGGGAACATCGGGAAGGAATCGGAGAACCGAAAGGTGTTTCGGGGGCCACGGTAAAAGTTACGGGCCCTATGGGCCATAAGTGGGGAGACACAACAGCCCACACAGGGGCTGTGCGCCCCCCCTAGGCCCCTCCACCTGCGCCTAAGGGGGCTGGGCCCCCCTAGGGCAGCCGCACCCCCTAGGACTTGGGGGGCAAGGCGCCTGGGGGGGGAAACCCTAGCCCTGGCCGCCACCCCCCCCTTGGCCGCCCCATCTGGCCTTGGCCGCCGCCCCCTAGGGGGAACCCTAGGGGCGCCCCCTCCCCTCTCTCCCCCCTATATAAAGAGAGGCAGAGGGAGGGCAGCAACACAAGTTCGTGCCTCGGCGCTGCCCTCTCTCTCCCACGAATATCTTCGTCTAGTTTGCAGTGCTTGGCGAAGCCCTGCTGGAATTCCTCCACCACCATCTCCACCACGCCGTCGTGCTGCTGAGTTTCTCCGTCAACTTCTCCTTCCCCCTTGCTGGATCAAGAAGGAGGAGACGTCCCCGAGCTGCACGTGTGTTGAACGCGGAGGCACCGTCCGTTCGGTGCTGGGATCTTCGGCGATTTGAATCGCGGCGAGTACGACTCCATCAACCGCGTTCTTGAACGCTTCCGCTTAGCGATCTACAAGGGTATGTGGATCCGACTCTTCCCTCATAGATGCATCTCCTAGATTGATCTTGGTGAGCGTAGGAAAATTTTTGTTTCCCATGCAACGTTCCCCAACAGTGGCATCATGAGCCAGGTTCTTGCGGAGATGTTTTCACGAGTAGAACACAAAGGGGTTTGTGGGCGTTGATGTTTAGATTGCTTCCCTCTTTGGTCTTTCTTGATTCAGCGGCATTATGGGATGAAGCGGCCCGGACCAACTTTACATGTCCACGTACATGAGACCGGTTCCATCGACAGACATGCGACTTTTGTTGCATAAGATGGCTGGCGGGTGTCTGTCTCTCCTATCTTAGTTGAATCGGATTCGACGAAGGCGGTCCTTGTAGAAGGTTAAATAGCAACTTAAATATCACCGTTGTGGCTTTGCGTAGGTAAGAAGCGTTCTTGCTAGATACCCATAGCAGCCACGTAAAACATGCAACAACAAATTAGAGGACGTCTAACTTGTTTTTGCAGGGTATGTATGTGATATGATATGGCCAAAGACATGATGAGATATATTTGATGTATGAGATGATCATGTTGTAATAGTTAATATCGACTTGCATGTCGATGTATACGGCAACCGGCAGGAGCCATAGGGTTGTATTTAATTTTTGTATGACCTGCGTGTCAATCATTAAGCGCTATGTAATGCTTTACTTTATCGCTAAACGGTAGCAATAGTAGTAAGAGCATGGTGGGCGCGCGACAACCCCGATGGCGACACGATGATGGAGATCATGATGATGGGGATCATGGTGTTACGCCGGTGACGATGGAGATCATGCCGGTGCTTTGGAGATGGAGATCAAAAGCACGAGTTGATGGCCATATCATGTCACTTATGATTTGCATGTGATGTTAATCCTTTTATGCATCTTATTTTGCTTAGGACGACGGTAGCATTATAAGATGATCCCTCACTAAAATTTCAAGATAAAATTGTGTTCCCCCCGAGTGTGCGCCGTTGCGAAGGTTCGTCGTTTCGAAGCACCACGTGATGATCCGGTGTGATAGACTCTACGTTCGCATACAACGGGTGCAAGCCAGTTTTGCACATGCAGAACACTCGGGTTAGACTTGACGGGCCTAGCATGTACAGACATGGCCTCGGAACACGGAAGACCGAAAGGTCGAGCATGAGTCATATAGTAGATATGATCAACATGAAGATGTTCACCATTGACACCACCTCATCTCACGTGATGATCGGACTTGGGTTGGTGGATTTGGATCATGTCACGCTCGGATGACCAGAGGGATGTCAATTTGAGTGGGAGTTATAAGTAATTTGATTAGTTAAAACTCACTTATCATGAACAATAGTCTAAGATGTCTTTGCAAATCTTTTGTTGTAGATGGCTCCCGCAATAGCTCCCCTGAATTTTAATGCGTTCCTAGAGAAAACTAAGCTGAAAGATGATGGGAGCAACTTTGTGGACTGGCTCCGCAATCTGAGGATCATCCTCACAGCTGCCCAAAAGGTTTATGTCCTAAATGCACCGCTAGGTGAACCCCCCGCTCCGGCCTCTGTGGACGTTATGAACGCCTGGCAGTCGCGTGCGGATGACTACTCAGTAGTGCAGTGTGCCATGTTGTATAGCTTGGAAGGAGGACTTCAAAGGAGTTTTGAACGTCATGGAGCATATGAGATGTTCCAGGAGTTGAAGTTCATCTTTGAGAAGAATGCCAAGATCGAGAGGTATGAGACCTCCGATAAATTCTTTGCTTGCAAGATGGAGGAGAATTCGTCTGTCAGTGAGCACTTACTGAAGATGTCTGGGTACTATACCCGCATAGCTGATCTGGGACTTGTGTTCCCGGAGGAGGCTATCATTGACAGAATTCTCCAGTCACTCCCACCTAGCTACAAGAGCTTCGTGCAGCATTATAACATGCAAGGGATGAACAAAACCATCGCCGAGCTGTTTGCGATGCTAAAAGTCGCTGAGTCAGACATCCAGAAGGAGCATCAAGTGTTGATGGTCAATAAAACTACCAGTTTCAAGAAGAATGGCAAGGGCAAGAAGGGTAACTCTAAGAAGGGTGGCAAGGCAGTTGCTCATCCAGTGAAGAAACCCAAGGCTGGGCCCAAGCCAGAGACTGAGTGTTTCTATTGCAAGGGGAACGGCCACTGGAAGTGGAACTGCCCCAAGTATCTAGCAGACAAGAAGGGGGCCAACAACAACAACAAGCAAGGTATATGTGATATACATGTTATTGATGTGTACCTTACCAACTCTCGTTGTAGTGCCTGGGTATTTGATACCGGTTCGGTTGCTCACATTTGCAACTCTAAACAGGAACTACGAAATAGACGGAGGCTGGCGAAGGACGAAGTGACGATGCGCGTGGGGAATGGTTCCAAGGTTGATGTGATCGCCGTCGGCACGCTCGCTCTTCGATTACCATCGGGATTAGTTATGAACCTGAATAATTGTTATTTAGTGCCTGCGTTGAGCATGAACATTATATCTGGATCTTGTTTAATGCGAGACGGTTACTCATTTAAATCAGAGAATAAAGGTTGTTCTATTTATATGGGTAATATCTTTTATGGTCATGCACCCGAAGTAGGGGGTTTATTCTTATTGAATCTCGATAGTGATGATACACATGTTCATAACATTGATGCCAAAAGATGTAGAGTTGATAACAATAGTACCACTTTCTTGTGGCACTGCCGTCTGGGTCATATCGGCGTGAAACGCATGAGGAAGCTCCATGCTGATGGACTTTTGGAGTCTCTTGATTTTGAATCACTTGACACATGCGAGCCGTGCCTCATGGGCAAGATGACTAAGACTCCGTTTTCAGGTACAATGGAACGGGCAAGTGACTTATTGGAAATCATACATACTGATGTGTGTGGCCCGATGAGTGTCACGGCGCGCGGTGGATATCGTTATTTTCTCACCTTCACTGACGACTTAAGTAGATATGGGTATATTTACTTGATGAAGCACAAGTCTGAAACATTTGAAAAGTTCAAGCAATTTCAGAGTGAAGTTGAGAATGATCGTAACAAGAAGATCAAGTTCCTACGATCTGATCGAGGGGGAGAGTATCTGAGTTATGAGTTTGGCAATCACTTAAGAAAATGTGGAATTGTTTCACAGTTGACGCCACCTGGAACACCACAGCGTAATGGTGTGTCCGAACGTCGTAATCGAACCCTATTAGATATGGTGCGTTCTATGATGTCTCTTGCCGATTTGCCACTATCATTTTGGGGATATGCGTTAGAGACGGCTGCATTCACTTTAAATAGGGCTCCATCCAAGTCCGTTGAGACAACACCGTATGAACTGTGGTTTGGTAAGAAACCTAAGTTGTCTTTTCTCAAAGTTTGGGGTTGCGATGCTTATGTCAAAAGGCTTCAGCCAGAAAAGCTCGAACCCAAAGCGGACAAATGTGTCTTCATAGGATACCCAAAAGAGACGGTTGGGTACACCTTCTATCTCAGATCCGAGGGCAAAGTGTTTGTCGCTAAGAACGGATCCTTTCTCGAGAAAGAGTTTCTCTCGAAAGAATTGAGTGGGAGGAAGGTAGAACTTGATGAGGTTATTGAACCTCTGCTTCAACCAGAGAGTAGCGCAGCACAGAAAGATGTTTTTGTGGAGCCTGCAACGGTTGAAGAGGAAGCCAATGATGATGATCAAGAAGCTTCTGATCAAGTTACTACCGAACCTCGTAGGTCGACAAGGGTACGCACTGCACCTGAGTGGTATGGTAACCCTGTCTTGGAGGTCATGTTGTTGGACAACAGTGAACCTGCGAGCTATGGAGAAGCGATGGTGGGCCCGGATTCCGACAAATGGTTGGAGGCCATGAAATTCGAGATGGGATCCATGTATGAAAACAAAGTATGGACTTTGGAAGTATTACCTGAAGGGCGGAAGGCCATTCAGAATAAATGGATTTTTAAGAGAAAGACGGACGCTAACGGAAATGTCACCGTGTATAAAGCTCGACTTGTGGCAAAGGGTTTTTCACAAGTTCAAGGAGTTGACTACGATGAGACTTTCTCACCCGTAGCGATGCTTAAATCCGTCCGAATCATGTTAGCAATAGCTGCATATTTCGATTATGAAATTTGGCAGATGGATGTCAAAACAGCGTTCCTTAACGGTTTTCTTAAGGAAGAGTTGTATATGATACAACCGGAAGGTTTTGTCGATCCAGAGAATGCTGACAAAGTTTGCAAACTCCAGCGTTCCATTTATGGGCTGGTGCAAGCATCTCGGAGTTGGAATCTTCGCTTTGATGAGGTGATCAAAGCGTTTGGGTTTGTACAAGTTTACGGAGAAGCTTGTATTTACAAGAAAGTGAGTGGGAGCTCTATAGCGTTTCTAATATTATATGTGGATGACATATTGCTGATTGGAAACAATATAGAACTTTTGGATAGCGTGAAGGGGTATTTGAACAAGAGTTTTTCGATGAAGGACCTCGGTGAAGCTGCTTTCATATTGGGCATCAAGATCTATAGAGATAGATCGAGATGCTTGATAGGACTTTCACAAAGTACATACCTTGATAAAGTTTTGAAGAAGTTCAAAATGGATCAATCCAAGAAGGGGTTCTTGCCGGTATTGCAAGGTACAAAGTTGAGTGAGACTCAATGCCCAGTGACTGCGGAAGATAGAGAAAAGATGAGTGTCATCCCCTATGCTTCAGCCATAGGCTCTATCATGTATGCAATGCTGTGCACAAGACCAGATGTCAGCCTTGCCATAAGTATGGCCGGAAGGTTTCAAAGTAATCCTGGTTTGGATCACTGGACAGCGGTTAAGAATATCCTGAAGTACCTGAAAAGGACTAAGGAAATGTTTCTCGTTTATGGAGGTGATCAAGAGCTCGTCGTAAAGGGTTACGTCGATGCAAGCTTTGACACTGATCCGGATGACTCTAAGTCTCAAACCGGATACGTATATATTCTCAACGGGGGAGCGGTAAGCTGGTGCAGTTCCAAGCAAAGCGTGGTAGCCGATTCTACATGCGAAGCGGAGTACATAGCTGCCTCGGAGGCGGCAAAGGAAGGTGTCTGGATGAAGGAGTTCATAACAGATCTTGGAGTTGTGCCTAGTGCATTGAACCCAATGACTCTGTTTTGTGACAACACTGGTGCCATTGCTCTAGCCAAGGAACCAAGGTTTCACAAGAGGACCAGACACATAAAGCGACGCTTCAATTCCATCCGTGATTCAGTCAAGGAGGAGGACATAAGCATTTGCAAAGTACACACGGATTTGAATGTTGCAGATCCGTTGACTAAGCCTCTTCCACGGGCTAAGCATGATCAACACCAAGACTCTATGGGTGTTAGATTCATTACCTTGTAATGCTAGATTATTGACTCTAGTGCAAGTGGGAGACTGTTGGAAATATGCCCTAGAGGCAATAATAAAAGAGTTATTATCATATTTCCTTGTTCATGATAATCGTTTATTATCCATGCTATAATTGTATTGATTGGAAACTTAAATACATGTGTGGATAAATAGACAAACTTTGTGTCCCTAGTAAGCCTCTTTAGGACTAGCTCGTTGATCAAAGATGACCGCGGTTTCCAGGTCATAGACATGAGTTGTCATTTGATAACGGGATCACATCATTAGGAGAATGATGTGATGGACGAGACCCAAACGTTAAACATAGCTTTTGATTGTATCAGTTATCGCTATAGTTTTCTGCATGTCAAGTATAAGTTCCTATGACCATGAGATCATGTAACTCACTGACACCGTAGGAGTGCCTTGTGTGTGCCAAACATCGCAACGTAACTGGGTGACTATAAAGGTACTCTACAGGTATCTCCGAAGGTGTCTGTTGAGTTGACATGGATCGAGACTGGGATTTGTCACTCCGTGTGACGGAGAGGTATCTCCGGGCCCACTCGGTAATACGTCATCTCAATGAGCTCAAAGTGACTAAGTAGTTAGTCACGGGATTATGTATTACGGAACGAGTAAAGAGACTTGCCGGTAACGAGATTGAACTAGGTATAGAGATACCAACGATCGAATCTCGGGCAAGTAACATACCGACGAGACAAAGGGAACTGTATACGGGATTGCCTGAATCCTTGACATCGTGGTTCATCCGATGAGATCATCGAGGAACGTGTGGGAACCAATATGGGTATCCAGATCCCGCTATTGGTTATTGACCTGGGAGTGTCTCGGTCATGTCTGCATAGTTTCCGAACCCGTAGGGTCTACACACTTAAGGTTCGGTGACGCTAGGGTTGTTAGTGAGAACAATGCATGGTAACCGAAGTTTGTTCGGAGTCCCGGATGAGATCCCGGACGTGATGAGGGTCTCCGGAATGGTCCGGGGACGAAGATTGATATATGGGATGAGAGTGAACGGAGTCCGGAATTGTTCCGGGGAACATCTGGAAGGAATCGGAGAACCGAAAGGTGTTTCGGGGGCCACGGTAAAAGTTACGGGCCCTATGGGCCATAAGTGGGGAGACACAACAGCCCACACAGGGGCTGTGCGCCCCCCCTAGGCCCCTCCACCTGCGCCTAAGGGGGCTAGGCCCCCCTAGGGCAGCCGCACCCCCTAGGACTTGGGGGGCAAGGCGCCTGGGGGGGGGGGAACCCTAGCCCTGGCCGCCACCCCCCCTTGGCCGCCCCATCTGGCCTTGGTCGCCGCCCCCTAGGGGGAACCCTAGGGGCACCCCCTCCCCTCTCTCCCCCCTATATAAAGAGAGGCAGAGGGAGGGCAGCAACACAAGTTCGTGCCTCGGCGCTGCCCTCTCTCTCCCACGAATATCTTCGTCTAGTTTGAAGTGCTTGGCGAAGCCCTGCTGGAATTCCTCCACCACCATCTCCACCACGCCGTCGTGCTGCTGAGTTTCTCCGTCAACTTCTCCTTCCCCCTTGCTGGATCAAGAAGGAGGAGACGTCCCCGAGCTGCACGTGTGTTGAACGCGGAGGCACCGTCCGTTCGGTGCTGGGATCTTCGGCGATTTGAATCGCGGCGAGTACGACTCCATCAACCGCGTTCTTGAACGCTTCCGCTTAGCGATCTACAAGGGTATGTGGATCCGACTCTTCCCTCGTAGATGCATCTCCTAGATTGATCTTGGTGAGCGTAGGAAAATTTTTGTTTCCCATTCAACGTTCCCCAACACATTACTGGCAGCAGGCACTCAAGTAGCGGGCTAGAGTATGCGGGCATGTCTCGGCAGCCGGCTACGACATCGAGGTCATTGAGAGCGACGGCCTGAGGCGGGTTGTGTCACAGGTTAAGTGGCCCACCCCCAACCCCTCGAGTTCGACCGCCGTCGAGCTCATCCATGGCCCAGCCGCTGATCTCCTCTGGTTCGCTGTCAACAATTTGCCGTTCTACATCGCCATCGAGCCCCTTTTGTCATTTCTGAAGGACACGTTCTACGACGCTGGCTTGGGATCCATAGCTTCCAAGTCAGACCTCATCGACGGCGACCACGAGGAGGGCACCCTCTCCGGCTCTTCCAAGGGGAAAGAGCCCATCTGCTCTTCCAAGGGGAAAGCGCTCGTCTGCGACATCAGGGAGGGCACCCTACAGCCATGCTCTTCCAAGGGGACGGAGCCCATCTGCGACAACATGGAGCGCATCCAGGGTCCGTGCTCTTCCCATGAGAACGATCCCATCTATGACAAGTGAGAAAACCCATGATTTGTTTTGACGTGCCTCTTCATAGGGGGGAAACCCATGATTTGTTTTGTCGAGTCCCTTTTTTAGTGTAGTGAGAATATGTCCAGTCTCAATTGCTATATCTGGTTGTTTGCAGTATGCCTTGTTTATTTCAGTTGTTCACAATGTCATGCTCTATATGTGCAATTATTTACTGTGCAGTACATTTCATTAATCCAGTATTAAACATACCGATAGGAATGCATATATTTGCTCTATGTTAAGCCTGTTATAGCTAGCATATGCCTCTTTTAAAGTTTTTTGATTGTTCGGTTGTTTGTAGTTAGCATATGTTCAGTCTCAAATGCTATCTTTGGTTGTTTGTAGTATGCCTTGTTTATTCCAGTTATTCACAACGTGATGTTCTATATGTGCAAGTATGAACTATGCAGTTCAATTTCATCAGTGCCAGTTTCAACGATACCACTATGAATGACTACATTTGGTTACTGCATCTTGTAGTTAACACGCCTTTCCATTTTTATTTAACCATAACTAGTGTACTTAGACCGGCACAATACCAGTTTGAACGACTATGTTTGCTTGTTATTAAATGGTAGGCATGTTGCAGTAAGCACACCTTTCCACTTGTTTTGCTTTACTAGCATGCTTAAACCTGCGCACTGAAGCTATCTTTTGGAGATTATTTTGTGTGCCATGTATAATTTTGGTTGATGTTTAGCCTGTTGTGCTTAACATGATTCTCGATGTACCTACATAGGACAACTTTGGGAACGACTGTTGTTTTCCATCGAGGTTAGTTTCATCCCATGGCTTATATCTGCTCACTGTTTAGGATATCGGTAGTTGGTACCATATAGGCCGGCGGCTGATAAGGGACTAATTGGTGAATCGGTGTTTTAACTGAATATATCTGCAACCCATTTTTTGTTAGGTTGACTAGGGCCATATGTAATATATTTGAGGCTACATAGCAACATGCACTGTGCTTAATGTCTAAATATGCAATCCTAGGCTACATAGCGACAAGGAAGAGTGTTAAATTATTGTTCTAATGATGTCTAGATATACATAGAAGAGCGAGAGCAGCAACAGCAACAACACAGCCCTATTTGGATACTCAATTTAGCTAGAGGTTAGAGTTAGTTTCTAGCTCATTACTAACCCAGAACTAACTCCATCCAAAGAGTTGTTTGGATGGCAGGGTTAGATTGACAATAAATGCACTAGGAGAACTAGCTCCAATTAGCACCTCTTGGGTTGGATAGTTTTTTTGGGTGGGTTATAGATGCAACTAGATCAAACTAGCCCTCGTGTTTAGATATACTTTAGGGCTATTCAAGCCCGAACTAGCTCAAACTAACTCTAACCCATGGATACAACAGCAGTTAATCAGCCGATAATTTGTAAGAATGAACTAAACTCCTTCCGACCCATAATATAAGATGTTAATTCATCTAATATGTGAGTATATTGGATGTTATAATATACTCCATATGTTCCTAAATATTTGTCTTTTTAGATATTTCAAATGGACTACCACATACGGATGTATATAGACATATTATAAAAGAGTGTTGTACTACATCATTGTGCAATTGATGTTTAGTTTCTAATATTAACTTGGTGCTTTTAGGTACATATGTCATTGGTAAAGATCCACGTTTCGACCCTTTCTGCGTATGGGGCAACGAGATATCGATGAACCAGCATCAAGTGAGGAAGCTGATAAAGATTGTTAGTAAAATGGGTCCAAAGATGGCAATTAAACTATTTGTTTACACTTTATCCAAGACAACAGCGAACTGGAGGATGGTAAGTAAGAACTGTGCAGCCTTCTTTTTACTGCCCATAATGAGTTGTGTTAGATGACAATGTCTGAATCTTTTTCCTTTGCAGTGGTTGCCAAAGCAGTTTACTCAAGATTACCTCTCAAACTACATGATTTGTGGGAATGCAAAGGTTAAAGTATTTCTACCAGAACACGATGATTATCTAGATGTTTTCATGAAGACCGTGAAGGATGGGTGGTCGGCCATCACAAGGGGTTGGACTAGAGTCGTGTGTGCCTTCTGCATGGAGGAGGGCACAATATGGGCATTCCGCTTCACCTTGTTTAGCAACCAGAATATATTTGGCGTCTTTCTTTACCGTCTTTAATAGTACAAGTATACAACGGTGGTTCATCATTATTTATTTGGTTCTTATGTAATTCTTGAACATATGTACCTATGAATCGAATAATGCATTGGTTGTTTGAACCTGATGGATATGAATAAAGTTGTAGCATACATTTCAAATCCAAATCCAAATCCAAATCCGGTACAATTTGGAAAAGCAGCAATTAAATTACGGTGAAATTACGCTCTCCAGGTTGTTATGTCACACACGGTTGGTAAAACACAAACGTTTGCAATATGCACCATATCCCGAGACGGTTCACAGAGAGGAAACGCGTGCAAGCATGCACACAGTTGCCATTTGCAAATCGTGTGCGATGTTAGACAATATCACAAACGGTGCGGGCCAACTAAACATATGTATTAGTTGCCTTATCGTACACGATTCGCAACCATGAACTGTTTCTGATGATGTATGCATCGTAAATGTTGCACCACAAAATAGTGTGTGCGACAGTTGTCGTGTACGACAATGTTACGACGGTCCGACGTTTCATAATCATGTCCAAAACTCGTACTATGATTAGCTAATCTTCTTAACGGTGAACCGTTTGTGATGGGACGCGCATCATACACGTTCTATAATAGGGAACCATTTATGATGGGCCGTGCATCGTAAACGTAGCACCACAGAATACCGACTGCGATGGCAATGCGAGCAGAAATGAGTAGGAGTACTATAGGGGCCCTATCTCCGACGGTTTCTGGGTCATGTGGGAAGGACCCCCGCCCCTATCGCCCACACTCACTTGGCGACGGTTCCAAATGCCGTCGCGGAAAGGGGTTAAAAACCGTTTGTTTACGACCGACGTGTACTAGTGATATGTTTTGGCACTCAACTTGCGGATTCCCGTGGTGACATTGGGGAAATCTATGCATAGGGGTTGATGCATGTTCTTGTCTTTGTTTCTCTGGTATAAATCTTGGGGCATGATAACCCACAAGTGTAGCGGATCGCAACAGTTTTCGAGGGTAAAGTATTAAACCCAAATTTGTTGATTCGACACAAGGGGAGCCAAAGAATACTCTTAAGTATTAGCAGCTGAGTTGTCAATTCAACCACACCTGGAAACTTAGTATCTGCAGCAAGATAGTTTAGTAGCAAAGTAATATGATAGTGGCAGTAGCGGCAATAAAAGTAGCGATAGTGTTTTTGTAGTTTTTGTGATATAAGCAACAGAAAAGTAAATAAGCGACAAGCAATATAGGTAAAGCTCGTAAGCATTGGATCGGTGATGGGAAATTACATCGGATGCAATTCATCATGTAGAAGTTATAACCTAGAGTGACACAGAACTAGCTCTAGTTCATCCATGCAATGTAGGCATGTATTCCGAATATAGTCATACGTGCTTATGGAAAAGAACTTGCATGACATCTTTTGTCCTACCCTCCCGTGGTAGCGGGGTCCTATTGGAAACTAAGGGATATTAAGGCCACCTTTTAATAGAGTACCGGACCAAAGCATGAACACATAGTGAATACATGAACTCCTCAAACTATGGTCATCCCCGGGAGTGGTCCTGATTATTGTCACTTCGGGGTTGCTGGATCATAACACATAGTAGGTGACTATAGACTTGCAAGATAGGATCAAGAACTCACATATATTCATGAAAATATAATAGGTTCAGATCTGAAATCATGGCACTCGGGCCCTAGTGACAAGCATTAAGCATAGCAAAGTCATAGCAACATCAATCTCAGAACATAGTGGATACTAGGGATCAAACCCTAACAAAACTAACTCGATTACATGATTGATCCCATCCAACCCATCACCGTCCAGCAAGCCTACGATGGAATTACTCACACACGGCGGTGAGCATCATGGAATTGGTGATGGAGGAAGGTTGATGATGACGATGGCGACGATCTCCACTCTCTGGAGCCCCGAACGGACTCCAGATCAACCCTCCCAAAAGAGATTAGGGCTTGGCGGCGCCTCCATCTCGTGAAACGTGATAATTCCTTCTCTCCTATTTTTTTTCTCCTCGAAACGGAAGATATAGGACCTGGGGGTACATCAGTGGAGCATCGGGGGCCCTCAAGGCAGGGGGGCGCGTCCCCCACCCTCGAGGACAAGGTGTGGGCCCCCCGGTGAGTATCTTCTTGCAGACATATTTTATATTTTCTGAAATAATTCTCCGTTCATTTTCAGGCGATTCTGAGAACTTTTTATTCTGCACAAAAACAACACCATGGCTGTTCTGCTGAAAACAGTGTCAGTCTGGGTTAGTTCCATTCAAATCATGCAAGTTAGAGTCCAAAACTGTAATGCCCAGGATGGAGTTATACCTCCTACGTGTCGAGGCACGACTTAAAGGCATAAATCCATCCTAGAATGATCTCAAGTTCGGTAATCTTTGCACATCTCATGTAAAAGAGGGGATTGTAAACAGAAAATAGTTGGCTTACACTTGCCACGTCACAGAATTACAATTCAAGTCTCAAACATCATACATTAAGAACATCACAACCCTCTAAGGGCAAAACCAAATGTAAAATACCAAACTTAGATAAATAAACCACAGGCGGATCGAATCCTAGTAGGAGTCTCCACTACTGATCATCCGGGTATCGCACATAGTACCGACTACGCTCCTCGTCGTACTCCCAATCCAGCTCGGTGCCATCACCTGGATAGCTCACAGCTGGACCTGCATCTGGTGTGTGAAGTAACTGTGAGCCACAGAGGACTCAGCAATCCCGTTACCGGGTAACAAGACTATTTAAGCCTTTGGGAGAGGATAAAGGCTGAAGAAAAGAATAAGTGTTTGCAGCAGCGACTAGCAACTAGCTTACGTGAGTGAGAGCGAGAAGAGAAAGCCTCGGCGAGAAGTGATCACGAAGTGATCCTAGCTACAAGCTCAACAATCATAACCCCTCCGTGTTCAACTCCCGAATCCCTATTCGGAAATTGACGGTCACGGAACACACGCTGGTAGTGTATTAGAAACATTGTGTCAAGTTATCTACAACCGGATAATAATAAGCTCCCATCTGCCACATAACCGCGGGCACGGCTTTCGAAAGTTCAAACCCTGCAGGGGTGTTCCAACTTGACCCATTACAAGCCCACGATCCGCGGAGTCGCAACTCCAAAGTGGGAAGACCCGAGTATTCTCGGAATCCCGTGCTCAAGATATACCGAGCTAAGGTAAGGCTAATCCAGCAAATCCTCCCGGCGTGTCGACACCCTGATAGTAGCCGCGCGTATCTAAGTCTCAGGACACGACCGGATGGGCGATTCTACAGGTTTATATCAATCCTCGAGTTCCCTCGTGGTGACCCCGCAGAACCCCCGGTTTGGACCAACACTCATGAGGAGCACTGGCCCGGGGTTGTTGATTAAGAACTCGGGTTAATTACTCCCTATGCAAGTTATTTAGTTATTAGGCAAATAGTACCAATGTTGGGAATTGCTGGAAAAGACTTAGCACTTAGCGGTTTATCGAGGGGGTCCCATACACCCCAACCGTGTTAGGAACGCAATATCAAGGAACATAACACCGGTTTATACGGTTCCTAACGGCATGAGTGGAACAAATCACCAAGCAAAAGGCTTAGCCTTCCACCCTTGCCAATATATAGATGATTTCATTTTTAAGCATTTATATAGTGTGATATCACCCAACCAAACTTCATCAAGAAGCAAGCATCTTCGATCTTCACCTGCAACTAGCAATGCTATAAGAAGGGCTGAGCGAAGCGTACTTAGCCAAGCAACGGTTTGCATAGGTAGGTTGGTTAAACATGGCAATTGGTTACAAGTAGGAGGCTGACAAGAAGATCATGGGCATCGAGGCAAAACTATAGATCGGAACTACTAGCAATAGGCAAAGATAGTAATGTTATCGGGGTTCGGTCATCTTGCCTGAAGTGAAGTCGTTCGAATCGTAAGAAGGGTCCTCGTGCTCAACCTCGTTGGAAACCTCGTGCTCGTACTTGAACTCAGACTCTGCTTTCGGCTCTAAACAAAACAATCACACCAAGCACCAATCAACAAGATGCAATGCGCACTCGAAAAAGATGAATGCATGATGGATGCACTAAGGATGCACACGGAGCACGTAAAATATCACTCAAGCAAAACACCTCAAAACATGATAACAATCTGATATTATTAATCTACACCGAAAATCAATCAAGTTTGGTATAAGATTCGCTGAAATCGGAGTTACGGGCTAAAAGTTATGCCTGAAACAAGAAATGAGCGAAAGCTGAAAATTACAGCAACATAGCAACTTCGGAGCTCAAAATAATTGAGCTACAGCACTCAAATAACATGGCAAAGGATATGAACACAAACTAGACATATACTACAGCAACTAAGTCCAAAGGTGCACCCCCAACGGAGCCACGGATCAATAGCAATGATCTTGGACATATTGAACTTGACAATAAAATTCTGGCAGCAGAATTTTATTGAAACTTTGGAGCAAAAGATAAACATGCTACAGCCACTTAAATAGACATGTGAGGACATGAATGGAAAGACAACAATATATACTACAAGGAACAATCAAGATCCACTCCAAAACTATCATGCTTTGTCCTAGAACATCACACGAACATGGCATCGGAACGTTACAGATTCCAGACTTAGTGAAAATCCACTAAGTCCTAAAACAGCAATTTCATCATGGCATATAAAAGAGCATGTTTAAGTCACCTCGAAACTAAACATGGCAAGTGGTAAGCACCTCATCAAAATACACATGAAGGTGATTCCGAAACAAACAAGCATGCATCATTGAGGTAAACACAACGATAGCAACGAGCTCAACAAGATGGCATTTCATAACAAGTGAAACAACATCACAGCCACATGGCACTTTGCAACGATGATAACAAGGCAAGAATAAATCTATCATGCTACCTAGCACATACAACACGTAGAGCATGGCAAGACGAACACGTGGACATGTCATTTGCATCGTTCGGACAAACGAGCTAAAAGATATCACATGGCAAAGATGACATAAAAACATCACATAGCAGCAGTTTATATCATGATGCACTCTTGCAACAGCAAAACGAGCACCTAGATGATCTCTAACATGCATGACAATAACAGATAAAACGTAGTGCACGATCCCACGAACGTCTGGACATGCTACATGCGCGAATCGGAGCAACACACAAAAAGTTACAGCAGATCTAATATAGCATCAGAAACTAAATAAACTGGGACTTAGAGAAAAGAGGGGGGGTTCAACCTGATCTGGGAAAAAAAATCAAACGGACCGGGCGGATCTGGCCCGATCCGGCTGGAGGCAGAGTGTGGCCCGGCGGTGGCCTGCGGAGGAAGGCCTGGAGGGCGGCGGTCGGCCCGGTGGCGCACAGCCCGGCGCGGCCTGGACGCGACCTGCGGGATGGGCCGGGGTGGCTAGCGCGTGGCCCGGTCGGCTAGCGCGGAAGGAGGCGGAGGCGCCCGGTGGCTTGGGCCCCGCTGGCTGGCTGCTAGCGCGGGAGACGGGCCGACGGCGGAGGAAGGAAGTGGGCCGAGGCGGTGAAGTGGGGACCTGGCCCGACGGAGCGACGAGGGGAGCGGCCTGGTGCGGTGATGTGGGGACCCGGAGGCGGTCGGCCCAGCGGGACGAAGTGGCGAGGGGTCCGGTCGGGCCGCTGGGGCGATCGGGAGGACGTGGCGCCTGAGCGATGCGGCCGATGCCGTGCCGATCGAGGCACTGGCGAAGCGAGCGCCTGGATCCAGATCGGCGTTGACTCGCGAGGGAGCGAGGGACTCTGGTCGGCGCGGGTGATCGGTGGATCTGGCTGGTTCCCCTCGGGAACTGGCCAGATGGAGAGGAGGGAGTTAGATCCAGAAATTTAGGGAAGGAGGAGGAAGAAGCTAGATGCCCAAAATTAGACTAGGGTCTAATATATAGCAGTTTTTAGGGTTAGGGGGGAATGGGTGTTAGGAGCCCTCCGATCGCGATCCGACGGATCCGATCGCGGGGGTAGTTTAGAAGGGCCTAGGAGAGAGTAGTAGACTGCAGTAGGGGTGTTTCTGGAACACGAAGTGAAGGCACTTTGGACCCACACGAACAACGGATGGGATAGTCAACGGAGTCCAAAAGCGACGGGATTTGAGAGGCGGGTTGCACACAACAAAACAACAACACACACAACAACCTCGCGGCACACCGGTAACGTTAAACGCCCAAACACCAAAGTAGGCCTACGGGACGTCACGGACACGTGAGGGAGCTCCGGAACGCGAAACGGACAACGGGAAGGAACGCGTGGAACCGGATGCAACCGACAACACAATGCAATGCGATGCACATGTCTACATGATATGAATGAATGCCACACACTCACACAACAAAACGACGAAAACCCGAAAGACAAAGAACCCGGAATGGAAATAGATGAAGCCGGAGATATATTATATACCCAAAAGGAAAAGTATTACATCCGGGGCATTACAAACTCTCCTCTACTACAAAAAGATCTCGTCCCAAGATCTAGGACTGGAAAAAGGAAGGGTACTCGGAACGAAGATGATCTTCTCGTTCCCACGTAGCTTCTCGGTCGGTGTGATGTGACCACTTGACTTTCAGAAATTTGATGGACTTGTTGCGGGTCTTGCGTTCGGTTTCTTCGAGAATGGCAACTGGGTGCTCTCGGTAGGACAGGTCTTGTTGAAGATCAATCTCTTCAAACGGAATCATGCGCTCAGGTGCCTTGAAGCATTTGCGAAGTTGAAACACATGGAATACATCATGAACATTGGCGAAGTTTGAAGGGAGC
The DNA here is from genome assembly GCA_902687465.1 of Secale cereale. Taxonomy (NCBI): domain Eukaryota; kingdom Viridiplantae; phylum Streptophyta; class Magnoliopsida; order Poales; family Poaceae; genus Secale; species Secale cereale. Next base: position 98,767,335 of record LR738711.1, on the reverse strand, counting down.
TCAAGTTGATAGGCTAGATCGCCTCTCTTGCCAAGAATCCTGAAAGGCCCGACGTATCTAGGAGCAAGTTTTCCTTTGATACCGAATCTTTGGGTGCCTTTCATCGGAGAAACTCGGAGATAGACATGATCATCAATGTTGAATGCCAAATCACGATGTTTGCCGTCATAGTAGCTCTTCTGACGCGACTGAGCGGCCTTGAGATTCTCACGTATGACTTTGCACATTTCTTCGGCTTCTGAGATCAAGTCATTGCCAAGAAGTTGACGTTCGCCTGTTTCAGACCAGTTGAGAGGGGTACGGCACTTTCTGCCATAGAGAATTTCAAACGGTGCTTTGCCTGCACTTGCTTGAAAGCTGTTGTTGTAAGAGAACTCAGCAAATGGAAGGCAGTCTTCCCATTTCATGCCGAAGGAGATGACACGGGCTCTGAGCATGTCTTCTAGAATCTGATTCACACGCTCGACTTGACCACTAGTCTGAGGGTGAAAGGCAGTGCTGAACCTGATCTTAGTGCCCATGGCGGACTGAAAGGAGTCCTAGAACCTTGATGTGAACAAGCTTCCACGGTCTGAGGATATCACTTGAGGAATGCCATGTAGGGACACGATTCTGGAAGTGTACAGCTCTGCAAGTTGAGCTGCATTGATTGATTCTTTGACTGGAAGAAAGTGAGCGACTTTGGTAAGCTTGTCAATCACCACAAAGATAGCATCATTTCCTCGCTTGGATTTAGGAAAGCCAGTGACGAAGTCCATTTCAATGTGGTCGAACTTCCACTCGGGAATAGGAAGAGGTTGGAGAAGACCGGCTGGACGTTGATGTTCTGCTTTCACTCTTCTGCACACATCACATTCGTTCACGAATTGGGCAATTTCCCTTTTCATGCGTGTCCACCAGTAAGATTGCTTGAGGTCTTGATACATCTTGGAACTGCCAGGATGAATGGAAAGGAGAGAATCATGAGCTTCTTCCATTATGAGCTTCCTGAGATCACCTTTGGGAACAACGAGTCTGTCCTCGAAGAACAAGGTATCTCTCTCATCAACGCGGAAGCACTTGTATTTTGGAGTGCCCTTTGCAATGCCATGTTTCACCTTCTTCACCATGGTATCACTGAGTTGGGCCTCACGGACTTGATCTTCCAAGGTAGGAGCAATTTGAAGATTTGCAAGAAAACCCTGCGGAACAACTTGGAGGTTGAGCTTCCTGAATGCTTCACAAAGCTCAGGCTGGTACGGCTTGATAAGAAGGCTGTTGCAATATGCCTTTCTGCTCAAAGCATCTGCAATCACATTCGCCTTGCCAGGAGTGTATTCGATGCTGGGATTGTACTCTTGGATCATTTCAACCCAACGAGTCTGGCGGAGGTTCAGATGCGGCTGTGTGAAGATGTACTTCAAGCTCTTGTGATCAGTGAAGATGTCGACCTTTCTGCCCAACAACAGATGTCTCCACGTAATCAGAGCATGTACCACAGCTGCTAGCTCGAGATCATGTGTGGGGTAGTTCTTCTCACTTGGCTTGAGCTGCCGAGAAGTATATGCCACAATTCTCTTATCTTGCATAAGCACACCACCAAGACCTTGAAGAGAAGCATCGCAGAATACTTCATAGGGCTTGGTTTCATCCGGAGGAGTCAGAACTGGAGCAGAGACAAGCTTTTCTTTGAGAGTTTTGAATGCCACTTCACACTCTGGAGACCAAAAGTATTTGACATTCTTCTGAAGCAGGTTGGAAAGAGGCTTGGCAATCTTGGAGAAGTTCTCAACCAACCTTCTGCAATAGCTGGCAAGACCCAGAAAACTGCGGAGCTGCTTGACGTTCTGAGGAGCTTCCCAGTTGACAATTGCTTCAACTTTCTCGGGATTAACCACAATACCGTCAGCTGAGATGATGTGGCCCAGGTACAAAACCTTATCGAGCCAAAATTCTCACTTGGAGAACTTGGCATAGAATTTATGCTCTCGGAGTCGATCAAGAACCAGACGTAAGTGCTTTTCGTGATCTTCTTCATTCTTGGAAAACACCAGAATATCATCCAGATACACAAGCACAAACTCGCCAGTATAGGGGTTGAAGATGTAATGCATCATCCTTGAAAAGGTAGGAGGAGCATTGGCGAGACCGAAGGACATGACGGTATACTCGTATGAACCGTAGCTCGTTCTGAAGGCCGTCTTGGGAATGTCTTCCTCGCGAATGCGAATTTGATGATAGCCCATTCGGAGGTCAAGCTTAGAGAACACTTTAGCTCCTTTGAGCTGCTCAAAGAGTTCGTTGATGTTGGGGAGTGGATACTTGTTCTTAATCGTCTTCTTGTTCAATGGCCGGTAGTCAACACAGAGACGCTCCGTGCCATCTTTCTTCTTGACAAATAAGACACCACAGCCCCACGGAGATGTACTAGGCCTGATGAGACCCATACTCTCTTGCTTATCAAGCTGCTTCTTCAATTCCTTCAATTCGTCCGGAGAGAGCTTGTACGGACGCCGGCATGCTGGCTCAGTACCCGGCTCGAGTTCGATGACAAACTCCACCTGACGGTGTGGAGGCATGCCTGGAAGTTCTTCAGGAAAGACGTCTTGATATTTGTTCACCACCGGAATTTGAGATATGGCATTAATTTCTCCCTTATCATTAAGAGAGAAAAGCCGGATAGTGTTATCCCTTGAGGCAAAGATAATCACATCTTCATCAGAATGAGTCAACTTGACTTCCTTTTGAGCACAATCAATGTGAGCATCGTGCTGAGAAAGCCAATCCATTCCGAGGATGAGGTCGATGTCAGAATTACCAAGAACCACCGGATTAGCCAGAAAGCGATAATATCCCATGCGAATGGAAACATTTGGAGCATATAAACTGGAATGCATCGGCTTTCCCGGAGAAGAAACTGCCAACTGCCTCGGTAAGGCTGCTGTGGTCACACTATGCTTGGATGCAAAAGGGTATGACATGAAAGAATGTGAAGCACCCGAATCAAATAACACTTTAGCTGGAAAAGAGTTAACTGGAAGGTTACCCAAAATGACATCAGAAGAATTCTCCGCTTGTCCTGCATTCATCAGATTGACCCTTGCTGCCTTTGGATCATGCTTGACCATAGCGGTACCGATAGGAGGAGGAGGCGGAAGGCGCCTTGGGTTGTTGCACTTGTTGGAATAATGACCCTTCTGGCCACACTTGTAGCAAGTCACCTCAGAAAGCGGACGGGTAGGAGGAGCACTTAGTCTTGGAGCTTGGAACTGTTGCTTGGACTGCTTGTTGGAGTTGGGTGGGTGGGAGAAACCACGACCACTAGAGTTCTTGTTGTTGGAGTTGCTGGAGTTGTTGTAGGGAGCTCGAATCACTGGAGGAGGAGGAAGCCAAAATTTCTGATGCTTCGAGACCATCTGAGACGATGAGGAAGAGTGAACGGCATCTCGAATTCTCTTCTTAGAAGCCTCCATCTTAAGCTGAGCTGCTTCTTGTTTCAAAGCCATGTTATAGAACTTGTCGAATTCATCCGGCTCGAACAAGGTGAGAGCAAGCTGAAGTTCATCTTTGAGACCTCCACGGAACTGGTAGATTTTACTCTTGGCATCAGGAATGTCTTGCTTAGCATAACGAGCGAGGTTTTGGAACTTGACATTATACTGATAGACTGACATGGAGCCCTGCTTCAGGTTGCGGAATTTCTCGCGCATACCCTCGATGACACTTGTAGGAATGTGGTGAGAGCGAAAATCCTTGCAGAAATTCTCCCAAGAGATCACTTGACCCGGCCTGGAGTCTTTGTACTGCTGCCACCAGTCAGCTGCTTGATCTTTCAGTTGGAAGGCTGCAAACTTCACATAATCATCTTCCTTCACGTTACTGCACTCAAAATGCTTCTTGATATCGGTTAGCCAATCTTCAGCATCGAGAGGGTCGACACAGTAACTGAAAGCTTTAGGATTGTTGGCCAAGAACTGGTTGAGAGTAGCATGGTGCTGCTGGTTGAAGAAGTTGCCTTGATTCCCTGGAACACCCTGATTAGCTTGAATAGCTTGCATCTGCTGCATCATCTGCATCATCAACTGGGTGTTCTGAGCTGTAGTCTGCATAATCGCTCTCCAAGCCTCAGGCGGAGGAGGAGGGGAAGGAGGATGTTCTGGAACCTCTTCCACCTCTGGGTTAGCGTTGGGAACCCTTTTCGGAGCCATCCTGAAAGAGATGACCACGAATCAGCAATTGATTGACAAAAGGTATAAGCTGAATCAATGGAATGAATTTCAACAAGTCTTCACAATAATCATTCGAACAATAAGAACGAATGAAATCATTCGAACAAGAGGAACGAATGATATTCTCAGTTAAATGATAACATCAATCTTCACGAGAAGCCACATAGGGGACAAAATGAAAGTAAGAAAACAACAAGGTACAGACGGGAACAAACACAAGAGAGGAGTTTCGTTCTAACATCTTTGTGCTGAAAGCATATGAACGCGTTACGAAAAGGTTTTGCAATCCCTGGATCACCATAGCCAAGGACCCTTTAAGATGCAACTCCTGATAGTAACATCGGTCATATAACCCCTTCACTCAATGTAGAACCCCGAACTCACTAACCTGCATTCGTTGGAAGAATGCCTACGATCTACTGGATAAAACCCACCTACAGATTTCCGAAAGATTCCAGTTATGCAATCAGGTGTTGGGGATACACGGGAAGCACTTCGCAATCAACTCTAAACCTACATCCAGGTGTATCCATCCTTCAACACATAACCAGTCTTTCTCGGAAACTATGTACCTCGGACCTTCGAAAAGCATCCACTATAACAAGCTATGGCAATACTCCCGAACTACCTCCCCAGTACTGGGTGATGTCGGGATTATCTTGCCACTGGCCGTATAGGAGAGATTTTCGATGTCGGCCGTCTTAAGTATTTAGTACTGCCGCGGTATGCTTGTGACAACAATACCCCGAAGCTCAACTCCTCGGGAACAGGAGGCATCGAGAACAATATCCTTGTCACAAGAACATCGAAACAATCCCAGAATACTCGCGGGATTCCTAAAAAAAATTTGGTGCAATTTTTGAAGATAGGAGAGACAAGAGTAGTCGTCAGGAGTCCTCACCAGAGAGAAAGGGGATGAGAAGCAAAGAAATCCTACTCTCCGATATAATATAGGACTCAAAAAGTTTTCAGTGTGTGCCTAGACTCGACCGTCAACGATTTGATCAAACAGTGGGGGCTCCTAGGTCGGAGAAGGCTCTGAATACCAACTTGTAATGCCCAGGATGGAGTTATACCTCCTACGTGTCGAGGCACGACTTAAAGGCATAAATCCATCCTAGAATGATCTCAAGTTCGGTAATCTTTGCACATCTCATGTAAAAGAGGGGATTGTAAACAGAAAATAGTTGGCTTCACTCGCCACATCACAGAATTACAATTCAAGTCTCAAACATCATACATTAAGAACATCACAACCCTCTAAGGGCAAAACCAAATGTCAAGATACCAAACTTAGATAAATAAACCACAGGCGGATCGAATCCTAGTAGGAGTCTCCACTACTGATCATCCGGGTATCGCACATAGTACCGACTACGCTCCTCGTCGTACTCCCAATCCAGCTCGGTGCCATCACCTGGATAGCTCACAGCTGGACCTGCATCTGGTGTGTGAAGTAACTGTGAGCCACAGAGGACTCAGCAATCCCGTTACCGGGTAACAAGACTATTTAAGCCTTTGGGAGAGGATAAAGGCTGAAGAAAAGAATAAGTGTTTGCAGCAGCGACTAGCAACTAGCTTACGTGAGTGAGAGCGAGAAGAGAAAGCCTCGGCGAGAAGTGATCACGAAGTGATCCTAGCTACAAGCTCAACAATCATAACCCCTCCGTGTTCAACTCCCGAATCCCTATTCGGAAATTGACGGTCACGGAACACACGCTGGTAGTGTATTAGAAACATTGTGTCAAGTTATCTACAACCGGATATTAACAAGCTCCCATCTGCCACATAACCGCGGGCACGGCTTTCGAAAGTTCAAACCCTGCAGGGGTGTTCCAACTTGACCCATTACAAGCCCACGATCCGCGGAGTCGCAACTCCAAAGTGGGAAGACCCGAGTATTCTCGGAATCCCGTGCTCAAGATATACCGAGCTAAGGTAAGGCTAATCCAGCAAATCCTCCCGGCGTGTCGACACCCTGATAGTAGCCGCGCGTATCTAAGTCTCAGGACACGACCGGATGGGCGATTCTACAGGTTTATATCAATCCTCGAGTTCCCTCGTGGTGACCCCGCAGAACCCCCGATTTGGACCAACACTCATGAGGAGCACTGGCCCGGGGTTGTTGATTAAGAACTCGGGTTAATTACTCCCTATGCAAGTTATTTAGTTATTAGGCAAATAGTACCAATGTTGGGAATTGCTGGAAAAGACTTAGCACTTAGCGGTTTATCGAGGGGGTCCCATACACCCCAACCGTGTTAGGAACGCAATATCAAGGAACATAACACCGGTTTATACGGTTCCTAACGGCATGAGTGGAACAAATCACCAAGCAAAAGGCTTAGCCTTCCACCCTTGCCAATATATAGATGATTTCATTTTTAAGCATTTATATAGTGTGATATCACCCAACCAAACTTCATCAAGAAGCAAGCATCTTCGATCTTCACCTGCAACTAGCAATGCTATAAGAAGGGCTGAGCGAAGCGTACTTAGCCAAGCAACGGTTTGCATAGGTAGGTTGGTTAAACATGGCAATTGGTTACAAGTAGGAGGCTGACAAGAAGATCATGGGCATCGAGGCAAAACTATAGATCGGAACTACTAGCAATAGGCAAAGATAGTAATGTTATCGGGGTTCGGTCATCTTGCCTGAAGTGAAGTCGTTCGAATCGTAAGAAGGGTCCTCGTGCTCAACCTCGTTGGAAACCTCGTGCTCGTACTTGAACTCAGACTCTGCTTTCGGCTCTAAACAAAACAATCACACCAAGCACCAATCAACAAGATGCAATGTGCACTCGAAAAAGATGAATGCATGATGGATGCACTAAGGATGCACACGGAGCACGTAAAATATCACTCAAGCAAAACACCTCAAAACATGATAACAATCTGATATTATTAATCTACACCGAAAATCAATCAAATTTGGTATAAGATTCGCTGAAATCGGAGTTACGGGCTAAAAGTTATGCCCGAAACAAGAAATGAGCGAAAGCTGAAAATTACAGCAACATAGCAACTTCGGAGCTCAAAATAATTGAGCTACAGCACTCAAATAACATGGCAAAGGATATGAACACAAACTAGACATATACTACAGCAACTAAGTCCAAAGGTGCACCCCCAACGGAGCCACGGATCAATAGCAATGATCTTGGACATATTGAACTTGACAATAAAATTCTGGCAGCAGAATTTTATTGAAACTTTGGAGCAAAAGATAAACATGCTACAGCCACTTAAATAGACATGTGAGGACATGAATGGAAAGACAACAATATATACTACAAGGAACAATCAAGATCCACTCCAAAACTATCATGCTTTGTCCTAGAACATCACACGAACATGGCATCGGAACGTTACAGATTCCAGACTTAGTGAAAATCCACTAAGTCCTAAAACAGCAATTTCATCATGGCATATAAAAGAGCATGTTTAAGTCACCTCGAAACTAAACATGGCAAGTGGTAAGCACCTCATCAAAATACACATGAAGGTGATTCCGAAACAAACAAGCATGCATCATTGAGGTAAACACAACGATAGCAACGAGCTCAACAAGATGGCATTTCATAACAAGTGAAACAACATCACAGCCACATGGCACTTTGCAACGATGATAACAAGGCAAGAATAAATCTATCATGCTACCTAGCACATACAACACGTAGAGCATGGCAAGACGAACACGTGGACATGTCATTTGCATCGTTCGGACAAACGAGCTAAAAGATATCACATGGCAAAGATGACATAAAAACATCACATAGCAGCAGTTTATATCATGATGCACTCTTGCAACAGCAAAACGAGCACCTAGATGATCTCTAACATGCATGACAATAACAGATAAAACGTAGTGCACGATCCCACGAACGTCTGGACATGCTACATGCGCGAATCGGAGCAACACACAAAAAGTTACAGCAGATCTAATATAGCATCAGCAACTAAATAAACTGGGACTTAGAGAAAAGAGGGGGGGTTCAACCTGATCTGGGAAAAAAATTCAAACGGACCGGGCGGATCTGGCCCGATCCGGCTGGAGGCAGAGTGTGGCCCGGCAGTGGCCTGCGGAGGAAGGCCTGGAGGGCGGCGGTCGGCCCGGTGGCGCACAGCCCGGCGCGGCCTGGACACGACCTGCGGGATGGGCCGGGGCGGCTAGCGCGCGGCCCGGTCGGCTAGCGCAGAAGGAGGCGGAGGCGCCCGGTGGCTTGGGCCCCGCTGGCTGGCTGCTAGCGCGGGAGACGGGCCGACGGCGGAGGAAGGAAGTGGGCCGAGGCGGTGAAGTGGGGACCTGGCCCGACGGAGCGACGAGGGGAGCGGCCTGGTGCGGTGATGTGGGGACCCGGAGGCGGTCGGCCCAGCGGGACGAAGTGGCGAGGGGTCCGGTCGGGCCGCTGGGGCGATCGGGAGGACGTGGCGCCTGAGCGATGCGGCCGATGCCGTGCCGATCGAGGCACTGGCGAAGCGAGCGCCTGGATCCAGATCGGCGTTGACTCGCGAGGGAGCGAGGGACTCTGGTCGGCGCGGGTGATCGGTGGATCTGGCTGGTTCCCCTCGGGAACTGGCCAGATGGAGAGGAGGGAGTTAGATCCAGAAATTTAGGGAAGGAGGAGGAAGAAGCTAGATGCCCAAAATTAGACTAGGGTCTAATATATAGCAGTTTTTAGGGTTAGGGGGGAATGGGTGTTAGGAGCCCTCCGATCGCGATCCGATGGATCCGATCGCGGGGGTAGTTTAGAAGGGCCTAGGAGAGAGTAGTAGACTGCAGTAGGGGTGTTTCTGGAACACGAAGTGAAGGCACTTTGGACCCACACGAACAACGGATGGGATAGTCAACGGAGTCCAAAAGCGACGGGATTTGAGAGGCGGGTTGCACACAACAAAACAACAACACACACAACAACCTCGCGGCACACCGGTAACGTTAAACGCCCAAACACCAAAGTAGGCCTACGGGACGTCACGGACACGTGAGGGAGCTCCGGAACGCGAAACGGACAACGGGAAGGAACGCGTGGAACCGGATGCAACCGACAACACAATGCAATGCGATGCACATGTCTACATGATATGAATGAATGCCACACACTCACACAACAAAACGACGAAAACCCGAAAGACAAAGAACCCGGAATGGAAATAGATGAAGCCGGAGATATATTATATACCCAAAAGGAAAAGTATTACATCCGGGGCATTACAAAACCAATGGCAAAAGGGTTTGGAAAAGTAGATACGTTGGAGACGTATCAACTCCCCCAAGCTTAAACCCTTGCTTGTCCTCAAGCAATTCAGTTGATAAACTGAAAGTGATAAAGAAAAACTTTGACAAACTCTGTTTGCTCTTGTTGTTGTAAATATGTAAGCTAGTATTCAGGTTTTCAACAAGATCATGAACTAACCACATACACAATAAATTTCAGGTCTCAAGACTACTCACATCAATGGCATAATCAACTAGCGAGCAATAATAATAAACCTCGGATGACAACACTTCTCAAAACAATCATGATATGATATAACAGGATGGTATCTCACTAGCCCATTCTGAGACCACAAAACATAAATGTAGAGCACCTTTAAAGATCAAGGACTGACTAGACATTGTAATTCATGGTAAAAGAGATCCGGTCGTGATCATACTCAATGCAAATTAATAGTAATACATGCAACGACAGAGGTGCTCTCCTACTGGTGCTCTTTGATAAGAGGATGATGACTCTGCATAAAAGTAAATAGATAGGCCCTTTGCAGAGGGAAGCAGGGATTTGTAGAGGTGCCAGAGCTCGATTTTTAAATAGAGATGAATAACATTTTGAGCGGTATACTTTCATTGTCAGCATAACAACCAAGAATCTCGATATCTCCCATGCTACGCACATTATAGGCGGTTCCCAAACAGAATGGTAAAGTTTATACTCCCCCAACCACCAACAAGCACACTCCACGGCCAGCCGAATCCACGGGTTACCGTCCAAACAAGCAACAACCCTGGGGGAGTTTTGTTTAATTATTATGATTTTGAGCATGGGACTGGGCATCCCGATTACCAACCATTTTCTCATGAATAATGAGCGAAGTCCACTCATCGTGAGAATAACCCACCTAGCATGGAAGATATAGACAGCCCTAGTTGATACATGAGCTGTTCGAGCATACAAAACAGAATTTCATTTGAAGGTTTGGAGTTTGGCACATACAACTTTACTTGGAACGGCAGGTAAATACCGCATATAGGAAGGTATGGTGGACTCATGTGGAATAACTTTGGGGTTTATGGAAGTGGATGCACAAGCAGTATTCCCGCTTAATACAGGTGAAGGCTAGAAAGAGACTGGGAAGCGACCTGCTAGAGAGCAACAACGGTCATGAACATGCATTAAAATTAATCAACAATGAATGCAAGCATGAGTAGGATATAAATCACCATGAACATAAATATCATGAAGGCTATGTTGATTTGTTTCAACTACATGCGTGAACATGTGCCAGGTCAAGTCACTTAAATCGTTCAAAGGAGGATACCACCCATCATACATCATCACAACCATTTTAATATCATGTTGGCACGCAAGATAGACCATTATAAACTCTCAGCTAATTAAGCATGGCATAAGCAGCTATGATCTCTAATTGTCATTGCAAACATGTTTCATTCATAACAAGCTGAATCAAGAACGACGAGCAATCATATTTACAAAAACAAGAGAGGTCGAGTTCATACCAGCTTTTCTCATCTCAATTAGTTCATCATATATCATCCTTATTGCCTTTCACTCGCACGACCGAATGGTGAGAATAATAATAGTGCACATGCATTGGACTAAGCTGGAATCTGCAGGCATTTAATACAAGAGAGAAGACAAGGTAATATGGCTCAAGGTTAAATCAACAACAAAGCATATGAGAGCCACTAAGCATTTTAATCATGGTCTTATACTCTCAACCCCTAAAGAAGAGAAAAGAAACTATTTACACGGGAAAGCTCCCAACAAGCAAAAGAAGAACGGGAAATATTTTTGGGTTTTCTTTTTTAGCTGCTACTACAGGCAAAGAAAATAAACTAGCTAGAAGCTACAACTAATATTTTTTGTTTTTCTGGGTTTTTCAAGCACACGAGAAAAAGACTAAGAATAAGAAACTAAAACTAAGCATGGATGGTACAGTGAAAGAGTGTGAGCACCAACAACTAGGAAAAGTGTGTGAACATGAATGTAAGTCGGTGAGAAACACGTACTCCCCCGAGCTTAGGCTTTTGTCCTAAGTTGGTCTATGGCCAGTATTGGCCTGACGGATATCCAAAGTTGTAGTTGGGGACTTGGGGTCGTACTGGGATGCAGCAGATGATGCCTACTGAGCTGCAGCTCAAAGGCGGGTTGCCTCCGTCATGTTGTAATAGGCATTTGCCTCCTCCATAGTTATAGTGTATCTTCCTTTTTCCTGAAAGTTAAACAAAGTAGGGGCAGGAAGAACAACAGGGATCGCATGCTGTCGGTTAAAGATTAGTCGATACTTGAGAGTTTGATTATCCCACTCTATAAACCGATGACTAGTCATAGCATTACAGTCTAAATAAGCAGGAAGTAAAGGTTCATCATACGGGTGCACAGACACACCAAGGTAGCGGGCTATGCGGGTAGCAGAGATCCCATCAAATAAATCTCCATACAAACCATTATGGTGTAGTCTACGTGCAACAATAGCTCCCAGATTATATTGTCTATCACCTAGTACAGCACTCCTTAGAACACTAAGATCAGGGACACACATGTGACAAGCCTCATCTTTACCATTTATGCATCTACCGATAAAGAGAGCAAAGTAATGAATAGCAGGAAAATGTATGCTCCCCGTGGTGGCTTGTGTAATGCCCCTGGATTCCCCCACTGTAATACTAGCTAGGAATTCTCTAAATTCAGATTTGCGAGGATCACTCATACTGCCCCACTGTGGGAGCTTGCAGGCAACATTAAAATCCTCTAAGTCCATGGTGTAAGATTTATCATAGAGGTCAAACAGGACAGTGTGAGAATTACGTGAAGATGAAAATTTAAACCTTCTCACAAAACTATCAGTTAAGCCACGGTATTGAAGACACTTATCTTGCATGAAGTCTTCGAGGTCAGCGTTGCGCACATATGCGTAAAATTCATCTTTGATGCCCGCTTGACCAATAAATTCATCTGACGGCCATTCACGAGGCCGCACATCAGCATCCCTCGATGGTTCATCGTCCGGCTCACGGAATGCGAGCCTCGGTTCTTGCTTCCTTGAAGGGCCACCTTGGAAGTTTCTCCTAGACATTTTTTCTGAAATTTTTTGTAACTCGCAATAAAAGTTAACCAAAATCAACAAGATTGATAGCAACAACTCCTATAAGTGCCTAGAGACTAAATCATGCAATAGAACTACTTGGGACCAAGAAAATTTGACATGCAAGCTCAAGAACAAGGTGACCACAGCAGCATAAATTTGCAACGAATAAAGCACTAGAACAAAAACTAATTGGACCAATGGAGGAGTCACATACCAAGGAACAATCTCCCCAAACAGTTTGATGAATGGTGCTTTGAGCGAGGAGATCGAAAATGGCAGCAAAATGAGCTAGAACTCGGGTTTGAGCTGGTTGGGGATTTTTTTTCGGGAGGAAGAAGAAGAGCATGGGTGAAAGGATAAGTGGACGGGGGCCACGTGGGGCCCTCAAGGCAGGGGGCGCGCCCTGTGAAGGGGGGCACGCCCTGTGCCCTCGAGGCCACGTGCTGGCTCCCCTTGTTGTGTGTTCAGTGCCATATTTTCTTAAATATTCTAGAAAAATCATATTTCATTTTCATGGCATTTGGAGAACTTTTATTTTCGGGATATATTTTATTGCACGGATAAGTCTGAAAATAGATAGATAATGCTATTTTTCTTTTATTTAACCTAATTAACAGAAGGTAAAAGAGGGGTACAGAAGGTTTGTGCCATCTAGATTCACCTATCCCATGTTCATCAAAAGGAATCCATTAACAAGGTTGATCAGGTCTTGTTAATAAACTCTTTCCGAGTACCGGAGAATTTTCAAATAACACTAGGTTACCTCAATGGGGATATGTATGTCCCCAACAATAAGAATGTCATATGCCTTCTTGATAGTAGGAATAGGAAACTCAAAACCTCCAATAGTAATAGTTGAAGTTTTTCCAATATAAATGATACTGAAGACCTGAGGTTGTTTCCTCGGAAAGTGTACCGTATGCTCATTACCATTTACATGAAAAGTAACATTGCCTTTTGTTGCAATAAATAACAGCCCCTGCAGTATTCAAAAAGGGTCTTCCAAGAATAATAGACATACTATCATCCTCGGGAATATCAAGTATAACAAAGTCCGTTAGAATAGTAAAATTTGCAACTACAACAGGCACATCCTCACAAATACCGACGGGTATAGCAGTTGATTTATCGGCCATTTGCAAAGATATTTCAGTAGGTGTCAACTTACTCAAGTCAAGTCTACGATATAAAGAGAGAGGCATAACACTAACACCGGCTCCAAGATCACACAAAGCAGTTTTAGCATAGTTTCTCTTAATGGAGCAAGGTATAGTAGGTACTCCTGGATCTCCTAATTTCTTAGGCATTCGACCCTCAAAAGTGTAATTGGCAAGCATGGTGGAAATTTCTACTTCATGTATCTTTCTTTTGTTGGTAATAATGTATTTCATATACTTGGCATAAGGATTTGTTTTAAGCACATCAGTCAAACGCATTCGCAAAAAGATAGGTCTAATCATTTCAGCGAAGCACTCAAAGTCCTCATCATCCTTTTTCTTAGATGGTTTTGGAGGAAAAGGCATGGGTTTCTGAACCCATGGTTCCCTTTCCCTACCGTGCTTCCTAGCAACAAAGTCTCTCTTATCATGACGTTGATTCTTTGATTGCGGGTTATCAAGATCAACAGCAGGTTCAATCTCTACATCATTGTCATTGCTAGGTTGAGCATCGACATGAACATCATTATTAATATTATCACTAGGTTCATGTTCATTACCAGATTGTGTCTCAGCATCAGAAACAGATATATCATTGGGATTCTCAGGTGTGGCAGCTACAGGTTCACTAGGAGCATGCAAATTTCTATCATTTTTCTTTTTCTTCTTCTTAGAAGAACTAGGTGCATCTAAATTAGCTCTCTGAGAATCTTGCTCAATTCTCTTAGGGTGGCCCTCAGGATACAGAGGTTCCTGAGTCACTTTACCACCTCTAGTTGCAACTCTAACAGCATAGTCATTATTCTTACTATTTAATTCATTGAGCAAATCATTCTGAGCCTTAAGTACTTGTTCTACGTGAGTGGTGACCATAGAAGCATGTATACTAATGAGTTTCAGTTCATCTTTGGCACTAGACAGATAATCACTCAAGTGTTCAATCATATGAGCATTGTGTTGTAGTTGTCTACCAACATAAGCATTGAAGTTTTCTTGTTTGACGATAAAATTGTCAAACTCATCTAAGCATTGGCTAGCAGACTTATAACGAGGAATATCACCTTCATCAAATATATAAAGAGAAATTACCTTTACTACCTGTGTCGGGTTATCAAGACCATGTATTTCTTCAATAGGTGGTAAATTCTTAACATCTTCAGCTTTAATGCCTTTTTCTTTCATAGATTTCTTTGCCTCTTGCACATCTTCAGGACTGAGAAATAGAACACCTCTTTTCTTCGGAGTTGGCTCAGGGGCTAGTTCAGGAAGTGTCCAATTATTTTCACTGGCCAGCATATTATTCAATAGTAATTCAGCTTGTTCAACTGTTCTTTCCCTAAAAACACAACCAGCACAACTATCCAGGTGGTCTCTAGAAGCATCGGTTAGTCCACTATAAAAGACATCAAGTATATCATGCATCTCAAGAGGATGATCAGGCAAAGTGTTAAGTAACTGAAGAAGCCTCTCCCAAGCTTGTGGGAGACTCTCTTCTTCAATTTGAGCAAAGTTATATATTTCCCGTAAGGCAGCTTGTTTCTTATGAGCGGGAAAATATTTAGCAGAGAAGTAATACATCATATCTTGGGGACTACGCACACAACCAGGATCGAGAGAATTAAACCAAGTCTTAGCATCACCCTTTAACGAAAACGGAAACAACTTAAGGATATAGTAATAGTGAATCTTTTCATCATTGGTAAACAGGGTAGCTATATCATTCAACTTGGTAAGATGTGCCACAACAGTTTCATACTCATGGCCATGGAAAGGATCAGATTCAACCAAAGTAAATAACTCAGAATCAATAGAGAATTCATAATCCTTATCAGTGACACAAATAGGTGAAGTACCAAAAGCAGGGTCATGTTTCATTCTAGCATTCAAGGACTTTTCTTTCAGCTTAGCTAATAACTTCTTAAGATCATATCTATCATTGCAAGCAAGAAAGTCTCTAGCAGTTTCATCATCCATAACATAACCCTCACGCACGACAGGCAATTCATATCTATTGGGAGTAGTTTCATCATCACTTTCCTAAATAACATGGCCGCCTCGAGGGTTTTTCTGTTTCATAACACACGGTTGTTATCTCCGGACCGTGTGCGATGTTTCTTGTTCCCAATCCCGCGTGCATCCCTAGAAAATATCCACCCGCTGTGAGGGTTTTCCTGTTTCATAACACACGATTGTTATCTCCGGACCGTGTGCGATGTTTCTTGTTCCCAATCCCGCCTGCATCCCTAAAAAATATCCGCCCGCCTCGAGGGTTTTTCTGTTTCATAGCACACGGTTGTTATCTCCGGATCGTGTGTGATACACTATCATCAAAAATTTCAATAGCCCGGCATTTCACTCCCGCGTTTGACTCCCACGTAGTAAAATTTTCAGTACCCGCGTCATTTCCTCAAAAACCATGCCCCCCCTCCACACACACACACACACACACACACACCAAAACATCCTCGGGCATGCGCACACACACACACACCCTCCCTCGCTCGAAACCCTAGCAAGGTCCCCGCTGCCGCCACAAGGACTCCATTGTCAACATCTGCCGGTTCTCCCGTGTAGCTTACCCACCGATCTCCATACCCAGGCCGCCCTGAGTTTCTTAGATGACGCCTGCCAAACGCCCCCTTTCCCACAGATCCCCATCCCCCATTTCAGAGTGTCGCAGCCTAAGCGCGGCTACGCTTCACGTGGAGCTCGAGGAGTGACTGGCCCAAAAGAGGTGTATAGCGGTCTCTTCGCCCGATGTCGCGGGGAAGCTGACGACCATTACTGGCGGCAGGCACTCAAGCAGTGGGCTAGAGTATGCGGGCATGTCTCGGCAGCCGGCTACGACATCGAGGTCATTGACAGCGATGGCCTGAGGCGGGTTGTGTCACATGTTAAGTGGCCCACCCCCAACCCCTCAGGTTCGACCGTTGTTGATCTCATCCATGGCCCAGCCACTGATCTCCTATGGCTCACTGTCAACAATTTGCCGTTCTACATCGCCATCGAGCCCCTTTTGTCATTTCTGAAGGACACGTTCTACGATGCTGGCTTGGGATCCACAGCTTCCAAGTCAGACCTCATCGACGGCGACCACGAGGAGGGCACCCTCTCTGGCTCTTCCAAGGGGAAAGGGCCCATCTGCTCTTCCAAGGGGAAGGAGCCCATCTGCGACAACATGGAGCGCATCCAGGGTCCGTGCTCTTCCCATGAGAACGAGCCCATCTATGACAAGTGAGGAAACCCATGATTTGTTTTGTCGTGCCTCTTCACGGGGGGGAAACCCATGATTTGTTTTGTCGAGTCCCTTTTGTAGTGTAGTGAGAATATGTCCAGTTTAAATTGCTATATCTGGTTGTTTGCGGTATGCCTTGATTATTTCAGTTGTTCACAATGTGATGCTCTATATGTGCAATTATTTACTGTGCTGTACATTTCATCAATCCAGTATTAAACATACAGATAGGAATGCATATATTTGCTCTATGTTAAGCATGTTATAGCTAGCATATGCCTCTTTTAAAGTTTTTTGATTGTTCGGTTGTTTGTAGTTAGCATATGTTCAGATTCAAATGCTATCTTTGGTTGTTCGTAGTATGCCTTGTTTATTCCAGTTATTCACAACGTGATGTTCTATATGTGCAAGTATGAACTATGCAGATCAATTTCATCAGTACCAGTTTCAACGATACCACTATGAATGACTACATTTGGTTATTGCATCTTGTAGTTAACACGCCTTTCCATTTTTATTTAACCATAACTAGTGTACTTAGACCGACACAATATCAGTTTGAATGACTATGTTTGCTTGTTGTTAAATGTTAGGCATGTTGCAGTAAGCACACCTTTCCACTTGTTTTGCTTTACTAGCGTGCTTAAACCTGCACACTGAAGCTATCTTTTGGAGATTATTTTGTGTGCCATGTATAATTTTGGTTATTGTTTAGCCTGTTGTACTTAACATGCTTCTCGATGTACCTACACAGGACAACTTTGGGAACAACTTACCGCTATCATTTTGGGGTCATGCTTTAGAGACTGTCGCATTCACTTTAAATAGGGCACCGTCTAAATCCATTGAGACGACACCGTATGAACTTTGGTTTGGCAAGAAACCTAAGTTGTCGTTTCTAAAAGTTTGGGGATGCGATGCTTATGTCAAGAAACTTCAACCTCAAAAGCTCGAACCCAAATCGGAAAAAATGTGTCTTCATAGGATACCCTAAGGAAACAATTGGGTACAGCTTCTACCTCAGATCCGAAGGCAAGATCTTTGTTGCCAAGAATGGATCCTTTCTGGAGAAATAGTTTCTCTCGAAAGAAGTGAGTGGGAGGAAAGTGGAACTTGATGAGGTGACAGTTACCCCTTCCGAACCGGAAAGTAGCGCAGCGCGGGAAGATGTTCCTGTGGTGCCTGCACCGACTAGGGAGGAAGTTAATGATAATGATCATGAAGCTTCAGATCAAGTTACTGCTGAACTTCGTAGGTCCACAAGGACACGTTCCGCACCAGAGTGGTACAGCAACCCTGTCCTGGAAATCATGTTGTTAGACAACGGTGAACCTTCGAACTATGAAGAAGCAATGGCGGGCCCGGATTCCGACAAATGGCTTGAAGCCATGAAATCCGAGATAGGATCCATGTATGATAACAAAGTATGGACTTTGGTGGACTTGCCCGATGATCGGCACGCCATAGAAAATAAATGGATCTTTAAGAAGAAGACTGACGCGGATGGTAATGTGACCATCTATAAGGCTCGACTTGTCGCTAAAGGTTATCGACAAGTTCAAGGAATTGACTACGGCGAGACTTTCTCTCCCGTAGCGATGTTGAAGTCCGTCCGAATCATGTTAGTAATTGCCGTATTCTATGATTATTAGATATGGCAAATGGACGTCAAAACGGCATTCCTTAATGGCTTCCTCAAGGAAGAACTGTATATGATGCAGTCGGAAGGTTTTGTCGATCCTGAGAATGCTAACAAGGTATGCAAGCTCCAGCGTTCAATCTATGGGCTGGTGCAAGCATCTTGGAGTTGGAACATTCGCTTTGATGAGGTGATCAAAGCGTTTGGGTTCATACAGACTTATGGAGAAGCGTGTATTTACAAGAAAGTGAGTGGGAGCTCTGTAGCATTTCTCATATTATATGTGGATGATATATTGCTGATGGGAAATGATGTAGAACTCTTGGAGAGCATAAAGGCCTACTTGAATAAGTGTTTTTCAATGAAGGACCTTGGAGAAGCTGCTTACATATTAGGCATCAAGATCTATAGAGATAGATCGAGATGCCTCATTGGTCTTTCACAAAGCACATACCTTGACAAGATATTGAAGAAGTTCAATATGGATCAGTCCAAGAAAGGGTTCTTGCCTGTATTACAAGGTATGATATTGAGCACGGCCCGACCACGGCAGAAGATAGAGAAAAGATGAGTGTCATCCCCTATGGCTCAGCCATAGGTTCTATTATGTATGCCATGTTGTGTACCAGACCTGATGTGAACCTTGCCATAAGTTTGGTAGGGAGGTACCAAAGTGAACCCGGTATGGAACACTGGTCAGCGGTCAAGAACATCCTGAAGTACCTGAAAAGAACTAAGGATATGTTTCTCGTTTATGGAGGTGACAAAGAGCTCGTCGTAAAGGGTTACGTCGATGCTAGCTTCGACACAGATCTGGATGACTCCAAGTCACAAATCGGATACGTGTATATTTTGAATGGAGGGGCAGTCAGCTGGTGCAGTTGCAAGCAAAGCGTCGTGGCGGCATTTACATGTGAAGCGGAGTACATAGCTGCTTCCGAAGCAGCACAGGAAGGAGTCTGGATGAAGGAGTTCATCACCGACCTAGGAGTTATTCCAAGCGCTTCAGGCCCGATGACTCTCTTATGTGACAACACTAGAGCTATTGCCATTGCCAAGGAGCCCAGGTTTCACAAGAAGACCAAACACATCAAGCGCCGTTTCAACTCCATCCGGAATTATATTCAAGATGGAGACATAGATATTTGTAAAGTGCATACGGATCTGAATGTCGCAGATCTGTTGACTGAACCTCTTCCACGAGCAAAACATGATCAACACCAGAACTCTATGGGTGTTCGATTCATCACAATGTAACTAGATTATTGACTCTAGTGCAAGTGGGAGACTGTTGGAAATATGCCCTAGAGGCAATAATAAAATGGTTATTATTATATTTCCTTGTTCATGATAATTGTCTATTGTTGATGCTTTAATTATATTATCCGGAAACAGTGATACATGTGTGAATACATAGACCACAATGTGTCCCTAGTAAGCCTCTAGTTGACTAGCTCATTTATCAACAGATGGTCACGATTTCCTGACCATGGACATTGGATGTCATTGATAACGGGATCACATCATTAGGAGAATGATGTGATGGACAAGACCCAATCCTAAGCCTAGCACAAGATCATGTAGTTCGTATGCTAAAGCTTTTCCAACGTCAAGTATCCTTTCCTTAGACCATGAGGTTGTGCAACTCCCGGATACCGTAGGAATACTTTGGGTGTGCCAAACGTCACAACGTAACTGGGTGGTTATAAAGGTACACTACGTGTATCTCCGAAAGCATCTGGTGGGTTGGCATGAACCGAGACTGGGATTTGTCACCCCGTATGACGGAGAGGTATCCTTGGGCCCACTCGGTAAGACATCATCATAATGAGCTCAATGTGACTAAAGGGTTGGTCACGGGATGATGTGTTACGGAACAAGTAAAGAGACTTGCCATGACGAGATTGAACAAGGTATCGGTATACCGACGATCGAATCTCGGGCAAGTACTATACCGATAGACAAAGGGAATCGTATACGGGATTGATTGAATCCTTGACATCGTGGTTCATCCGATGAGATCATCGAGGAGCATGTGGGAACCAACATGGGTATCCAGATCCCGCTGTTGGTTATTAACCGGAGAGTCGTCTCGGTCATGTCTACGTGTCTCCCGAACTCGTAGGGTCTACACACTTAAGGTTCGGTGACGCTAGGGTTGTAGAGATATAAGTATGTGGTAACCCAAAAGTTGTTCGGAGTCCCGGATGAGATCCCGGACGTCACGAGGAGTTCCGGAATGGTCCGGAGGTGAAGATTTGTATATAGGAAGTCCAGTTTCGGCCACAGGGAAAGTTTCGGGGGTCACCGGTATTGTACCGGGACCACCGGAAGGGTCCCGGGGGTCCACCGGGTGGGGCCACCTATCCCGGAGGGCCCCATGGACTGGAGTGGGAAGGGAACCAGCCCCTGGGGGGCTGGTGCGCCCCCCTTGGGCCTCCCTCTGTGCCTAGGGTGGAAACTTTAGGGGTGGGGGCGCCCCACCTGACTTGGGGGGCAAGTCCCCCCTGCCCCCCCCCCTTGAGATTGGATCTCTAGGGGGCCGGCGCGCCCCCAGGGCCCCTATATATAGTGGGAGGAGGGAGGGCAGCCGCACCCTAAGCCCTGGTGCCTCCCTCTCCCTCCCGTGACACCTCTTCCTCCTCCAGTTGCGCTTGGCGAAGCCCTGCTGGAATCCCGCTGCTTCCACCACCATGCTGTCGTGCTGCTGGATCTCCATCAACCTCTCCTCCCCCCTTGCTGGATCAAGAAGGAGGAGACATCCCCGCTACGTACGTGTGTTAAACGCGGAGGTGCCGTCCGTTCGGCGCTAGGTCATCGGTGATTTGGATCACGACGAGTACGACTCCATCAACCCCGTTCTCTTGAACGCTTCCGCGCGCGATCTACAAGGGTATGTAGATGCACTCCCCTCTCCCTCGTTGCTAGATGACTCCATAGATTGATCTTGGTGATGCGTAGAAAATTTTAAAATTCTGCTACGTTCCCCAACACTTAGTATTCATCATTAGTCCCATGAACCACGTTATCATTACACCAAAACACCATTTAGGGACAAATACAATTTCAGCAAGTCCACTATATGTAATTGACTCATTCTCTCCACAACCGCCCTTTATCCCACTAGCTGGTTCTTGGCATTTAAATTTCTCTTTAATTAATGCTAAGCGCACATGTAAATGTGTATATATTGGTCTTGGTTATTAATATGAATTAATGACAAAAGAGGGGACTCTTTGGGGGGGGGGGTAAAAATTCACATCTATTGGTTTGTGTGTGTGTTTTTTAAACTCCACATAGGCACTTCGTTAGTCTCATAATATAGTGTAAATTAATTTATATAAAATTGAAGTTTCACAATCTTTGACCATGTTTTTGGAGAAAATACATATATCTACAATACTAATAATATACCACATGAGAATATATTTCATGGTGAATCTAATAGTAGTATGGTAGTAATATGTATTATAGATGTGGAAAATTTTATCCGTAAACTTGATATGTTTGTAAAAAATAGAATTCCAAACAAAAATACTCACTACATTTTTGAATTAATCATTTTTCCATGTAAACTGACCAATGATTAGACTAACAGAACAGAGACACAATATAGATCTGTAAATAAATCATTTAATCATGGTAACAACACCACGGTGTAATTATTCATCACATAGCAAAAGACCCACAACACAAATTACATTCATGATCATAGCCATCATTTGTTTTGAGGGCAAACAAAACAACAATCTTAGGCCGTGAGGAGCGGATGCCCCAACCCACATGCTAGTAAGATTCAATTTGCACAAATTGTTCACACCACAAATCAATACACATTTAAACAAACTAGTCTAAGCGGTGTAGCCATTAGTCTATCTTAAAATTCCATACAATTTGATTTAAATATTTCTATGGTTTTTTTTTCTAGTGGATTAACTCCTATTTTGAATTTGGCATATGAAGATGATTTTTATTTGAGAAAACATGCAGGAGCACTTGTATATATGGTTTATTATTAAAAATCGATGTCATCCTAATACTCGGTTGAAGGTAAACACAACTTGTCTGGTATATTAATGAACAAACTAAAACATTTAAAACACATTTGATCCCGCCATTAAAGTAGCATGCAAGCCATTAGATTCATTAGATGATATCTTCCTCGTAAAAACTTTATATAACATAGTCTATTTGTTTCTAGCAAATCATGCACTAGAAACCACTAACAAGATATTTGTAAATTCATACGCTTGACATATATGTACCGAGATATTAAAGAATATCAATATATACACAAACACGCATACACACACCTATATACACTATAACTCAAGCATGTGTCATAAATTAAACGGTGGATCTACAAAATTGTGTTACTTCTCCTCACGGTTAAGAGAATCTGTGCAAAATATTTGAAGGGATATATTCTTAAAAGAGGAAAATAACTTCTACTAAAAGATATGGTTTAAATTTATCATGGTGTGTATGTATTTTCAATACTAGATATTGGAAATGTATAACCAAAAGACAATAATTAAATTTATCAACATTATTATGTGTTAAGTAAAAATGCAATCTAAAATATGTACTTTTATAAACAAAATATAAGGAAGTATGAATGTTTAGTATAAATACGATTTATTTGAACTCGCATCAAGCCTTCGCATGGTTTTGACCGCCACTGTTGCTCCCCTCGCATCGCCGTTCTGCTCCTCGCTTGACTTATTTGACGTTTAAGAGAAGATTATGACAAAAGGTTGCACTATCATCTGACTACAAGATTATGTCAAAAGGTTACACTTAAAGGAGGACGAACGACGGTTGCGTAGGAAAGGAGGGACGGACGAGGCCGCTGCAAGTGCGAGAGAGAAAAAAACAGCACGAAGAGCGTGCTTGGAGGTGAGACGAAAAAACCTAGACAAAATAGATGTTGGTGGGATGTGAGACGAAAAAAACCCGTGGAACGGAAGCTACCAAATCCCAATTTCGGAGTAGAGATTGAGGGCATATCTGATGATACTGACTAATAAAAGTATTTAATTTCAATTAATTATAGTGGGAAACAAGTTAATCAAAAGAACTATGAAGATTATTTTCTAAACACTGTTCATGTATGATTGTTCTTAGATGATTACTGTTTGTACACGAATACTGTTCACAAATGATTACTGTTCGTATATGGGTATTGTTGTGCAGTAACCTTTTCGAAAGAATATTCAAAAGAATGAGTATCTTTTCTTTGGTGAAAGGTAAAAGAAATAAGGGAAGAAATCAGATTTTTCGGAGCAGTGTTTAAGCAAAAGCACTGTTCATCCGAGATGATGGTTCAACCACGGATATTGTTCGTATGCAAACAATGTTCATGTATGACTGCTCTTAGATGATTACTGTTTGTACACGAATACCGTTCACAGATGATTACTGTTCGTATATGGGTATTGTTGTGCAGTAACCTTTTCAAAAGAATATTCAAAAGAACCAGAAAAAGGGAACCCTTCCCTTTAGTATTAGTAGTACTATTTGCATATGGTTAATGTTCACAACTATTGTTCACTGACAGTGACGGAAAATGCGTAGTAACCTTTCCAAAAAAAATCAAAAAACCAAAAAAAGAGAACCCTTCCCCCTTTAGTATTAGTACTTATAAGGTGTATTTATTTTTGATAAAATTCCACAATATAAGGTGCATTTCTTCTAGTTCGTCGTAATTTCCTTTGTATCCCTCCAGAGAAAGGAAAGCATCTCTCCGCTGATAGCATGCATTTCTCTTTGTAGAGGAAAAAAAGGAAAGTATCCCTCTCTTGACTACGTGTATTTCTTTCTTTCCTAGGTTAAATGATTTACTTGCCGATAATCAACTAATTAGCTAAGAGTAATTTCGTCTAAGATTGTCTATATTTATGTGCCTTGGTCACCGTGTCAAAAATAATACACCGAACATAAAGAAATGGAGGGAGTATCACATATACATATCTCTTTGTAAAGATAAGATACTTATAACGTCTTAGATTAATAATTAGGAAAATGTATGGCACGCATTCTATTTTGATCATCGTCACACCTTACACATCCTATCTAGTACACCACATCTTTTTTTTTAGAGTACGCCAATGGCGTACCATAATTTTATAGAAGGAAAGAAGGTTTACATACAAGATTGTGCCTCGGCGCGAACACCTGGGACAACACACACAACACCTACGCCAACTGCCCTAGCTAACTTCTCACAAATCTTTGCAAACCTCCAACGCCCACCCCAGCCCTCCTCCATTCCGCTATGTCGTCGAGGATCATCCTTGGGAGATTAGCGGCCGTTTGTTGCTCGTGAGTCTTGTTGAACACTCTTGCGTTTCGCTGCTTCCATAGGGCCCATGTGACTGCCGCCACCAGCGTGTCAAAACCTCTCCGCTCAGCACCCTTGAAGGTCGTGCGCGAAGCCAGCCACCACTCTTCAAGCTCGTCTATGATCCGAGGTCCTTGCACATTTATCCGAAGAAGATCGAACACTCTGTGCCAAACTTCCTGGGCATAAGTGCAACTCGCCATGATGTGACTGATATTGTCCTCCGCCTGCAAGCAGGTGAAGCATGCCGACGGGTTGTCTTGAAGCCCATGCCTCGCTCTCCGGTCTGACGTCCACACCCTCTTCCTTAAAGCGAGCCAGATGAAGAGCTTGCATTTAAGTGGTGCCCAGCTCTTCCAAGTACATTCCGCGGTTGGAGATCTAGTCAGCTCAGAGCATAAGTATTGATACACCGATTTGGCTGTGTAGGCACTAGATGAGGTGAGCGGCCAAGCGAAGATGTCGGGCTGGGCCGTGTCCCTCTCCACCGAGTTGACGGCAAGTCTGAGGTGCATGAGTTGTATGAGGGCCGTGAAGGAAGTGGGTGTCTCAAAATCATGCTCCCAGCTGGCGTCCGTCATGGCCTGGTTCACCGTACGTCTGTTGGCCGTCCTGGCAGGGACCTTGGTAGCCACCAGGGGTGCAATGTCGGCCGCCGCCATGCCATGAATCCATCTATCCTTCCAGAAAAGCACCCGTTCTCCCGATCCTGTCGTGATGTTGATCAGTGTATCAAACACCTCTTTTGCCTCCTCATCTTTCATCAGGGGTAGACCTTGCCATGGGCGCTGGGCATCGGTCCTTTTAAGCCACTCCCATCTGACTCTCAGCGCAATAGCTTGCCACTTTAGGTTTTTGATGCCCAAGCCGCCACACACTTTTGGGCGACAAACTTGATCCCAGGCGACCAAGCATTGTCCTCCATTGCACTTGTCCTTCCCGGCCCAAAAGAAGGATCGCATCCACTTGTTCATCTCTTCAAAGACCCAATCAGGGGCCTCCGTGATCATGAGGTGATGCACCGGTCTGGCCGCCACCACCGACTGCACCAGAACCAGCCGCCCCGGCCTCTGTATCAAACCCCTCTGCCATCCGGGCAACCATTGCCTCACCTTGTCCAACATGGGTTGCCAGTCCGTACGAGTAAGATTCTTGTCGCCAGCTGAAGCCCTAGGTATTTGCATGGAAATTCTGAACCATTGCAACGAAGCATAGCCGCAACTCTGTCCCGGTCCTCCTCGGATCCTCTGATGACTATAGCCGAAGATTTATGATAGTTGACCTTGAGTCCCGATGCTTCCCCAAACGCCTGCAGGATGTCCCTGGTCGTCGCCAAGTCGCGTGAGGAGGGCCTAATGAACATGGCCACATCATCCGCATAGATGGAGACACACTGCAGCGGTGAGATCCCAGGGAGGGCAGAGAGAGCGCCTACCTCAAAGGCCTTGCACATTAGAGCCGAGAGGGCGTCCATGGCAATGACAAAGAGCATGGGCGAGATCGGGTCCCCTTGCCTCAGGCCGCAGGCATGCATAAACTTCCTCCCTTGCATACCATTGACCACCATCTTAGTGCTTGACGATCTCAGAAGTGTTGCAATCCAGTTCGTCCATCTCGACCCAAATCCCTTAGCTCGCAGCACCTCAAAAAGGAAAGGCCAGGAGAGGGAGTCAAACGCTCTGGAGATGTCCAACTTCAAAAAGACGCCTGGGGAGCGTCTAGCTTGGATTTTCCTCGCCACCTGCCGCACCAGCAAGAAGTTATCGTGCAGGTGCCTTCCTTTAATGAACGCCGACTGGTTTGTAGCCACCAAGTCCTTCATTTGGGGCCTGAGCCGATTCGCCAGGATCTTGGCGAAGAGCTTCGGGATGCTGTGAATCAGGCTTATCGGCCTGAAATCACCAATCTCCTGGGCCTCCGGCTTCTTTGGGATGAGTATGACGGAAGCTTTGTTCATTTTCGCAAAACCTCTGGAGTCTCCCACGAAAAGCTTCATCAATACTGCCATGACGTCATGTTTTATGATATGCCAAGCTTTTTGGAAGAAGGCCCCTATATACCCATCAGGTCCTGGGGCTCTATCAGGTGGTAGCTCCTTTATCACTTGCCAAACCTCCTCCTCAGTGAACATCTCTTCCAGACAGCTTAAGTCATTGGCCTCAAATCCCAAGTAATGCAGGTTGAGGGTGTGCCTCCGTGAGTGCGCACAGCCTAGCATTCTTTCATACGCCTCCGTAAACGCCTCCAGCTTGCCATCTTGGTCGGTGATGATATGGTCTCCTAGCTTGACTTTGGCGATGTAGTTTCTAGTTCTCCTGCCATTAGCCACCGCTTGAAAAAGCTTCGTGTTGGCATCTCCCTCTTTGATCCATTTCAACCTGGATCGCTGCCGATCGATGGTCCTCTCTAGGGCTGCCATACCTAGCAGAGCATGCTTGAGGGATCGCCTTAGCCACCGTTCAGCAGTAGTAAGATTCCTATTCTCCTGCGCAAGATCGAGTCTTTGAATGAGCCAAGTGGCCACTCTCATCAAGAGCTTGACATTACCGATCTTTCGCTGCCCCCACGCTTGAAGGGCCACCACCGAATTCCGCAAGAGCGCATCTAGCCTCTTGAAGGGATCCACGATCCTGGAGTCGCAGGTCCAAGCGTCCCGCGTCGCCTCCTCAAAGCCCTCAAGTTTAGTCCAGAAGAGCTCAAATCTAAACCGTTTTTGGGGGCAGAAGTCTGCACTCGTGGTGAGGTGTAGCGGAGCATGATCCGAGACGCCCGTGGACAGCGCCTGGAGCAGGTGACTCGCATTAAGGAGCTCCCAATCCACCATCATGAGGACACGATCAATCTTTGTCATAGTGGGCGTGTCTCTCTCATTGGACCATGTGTATTTCCTCCCATGCATGTACATCTCGCGAAGCTCATGATCATACACAAAATCCTTGAACTTGGACATCATGTGTCTGTTTAAGTTGTTGTTGTTCTTCTCAGCGGCTCTAAGAATCATGTTGAAGTCTCCGAGCAGCAGCCAAGCACCCGGGCAGATCGTGCGTCTGAGCCTAAGCTCCTCCAGGAACTGGCACTTTCGATCATCTCCTTGGGGTCCGTAGACCACCGAGATCCACCATGGCTCTCCAATCTTGGTACGAACTCTGCCAGTGATGAAGTATGTGTCAAGCTGGATAGCCTCGACATCAATCACCGAACTGTCCCAAGCTAGCAGAACTCCACCCCGGGTTTCCTCCGCCGGTAAGTAAGCAAAACCATCAAAGGATGGCCCCATGCATTGCATCACAATGAAACTATCAATTACATCCATCTTGGTCTCTTGAAAGCAAATGAGATTAACATCTAATCCGCGCACAAACTCCCTAACCGCCTTACGCTTAGCTGGATTGTTAAGACCTCGAACATTCCAGCATAGAATCTTTGGATGTGGATCCATAAGGACAGTGCACCAACTCCGATCGGCCGTCAGCACTACGCACACACTACCACCGCGTTTTGAGCCTCCATTTCTTCCGACGACGGCAACGCTTTGCCAAAGAGAGCCGCGAAGATTCGCACATGCTGTTCGCGTAGCGGAGAGTCGAAGAGTTCTTTGAGCTCGTGCACCACTCCCTCGTCAACCTCAAGGTCGCCGGGCGCCATGCCAAGCGCATGGAGGAGTACATTTTCCACCGGCGTGTCTTTTGGTTTTTTGCTCGCCGTGCTTTTCTTTGAGGCTCTAGTGGTTCTTTTTGGCGTGAAGGGTTCAGCCTCGGGGCGAAGTTGGGTTGCTTGCATCTCCTTGAGTAGGGGTGGGGCAAGCCGTTTGATGATGTTCGAGCAAAAGCTCTTGAGCTTGCCGTATGCCACTGCCTCGTTGGCAGTCATCCCCTCCGTCTCCTGATCCCTGGACGTGCATATCAGCGTCCGGCAGTGCAGATTTGTCGCCTCCAATTCCTCAGTCCTTTGGGCAGTACCCAAGCTCGGCCGCACGTACGTAGGCATTTCCAACGCTGCATGTGCATGGGCACGGAAGCCATCGTGGTGGGGGCCCGCACTGCACGCCGGACGGGGCGCGGCCTCACTTTGGCCCTCCACACTGCCACCAACCGGCTCGTCGTCTTGCGCCAGACTGCACGGTTCCCGCTCTGTCTCTTTGTCGCTATTCGCCAGGATAACATCCCGGGCAAGCGGGCCCCGCTCCACCTCCTTTATTCCATCACCGCGGTCGGAAGGGCGCGCCTGGTCTCCGTATATGTCAATTTCTTGGTCCTTCTTCCCACAACTCGATGTAGTACCTTCCTGGTTCCCGCTTTGTTTTTGCCCTTTGGAGGCTAGCAGCCTTGTCCTATCGGGCGAGCGCTGCGTCCTGGCCCTGTCAGGGATCTGACCCACCGGTCCCTCCGACCGTTGCAGTGAGGTAGCTGGCGCTTGGGCCCGCATCAACCTCACCCCGTGCCCCATCTCCTAGCTGGGTCGCGGATCCGAGGCAACTGGACTAGGCACGTGCCCCATCTCCTGGTTGGGTCGCGGATCCGAGGCGATTAGACTGGGCTGTGGGTCCGCCATCCTTCCGTGCCCAATCCTAACAGCCTCCGAAACCGCCTGAGCAGCCCCATCACCTTTCCCGCCCTTTTCATTTGAAATCTCCATCGATCGTTCCTTCGTGGTCAACCGGTCAAAAGCCGACAGGCTGCGCGAAATCCTGTTCGCAGCCGTCACCCTTGCGGGCCCCAGGCCGGCCCCACATGGCTCTCCCATCGGAGGTAGGTGCCAATCGGATGCAGGGGGGAAGCCATGCCGTCCCCCAAGCCGTGAGTACGGCCGGAGACGCCGCCGGTGGCCGTGCCGCTCCCACGCGAGTCGCGCACCCCAAACTGCCATGGCACACGGCGCACCCTCGGGCCCGAGCCTCCCCCATCTCCATCTTGCTCGGGGACACCACTTTGGCCGCTGTCCGACGAGCCTTGAAGGAACCATGGTTCGCCGGCGTCGCGGAGGTCAAGAACTGCATCCAGGTGAATAAGAACCTTATACTAGAGAAACGCCGGCGGCCGCTCCTCCCCGGGCTCCGGCACCGCAAGCCAGCGGAGGGAAGGGATGGTTTGCGAGTCCGCCGTCCAAGCAGAAATCTTGAATGAATCCAGGTCGGCACGCGATGAGGTCTCCGGCGCCACCTCCCCGATCAGGCACGACGAGCCCAGCAGGTCCTGAACCACCGATCTGTCCCAGGCATGGGGGGGATGCCCTCGAGCTCCAGCCAGACCTTGAAGCCGGCGATGGAGTGCACCGCCTGTGACTGCCGGTTCCATGGCCTGAAGTAGAGCTTGTCACCTTGTAACTCCACCGATGGACAAGCAGAGACTCTGTTTCTGAGCTCCGACGACGCAAACACAACCAGAAAATCCTCCGGGCGGTGGCGGTGGACTGAGACCTGTTCCGGCGAGATGCCCAGCTTGTCCCACAGCATCCCACGCACCCTCTCCGGCGAGATCATCTTCCGTGCTCCACCCACATAAGCAACCATGGCGAACTGGAGACGCCTCTCCAGGTCCGCCACGATTGGGGATCTGGTGGTGATGCAGAGCGCGTCCTGATCGTCCTCCAGCTCCAGAGCCACCTGGAGACGCGGCGGCGCCAGGGGCGGCCAGGACGGGACCATAGCGGGGGCCCGCGGGGGGGGGGGGCGGAGGGGGGGAGCCGAGGCACCGGAGCAGCGGCGGGCGAGGCCCGACGGGCGACCTTGGCCACCGCATCCCGTCGAAGCTCGTCAACAGGGGAGGGGCTTCGCGGGCGCTTGCAGTCCTTGGAGCCATGGCCGGAGAGCCCACAGCGGAAGCAGACGATGTCGTTGGTGCAGTCCGCTCGGTAGTGCCCTTTCTCCAAGCAGCGAAAGCATTTGTCTTTCATCTCCGGTGAGACCTCGCGCCGGACGCCTCCGCGCCCGGCCTCCGGGCCCCCCTCCACCTGGCCCGCCAAGCCATGGCGCCGCCTCCAGAGCTCCTTCTTGGAGGGAGGAGGCATGTCCCAGCGCGCCGCGCCCCCCGCGCACTCCAACTCCAGCGGCCCCGGTCCCGTCAGTGCAGCAGGGGCCGCACCAGGACCTCCCACTTCCGAGCCTCCGGACTGCGAGGAGATCCCCAGCCCCGAGACCACCGGCCTCTCCCCAGGTGGCCGGACGTGGAGGTCACCGATCTAGGGCTCGCCGCCATAGAAGCCGCGCGGAGGAGAGAGAGGGTGGAGGAGGGGGAGGGGGAAGCCAAGCCAAGCGGGCCGCACGGCGGAAGGTGGACGCCGGCGCCGGAGTAGCGCGCGGCGGGAAGGGGGTAAGTGGTGGACGCCGGCGCCGGAGTGGCGCGCGGCGGAGGGAAGGAGGGGCGGAGGGGGTGACGAGCGATCTGGACTTAGTCCTCAAACGACGCTAGTACACCACATCTTGAATGGAGAAGTATGAGTTAACCATTCCTTTGTCTGGGCGCATGGATATGAGATTAAAGTCAAAATCATAAGCCCACCAATCATTTGTATACAATATTACTTTGATCTGTAAATTCTATAAGTGATATTGAGGAAGTCTTCAAGTTAATCAAAAGAACTATGAAGATTATTTTCTAAAGTTTAAACATTGCTCCGAAAAATCTGATTTCTTCCCTTATTTCTTTTACCTTTCACTGAAGAAAAGATACACATGTTTAAAAAAAACTAGGATATTTTTTTACACATCATTTCTCTCCCCTTCCTTCACGCTCGCATTCTTATATAGAGAGTTAGGATTTAGAATGTTCTAAACATCATTTCTCAACACCGGTGCGGGATATTTTTTACACATCATTTCTCTCTCCTTCCTCCACCCTCGCATCCTTATATAGAGAGTTAGGATTTAGAATGTTCTAAACATCATTTCTCAACACCGGCGTACCGATGCACAGCCGCTTCAATCGTCTCCTGATCCTTTCCGATGATAGTGCTTCTAGGGCACAAAAACAGTAGGCCGGAACTGTATATTCGCTTGAACAGTAATCCGTAGGAAAAATATGTTCTTGATCGATTACTGCACATTTTTAAAACACAATAACAACTAAAAGTGCACTAACAAATAACGAACAAAAACACGAACATTATCCGAATAAACTCAAGACAACTAACGAAAACAATAGCCCAAATAAATCAGAATAACAACCCCGAATAACCCAAAGCAATAAAACCAGTGAAACGAAACAACACCTGAATAAACCGAAAGCATTAACCCACACGAACCATGCAACTAAAATAGTAACCAAATTTTAAACGGAAACAATGCACCCGAATAAACTAGAACAACTAAAAAAAGGTAAAATAACACTAAGCATTCACGTGAACAGTAATCCAGAACAAATAGAAAAATCCAAAATAATTGGGTCTCCTCCTCCCTCGATCCAGAACAGTAAAACCAGTGAAACAGAACAACACCGGAATAATCCGAAAACATTAACCCACCCGAACAATAAACCGAAACAGTATCAACTAACAAATACCCAAAAAAACAAACATTATCCGAATAAAATCAGGACTACTGACCGAAACAATAGCCCCAAAAAACGAAACAACAACTCCGAATAATCCGGAGCAATAAAAATAATAAAATGGAACAACACCTAAATAAACCAAAAACATTAACCCACACGAACCATAAAACCGAAACAGTAACCAAATTTTAAACCAGAACAATACACTTGAATAAAAGTAATTCAGAAGATATATATAAAAAAATAAGACCCCTCATCCCTCGCCCTAGAAGAGTAACACCAGCGAAACGGGCAAATACCGGAATAAACCGAAAACATTAACCCACGCAAATCATAAACCGAAACAGTACCTGAATTGTAACACGAAGCAATACACCCGAACAAATCGAGACAATAAAAGCATTAAACTAACACTATGCATTCGCGTGGACAATAATCCAAAAGAAATTACCAAAATGAGTATGTTTTTTTCTTGTTTATTTTGATAAAATACAGACGAAATCGGTCACGGGCACGGCGTGCGCCGCGCTTCTTCATCGCTAGTATAAAGGAAGGGAGGGAGTATTTATGAACATAGAAAGGACGTTCCTGGCAAAACAGTTATTTTTAAGTTAGAGAGATAGTAGAAGTCTAATTATTAAAAAAAATAGAAAACAAAAAAATTGTTTAGATAAAATGAAATTAATAGCAACCAGACTTTAAGAACCATTGATGTAACAGTTTGACGTGTATTTGAAGTATAAAGAAATCAAGAGATATACACCGCTAAATGTCTTTCTGGATATTAAAGCGTATAATACCATTAAATTTTAATAATTTTTTTAAAGTAGGCTGCAACTGCTATATTTGCATTAATATTCATTCTTTGGGATAAGATTTTCTTTTACTGATACTTATGTCATCATAAAAATAACAAATAATCAGAATGTATTTTAAAATTTATGTAATCTCACTTTAGATACAAAGTTCCAAAAAAAAGTATGATGGATGATTAATAGGATGTGTAAGGTGCGACGATGATCAAAATAGAATGCGTACCATACATTTTCCTAATTATTAATCTAAGACGCCATAAGTATCTTATCCTTATGAAGACATATGTAGAAGTCCAATTATGATTTAAGGGGTATTTATGAACAAAAACCAATCATTAACATACATAATTTAATTTACTAGAGACTTTAACTTTATTATTATTTAAAAAATACATAGAAAAGACGTTTCTGACGAAACAGTTGTTTTAAAGTTAGACAGATAGTAGAAGTCAAATTATAACAAAAAATAGAAAACAAAAGATTGGTTTAGGTAAAATGAAA
The DNA here is from genome assembly GCA_902687465.1 of Secale cereale. Classification (NCBI taxonomy): domain Eukaryota; kingdom Viridiplantae; phylum Streptophyta; class Magnoliopsida; order Poales; family Poaceae; genus Secale; species Secale cereale. The sequence continues at coordinate 98,733,619 of LR738711.1, read as the reverse complement.
TTAATAGCAGCCAAACTTTAAGAAATTGGTTTAGGTAAAATTGATGTAACAGTTTGACGTGTATTTGAAGTATAAAGAAATCGAGAGATTGACACCGCTAAATGTCTCTTTTGATATCAAACCGCATAATACCATTAAATTTCAATAAAAAGATTATTTAAAGTAGACTGCAACTGCTATATTTGCATTAATATTCATTCACTCTTTGGGATAAGATTTTCTTTTACTAATAGTTATGTCATAAAATAATAAATAAATAATCCAAATGTATTTTAAAATTTATGTAATCTCACTTTATATGCAAAGTTCCAAAAAAATATGACGGATGATTAATAGACCGTGGGTGCATTTGCACGGACCACTTTGCTAGTTTGATAAATAAATAAATAAACATGAAAAAGACAAGCTGCTACACTACAACAAACCACACGGCTCAGTTCGGTCTTTTTACAGCATACGTTGTAAAGAAAAGGTTGTCTTCTTCGCCGCTTCCATCCATCCGTCCGTCCTCAGGAGTCAGGGCCTCAGCTAACCTCTTGAAGCTTTTACTCCCCGAGCTGCCCTCCCCCGTCACAAGAGCAAATCAGACGCCGAGGGGAGCGGCCGCAGAGCGAGTCAACCAGGTGAGCTGCTCCGCGATTCCCCTGAGAGAATATTTACTACACTTGTTGATTTGCTTCGCCCTTCCCGGTTGGGTTGGACCCCCCATGTTCATCCTGCATCTACCGAGCGAGGCTCGATTCGAGCAGCATCCACTGCACGTTCTTGGATCTCGTCGGTCGGGCCTTGTTCTGGTGTGGGGACGGAAGCTTGTTCTGGCGGCGCCACAAGAACAAGTCTAGCTGAATCTGGTGCTCATTGACTTTTTAGGAATTGGGGTTAGCAAAAGGGATTTCTCGTGCATTCTAGCCTTCTGATGCGCACCTTCATAGCTGTTGGGACATCTCCCTGCTTTGTGTTCCGAGTCTCCAGATTAACTGTGTTCTGGCAAACTTGTGAGCAGGCATGGCGATGGCGCGCTCGACGACGAGGCTTGCGTTTGTGCTACTCGTGCTGGCCTTTTCGGCCGCGCTAGCAGAGAGCAGAGATGCATATATGAGGAGCGCAGATCGATATGCCTGCATATTGAGTAAGTTGTTAGTTCATTGCAAGAATGAATGCTGCTATTGGTTGTTCTTGTTTGTTATGCAAGAGTTTCCTTCATGTCTCAGTGGTATCCATGCTGATAATGCTAGGTAGATCGACCGAGTGCAGCAATTGTGTGAAACCAATCCACTCTTCTGGAAAATACTTGCTAGAAAACCATCTGAAACATGTGATGTTTGCTATAATATATGTATGAAGAAGAACTGTTACTTAATTTTTGACCAAAGTACTGATGGGGCACTATCTTCCAATTTGGTTTTGTTCTGATTCCAGAAATAGTTCTGCGTCTATTTTTCTGTTTCATCTGAGTTGCACAGACACATAGAAGTATGAATTGTGTTGTTGATGCCTGTGTTGTACAAACTATGAATTGTGTACTTGCTGCTTATTAGATATCTTTAGTTAGCAGTAGTCACAATTAGGCATGTAGATTCTGCTTCCATTTACTGATTCTGTAAGTCTGAACTCTCACTTATAGCTACTCATAAAGATAACTGTGATCCTGCTGTGACAAATTATGCTCACCACATCTTCATCAGCTAAACACCCCTCTCCTTGTAAAAATTCAAGTTCCACGGTGTTGAGTGCTGACCTCATGAGTTATGATCAAACTGCTCTGCTGTATCCATTTCAGCCCAGGAAAGGTTCCCTCTTGCAAGCAGAGGGGCAGGATTGACTTCGGCAAACGGAAAGCTGTGTGTACTATGTGAGCAATACTCAACCGAAGCTCTGGTCTACCTGCGACAAAACGAAACCCAAACCGAGATTCTCAGTGCCCTCCACCACACGTGTGCAAGCCTTGGTCCTCTAAGACAGCAGGTGTGGATAAATGGCAATGCCTGCCTAGGATAGCACAGTCCAGAGTTCAGTAAACTGACTGGCTTTCATCTTCTCGCAGTGCCTCACGCTGGTCGACTACTACATCCCGGCTTTCTTCTTGGAGGTTTCTGTGGTTAAACCTGAGGAGTTATGCGAGTCAGCGCACCTGTGCCCGAAGGGGGCGGCGACTCGGTCGTCCACACGAGGGGATGCATGTGGTCTATGCCATCATGTTCTTGTTGAAGTTCTTACCATGCTTAAGGATCCCAACACCAAGGTAACTGCCATCTTCTCAATCTCCGTCCTCGATCTTTTGTGCAATGGTTGGCTTGTACTTTGCACATGGCTAATGTGTTTTTGTGCGTGTCGCGGTTTTCTGCAGCTGGAGATAGTCGGGCTTCTTTTCAAAACATGCAGCAAGGCGAAGAACTATGAGCCGCAGGTGAGTTAAGTTCAGAAACAGTCGTAGATACCGGAACACGGACGAATCTGCCTGCAGTTAAATGATAGCATATCACAGGATCACCTAGTTCTCATGGTCTTTTGTACAACAGAAATAACTGAGAAACCCTGACCTGTTCTAACGCTTCTGAAAATTAACGATTCAATACGACAGAGTGCTTTTCTCCAACGCTCCTGTTCCAGTGATATATATACCAATTAAGAACCATTAGAACTTTTGATGTTGTTAACTATTTCTGTAATTGGCTGACTTTGTAACAACTGAATGGTACGCATAAACCTTTTGATGTTTTGACGCTTTGCAAGGTAGACTAGTTTCTTGTTAAAAAAAGGCTATCTAGTTTTGTTCTGCTCACGAGTCTGCTTTTGTTTCATTTCTCAGTGCAAGAGGCTTGTCCTTGACTACATCCCACTGATTCTGGTGAAGACCCAGAAGTTCCTTGAGACGACGGACGTGTGCTTTGCGACACATGCCTGTAAAACAGGCATGCAATCAACCATTCCTCTATCCACCGCTTTGTGAAGTACAAATATGAAGCCTGTAAATGCTCCTCCTATATTTAGCTCAAGCACTGCCAATCAATGAAACTTTGGCTTGTGTGAGGGTTTGCCTGTAAAATTTAAGCTCCGCTCTCCGAAGTTTATGCAGCAAGCCAGCAGCTGTACTATCATTCATTTGCTCCGCACACAGTTGTCTTAGAGCAGCATACTGAGCAATTGTGAAAGTGAACATATGTATTCATCACAATGTATCTACTGCCATGTATCCAATCATGATGGTACTATTATTCAGTGTTTTCTTGATTTGGCATTAGCAAGTGAAGCATTTTTTATGGGGAAGGTAATCATGAATTTTGATATGAAAAGATTAACAAGATTGGGTTGTTAACATACTTCTTGGTACCAGAAATACACATTTCAATTCACATTAAATTCTCCGAGTTAGAAGTGAACTGTAGAAACAACTAATGTTAGATTTTGTAGTTCATTTAAGGCCAAAATAGCACCAGATCACCTACCAGAGTCCAGAGCACATTTCAATAAACACAGGCTTAACTTGATAATTGAGTTGTCAAATGACACCCACAGGAAGGATCACAAACAATGGTGCAGATCCAAGTCTTGATGATTTAGACCCTAGTAGAAAGAAATATACACATCACAGCAGGCCATTACTGCAACTAAAGTTTCACTTTCACAGATCCATGTGCTGATGAGACGTGTCTTCTCATTGCATCCTCTCCTTTCTAAGCCTCTCAAGCTCCTTCACCATCTGCCAGTGCTCCAGGGAAAGGCTCTTCTCACCAAAGCTTGAGGCTGTTATCTGAGCCATTGTCAGCCATCTGCAAAACAGCGCAAAAGAAGTTAGTCGGATGGCAGTTCATAAACTTCCATATTATCGCAAACACAACATGTTAGACGCCCAAGATTACCTGCTAAGTTCAGTGCAGCCCAAGCTCCTGTCGTTGCGCATGGCGCTGACCATTTCATCTTGGATCGTCTACAGTTAAGATGCAAACATTGAGCAACTCAGTACAGTGTAAACCATGCCACGCAAACAACATAATCCGAAAGCTCCGAATCTGCTAGATAAGAAGTGGAACAAGGTATTGTTGTTACCTGGTAAATCTCAGGTTCAGATGACTGAGGAAGAGACCTCACTGTGGCCAAGTACCACCTCCAGCTCTCAAGTTCCTCAGAAGTTGCATTCACCGCAGAAACAGTGGACGGACGAAAAGGCACTACCAAGTCTGAAGGCAGGATGTTTGATTTCCCCTCAGAAAGAGTAAGTAGCTGCACATCGGTCGCCATCTCCAGCTTGTAATACTCAAAATCATACTCAACCTGCAAGTACAACAGACAAAAATTATAAATGAAAATTACCCAGCAATAATAATTTGGAGGTTCATGCTTGAAGTATCATGCCATCACTAATTCACTTTAGATGTGCGCAGTTGGTTACACCTAAGTGCCTGTGAATTTGATTCAAATTTTCATTCACTGTTGGATCATGTAGTCATTGACCTAAAATGGTTGATACTGATATTGATATATATGCTGACAAAAGACTTATGCGCCACTCAAATGGGATGAGCATAGAGTCTTATAGAAATATAATGCAATACATTCTTATATGTATCATGTCTTAAATACAAATTCAGGGAGAATTATTACCATCTGTGACTCCATCAAGTTCTTAAGCAGCACCGTATTCTCAACACCTTTAGATGCCAAAGATCCAGATTGCAAGAGAGTTTCATCAAATGTCAAGTGAGAGCCTTGAGGTAACTGCAGAACTCCTGTAACCAACCTACACAATTTTATGAAGAGCACAGTTTATAGGTTAGCTCCCAATAAATGCAAGGAGTTACATACTTATGGCATTTGATTGGACAAACAAAAAGAAACTGAACAGGATATACCTTCCTGACTTGTTGTCCTTTCTAGGTTGAAGTGTGGCTGTGTTGAGATACTCAATTGACAGAGGAATAGCTTGTGAATATGGCATTAGTCCCTGGATCAAAGTATTTAGCTGTTTTCCAAAAATGGAAACACTTTCTCTGTTAAATCCAGTGAAATTCAAGGAGAGCCTGCCAACAGTGACCACATCCACCCTAGTTCGTAGCTGTAGAGATATTGAAGAGGCAATGAAATCATTAAACCGACATACAAAATATCTGGCAAAAAGCATGAAAAGAAAGCAATGTGCAGTGTTAAGACATACTCTGGATAGAAGATGCAGCAGTAAACAGTTAGCTGCCAGGTCATCTTTGCCTAATACCAGAGTGAGATGTGAGAGCAAAGATTGCCGGATGCTTTTTAGTAGACTTGGCGATGGCTGCATGATAATAAAACAGTGATTAGGAGTTCTGTATGTTAATAGGAGGAAATGAATAAGTTGGTTAAACCAACAGGTCCATTTTTCAGTTCAAGGTCATAAATTCACCTCAACAGCAGGATGCTTTGCAAGAAAATCAACAGATGATAATTTTCGCAATACCAAACAGTGAAGACGGGGCACCTATACAAACAGTTTCAAGGCTAGAGGTTAGGGCAAATATTAAAATATGCATAGAAATTCAAGTTTCAGTGTCACGCATGAAATCAAGCACTATGCACCCTATAATAGGCATACCTTGCTGGGAGGCAACTGAGCTGTTACATCTTCTATGAGATCATACATTATATCATCCGAATTATCATTGGGAGCAGCAAGTTCTGGGTCAAATGTGTATACCCCTATGAACTCAGCAACATCATTTAGTTTCACTTGACTTTCAGGCATATCATAGATCTGCAGTACATGAAAGTCTGTAAGCAATATGACTTGCAAGAACAGGAAGCACAGCAAATAAATCCGCTAATGTACATTTCATACAAAAAAAGTTCAGGTGCCCCACCTTCACTAGACATGAAAAAGAGCTTCCAGGAATATGATGATCATTCCCATTCATCTGTGGCACATTTTCACTTGCTGGCATTTCCGCTGAACTAGATGGGATCTGGACGTCATCTTCCTTCTGATAAAAAGCAAATGCACGCTATGTCAGATAACCAAACCCTGACTTCGGATTAGCATAAAATGGGGAATTTTATAATTAACTAAAACATGTTACTAATCAATTGATACGCTTACTCATCCTATTTTATGATTATGCTAATCTATATCCAGACAAGTAATTTAGGCTATCAAGTGCTAGATGAACTTCAAACCGGAACAGAAACACACTAGATTATGGGACCATTTCATATGGGGAAATGACAAAGCTATACAGTAGAAAACTAAGTTCGGTTCTTACTGGTTTCTTGCTGCATGAAGAACTCTCGCCATTTCCATTTTCTGAGACCTGTAGCAAGCAATGCATCAGATGCCAATGCTGGTTACTGGACACTGAAATCGTTAAGAGAATGCATTATTGTAACAAACATGACAGGAGCTTACATCCATGGCATCATCATCTCCATCCCTCTTCCTTTTCTCCCTTTGTTCAGGTGTCAAGCAGTTTGCCATTTGGCGCACGTCTGGCCCAGGGGAAGACTCCAGTGTCCAAGAATTCTGTCCAGGCACCTGAAAGAAGCCAATGAAACTATTCAGGTGAATTCCACCAACCAACCCTCTGCACAAAGAATTTCTAGAACTGATCAGGAAATGGGAAACAAGTGTTCTGGGATATAGTAACATACCGGCACGCAATGGAAGAGATGGCGCTCCCAGAGATGCGAGTCACACGGGTGAGGCATCGTGAATGGTGAGAAATCTGTGAACTTGTTCGTCCTCCAGGTAGACCCATCCTGCACAACCAGTGTTTGTACAGTTAAGCATAAGAAGCACTAGCCGAAGCTTGACGGCAGCATATCAGCAGAGTCATGTCAGGTACCTTGAAAGCCCCGGCATAGAACTCATTCCCTAGCATGTCCTGAACCATCCCCCGGAACCGGACGAGGGTGTTGGGTTTGATCAATCCAAGATTTGATGCATCCAACAATGGAACCTGGGAAGGACAACACAGTATAAGAAACCTCGTTTGACCTAGTGAAAGACAAATTGAAATCTCCTAACAGTGCAGCAGGATCTAATACATACAAAAATAAATCCCTTTTCCCCACCATAAACCCGTAAATGCAATTTCTCTGGAGCATTATTCTACCTTCTATTCATTTTGATAGTAATCATGTTCCCCTTTTTGCAGGGCATAGCGCGGACTGTGTACATAAGATCATCAAATTTTGATGATTTATCCATGACGAGGCCGATTAATCTATAACATGATAGCCTGGTACTCCATAGGAAACTGGCAGACGCCAACCAGATCGCGAGTGGATAACCTAATCTCGCGCAGCGTACTGGCACGCGGCAGGGAAATAAAGCCAAGAAGAGAGGCGACGAGGGGTCGATACCTTGTCGAGGCCGCCCTGCTCGAAGAGGAAGGAGCGGAAGACCTCGCTGGCGCCCCAGTCCTTGGACCGGAACGCCGCCACCGGGTCGCGGCCCCCGGACTCCGCCGCGGCGGCTGCCGCCGCCCTCTCGAAGGTGGCGCGCACCGCGCCCAGCGGGTTGCCGACGAGGTCGTACTGCGGCCCCACCATCCTCTCTGTCTTTCTCCGGCAGTGGATCTTGGGGAGTTGGGAGACTGGGAGACTGGGAGCAATGGCGGGGAGGGGGTGCGGCGGGGAGGGAGGGGAGAGGGCTTATAAGTGGTTAGGGGTTTCCCGCCACTGGCGGCGGCGCTTCCCGCCGTTTCTCCCTCCAGTTCCCGCCAATTTTTGTGGGCTGGGTGCGTGTACTGGGCCGACCCAGGCCCAGTTTTGCCGATTGGTGTGCCTGCATCAGGACTAAATGCAACATGCCAACAAGGTCCAGAGGCCCATTTGGTTCATGTACCAAGTTTTTTTCTTTACTTCTATACAAGTCTCACTTGATGATGCTGTGTCCGCCATCTAGCAATTTCGACCATCCGATCAACATCTAACGCACCCAGATGATCTTTGGCATTTTAGCAAAAAGACGGCCGCCATTCCCTCTCTTCCGGACCGATCATGAACCATCCACATCCACCTTCCTCAGCCAGCCATTGAACTTTGATCTGGCGCAATGGCCGCTACTGCTGCTGGCGTCGTCCGCCCCTAATGCCTCGGATGCCTCCTCTCTATCGCGGGAGCCCACCACCACCACGATCTCCCCTCCTCCGCCTCCTTTCCCATCTCCGGCGCCGGCATCCACGACAAGTACGCTGCCAATGTTGTTGGTTCCTCAACGCCTCCCATGCCACCTCCTCTACCGCAACAGTCTGCCACCCAACAGTCTCCCAGCGACCCATGTTCATGTAATTGAATTTACACTCTTATGTATGAGAATTATTTAACATCCTATTGAATTTATTGTTCACTGGAAAAGCAATAATATAGGATCTATGATTATCTAGTAAAATACAGTAAGCCAATCCATAGGCTAAGGTAAAGTAATGTCGTTTTATTCACAGGGTCCCATGTGTTTCATCACTCATCATTAATTATACGGGGTTTTCATATTTACATGTGGTCCATTTAATGGGTTTTTTAGAAAATATGTTGCATTAGTTTTTGTCCCGTATAAACATATATTTAACTTTAAAGTGAAAGTAAAGACAACAAATTTGTGGATAGTAGGGTGACTCGTGTATACAAGGAATATGTTATAGTTCATGTAATCAAAGAATATATTACAGTACACTAGGAGAACAAGTCTAGCCTAAACAAGTCCTGTCTTTAGCAACTGGCATATGGGACCCAAGAGAGAGAGAAAAATGCATCTCATATCACAAACTGAAAGCTCAAAATATCACCACAGATCATGCACTGAAGGACACTTGTACAAAAAAAAAGGAATGTAAACTACGTGTTGATATTTATGTCTTGCGACCAAAGTTACAACCGCGGATCCGAAGCCGAACGTGCGAAAAATAATACTACAAGAGATCCCCTGCCCAGCAATTGCAATTTTGTATCTTAGCTTCAACAAAGGTAGATCTGCCATTTGGAGTCATTTGGAGTGAGATCCACTTTTACAACAGCACCACAGGCATGGTAAGCCAAAACAGAAGCAAAAAAAAAGGGGGGGGGGGGGGG
>LR738711.1:98679367-98714591 GCA_902687465.1 Secale cereale | reverse complement strand
AAGACCTTATTCTCATAACAAAGGCCATTATTCTCATAACACCCCCCCCACCATCTACCGCGGAGCGGCCGTGCGGGTTCCTTCCAATCGCCACCCCCAAGCCTCGGCGCTCACCTGCCCCTTCCCACCTTTCTGCCGATCTGCCCCACCGTCGCGCCATGGCTGCCTCGAGGCTTCCTCACGTGGTGATGCTCTGCCCGACCGGCCAGTGCCTCCCACGAGCTATCGCGCGCCACCGCTGCCCCGCCTTCCTCCCAGCGCACGGACCCGCCTCTCCCCATCCCCAACCCCCGCATCTGCGAATGGAGACCGCATGCCTATCCCTGTCGCTTTAACCTTGGATCCAGCCACTCTGTCAATGGATCCGGCCGCCACGGGAGTCGTCGCACCTGGATCCGACAGCTCTGGCGGCGGCGCACCGCCGGAGGGCTAGGCTTCTCCGCTCAGCAGCCCCGTCGGATTCTAGGGAGTTCTCCCAGATGAGCACATCCGAGTGGACTCGTCCACTACCTGCAGTCCACCGCATGATGGCCCCCCTATGCCGGGTTGGTGGTCGACCTCCTGCAGTCCACTTGGTTTTTTTATGTTTTTTCTTCAGATTTTGGCTATGTGCGGTCCACTGTTGTCAGTTGCTTGCAGTTCATTTGTTCCGCGGGGTTAGGGCCGACCTCACACCCTTGAATCCCCCCTGGCAGCCCTCCCTGTAGTCCGGCGACATCAGCTCTCCTGCTGATGTTTGTGCAGCTCGCAAAGCCGTTTGTTGCAGTCCGCCGGAGCATCGCACATGAGACGTTTGCGTGTGTTCTCCCAAGTACAGGTTGCTCATGACACAGGTCGGCTGGGTCATCGGTGCATTTCACTTCAGCTGGGTCGGCTGCGGTGCGGCAGCAGCAGGGCTGGTGGCACCCCCGCAGTAGCAAAAAAGCAACTCTAGGTCCGGCTTCGGTTGTGCTGATTTTATTTTGATCTCGTCAGTGCTGATTCTCTGTGTATATTAGTGTGTGTCTTTGTAAACAAATGGATGGATGTATTGTGTCTATGAGGATCATGAGTGGCCATAGACAATGCAGTTTTGTTATCTCGGTTGTGCAATATTTTGTTTTAGTTTTGTGCAGTTAACTTGATTGTTAAATTATTCAAGAAATGTTGGTTGGAGATAACATTTTTTTTGATGCAATGTAATTTTTAATGCAGTTTACAAAGATAGAGCGGCTGGTAAAAAAGAAGTCTGCTACGAATGACTCCTCGGTATAGTTCATTTCGAACAAAATGCATTAAAAAACATGTAAAAATGCAGTGCACTTTGGTCTAAAAAAAGTCAATTGCAAAGGACTCTTTGAAGCTCACTTTGTTCTCTCACGAAGTTGGCCATAAAAAACCCGTTGTGATTCACTTGGTGATCCAAAAACAAAAACACATCGAAAAGCAGCTCACTTCTCAACACTTCTCAAACGCGCGTAAAAAAATAATTAGTACGAAAAAATACAACAGCAAATCATGAGGTTCACTTTTGGTACTGTTCCGCTTCACTTTCGGGAGTGTTGCGGTCCACTTTCCTTCGGAAAAAAAGTTGGAAGAAAGACAACAAAACTCCTCTAAGAAAAATCTATGTCCAACAAAATAAATCATTAGGTTCGATTGACTGTCTGATGCAGTGCGTTTTTCAGTTTGAAGCAGTGCGCTTTTCTGTCCGATGCAGTGCATGCGTCGATTTTGTTGTCGCGAAAAACAGAGTTTCCGCGTTTTTGTAATTTCAAAACTGGTATTAAACCGTAATGAATTAGAGGGAGTGTTATACATGAAAAAGTAGCGTCTCGACGATATCTTTCCAACGGTGTATCATTTGGATCATTTCGGCCAACGTTTTCTAAAAATTTCACGAAAAAACGGCCGCTGCCCTTCGTAGTCAGCCGCACGATTTTCAAATTTAACTAAAAACCGTAAGGAATCTCAAAAACATTTCAACATATGAAAGTTACGCCTCGTTCGTAGCTTTCCAACGGTATATTACACGCCTTGTTTCAACAAACGGTTAGAAAACTGGAGTGAAAACAGTACCGAAAATTTGAAAAAATTCGAAAAACACAATTCCAAGATTTAGTAAATTCAAAACTGCTCTTAAACCGTAGCGAATTAGAAAAAATAATAGATATGAAAAAGATGCGCGCCGACGATATCTTTCCAACGGCGTATCATATGTTTCATTCCGACGAGCGGTTTAGAAAAAAAGCCAAAAAACGCTCGTTGTCATTCGTTGTGAGCAGCACGATTTTCGAAACTGCTCTTAAACTATGATGAATTTTGAAAAGTGTTCAACATGGCGAAGTTGCGTCTACTCCATAGCTTTTCAACGGTATATTACACGCATAATTCCGATAAACGGTTAAAAAACTAGAGAAAAAAGGTACCGAGAAACAACACGTACAATTTTTTCAAACATGAAGTTCGCTGGTCTCTGTGGTGCAGTGCGTATAGCTTTCCAATGCAGTATTAGAATGCAGTTCGGAAGTGTTATGAGAATATTATTCTCATAATGTTATGAGATAAAGAAAAATCATTCACTTGTACCAGAAGCAAGGATATCATCGAGTTCAACATGATCGTGATATTACAAGCGTTCATAACACCACAAAAGCAAATCATCCTTTGAGATTAAGTTTAGGACGAAGAACACGGAAATGAGAGGACAAGTACTAAGAGCATGAACTAGCTAAATCACTCCTGCTGCTCTCTCTCAGGTAAAATAACATAGAACATGTATAGCTCTCCTGATTCATCATACTGGAGCATGCAGATGAACCTGTCTCATAATCGTGGGCTGCGCTTCTCATTGCTGCCCCCTAGTACTTCTCTGGGATCGTTAACAATTTTGCTCCAATCTTTCACTATTAAGCATTCATCGCTTTTAGAAATCCTGAATGCACTCATGTGCAATGTAGGATATCTTGGCCGTAAGCTAACCATTGACATGTGACCTTTAGTCTTGATCCACTGAGGCACAACTGTCATCAGGAGTCCCTGTTGAAGAACATCGCATAGTAATTAATACTTAGCAATGAAATTTAAGAAAAAAATAATGTATGCAAAAGATGCACTGAGGACAAATAGTAAAAATCTTACCATCACTCGTAAATAGATGTGACCCTAGTTCAATACGATCACTATTGGTCGCACGTTTTGAGTACTAACATTTCTAAGTGCAGGAAGAAAATTTGTCTTGACAGTATGAAGATCCTCAAGCCATGAAACATAATGACTTATCTCCTCGCAGTTTAGTTCAGCTCCGGGATAGTAGTAGGTCCTGTCTACCAAGCGCCGGACATGTTTGCTTGAATGGAAATAAGCTGTCAATAGAAATTAGCTGTCAACTATTTTTGAATAAACAATATCAAAGAGATAAATATGGTTGAGAAACTCACATAATGGTAGAACTGGAGGCGTCTGCACATCGACCCAGGTGTCTCTATTACCTTCAATATCATCTTCCGGACGAATATCAAAGGTGATAACCATATCAGGCTCAAATGCATAAGCTTTGCATAGTGCTTGCCAGGTTTTACATTCAAAATAGGTGTACATGTCTGCATTGTATAATTTGACGTTGAAAGTATAATCATGCTCGATCTTCGGGTAAACTCTCTTTACCTCCATAGTTTCCATATCACTGAAACCTATCTTATCCAAGACAAAAATTCTTGCATGGCAGGGGACGCGCTAGTAGAATAGTGAAAATTTAAAATTATAAGTTGAAGCAAATGAAGCATATATAAGTCATGCTTAATTACGAAAAAAAGACTTGTCGTTGTGACTTACTGTATCCACTTCGAAGGTCTCATCCAGCTTGATGCTGAAGCGCCTATCATCAACAAGGAAATTTCTGTCGCATAGGCCGCGCTGGTCTTCACAGTATTCGCATGTAATGAAATCTTTTTCGTCGTCAGACGACATTTCCTATTAATTCGATCATCAAATCTCAAATATCTAAATTTTCTTACTAAAAATAAACTAGTTCTATTAATTCAACTAATTCAACTAAGAATTTACTAAAAATAAACTAGTTCTATTAATTTTCTTACTAAAATATATAAAGTAGCTATATATAGTAATATTTTAATTAGATCATCAAATCTCATATACCTAAAAATAAACTAGTTCTACTAATTCAACTAGTTCAACTCCGCATTTACTAAAAATAAACTAGTTATATTAATTCAACTAGTTCAAATAATCTCATATACCTAAATTTTCACACTAAAAATAAACTTGTTCTATTAATTTTCATACTAAAAATAAACTAGTTATATTAATTCAACTAGTTCAAATCTCATATATATACCTAATTAATATCTAGCTAATTCATCTAAAATTGACATTAATATTTAACAGCTTTTCCATATAATTCATCTAACATTAACATTCTAACACATTCGTATATATCTATGTAATTCATCTAACATTAATCTAAACAACAGAAAACAGAAAATAAGTAAAAAATAATGTGTGTGTGTGTGTGTCTGTGTGTGTGTGTATGTGTGTGTGTACGAGCGGGGGTGGCGGCGTATGGGCATACGGCGATGCGACGGGGGCGGCGCGACGACGGGCGATGGGCCGGGGCGACGACGGGGACGGTAACGCGAGACGACGACGACGGGGACGACGATGACGGGGGCGGCGGCGCGAGACGGCGACGACGGGCAGCGGGGGCAACGGTGCGTGGCGGGGGCGGCGATGGCGGCGCGCGATGGGCGACGGCGCGGCGGTAGTGGCGATGTCGCGCGACAGTTGAAGAAGAAGTGGTGGTCGATAAAACTGAATTTTTTGGAAGTGCCATATACATAGGAGGGGCCTTTAGTACCGGTTGGTGGCTCCAACCGGTACTAAAGGCCAATTTTTGCCAGATGAAGCGGCAGGAAATAGCCCCCTTTAGTACCGGTTGGAGCCACCAACCGGTACTAAAGGCCCACACATTAATACCGGTTGGAGCCATCAACCGGTACTAATAGTTCTGCGCTGCCAGGCGAGGGGCGCATATATTTAGTCCCACCTCGCTAGTCGAAGAGCGCCAGGACCAGTTTATAAGCCCCGGCGCGGGCACTGCATTGAGCTCCTCTCAAATGCAGGCCTTCTGGGCCTACCTGTGCTACTCAGCCATGTGGGGCCTATTGGGCTTGCACGCCTGCATCCTGGCCCAACAACAGGTTGGGTTTCTAGTCGTATGCAGGCCGCTGTGGCCCAGTAGGCGGGCTTTTTTTTCTTTTTTTCTTTTCTGCATTATTAATTTTGTTTTATTTATTTTTAGTTGTTTTTGCTGTATTTAGAGTTTCTTTGTGAATATTTTTTGCTTTACGTACAAAAAATATTAACTTTCTGTTAGTGCCGGTAGTTTTCAAATTTGAATAGTTTAAATTTTGAATTATTTGAAATTTGTGTGAATCACTAGTTTGTGAATAACTTAACTTTAAAAATTCATTCTTCAGTGATTCTTTTTTATTATGTTTAATATTAGTGTGTTTTATCATTATATTCAATTTGGTAATGCTTAGGTTATTTAAAAAATGAAATGCCTTTGTAACATATGAGTTTTCGTCCGTTACAGTGAAATTATGATACCATGTCAACTTTCAACCTTTTCGGAGTTCATTTGAAGTGTTTTTCAATTTAGCTGAAAAAATTAGTAAATGCATGAAAGAATTTGTTTGCACATAAAATTTCTTCGCGTTTCAAATGCCAAAACTGTTGGGGAACGTTGCATGGGAAACAAAAATTTTTCCTACCGTTCACCAAGATCAATCTAGTAGATGCAACTACGAGGAAGGAGTGTGATCTACGTACCCTTGTAGATCGCTAAGCGGAAGCGTTATGAACGCGGATGATGGAGTCGTACTCGTCGCGATTCAGATCGCCGAAGACCTAGCACCGAAGCAACGGTGCCTCCGCGTTCTTCACACGTACGGCTCGGGGACGTCTCCTCCTTCTTGATCCAGCAAGGGGTGGAGGAGAGGTTGATGGAGAACCGGCAGCACGACGGCGTGGTGGTGATGGTGGAGAAGAACTCCAGCAGGGCTTCGCCTAAGCACCGCGGGAGAAGAAGATATGACGGGAGAGGGAGGGCAGCACCGAGGCACGAACTGTGTTGGCTGCCCTCCCTTTGCCCCACTATATATAGGGGGGGTGGAGAGGCTAGGGCGCCCTAGGGTTTCCCCTTAGGGGCCGGCGGCCAGGGCAAGGGGAGGGGGGCGGCGGCCAGGGCAGGGGGAGGCGCCCAGGCCCTAGGGTTTCCCCCCTAGGTGCCTTGCCCCCCAAGTCCCAAGGGGTGCGGCCAGCCCTAGGGGGTCCCACCCCCTTAGCCGCATGGGGAGAGGGCCCAGGGGGGGCGCACAGCCCCCTGAGGGCTGTGGTGTCCCCCCTTGTGGCCCAATAGGCCCAGAACACCTTCCGGACCCCCCGAAAACCTTCCCGGTACTCCGCCGATTTCCCGATGCTCCCCGGAACCCTTCCGGTACTCCGAAACCTTTCATCCTATATATCAATCTTCGTCTCCGGACCATTCCGGAGACCCTCGTCATGTCCGGGATCTCATCCGGGACTCCGAACAACCTTCGGTAACCATGCACTCTTCTCACTAACAACCCTAGCGTCACCGAACGTTAAGTGTGTAGACCCTGCGGGTTCGGAAACCATGTAGACATGACCGAGACACTCCCAGGTCAATAACCAATAGCGGGATCTGGATACCCATATTGGCTCCTACATGTTTCTCGATGATCTCGTCGGATGAACCACGATGTCAAGGATTCAGGCAATCCCGTATACAGTTCCCTTTGTCTCGTCGGTATGTTACTTGCCCGAGATTCGATCGTCGGTATCTCTATACCTAGTTCAATCTCGTTACCGGCAAGTCTCTTTACTCGTTACCGTAATACATAATCCCGTGACCAACTACTTAGTCACTTTGAGCTCATTGAGATGACGTATTACCGAGTGGGCCCGGAGATACCCCTCCGTCACACGGAGTGACAAATCCCAGTCTCGATCCATGTCAACTCAACAGACACCCTCGGAGATACCTGTAGAGTACCTTTATAGTCACCCAGTTACGTTGCGACGTTTGGCACACACAAAGCACTCCTACGGTGTCAGTGAGTTACATGATCTCATGGTCATAGGAACTTATACTTGACATGCAGAAAACTATAGCGATAACTGACACGATCAAAAGCTATGTTAACGTTTGGGTCTCGTCCATCACATCATTCTCCTAATGATGTGATCCCGTTATCAAATGACAACTCATGTCTTATGACCTGGAAACCGCGGTCATCTTTGATCAACGAGCTAGTCCTGTAGAGGCACACTAGGGACACAAAGTCTGTCTATTCATCCACACGTGTATCTGAGTTTCCAATCAATACAGTTATAGCATGGATAATAAATGATTATCATGAACAAGGAAATATAATAATAACTCTTTTATTATTGCCTCTAGGGCATATTTCCAACAGTCTCCCACTTGCACTAGAGTCAATAATCTAGCATTACAAGGTAATGAATCTAACACCCATAGAGTCTTGGTGTTGATCGTGCTTAGCCCGTGGAAGAGGCTTAGTCAATGGATCTGCAACATTCAAATCCGTGTGTACTTTGCAAATGTTTATGTCCTCCTCCTTGACCGAATCGCGGATGGAATTGAAGCGTCGCTTTATGTGTCTGGTCCTCTTGTGAAACCTTGGTTCCTTGGCTAGAGCAATGGCACCAGTGTTGTCACAGAACAGAGTCATTGGGTTCAGTGCACTAGGCACAACTCCAAGATCTGTCATGAACTCCTTCATCCAGACACCTTCCTTAGCCGCCTCCGAGGCAGCTATATACTCCGCTTCACATGTAGAATCAGCTACCACGCTCTGCTTGGAACTGCACCAGCTTACTGCTCCCCCGTTGAGAATATATACGTATCCGGTTTGAGACTTGGAGTCATCCGGATCAGTGTCAAAGCTTGCATCGACGTAACCCTTTACGACGAGCTCTTGATCACCTCCATAAACGAGAAACATATCCTTAGTCCTTTTTAGGTACTTTAGGATATTCTTGACCGCTGTCCAGTGATCCATACCAGGATTACTTTGAAACCTTCCGGCCATACTTATGGCAAGGCTGACATCTGGTCTTGTGCACAGCATTGTATACATGATAGAGCCTATGGCTGAAGCATAGGGGACGACACTCATCTTTTCTCTATCATCCGCAGTCACTGGGCATTGAGTCTTACTCAACTTTGTACCTTGTAATACCGGCAAGAACCCCTTCTTGGATTGATCCATTTTGAACTTCTTCAAAACTTTATCAAGGTACGTGCTTTGTGAAAGTCCTATCAAGCGTCTTGATCTATCTCTATAGATCTTGATGCCCAATATGAAAGCAGCTTCACCGAGATCTTTCATCGAAAAACTCTTGTTCAAATACCCCTTCACGCTATCCAAAAATTCTATATTGTTTCCAATCAGCAATATGTCATCCACATATAATATTAGAAACGCTATAGAGCTCCCACTCACTTTCTTGTAAATACAAGCTTCATTGTAAACTTGTATAAACCCAAATGCTTTGATCACCTCATCAAAGCGAAGATTCCAACTCCGAGATGCTTGCACCAGCCCATAAATGGAACGCTGGAGCTTGCATACTTTGTCAGCATTCTCTGGATCGACAAAACCTTCTGGTTGCATCATATACAACTCTTCCTTAAGAAAACCGTTAAGGAACGTTGTTTTGACATCCATCTGCCAAATTTCATAATCGAAAAATGCAGCTATTGCTAACATGATTCGGACGGATTTAAGCATCGCTACGGGTGAGAAAGTCTCATCGTAGTCAATCCCTTGAACTTGTGAAAAACCCTTTGCCACAAGTCGAGCTTTATACACGGTGACATTACCGTCAGCGTCCGTCTTCCTCTTAAAAATCCATTTATTCTGAATGGCCTTCCGCCCTTCAGGTAATACTTCCAAAGTCCATACTTTGTTTTCATACATGGATCCCATCTCGGATTTCATGGCCTCTAACCATTTGTCGGAATCTGGGCCCACCATCGCTTCTCCATAGCTCGCAGGTTCACCGTTGTCTAACAACATGACCTCCAAGACAGGGTTACCATACCACTCAGGTGCAGTGCGTACCCTTGTCGACCTACGAGGTTCGGTAGTAACTTGATCGGAAGCTTCTAGATCATCATCATTGGCTTCCTCTTCAACCTCTGTAGGCTCCACAAAACATCTTTCTGTGCTGCGCTACTTTCTGGTTGAAGCAGAGGTTCAATAACCTCATCAAGTTCTACCTTCCTCCCACTCAATTCTTTCGAGAGAAACTCTTTCTCGAGGAAGGACCCGTTCTTAGCGACAAACACTTTGCCCTCGGATCTGAGATAGAAGGTGTACCCAACTGTTTCTTTTGGGTATCCTATGAAGACACATTTGTCCGCTTTGGGTTCGAGCTTTTCTGGCTGAAGCCTTTTGACATAAGCATCGCAACCCCAAACCTTGAGAAAAGACAACTTAGGTTTCTTACCAAACCACAGTTCATACGGTGTTGTCTCAACGGACTTAGATGGAGCCCTATTTAAAGTGAATGCAGCTGTCTCTAACGCATATCCCCAAAATGATAGTGGCAAATCGGCAAGAGACATCATAGAACGTACCATATCTAATAGGGTTCGATTACGACGTTCGGACACACCATTACGCTGTGGTGTTCCAGGTGGTGTCAACTGTGAAACAATTCCACATTTTCTTAAGTGATCACCAAACTCATAACTCAGATATTCTCCCCCTCGATCAGATCGTAGGAACTTGATCTTCTTGTTACGATGATTTTCAACTTCACTCTGAAATTGCTTGAACTTTTCAAAAGTTTCAGACTTATGCTTCATCAAGTAAATATATCCATATCTACTTAAGTCGTCAGTGAAGGTGAGAAAATAACGATATCCACCGCGCGCCGTTACACTCATCGGACCGCACACATCAGTATGTATGATTTCCAATAAGTCACTTGCCCGTTCCATTGTCCCTGAAAACGGGCTCCTTGTCATCTTGCCCATGAGGCACGGCTCGCACGTGTCAAGTGATTCAAAATCAAGAGACTCCAAAAGTCCATCAGCATGGAGCTTCCTCATGCGTTTCACGCCGATATGACCGAGACGGCAGTGCCACAAGAAAGTGGTATTATCATTATCTACTCTACATCTTTTGGCATCAATGTTATGAACATGTGTATCATCACTATCGAGATTCAATAAGAATAAACCCCTAACTTCGGGTGCATGACCATAAAAGATATTACTCATATAAATAGAACAACCATTATTCTCTGACTTAAATGAGTAACCGTCTCGCAATAAACAAGATCCAGATATAATGTTCATGCTTAACGCAGGCACTAAATAACAATTATTCAGGTTCATAACTAATCCCGATGGTAATCGAAGAGCGAGCGTGCCGACGGCGATCACATCAACCTTGGAACCATTTCCCACGCGCATCGTCACTTCGTCCTTCGCCAGCCTCCGTTTATTCCGCAGTTCCTGTTTAGAGTTGCAAATGTGAGCAACCGAACCGGTATCAAATACCCAGGCACTACAACAAGAGTTGGTAAGGTACACATCAATAACATGTATATCATATATACCTTTGTTGTTGTTGGCCCCCTTCTTGTCCGCCAGATACTTGGGGCAGTTCCGCTTCCAGTGGCCATTCCCCTTGCAATAGAAACACTCAGTCTCTGGCTTGGGCCCAGCCTTGGGTTTCTTCACTGGATTAGCAACTGCTTTGCCACCCTTCTTAGAGTTACCCTTCTTGCCCTTGCCATTCTTCTTGAAACTGGTGGTCTTATTGACCATCAACACTTGATACTCCTTCTGGATGTCTGCCTCAGCGACTTTCAGCATCGAAAACAGCTCGGCGATGGTTTTATTCATCCCTTGCATGTTGTACTGCTGGACGAAGCTCTTGTAGCTTGGAGGGAGTGACTGGAGAATTCTGTCAATGATAGCCTCATCCGGGAACACAAGTCCCAGATCAGCTACGCGGGTATAGTACCCAGACATCTTCAGTAAGTGCTCACTGACAGACGAATTCTCCTCCATCTTGCAAGCGAAGAATTTATCGGTGGTCTCATACCTCTCGATCTTAGCATTCTTCTCAAAGATGAATTTCAACTCCGTGTACATCTCATATGCACCATGACGTTCAAAACGCCTTTGGAGTCCTCCTTCCAAGCCGTACAACATGGCACATTGTACTATCGAATAGTCATCCGAACGCGTCTGCCAGACGTTCATATCGTCTGCAGAGGCTCCAGGAGCGGGGGGTTGACCTAGCGGTGCATTTAGGACATAAACCTTTTGGGCAGCTGTGAGGATGATCCTCAGATTGCGGAGCCAGTCCACAAAGTTGCTCCCATCATCTTTCAGTTTAGCTTTCTCTAGGAACGCATTAAAATTCAGGGGAACTCCTGCGCGAGCCATCTACAACATAAATTTGCAAAGACATTTTTAGACTATTGTTCATGATTAGTGAGTTATTACCTAATCAAATTAATTATAACTCCCACTCAAATTGACATCCCTCCGGTCATTCGAGCGTGACATGATCCAAATTCACCAACCCAAGTCCGATCATCACGTGAGATGAGGTGGTGTCAATGGTGAACATCAACATGCTGATCATATCTACTATATGACTCATGCTCGACCTTTCGGTCCTCCGTGTTCCGAGGCCATGTCTGTACATGCTAGGCTCGTCAAGTCTAACCCGAGTGTTCTGCACGTGCAAAACTGGCTTGCACCCGTTGTATGCGAACGTAGAGTCTATCACACCCGATCATCACGTGGTGCTTCGAAACGACGAACCTTCGCAACGGCGCACACTCGGGGGGAACACAATTTTATCTTGAAATTTTAGTGAAGGATCACCTTATAATGCTACCGTCGTCCTAAGCAAAATAAGATGCATAAAAGGATTAACATCTCATGCAAATCATAAGTGACATGATATGGCCATCAACTCGTGCTTTTGATCTCCATCTCCAAAGCACCGGCATGATCTCCATCGTCACCGGCGCCACACCATGATCTCCATCATCATGATCTCCATCATCGTGTTGCCATCGGGGTTGTCGGCGCCCCACCATGCTCTTACTACTATTGCTACCGTTTAGCGATAAAGTAAAGCATTACAAAGCGCTTAATGATTGACACGCAGGTCATACAAAAAATAAAGACAACCCTATGGCTCCTGCCGGTTGCCGTATGCATCGACATGCAAGTCGATGTTAACTATTACAACATGATCATCTCATACATCAAAATATATTTCATCATGTCATTGGCCATATCATATCACATACATACCCTGCAAAAACAAGTTAGACGTCCTCTAATTTGTTGTTGCATGTTTTACGTGGCTGCTATGGGTATCTAGCAAGAACGCTTCTTACCTACGCAAAACTACAACGGTGATATTCAAGTTGCTATTTAACCTTCTACAAGGACCGCCTTGTTCTATTCCGATTCAACTAAGATAGGAGAGACAGACACCCGCCAGCCATCTTATGCAACAAAAGTCACATGTCTGTCGATGGAACCGGTCTCATGTACGTGGACATGTAAAGTTGGTCCGGGCCGCTTCATCCTATAATACCGCTGAATCAAGAAAGACTAAGGAGGGCAGCAATTTAAACATCAACGCCACAAACCCTTTTGTGTTCTACTCGAGAAAGCATCTACGCAAGATCCTAGCTCATGATGCCACTGTTGGGGAACGTTGCATGGGAAACAAAAATTTTCCTACCGTTCACCAAGATCAATCTAGTAGATGCAACTACGAGGGGGGAGTGTGATCTACGTACCCTTGTAGATCGCTAAGCGGAAGCGTTATGAACGCGGATGATGGAGTCGTACTCGTCGTGATTCAGATCGCCGAAGACCTAGCACCGAAGCAACGGTGCCTCCGCGTTCTTCACACGTACGGCTCGGGGACGTCTCCTCCTTCTTGATCCAGCAAGGGGTGGAGGAGAGGTTGATGGAGAACCGGCAGCACGACGGCGTGGTGGTGATGGTGGAGAAGAACTCCAGCAGGGCTTCGCCTAAGCACCGCGGGAGAAGAAGATGTAACGGGAGAGGGAGGGCAGCACCGAGGCACAAACTGTGTTGGCTGCCCTCCCTTTGCCCCACTATATATAGGGGGGGTGGAGAGGTGAGGGCGCCCTAGGGTTTCCCCCCTAGGGGCCGGCGGCCAGGGCAAGGGGAGGGGGCGGCGGCCAGGGCAGGGGGGGCGGCCAGGCCCTAGGGTTTCCCCCCTAGGTGCCTTGCCCCCCAAGGCCAAGGGGTGCGGCCAGCCCTAGGGGGTCCCACCCCCTTAGCCGCATGAGGAGAGGGCCCAGGGGGGGCGCACAGCCCCCTGAGGGCTGTGGTGTTACCCCTTGTGGCCCACTAGGCCCAGAACCACTTCCGGACCCCCCGAAAACCCTTCCGGTACTCCGCCGATTTCCCGATGCTCCCCGGAACACTTCCGGTACTCCGAAACCTTTCATCCTATATATCAATCTTCGTCTCCGGACCATTCCGGAGACCCTCGTCTTGTCCGGGATCTCATCCGGGACTCCGAACAACCTTCGGTAACCATACACTTTTCTCACTAACAACCCTAGCGTCACCGAACGTTAAGTGTGTAGACCCTGCGGGTTCGGAAACCATGTAGACATGACCGAGACACTCCCAGGTCAATAACCAATAGCGGGATCTGGATACCCATATTGGTTCCTACATGTTTCTCGATGATCTCATCGGATGAACCACGATGTCAAGGATTCAGGCAATCCCGTATACATTTCCCTTTGTCTCGTCGGTATGTTACTTGCCCGAGATTCGATCGTCGGTATCTCTATACCTAGTTCAATCTCGTTACCGGCAAGTCTCTTTACTCGTTACCGTAATACATAATCCCGTGACCAACTACTTAGTCACTTTGAGCTCATTGAGATGACGTATTACCGAGTGGGCCCGGAGATACCTCTCCGTCACACGGAGTGACAAATCCCAGTCTCGATCCATGTCAACTCAACAGACAACCTCGGAGATACCTGTAGAGTACCTTTATAGTCACCCAGTTACGTTGCGACGTTTGGCACACACAAAGCACTCCTACGGTGTCAGTGAGTTACATGATCTCATGGTCATAGGAACTTATACTTGACATGCAGAAAACTATAGCGATAACTGACACGATCAAAAGCTATGTTAACGTTTGGGTCTCGTCCATCACATCATTCTCCTAATGATGTGATCCCGTTATCAAATGACAACTCATGTCTTATGACCTGGAAACCGCGGTCATCTTTGATCAACG
Organism: Secale cereale; assembly: GCA_902687465.1. Lineage (NCBI taxonomy): Eukaryota > Viridiplantae > Streptophyta > Magnoliopsida > Poales > Poaceae > Secale > Secale cereale. The sequence goes on along the minus strand of LR738711.1, from coordinate 98,700,192 downwards.
AGCTAGTCCTGTAGAGGCACACTAGGGACACAAAGTCTGTCTATTCATCCACACGTGTATCTGAGTTTCCAATCAATACAGTTATAGCATGGATAATAAACGATTATCATGAACAAGGAAATATAATAATAACTCTTTTATTATTGCCTCTAGGGCATATTTCCAACAAAAACACATAACTACCATAACTATTACAGAGATTCCCTTCTGGGTGTGAAACACAGAAGAAAGTGATGATAGTAAAGCCGATCACATCCCAAATCTTTGGGTGTGAAACTTTTTCTTCGCGTGTGTCCCTTTGCGCCGTAACCATGGAAAATATTCATCATTTAACGGGATGCTCGGGTCAATATTCACTGTGAATGGAGCAATTTCATCAAACTTTTCATAATCTTCTGACTTGTCTGTCTTGTCATCCACTCCCACGATGTTTCTCTTCCCAGAAAGAACTACGTGCCGCTTTGGCTCATCGTACGATGCATTCACTTCCTTATCTTTTCTTTTTCTTGGCTTGGTAGACATGTCGTTCACATAGAAAACCTGTGCCACATCATTGGCTAGGACGAATGGTTCGTCTGCATACGCAAGATTGTTGAGATCCACTGTTGTCATTCCGTACTGCGGGTCTTTCGTTACCCCGCCTCGTGTCATATTGACCCATTTGCACCTAAACAAAGGGACCTTCAAACCACGTCGATAGTCAAGTTCCCATATGTCCTGTATATAACCATAATATGTTTCCTTTCCCGTCTTGGTTTCTGCATCAAAGCGGACACCACTGTTTTGGTTGGTGCTCTTCTTATCTTGGGCGGTCATGTAAAATGTATTACCATTTATCTCGTACCCTTTGAAAGTCATTATATTCGAAGATGGTAACTGGGACAGCAAGTACAGGTCATCTTCAATAGAGGTGTCATGCATGGTACGTGTCTGCAACCAGCTGGCAAAACTCCTGGTTTGTTCACGTGTAATCCAGTCATCAGACCGCTCCGGGTGTTTGTAGCGTAGCAAATTCTTGTGTTCATCCATATACGGAGCCACCAAGGCGGAATTCTGTAGAACTGTGTAGTGTGCTTCAGTGAGAGAATGTCCGTCCATACATATTATTTGTTCCCCTCCTAGCGTGCCTTTTCCATCCAGTCTGCCCTTATGCCGCGATTCAGGAACACCAATCGGCTTAAGGTCAGGAATAAAGTCAATACAAAACTCAATGACCTCCTCATTGTGATGGCCCTTGGATATGCTTCCTTCTGGCCTAGCACGGTTATGAACATATTTCTTTAAGACTCCCATGAACCTCTCAAAGGGGAACATATTGTGTAGAAATACAGGACCCAAAACGTTAATCTCTTCGCATAGGTGAACTAGGACGTGCGTCATGATGCTGAAGAAGGATGGTGGGAACACCAACTCGAAACTGACAAGACATTGCACCAAATCATTCTCTAACCTTGGTATGATTTCTGGATCGATTACCTTCTGAGAGATTGCATTGAGAAATGCACATAGCTTCACAATGGCTAATCGAACGTTTTCCGGTAGAAGCCCCCTCAATGCAACCGAAAGCAGTTGCGTCATAATCACGTGGCAGTCATGAGACTTTAGGTTCTGGAACTTTTTCTCTGCCATGTTTATTATTCCCTTTATATTCGACGAGAAGCCAGACGGTACCTTAATACCGAGTAGGCATTCAAAGAAGATTTCCTTCTCTTCTTTGGTAAGAGCGTAGCTTGCATGACCCTGATGTATGCCGTCTTTTCCGTGCATACGTTGCTGGTCCTCCCGTGCCTCAGGTGTATCTTTTGTCTTCCCATACACGCCCAAGAAGCCAAGCAGGGTCACACAAAGATTCTTCGTCACGTGCATCACGTCGATTGCGGAGCGGATCTCTAGGTCTTTCCAATAGGGCAGGTCCCAAAATATAGATTTCTTCTTCCACATGGGTGCGCGTCCGTCAGCGTCATTCGGAACAGGTTGTCCACCAGGACCCTTTCCAAAGACCACCTTCAAATCCTTGACCATATCATATACATCAGCACCAGTAGGGTGGCGAGGCTTCGTCCGGTGATCCGCCTCACCTTTGAAATGCTTGCCTTTCTTTCTTACGGGAAGCCTGCTCGGAAGAAATCGACGATGTCCCAGGTACACATTCTTCTTACAATTAGCCAAATATATACTGTCGGTATCGTCCAAACAGTGCGTGCATGCGCGATATCCCTTATTTGTCTGTCCTGAAAGGTTACTGAGAGCAGGCCAATCATTGATGGTCACGAACAGCAACGCCTTTAGGTCAAATTCTTCCCCCATGTGCTCATCCCACGCACGTACACCTGTTCCATTCCACAATTGTAAGAGTTCTTCAACTAATGGCCTTAGGTACACATCAATGTCGTTGCCGGGTTGCTTAGGGCCTTGGATGAGCACTGGCATCATAATGAACTTCCGCTTCATGCACAACCAAGGAGGAAGGTTATACAAACATAGAGTCACAGGCCAGGTGCTATGGTTGCTGCTCTGCTCCCCAAAAGGATTAATGCCATCTGTGCTTAGACCAAACCATACGCTCCTTGCGTCATCTGCAAACTCCTTCCCGTACTTTCTTTCGATTTTTCTCCACTGCGACCCGTTAGCGGGTACTCTCAACTTTCCGTCTTTCTTACGGTCTTCTCTGTGCCATCGCATCGCCTTGGCATGCTCTTTGTTTTGGAACAAACGTTTCAACCGTGGTATTATAGGAGCATACTGTTGGGGAACGTTGCATGGGAAACAAAAATTTTTCCTACGCTCACCAAGATCAATCTCGGAGATGCATCTACGAGGGGAGAGTCGGATCCACATACCCTTGTAGATCGCTAAGCGGAAGCGTTCAAGAACGCGGTTGATGGAGTCGTACTCGCCGCGATTCAGATCGCCGAAGATCCTAGCACCGAACGGACGGTGCCTCCGCGTTCTTCACACGTACAGCTTGGGGACGTCTCCTCCTTCTTGATCCAGCAAGGGGGAAGGAGAAGTTGACGGAGAAACCCAGCAGCACGACGGCGTGGTGGAGATGGTGGTGGAGGAATTCCAGCAGGGCTTCGCCAAGCACTACTGTCTAGTTGAAGATCTCTACGGTGGAGGGAGGGCAGCGCCAAGGCACGAACGTCTGTTGCTGCCCTCCCTCTGCCTCTCTTTATATAGGGGGGAGAGAGGGGAGGGGGCGCCCTAGGGTTTCCCCCTAGGGGCGGCGGCCAAGGGGAGATGGGAGGGGCGGCGGCCCAGGGGCTAGGGTCCCCCCCCCAAGTGCCTTGCCCCCCACTCCAAAGGGTGCGGCTGCCCTAGGGGGGGACCACCCCCCATGCGCAGGTGGAGAGGGCCCAAGGGGGGGCGCACAGCCCCATGAGGGCTGTTGCGTCTCCCACTTATGGCCCACAGGGCCCGTAACAATTTCCGGGACCCCCGAAACCCCTTTCGGTCATCCGACGACTCCCCGGTACTCCCCGGAACACTTCCGGACTCCGTTCACTCTCATCCTATATATCAATCTTCGTCCCCGGACCATTCCGGAGACCCACGTCACGTCCGGGATCTCATCCGGGACTCCGAACAACCTTCGGTCACCATGCACTGTTCTCACTAACAACCCTAGCGTCACCGAACCTTAAGTGTGTAGACCCTGCGGGTTCGGAAACTATGCAGACATGACCGAGACACTCCCAGGTCAATAACCAATAGCGGGATCTGGATACCCATATTGGTTCCCACACGTTCCTCGATGATCTCATCGGATGAACCACGATGTCAAGGATTCAGGCAATCCCGTATACAGTTCCCTTTGTCTCGTCGGTATGTTACTTGCCCGAGATTCGATCGTCGGTATCTCTATACCTAGTTCAATCTCGTTACCGGCAAGTCTCTTTACTCGTTCCGTAACACATAATCCCGTGACTAACTACTTAGTCACTTTGAGCTCATTGAGGTGACGTATTACCGAGTGGGCCCGGAGATACCTCTCCGTCACACGGAGTGACAAATCCCAGTCTCGATCCATGTCAACTCAACAGACACCTTCGGAGATACCTGTAGAGTACCTTTATAGTCACCCAGTTACGTTGCGACGTTTGGCACACACAAGGCACTCCTACGGTGTCAGTGAGTTACATGATCTCATGGTCATAGGAACTTATACTTGACATGCAGAAAACTATAGCGATAACTGATACGATCAAAAGCTATGTTTAACGTTTGGGTCTCGTCCATCACATCATTCTCCCAATGATGTGATCCCGTTATCAAATGACAACTCATGTCTATGACCTGGAAACCGCGGTCATCTTTGATCAACGAGCTAGTCCTGAAGAGGCTTACTAGGGACACAAAGTTTGTCTATTTATCCACACATGTATTTAAGTTTCCAATCAATACAATTATAGCATGGATAATAAACGATCATCATGAACAAGGAAATATAATAATAACTCTTTTATTATTGCCTCTAGGGCATATTTCCAACAGTCTCCCACTTGCACTAGAGTCAATAATCTAGCATTACAAGGTAATGAATCTAACACCCATAGAGTCTTGGTGTTGATCATGCTTAGCCCGTGGAAGAGGCTTAGTCAACGGATCTGCAACATTCAAATCCGTGTGTACTTTGCAAATGCTTATGTCCTCCTCCTTGACTGAATCGCGGATGGAATTGAAGCGCCGCTTTATGTGTCTGGTCCTCTTGTGAAACCTTGGTTCCTTGGCTAGAGCAATGGCACCAGTGTTGTCACAAAACAGAGTCATTGGGTTCAATGCACTAGGCACAACTCCAAGATCTGTCATGAACTCCTTCATCCAGACACCTTCCTTTGCCGCCTCCGAGGCAGCTATGTACTCCGCTTCGCATGTAGAATCGGCTACCATGCTTTGCTTGGAACTGCACCAGCTTACCGCTCCCCCGTTGAGAATATATACGTATCCGGTTTGAGACTTAGAGTCATCCGGATCAGTGTCAAAGCTTGCATCGACGTAACCCTTTACGACGAGCTCTTGATCACCTCCATAAACGAGAAACATCTCCTTAGTCCTTTTCAGGTACTTTAGGATATTCTTGACCGCTGTCCAGTGATCCATACCAGGATTACTTTGAAACCTTCCGGCCATACTTATGGCAAGGCTGACATCTGGTCTTGTGCATAGCATTGCATACATGATAGAGCCTATGGCTGAAGCATAGGGGATGACACTCATCTTTTCTCTATCTTCCGCAGTCACTGGGCATTGAGTCTTACTCAACTTTGTACCTTGCAATACCGGCAAGAACCCCTTCTTGGATTGATCCATTTTGAACTTCTTCAAAAATTTATCAAGGTATGTACTTTGTGAAAGTCCTATCAAGCGTCTCGATCTATCTCTATAGATCTTGATGCCCAATATGAAAGCAGCTTCACCGAGGTCCTTCATCGAAAAACTCTTGTTCAAATACCCCTTCACGCTATCCAAAAGTTCTATATTGTTTCCAATCAGCAATATGTCATCCACATATAATATTAGAAATGCTATAGAGCTCCCACTCACTTTCTTGTAAATACAAGCTTCTCCGTAAACTTGTACAAACCCAAACGCTTTGATCACCTCATCAAAGCGAAGATTCCAACTCCGAGATGCTTGCACCAACCCATAAATAGAACGCTGGAGTTTGCAAACTTTGTCAGCATTCTCTGGATCGACAAAACCTTCCGGTTGTATCATATACAACTCTTCCTTAAGAAAACCGTTAAGGAACGCTGTTTTGACATCCATCTGCCAAATTTCATAATCGAAATATGCAGCTATTGCTAACATGATTCGGACGGATTTAAGCATCGCTACGGGTGAGAAAGTCTCATCGTAGTCAACTCCTTGAACTTGTGAAAAACCCTTTGCCACAAGTCGAGCTTTATACACGGTGACATTACCGTCAGCGTCCGTCTTCCTCTTAAAAATCCATTTATTCTGAATGGCCTTCCGCCCTTCAGGTAATACTTCCAAAGTCCATACTTTGTTTTCATACATGGATCCCATCTCGGATTTCATGGCCTCTAACCATTTGTCGGAATCCGGGCCCACCATCGCTTCTCCATAGCTCGTAGGTTCACTGTTTTCCAACAACATGACCTCCAAGACAGGGTTACCATACCACTCAGGTGCAGTGCGTACCCTTGTCGACCTACGAGGTTCGGTAGTAACTTGATCAGAAGTTTCTTGATCATCATCATTGGCTTCCTCTTCAACCGTTGTAGGCTCCACAAAAATATCTTTCTGTGCTGCGCTACTCTCTGGTTGAAGTAGAGGTTCAATAACCTCATCAAGTTCTACCTTCCTCCCACTCAATTCTTTCGAGAGAAACTCTTTCTCGAGAAAGGACCCGTTCTTAGCGACAAACACTTTGCCCTCGGATCTGAGATAGAAGGTGTACCCAACCGTCTCTTTTGGGTATCCTATGAAGACACATTTGTCCGCTTTGGGTTCGAGCTTTTCTGGCTGAAGCCTTTTGACATAAGCATCGCAACCCCAAACTTTGAGAAAAGACAACTTAGGTTTCTTACCAAACCATAGTTCATACGGTGTTGTCTCAACGGACTTAGATGGAGCCCTATTTAAAGTGAATGCAGCTGTCTCTAACGCATATCCCCAGAACGATAGTGGCAAATCGGCAAGAGACATCATAGAACGCACCATATCTAATAGGGTTCGATTACGACGTTCGGACACACCATTACGCTGTGGTGTTCCAGGTGGCGTCAACTGTGAAACAATTCCACATTTTCTCAAGTGATTGCCAAACTCATAACTCAGATACTCTCCCCCTCGATCAGATCGTAGGAACTTGATCTTCTTGTTACGATGATTCTCAACTTCACTCTGAAATTGCTTGAACTTTTCAAACGTTTCAGACTTATGCTTCATCAAGTAAATATACCCATATCTACTTAAGTCGTCAGTGAAGGTGAGAAAATAACGATATCCACCGCGCGCCGTGACACTCATCGGGCCACACACATCAGTATGTATGATTTCCAATAAGTCACTTGCCCGTTCCATTGTTCCTGAAAACGGGGTCTTAGTCATCTTGCCCATGAGGCACGGCTCGCATGTGTCAAGTGATTCAAAATCAAGAGACTCCAAAAGTCCATCAGCATGGAGCTTCCTCATGCGTTTCACGCCGATATGACCCAGACGGCAGTGCCACAAGAAAGTGGTACCATTGTTATCAACTCTACATCTTTTGGCATCAATGTTATGAACATGTGTATCATCACTATCGAGATTCAATAAGAATAAACCCCCTACTTCGGGTGCATGACCATAAAAGATATTACCCATATAAATAGAACAACCTTTATTCTCTGATTTAAATGAGTAACCGTCTCGCATTAAACAAGATCCAGATATAATGTTCATGCTCAACGCAGGCACTAAATAACAATTATTCAGGTTCATAACTAATCCCGATGGTAATCGAAGAGCGAGCGTGCCGACGGCGATCACATCAACCTTGGAACCATTCCCCACGCGCATCGTCACTTCGTCCTTCGCCAACCTCCGTTTGTTCCGTAGTTCCTGTTTAGAGTTGCAAATGTGAGCAACCGAACCGGTATCAAATACCCAGGCACTACAACGAGAGTTGGTAAGGTACACATCAATAACATGTATATCACATATACCTTGTTTGTTGTTGGCCCCCTTCTTGTCTGCCAGATACTTGGGGCAGTTCCGCTTCCAGTGGCCGTTCCCCTTGCAATAGAAACACTCAGTCTCTGGCTTGGGCCCAGCCTTGGGTTTCTTCACTGGATGAGCAACTGCCTTGCCACCCTTCTTAGAGTTACCCTTCTTGCCCTTGCCATTCTTCTTGAAACTGGTAGTTTTATTGACCATCAACACTTGATACTCCTTCTGGATGTCTGCCTCAGCGACTTTCAGCATCGAAAACAGCTCGGCGATGGATTTGTTCATCCCTTGCATGTTATATTGCTGCACGAAGCTCTTGTAGCTAGGTGGGAGTGACTGGAGAATTCTGTCAATGATAGCCTCCTCCGGGAACACAAGTCCCAGATCAGCTATGCGGGTATAGTACCCAGACATCTTCAGTAAGTGCTCACTGACAGACGAATTCTCCTCCATCTTGCAAGCAAAGAATTTATCGGTGGTCTCATACCTCTCGATCTTGGCATTCTTTTCAAAGATGAACTTCAACTCCTGGAACATCTCATATGCTCCATGACGTTCAAAACGCCTTTGAAGTCCTCCTTCCAAGCTATACAACATGGCACACTGTACTACTGAGTAGTCATCCGCACGCGACTGCCAGGCGTTCATAACGTCCACAGAGGCCGGAGCAGGGGGTTCACCTAGCGGTGCATTTAGGACATAAACCTTTTGGGCAGCTGTGAGGATGATCCTCAGATTGCGGAGCCAGTCCACAAAGTTGCTCCCATCATCTTTCAGCTTAGTTTTCTCTAGGAACGCATTAAAATTCAGGGGAGCTATTGCGGGAGCCATCTACAACCAAAGATTTACAAAGACATCTTAGACTATTGTTCATGATAAGTGAGTTTTAACTAATCAAATTACTTATAACTCCCACTCAAATTGACATCCCTCTGGTCATCCGAGCGTGACATGATCCAAATCCACCAACCCAAGTCCGATCATCACGTGAGATGAGGTGGTGTCAATGGTGAACATCTTCATGTTGATCATATCTACTATATGACTCATGCTCGACCTTTCGGTCTTCCGTGTTCCGAGGCCATGTCTGTACATGCTAGGCTCGTCAAGTCTAACCCGAGTGTTCTGCATGTGCAAAACTGGCTTGCACCCGTTGTATGCGAACGTAGAGTCTATCACACCCGATCATCACGTGGTGCTTCGAAACGACGAACCTTCGCAACGGCGCACACTCGGGGGGAACACAATTTTATCTTGAAATTTTAGTGAGGGATCATCTTATAATGCTACCGTCGTCCTAAGCAAAATAAGATGCATAAAAGGATTAACATCACATGCAAATCATAAGTGACATGATATGGCCATCAACTCGTGCTTTTGATCTCCATCTCCAAAGCACCGGCATGATCTCCATCGTCACCGGCGCAACACCATGATCCCCATCATCATGATCTCCATCATCGTGTCGCCATCGGGGTTGTCGCGCGCCCACCATGCTCTTACTACCATTGCTACCGTTTAGCGATAAAGTAAAGCATTACATAGCGCTTAATGATTGACACGCAGGTCATACAAAAATTAAAGACAACCCTATGGCTCCTGCCGGTTGCCGTATACATCGACATGCAAGTCGATATTAACTATTACAACATGATCATCTGATACATCAAATATATCTCATCATGTCATTGGCCATATCATATCACATACATACCCTGCAAAAACAAGTTAGACGTCCTCTAATTTGTTGTTGCATGTTTTACGTGGCTGCTATGGGTATCTAGCAAGAACGCTTCTTACCTACGCAAAGCCACAACGGTGATATTTAAGTTGCTATTTAACCTTCTACAAGGACCGCCTTTGTCTATTCCGATTCAACTAAGATAGGAGAGACAGACACCCGCCAGCCATCTTATGCAACAAAAGTCGCATGTCTGTCGATGGAACCGGTCTCATGTACGTGGACATGTAAAGTTGGTCCGGGCCGCTTCATCCCATAATACCGCTGAATCAAGAAAGACCAAGGAGGGAAGCAATCTAAACATCAACGCCCACAAACCCCTTTGTGTTCTACTCGTGAAAGCATCTACGCAAGAACCTAGCTCTGATACCACTGTTGGGGAACGTTGCATGGGAAACAAAAAATTTTCCTACGCTCACCAAGATCAATCTAGGAGATGCATCTACGAGGGGAGAGTCGGATCCACATACCCTTGTAGATCGCTAAGCGGAAGCGTTCAAGAACGCGGTTGATGGAGTCGTACTCGCCGCGATTCAGATCGCCGAAGATCCTAGCACCGAACGGACGGTGCCTCCGCGTTCTTCACACGTACAGCTTGGGGACGTCTCCTCCTTCTTGATCCAGCAAGGGGGAAGGAGAAGTTGACGGAGAAACCCAGCAGCACGACGGCGTGGTGGAGATGGTGGTGGAGGAATTCCAGCAGGGCTTCGCCAAGCACTACTGTCTAGTTGAAGATCTCTACGGTGGAGGGAGGGCAGCGCCAAGGCACGAACGTCTGTTGCTGCCCTCCCTCTGCCTCTCTTTATATAGGGGGGAGAGAGGGGAGGGGGCGCCCTAGGGTTTCCCCCTAGGGGCGGCGGCCCAGGGGCTAGGGTTCCCCCCCCCCCAAGTGCCTTGCCCCCCACTCCAAAGGGTGCGGCTGCCCTAGGGGGGGACCACCCCCCATGCGCAGGTGGAGAGGGCCCAAGGGGGGGGCGCACAGCCCCATGAGGGCTGTTGCGTCTCCCACTTATGGCCCACAGGGCCCGTAACAATTTCCGGGACCCCCGAAACCCCTTTCGGTCATCCGACGACTCCCCGGTACTCCCCGGAACACTTCCGGACTCCGTTCACTCTCATCCTATATATCAATCTTCGTCCCCGGACCATTCCGGAGACCCTCGTCACGTCCGGGATCTCATCCGGGACTCCGAACAACCTTCGGTCACCATGCACTGTTCTCACTAACAACCCTAGCGTCACCGAACCTTAAGTGTGTAGACCCTGCGGGTTCGGAAACTATGCAGACATGACCGAGACACTCCCAGGTCAATAACCAATAGCGGGATCTGGATACCCATATTGGTTCCCACACGTTCCTCGATGATCTCATCGGATGAACCATGATGTCAAGGATTCAGGCAATCCCGTATACAGTTCCCTTTGTCTCGTCGGTATGTTACTTGCCCGAGATTCGATCGTCGGTATCTCTATACCTAGTTCAATCTCGTTACCGGCAAGTCTCTTTACTCGTTCCGTAACACATAATCCCGTGACTAACTACTTAGTCACTTTGAGCTCATTGAGATGACGTATTACCGAGTGGGCCCGGAGATACCTCTCCGTCACACGGAGTGACAAATCCCAGTCTCGATCCATGTCAACTCAACAGACACCTTCGGAGATACCTGTAGAGTACCTTTATAGTCACCCAGTTACGTTGCGACGTTTGGCACACACAAGGCACTCCTGCGGTGTCAGTGAGTTACATGATCTCATGGTCATAGGAACTTATACTTGACATGCAGAAAACTATAGCGATAACTGATACGATCAAAAGCTATGTTTAACATTTGGGTCTCGTCCATCACATCATTCTCCCAATGATGTGATCCCGTTATCAAATGACAACTCATGTCTATGACCTGGAAACCGCGGTCATCTTTGATCAACGAGCTAGTCCTGAAGAGGCTTACTAGGGACACAAAGTTTGTCTATTTATCCACACATGTATTTAAGTTTCCAATCAATACAATTATAGCATGGATAATAAACGATCATCATGAACAAGGAAATATAATAATAACTCTTTTATTATTGCCTCTAGGGCATATTTCCAACACATACCACATCACCTTGGCAGGAATCTTCTTCTTGGGGCGCTCGCCCTCGACATCACCAGGGTCATCGCGGCTGATCTTATAGCGCAATGCACCGCATACCGGGCAAAAAAAGCGTTCAAATCCTCGTACTCACCGCGGTAGAGGATGCAATCATTAGGGCATGCATGTATCTTCTGCACCTCTAACCCTAGAGGGCAGACAACCTTCTTTGCTTCGTACGTACTCTCGGGCAATTCGTTGTCTTTTGGAAGCATATCCTTTATCATTACCAGCAACTTTCCGAATCCCTTGTCAGATACACCATTCTCTGCCTTCCATTGCAGCAATTCCAGTGTGGTGCCCACCTTTTTCTTGTCACCTACGCAATTCAGGTACAACAATTTTTTGTGATCCTCTAACATGCGCTGCAACTTCTTCTTCTCCAAATCACTTGCGCAGTTTCTCTTTGCATCGGCAATGGCCCGACCTAGATCATCAACGGGCTCATCTGATGCCTCTTCTTCAGCTTCTTCCCGCATTGCCGGCTCAACTTCTTCCCGCATTACCGGCTCAGCTTCTTCCCCCATTGTTGTATCATCGTATTCAGGGAACCCATGGCCAGGCTAGCTGTCGTCGTCCTCTTCTTCTTCATTGTCTTCCATCATAACCCCTCTTTCTCCGTGCTTGGTCCAAACATTATAGTGGGGCACGAAACCGGACTTAAACAGGTGGACGTGAATGGTTCTTGACTTAGAGTAATTTAGACCATTCTTACAGACATCACATGGACAAGGCATAAAACCATCCGCCCGCTTGTTTGCCTCAGCCGCAAGCAGAAAAGTTTGCATGCCATTAATGAACTCGGGAGAACATCGGTCATCGTACATCCATTGTCGGCTCATCTTCAATACACAGCACCAAAAACACCAACTTAATACAAGTTCATACAACACTTAAATGCAACAAACAAATAACTCTCTAGCTAAAGCATTTAAATGCAACAACAAATGCGATCAAGATCGCAACTAAGGTAACAATTGATCCAACAGCATAATGATACCAAGCCTCACTATCGATGGCATATTTTCTAATCTTTCTAATCTTCAAGCGCATTTTCTCCATCTTGATCTTGTGATCATCGACGACATCGGCAACATGCAACTCCAATTCCATCTTCTCGTCCTCAATTCTTTTCAATTTTTCTTTCAAGTACTCGTTTTCTCTTTCAACTAAATTTAACCTCTCCTAGATATGCAAACTAAGTGTTATTTTGGACCTCAAATTGCATATAAATCAAATACTAGCACATATATTTCCTCCCAAATTACTAAACTCACAACTTAATCACTATATAAAGCATTGCAAGAGCTAATCTAGCAATGAGAGATGAAAGGACAAAGTTGCTAACCTTTTTGACCATTCGAATGGATGGGGGCCTTCAAATCTTGACAAATTTTGGGCAAAATGTGTGATGAGCTCGAGAGGAAGAGGGGAAGAACATAGAGGAGAGGGGAAAGGGGAAGAACAGAGCGAGCTCGGGTGGACGAAGGGTTTATGTACGACCACCTTTAGCACCGGTTCGTGCCAAGAACCAGTACTAAAGGTGCTGGAGGGGCCCCAGACTGACAACATCCTGCCACCACTCTCATTAGTACCGGTTCGTGGCACGAACCGGTGCTAAAGGTTCGCCACAAACCGGTACTAATGAGAGCGGCCCGGCTAGCCGTTGGAACCGGCACTAATGTACACATTAGTGCCGGCTCAAATTCAAACCGGCACTAATGTGCTTCACGTTTGACCGTTTTTCTACTAGTGTCCCTCGAATCATTGCGCTCGACCAGTTCCTCTCTTCCTCGACCTACCTTCCAGTCGCCGCCGCCGCCGCCACCCCAGCCGGATCCGCCCCTCCGACGACCGGCGCGCTCGTCCACCGCCAGATCCGGCGTATAAAGGGCCATCCCCACTGGTTCCGTCTAGAAGAGCACCCCAAAGTTGCATCCTCGCCGGCACCCGACGCGGCACCTCCACCGGCTGCATACACCACCCGTCGCCGGTGCTGACCTCCATGGACCTCGCCTCAACTTATGAGCTGCCTTCTCTGACGGCATCAACCCTAGGTGAGCTCCCTTTGTTTCTTCCCCAAGGTCCACCCATGGCAGTCTGAGCTGGGCTGATTCCAGCCGGCCCAGTGGGCCAAATCGCTTGGTGGAGTTGTGACGTGCAGAACGCTTCGCCAATCGCTAGGTGGAGTTTGAAGCTAGCTTCTGAAGCTGATTTTGAGGAGTTTTGGAAGTTCAGAGAGTTCCAGAACAGGCAATTAGTCTAGCTAGAAAAACGACTGATAGATGTTTTTTTATTGTTGTAAAAATGAGTTTATGTAAATAGAGTCCCAAAGTTACTGAAGAAGAGGACACATCGCGATGACCTCGGCTCAACAACCGGAGGGCGAGGACAGTGCCTGGCGGGATGACATTAGGTCATCGCCGCCTCACCGAAGAGAAGGTCAATGTAGTACTTGGTTCACCAAGGTGCCCGGCGGGCGAGGTCAAGTGCGGCAGCGCTCGTAAGTCTACATCACAACGGTTATGGCGTGGTGGCCTTGGCCTTTTTCGGTCAAGTGCTCCGAGCAACGACGTAGCCATGTCCCCGTGCGACGGTGTAGTCTCGCGAGATGGGGACGATTGTGTTCTTCTTCTGGATGACGACGACGACGACGACGTGCGCAGGTAAAACCATCTGGCGGTGGTATGAACTAGCCGTGTCCTTGGCATAAGAAGGCGTAAGCAGGAGCTCCTATTTGGCCACTTGGGCGCCGGAAGTCGGTGGTATGAGTAGCCATATCTGGATGACAACGTCGGCGACGACATGCGTGGGGCAGGGCGCCCCCTAATTTTTTATTTGTTATTTGTTATGTTTTCTCTTTTTCTTTTTAAGAATAATTGAGGATTTTAAAAAGTTCCAAATTTCCAAATAATTGCAAACTTTATAGAAAAAGCATTCAAGAACATAAAATAACCGTGAATCCAAAAAATGTTCACGGTTTTGATTTTTTTTTGAGAAATCATAGAATGTTTGGGCATTTAAAAACTGTTTGTGATTTTGAAATAATGTTCGTATATTAAAAAATGTTCATGATTTTGAACAATGTTCGCATATACAAACAATGTTCATGAATTTGAATTTATTTTGCAAATTCAAATAATGTTCATGATTTTTAATATAATATTCGTGAATTTCATAAATTATTCCCAAATTTCGAAAACAACTTATTGGGAGATAGGTGGAGCAGTGCACCCACCCTCCCATGCAGAAGCCAAGGATGAGGAGGGGCGTCCGGAGAAGGGCATGCCACCGCCTTGCGACGCTTGTCCTCCTTGAACCAGGCTGACAGGGAGCTCCCAAATCTCCTGGTCGCGTTGTAGCTTGGAATGCAACCCCTCCTTGTAGCATCGCTGGGGTTGTGGCCCGCCAAGGGCTCACGCAACTTGGCAACGACAAAAGCAAAGGAGCGGGAGATAGGTGGTGGATCTGGAGATAGAAGATGGAGTGAGCAGAGTGGCTGAGATGACGTATCTCAAAGGGGGAGGCAGGAAACCATAGAGAGGGGTCGCGAGGACCGCGGGCTAGCCATATAAATCCGTAGGGGCATGGGCCACGCATGGGTTGGGTTAGGCAAGGAGCCACTAGTGGAAAAACGGCTAGCCACAACTTTTGTTGGTGGCGCGTCATTTTTCATCAACGCCAACACTATTTTTTTAGCGTCGGCATAATTAGCACGTTAGCTTTACATAGTTATTACTGGTGTTTTTTTTAACATGCCACAAATCTGTTGGCCCATCTGTACTCACCGTTTGGAAGATAGTGGTGGCATAGGATTTCTATGCACATCGTAGTTGATTAATTAGGGCTGGTGTGCCAAGTTATGTTAGGCCAGAAATAATTTTTCTATTTTATCAAGTTTTTTAATTATTTAATGATTATTCTAGTAAAAAAATAATGAACATTTTATTTTATTTTTTCATCATTATTCTTACTATTTTTTATCATTTTGGACTTTTATTCTTTACTACCATTTCTAATTTTGAGTCTTTTATTATGTTATAAGTATTTTATTAATCTTAGTTTTTTTATTTGGGCTGTTATTGACTATGGCGTTACGTTTTAGGCCCATACTAGCAATGGCCCACCTAAGTCAACTCCACACCTTATTAGAAGACATAAGTCGCTGCCTTCTCATTTCACCCACCACGTACACTCCCCCTCGACCAGCCGCTGCCGCCCCGTCACTGCCCCGCTGGCAGCAAGGTTCGATCCTCTCATTCCGCTCCCATCGCATCTCCTTCCTCTTCACTCGCACATCCTCCGTTTGCGCGCACACCACATGAAATCCATGGGATTCATATATAAGTTGATTTAGGGGATTGCTTTGTGTAGAAATTTTAGTATATATAATGGATTGCTTTGTGTGATGTAGAATCCAAAGTTAGTTCAATGGATTGTTTTGTGTAGAAATTTTAGTGATAATCTGATTGGTATTGTGATATGCTTACTGTAGTAATTTGATGATATGTTGGAATATGCTTTGTTGATAACTGCACATGCATGCATGGCATGTTCATTTATCATATATGTTTTGTTTCATAAATTACCTAAGAGGCTATGTGAGAGTCGTGGCATCAAGCCGGATGAAGCAGGCATTCCTGGGATACACCTTACCACAAGAGGCTCCATCACCATCTGTGCTTATATAGTGGACACAGACAGTCACACCATCTTCAACGCGGTGGGGTGAAACAACTTCCTTGCTGGGAAGAATCTCCGGGTTAGACATGCCGTCTAGTCACTATCAGGAACACCCCGCGCCACACGGGTCTACATTATTGAGAGGTGCGGTAAAGGAGAATGCACACATGTCTTTGTCAATGGTAGGAAATGCAGAATATCACTCACCATTGTACGCAACCAAACAAGCAAAAGAGAAGGCACGCAACATCTAAGGAGCAAACTAACACACATTCAAATAATCAGTTGGCGATAAGCCTTATGTAAGCATGTGTTCCCCACATAAGAAGTTATCTCATAATTGTCCATAATTTGTATTGTTTTCCGTCTAAATTCATGGCTTCAATTTCCACAGCAACGTGGGGGTATCATCTAGTGCACAAGTGAAGTGGCCCATGATTGCATGGACCTTAATGCATGTGTATGATGGATTTCTCATCTATAGATACCCCCATTGGTAGAAACCTCGTTGCGTGGATGAATACTTCACCACCTTATGATACGTCTCCAACGTATCTATAAATTTTGTTTGTTTCATGCTATTATAATATCAATCTTTGATGTTTATTATGCATTTATATGTCATTATACATTATTTTTTGGACTAACCTATTAACTTAGTGTCTAGGGCTAGTCGTTTTTCCCTTGTTTTTGGTTTTCCAAAATATCATTACTAAACGAAGTCCAAATGCCACGTATTTTTTTGGAGATTTTTTTCTGGACATAAAAAACCCGGGAGAGGGCCATAAGATGACGGAGTGGCTGTGACGCCCCCGGTTTGAACGTACACTAATCATGCATGCAAATGTGTACGACCAAGATCAGGGACTCACTGGAAGATATCACAACACAACTCTAGACACAAATTAAAATAATACAGGCTTTATATTACAAGCCAGGGGCCTCGAGGGCTCGAATACATAGCTCGAAAACACAAGAGTCAGCGGAAGCAATAATATCTGAGTACAAACATAAGTTAAACAAGTTTGCCTTAATTAAGAAGGCTAACAAAAATGTAGAAATGATCGAAAAGGCAAGGCCTCCTGCGTGGGACCTTCTAACTACTCCTCGAAGCCGAACTTCACGTAGAAACATCCTCGGGATCCTCTGGGTCCTAGACTCCACCATCTGGTTGCGTCATCCGAGAAGAAGTGACAAAAAAGGGGAAAGGGAGAGCAAAGCAACCGTGAGTACTCATCCAAAGTACTCGCAAGCAAAGATCTACACTACATATGCAATGATATCTGTGTAAAGGGGTAATATATGTGGGTTAAACTGTAGAATGCCAGAATAAGAGGGGGATAGCTAATCCAATCGAAGACTACACTTCTGGCAGCCTCCATCTTGCAGCAGTAGATGAGAGTAGCCGGAAAGTATCAAGTATCCTCGCTTCTCGCAGCCTCCGTCTTGCAGCAGCAGATTAGAATAGATGGTAAGTTCACCAAGTAACAACGTATAACATAATCTAACTCGACGATCCTCCCCTCGTCACCCTGTGGGAAAGCGATCACCGGGTTGTATCTGGAACTTGTCCGGGTGTGTTTTATTAAGTATCTGGAACCTGTCTCCTAGGTGGTCGCAACTTGCCCTGTCGCTCCGCCACAAAGTAACCATCAATGGGCTGCCGAGAACCCAGGCCCACCACTACCTGTGTGGAACCACCTGCCCCTTCAGCCCCCATCTCCGAATCATCATCAAGAGTCTGTAATAGTATAGTATATACCCGTGATCACATCCCGAAGTGATCACGGCCCGATAGTATAGCATGGCAGACGGACAAGAATGAAGGGCCACTGATGGAATACTAGCATCCTATACTAAGCATTAGGATAGCAGGTAAAGGTATCAACAGTTGTAGCAACAATGACAAGCTATGCAACAGAATAGGAGCTATCGAATCAACAATAGTAGCAAACCTAATGCAAGGATAAGAGAGAGGAGAATGGGCGATATCTGGTGAACAGGGTGGGAGGCTTGCCTGGTTGCTCTGGCAAGAAGGAGGGGTCGTCGTCGACGCAGTCGATCACAGTGGCACCGTCAGCAGTCTCAGTCCCGATGTCTATCGGAGAGAAGAGGAGGGAGAAACAATAAATATAAAGCAAACATCGCACCACAAAGCATAACAGGGCAAAACGCGGTGCTACGTGTGACCTGACGCGGTAGGAGGTGATACCGACGAAGGGGGGAAACATCCGGGAAAGTATTCCCGGTGTTTGACGTTTTCGGACAGATGAACCGGAGGTGAAAAGTTGTAGGTTCTCTATGCTAGGGACGTGTGGTTGACAAACGGACCGCGTATTCGGATTCGTATGGAAATTCTGAGCAACTTTCATATATAAATTATTTTCATATGAATTACGGATTAATTTATATTAATTCTTAGAGTTTTAAATTATTTTCTAGAATTTATAGAATTAATTTAATTCTAAAAAACATTAATGACATCAACATGACGTCATCAGTCAACTAATCAGTTGATTGGTCAAACTGGCATGTGGGGTCCGCATGTCATTGACTATTTAGCTAATTAGATGATTAGGTTTAATTAACATGGTTAATTAGATTAATTTAAAAGTATTAATTAAGTTAATTAATTAATTAATTAATATTTTATTATGTATGCATTTATTTATTATTATTTTCAATCTTTTTTTAATTTCCTAGGGGTGGGCCCTGGCTGTCAATGGGCGAGGGCCCGTAGCGGTTCGGGCGTAATGGGGCGGGGCGGGCGCCGGGCGTGCGGTGATGCGGGCGCTCGCCCGATCGGGCGCGCTAGGAAGCCGTCGCGGCACCGGCGGGCGCAGAGCACTGCGCAGGGGGCGTCGGCGGTCGGGGCGACACAGGCGAGGGGCGCCGGCGGCGGAGGTGCCAGGCGAGCGGGCGCGCCGGCGCGGCGATGCGGGCTACGGCGAGCGGCCAGCGCTGGGAAGGCGGAGCGCGGCGAGTGCAGGACATGGCGCGGGGCGTGGCGACCATGGCCAAGCGCGCGTAGGAGAGGCCGCGGTCGGCAGCAGCTACAGCAGTACACGTGGTGGCGGGCACGGCCTTGACGCGACGGGTGCAGAGGCAAGAGCGGCAGTACGCAACGAGCGATGTACAACGGCTTGCATGAGAGGGGAGGGCTTGGCTGGCGGGAGCTCGGTGCGCGATGAGCGGAGCATGGCGGGTGTATAGACGGCGGTGAGCGCGGGCTGCGACCACAACAAGGTAGGGCGCGAGCGGTCAGAGGGGATACAAGGAGGGGGAGAAGGGGATTCAGACGAGGGGGCCTCACCGGGCCCTGTAGTTGTGCAAAGGCGAGCCCGGGAAGGTGTCGGGGAGGCGCCGGAGCAGCGAGACGAGATGACGAGGTGGTGCGGAGCACGGCGACCATGAACGCCGAGGTCTTCGGGCCGCGGTGGTGGTCGGCGACGGCAGATGGCGTCGGGTGGCGCGGTGGCCTCGGGCGCGGATGCAAGGTGGAGGTTGGCGACGGGGCAGTTTGGCAAGCCAGTGGCGGAGCTCAGTGGCGGGCGCGGGCTCGGGCGCCAGCGTGGTTGAGCCCACGATCCAGATCGGATCGGGAGGGGGAGAGGGAGAGGCGACGTTGGGGAGGGGGAGTGGGCGAGTGGGTAGCTAGGGTTTCGGCATCAGGGGGTTATGGGGTTGGGGATGGGCCGGCCTGGCATGTGTCTGGGCCGAGGGGGGGCCTTGGGTTTCCTTTCCTCTTATTTTTGTTTTTAGTTTCCTTACCTTTTCCTTTATTTATTCTTTTATGTTTTCATTTATAGTTTCTTATATTTTAGTCTTATTAAATATCAATTTAGCACCGAAATTAGTATCAACAATATAGGCCACTTCCAAACTTAGCTTGTAGCCAATATATATTAGTTTAATATTTTCATAATTTCAAAAGCAATTAAATTATTATTTTAGCCACGACTTTTAATTATTATAGTGCATTTAAACTCCTTATAAAAGTGTGATTTCTCCACCAATATTTCATATGATTTATTTGTCACATTTAGAACATTTTAGTTTTGACGTTTGAAAACTTTTATTGGTTGCTTGATTTTGAATTTGAATTCGAACCGGTTTCGAACTAACACAAGATTATCAATAGTAATTGCGATGACGTGTCGTCATTAGCAGAGGGTTACTGTAGCTTAACTATCCGGGCGTCACAATTCTCCTCCACTACAAGAAATCTCTGTTGGGGAACGTAGCAGAAATCAAAAAAAATTCTACGCTTCACCAAGATCAATCTATGGAGTCATCTAGCAACGAGGGAGAGGGGAGTGCATCTACATACCCTTGTACATAGCGAGGATGATGGAGTCGTACTCGTCGTGATCCAAATCACCGATGATCCTAGCGCCGAACGGACGACACCTCCGCGTTCAACACACGTACGGAGCAGCGACGTCTCCTCCTTCTTGATCCAGCAAGGGGGGAGGAGAGGTTGATGGAGATCCAGCAGCACGACGGCGTGGTGGTGGATGCAGCGGTATTCCAGCAGGGCTTCGCCAAGCAGCACTGGAGGAGGAAGGGGTGTCACGGGGGGG
>LR738711.1:98641356-98670698 GCA_902687465.1 Secale cereale | reverse complement strand
GGGGGGGGAAGTGCTGGCAGCGAAAACCTAACGAGTCTTATCGGTCTTGACCACCCTTTCGAAGAGGTTGACCCCTTTTGTTGATGTCTTCATTTGCTCTACTTCAAGTCATCGTGGTTAGATCGTCATCCTTTCTTCGGGATCTCCATCGTCCTACGAACGCGACCAGGGGGAAAAACTCCGGAAGAACGCATCTCCACAAAGCTGGGCATCTGACGGTGAACTCAATGGGAAATGCACGAGGTACCCCACGAGTTGTATTTCAGTTAATTTGTTGAGTGCAATATACGTTGGTACCAAAATTTTAATTGGGTAGGCAATCATTCGATGCCTAGACAAAAGCTGGAATAGGGGCTTGAACAATGGGAATAACATGATGTTTGATTCCAGGATGAATAATGGTATAGAATTTAGCTCGTGAATCACATACGAAGCCCGATGCAGAAGATGCATTAGAATCCGGGTTGTAAAGAAGAGTCAGGTTTCGATCCAGTGGACCTATGGGTTATGGGCCCACCATGTGGGTTGAAAATAGGAAGGGTGGTGACATCTTGCACAGCCGCGACCGGGATGCATGTTAGTGGATAGCTTGTTAGCTATGTCGGCAACAATGTCGGTACCAAGGACGGGGAACAAAGAGAACCATTTTCTTGCTCGTTGAACGAGGCGGACCAATAGGCAAAGTTCTCATCCATCGGTGGTTACCGGAATGTTATGAACAATAGTAACAGGTTCTTACTGATAGAGTTGCACACCAAGTTGTTTACATAAGCAGAAAATTATTATTGCTTAGATTATATGTAGATCAAAGAAAGGTTAAACAAACAAATGGAAAGGAAAATTGTGATTACACACAATTATTAGGAGTATATCCTTCCCATGGACAAGCAGAACACAACATACATGGTAGGAGAGCAAGTACCCAACCATTCAGATAAAGAGGCAATGATTAATCAAGATGTTACCCATACAACGGTGTTTGGATAACTAACCAAAAAACATTTAGCATCGCACCTCCAATGTTCTTGGTTATGAGCGGGGTATCATAGTCATGCTTCGAGGTAGCAATGATATGGTGTTTCAATCAAGGACCAAACTTTGGATACACAAATGATCCATCTGGAGCAACTTATAAATAAGTCGTATAATTTCCTCCTGGAAGAATGGTTATCCTTGGGAAAGAAATTATAATGATAGGTCCTCCAGCCAGGGGTGCTAGGCATGACATCATATTACCGGGTCATCAAAGGAACAATATTATAACTCCTGGAAAGTTGTCCCAACCATCATATCTGACCAAGATACAGATCCGATTGGTGTCATGATACCTTAGACTCAGGATGTCCGAGAAGAAAAGGTGCAACACAACTCGACGAAATGACATTGCAAGATTCTCGGAAAATGAACTATGGGAGCGGGTTCCCGAAACAATAGTTCATCATTAAACCAAGGAGAGGATGAGGAGGTGGCAGATGAGCTCAGCGACAATTCATTGAGAATTCCAAACGGATCGATTTCCACAATAACGTGAACAAGAAAATGACACTTGTCAATTCAAATGATATAATGTTGTATGCTCGAAGAAACATACACCATTAATCATTAGTTGAAAGGTGTGCCCATAATATGACCTTAGGTAGCAAGATCAATGTTAGAGTGACGATTCAATAACCAACAGTCTAAGAACGAACTGTGGATCGTTAACTTCAAAGCAATAGGGTTGCTAGAAATACAGAACTCAAGCAGCATTGTTAGCATATTGGTATCCCGGTTAAAAACAACACGGGGACCAAGGAAGAATGGTGATGGTGAGAAGTATCATCATACCGAGAATTTCTAAGAGGTGGAGCAATCCCCACAACATTCTTGACATAAAGGACAGTAATACTTCAAGGCAGAACACAACACTAGCTGGGGAGCAAGTGGTATTCATAAAGTAGACATGTACGCGATGAAACGAAGTCAAGGGTGTTATCGATGATAATAAAAATCATCGAGGGCAAGGAGGTTATTTCTCATCATGATCACATTTGACATCTCGAAAGAAGTCAAAGTGTCGAAGGTGATCCGACACATTTGCCGGGAGGTTTCAAGAGGATGTAATCAAATAACAACGGCAACAAGCAAGGGAATGACGAAGTGGCAAGTTATAGGATCAATATATAAGATGCAAGCTCGGAACCAAAGTTGCCTTTCAAGACAAGCAACATGATGTTGAAAGCTCGACGTAAGTCGTGCTCACACACTGAAGAATTCGTGCACCAGAGAAGGCCGAGGTAGCACAGTCAAGGATAGCAAGACCAGGATGCGGCCGATAGTCTAGGAATGACCAGACTGAGTTCATAATTTCCCAGTAAAATTACTATGGGTATTTGATTTGTAGTGCAGAATAATTTCACTAGTCGGTTTCCTCGGTTGACAACAACCCAGAACCTGTAGAGAGATTACGACGAGGAAAGACATTACTCCAACAAAGATAGTAAGATGTGGTGCAATGGCAAGACATCTTCGAGATACCAGGGGGTAATACTCAAAGGTAGAACATGATAGAAGTAGAACCGGGTCATTGACCTATGACAGTAGATACTTCAACCTTGCCAAAAATAGACGAGGCACTGGAATGAATTCCCGTCGGATATATCAGATCAGGACAGCATGGTCGGAACCATAACTGTAAGGAATCAATTCAAGAATACTGAAATAATCATACAGCTGGATAATCATTTTGCAAGAAGCTTCCGAGACGGTCTACATCATATTCATGGGCATGAACACAAAGTTCAAGGTCGACTCCCACTTCTTTAATGCATATCATTTCATTCACCTCTCGCTTTGATAAAACTATACTGTTGGGATTTTTATCTAGTAGAACACCAGAAGAGTATGACTTGTGAAAACTTTCAGGTTCTCACAGATTAGGGGAAGGCATAGGTTCAACCCATCGGGCATCTTAGTAACATATACCACAAGTTTCAAAAGTAAAAACACAAGCTCGAAAGCAGAGCATGGTTGGCCAAGCAGAGGATACAATTTACCAAAGGCATTATGTATCACGGGGAGAACTCAAGGTTTTGATATGTCGGAATGGTCGGATAATAATCCACAACAGGATCTGGCGGACCGCAAGGAATGAGATGTGAGTATTGATACTCAACCAGAAGAAGAAATAATTAAAGGAGATCAGATTATAGAAACAACCGACTAATTCAACCAAATGCAAAGGAATTATGTTTTCTGAATCAAGAGATCAGAAACAAACGCTCTGATCAAGGATGGATAAGTTGAATATGCTTAGGGATACAATCGATGGCAATTTGATTGGTCGAGATCCAACCAGGTTTAAAATGATGTCTGCGTCGGAAGGATGAATTCTAGGATCTGATTGGGGATTGCGAGCATCCGCAACATTTTGAATCAACGGACTCGAAATGATAGTGACAAGGATGGCAATAAGATTGCCAGACTTATGGGATTAACCATATTGCATGCAAGCAAGAATTTCAAGATAAATATGTTGTTGAGGATTTTCTAAAGCTCGAATAGGATTTCGAAGACTTTAGTGAAACATATGAACAACCGGGGAGAAACAAATCCTCGGTATGTGTGAGGATTAATTTTAGGTGTATTCAGGCGACAAGGAACCGCAAGGCAGTAGGCACAAAGGATTCTCGAAACAACGACCAGTATTTCGGGGTATCTTGTAAGAACAAGACCAACTGGGGATGAATGTAAGAATGACAACTGCATTTAGCTATCCATAAGAGTTGACGATGGAAGGGGAATTGCAATGCGGTGAACACAAGTTCTCGGGATAACAACAGAGAGTATCTTCAGGGTATTCTGGTGAAGCAGTCGATCATCTGGAATGAGGGGCTCTCCGGGCGAAAGTATTTCCGAGAACCTAAAGTTAGGTTTTAGCAAAATCATTTAACCCGAATAGGAGAGAGATAAGAATCCCAGAGTATAGGCAAGGAATAAAAGATCCTAATACCACCCATTGGTGTTGTGGGCCCGTAAGCCACACAACAAGTTAGTAAATTTGTTTTTCAAAGACTAGACTCAACTTCGCCCAAGGAGTTTGGAAGGGGGATTCCTACAGGCAGTCGGCTCTGATACCAACTTGTGACGCCCCCGGTTTGACTGTACACTAATCATGCACGCAAATGTGTACGACCAAGATCAGTGACTCACTGGAAGATATCATAACACAACTCTAGACACAAATTAAAATAATACAAGCTTTATATTACAAGCCAGGGGCCTCGAGGGCTCGAATACATAGCTCGAAAACACAAGAGTCAGCGGAAGCAATAATATCTGAGTACAGACATAAGTTAAACAAGTTTGCCTTAAGAAGGCTAACACAAATGTAAAAACGATCGAAAAGGCAAGGCCTCCTGCCTGGGACCTTCTAACTACTCCTCGAAGCCGAACTTCATGTAGAAACATCCTCGGGATCCTCTGGGTCAAGAAGTGACAAAAAAGGGGAATGGGAGAGCAAAGCAACCATGAGTACTCATCCAAAGTACTCGCAAGCAAGGATGTACACTACATATGCAATGATATCTGTGTAAAGGGGTAATATATGTGGGTTAAACTGCAGAATGCCAGAATAAGAGGGGGATAGCTAATCCAATCGAAGACTACGCTTCTGGCAGCCTCCATCTTGCAGCAGTAGATGAGAGTAGCTGGAAAGTATCAAGTATCCTCGCTTCTCGCAGCCTCCCTCTTGCAGCAGTAGAATTGAATAGATGGTAAGTTCACCAAGTAACAACGTATAGCATAATCCTACTCGGCGATCCTCCCCTCGTTGCCCTGTGGGAAAGAGATCACCGGGTTGTATCTGAAACTTGTATGGGTGTGTTTTATTAAGTATCCAGTTCTAGTTGTCATGAGGTCAGAGTACAACTCCGGGTCGTCCTTTAATCGAGGGACACGGCTATTCGAATAGATTAACTTCCCTGCAGGTGTGCACCACATAACCCAGCATGCTCGATCCCATTTGACCGGACACACTTTCCTGGGTCATGTCCCGCCTCGGAAGATCAACATGTCGCAGCCCTACCTAAGCACAGTAGAGAGGTCAGCACCCCGGTCTAAGTCCTAAGCGCACAGGGGTCTGGGCCCATCGCCCAATGCACACCTGCGCGTTGCGAGGGCGGCCGGTAAGCAGACCTAGCCGCTCCTAATACCAGAGCGGCGTTCCAGTCCAATCCGGCGCGCGCCGCTAAGTCGCTGACGTCAAGAAGGCTTCGGCTGATACCACGACGTCGAGTGCCCATAACTATTCCCACGTAGCTGGTTAGTGCGTATATGCCAATGGCCAGACTCAGATCAAATATCAAGATCTCGTTAAACGTGTTATTATGAAATAACCGCGGACAACGACCGGGGCCAGGACCACCTGTCTCCTAGGTGGTCGCAACCTGCCCTGTTGCTCCGCCACAAAGTAACCATCGAGGGGCTGCCGGGAACCCAGGCCCACCACTATCTGTGTGGAACCACCTGCCCCTTCAGCCCCCATCTCCGAATCATCATCAAGAGTATGTAATAGTATAGTATATACCCGTGATCACATCCTGAAGTGATCACGGCCCGATACTATAGCATGGCAGACGGACAAGAATGAAGAGTCACTGATGGAATACTAGCATCCTATACTAAGCATTAGGATAGCAGGTAAATGTATCAACAGTTGTAGCAACAATGACATGCTATGCAACAGAATAGGAGCTATCGAATCAACAACAGTAGCAAACCTAATGCAAGAATAAGAGAGAGGAGAATGGGCGATATCTGGTGATCAGGGGGGGCTTGCCTGGTTGCTCTGGCAAGAAGGAGGGGTCGTCATCGACGCAGTCGATCACAGTGGCACCGCCAACAATCTCAGTCCCGATGTCTATCGAAGAGAAGAGGGGGGAGAAACAATAAATATAAAGCAAACATCGCACCACAAAGCATAACATGGCAAAACGCGGTGCTACGTGTGACCTAACACGGTAGGAGGTGATACCGACGAAGGAGGGAAAATATCCGGGAAAGTATTCCCGGTGTTTGACATTTTCGGACAGATGAATCAGAGGTGAAAAGTTATAGGTTCGCTATGCTAGGGACGTGTGGTTGACAAACGGACCGCGTATTCGGATTCGTATGGAAATTCTGAGCAACTTTCATATATAAATTATTTTCATCCGAATTACAAATTAATTTATATTAATTCTTAGAGTTTTAAATCATTTTCTAGAATTTACAGAATTAATTTAATTCTAAAAAACATTAACGATGTCAGCATGACATCATTAGTCAACTAGTCAGTTGATTGGTCAAACTAACATGTGGGGTCCGCATGTCATTGACTGTTTAGCAAATTAGATGATTAGGTTTAATTAACATGGTTAATTAGATTAATTTAACAATATTAAGTAAGTTAATTAAATATTTAATTAATATTTATTATTTATTTATTATTATTTTTAATCTTTTTTTTAAAGTTCCTAGGGGTGGGCCCCGGCTGTCATTGGGCCAGGGCCCGTAGCGGTTTGGGCGTAATTGGGCGGGGCGGGCGCCGGCATGCGGTGATGCGGGCGCTCGCCCGATCGGGTGCGCTAGGAAGCCGTTGCAGCACCGGCGCTGGGCGCCGTGTTCGCCGGCGGGCGCAGAGCACTGCGCAGGGGGCAGCGGCGGTCGGGGCGACGCGGGCGAGGGGCGCCGGCGGCGGAGGTGCAAGGCGAGCGGGCGCGCCGGCGCGACGATGCGGGCCGCGGCGAGCGGCCAACGCTGGGAAGGTGGAGCGCGGCGAGTGCATGACATGGCGTGGGGCGTGGCGACCATGGCCAAGCGCGCGTAGGAGAGGCCGCGGCAGACAGCAACTACAGCAGTACACGGGGTGGCGGGCACGGCCTTGACTCGACGGGCGCGGAGGCAAGAGCGGCAGTACGTAGCGAGCGACGTACAACGGCTTGCAGGCGAGGGGAGGGCTTGGCTAGCGGTAGCTCGGAGCGCGACGAGCGGAGCGACAACGGTGAGCGCGGGCTGCGACCACGGCAAGGTAGGGCGCGGGCGGTCTGAGGGGATACAAGGAGGGGGAGAAGGGGAATCAGACGAGGGGGGCCTCACCGAGCCCTGTAGTTGTGCAAAGGCGAGCTTGGGGAGGTGTCGGGGAGGCGCCGGAGCAGCGAGACGAGACGACGAGGTGGTGCGGAGCACGGCGACGGTGAACGCCGAGGTCTTCGGGCCGCAGTGGTGGTCGGCGACGGCAGATGCCGTCGGGTGGCGCGGTGGCCTCGGGCGCGGATGCGAGGTGGAGGTTAACGACGGGGTAGTCTGGCGAGCGAGTGGCGGAGCTCAGTGGCGGGGCGCGGGCTCGGGCGCCAGTGTGGTTGAGCCCCATATCCAGATCGGATCGGGAGGGGGAGAGGGAGAGGCGACGTTGGGGGGGAGTGGGCGAGTGGATAGCTAGGGTTTCGGCATCAGGGGGTTATGGGGGTGGGGATGGGCCGGCCTGGCATGTGTCTGGGCCGAGGGGGGGCCTTGGGTTTCCTTTCCTTTTATTTTTTTAGTTTCCTTACCTTTTCCTTTATTTATTCTTTTCTGTTTTCATTTATAGTTTCTTTTATTTTAGTCTTATTAAATACCAAGTTAGCACATAAATTGGTATCAACAATATAGGCCACTGCCAAACCTAGTTTGTAGCCAATATATATTAGTTTAATATTTTCATAATTACAAAAGCAATTAAATTATTATTTTAGCCACGACTTTTAATTATTATTGTGCATTTAAACTCCTTATAAAAGTGTGGTTTCTCCACCAATATTTCATATGATTTATTTGTCACATTGAGAACATTTTAGTTTTGACGTTTGAAAACTTTTATTAGTTGCTTGATTTTGAATTTGAATTCGAACCGATTTCGAACTAACACAAGATTATCAACAGTAATTGCGGTGATGTGTCGTCATTAGCAGAGGGTTACTGTAGCTTAACTATCCGGGCGTCACAGTGGCCCACTTGGTACCATAGTACGCCCGGGGGGTAGGCGCGCCCTGGTACCCAGTGGGGCCCATGAGCGTCCGTCTAACCTAATTTTGCATCTATGAATTCTCAAAAATAGGGAAACCAATAAAGAGCCACACGAAATACTTTTTCCGCCGCCGGAAGTTTCTGTTCTCGAGAGATCCCATCTGAAGACCTTTTCTGGCACTCCGCGGAGGGGGAATCAACCACGGAGGGGCTCTACATCAACCTTGATGCCCTTACGTGTGAGTAGTTCACCACAGACCTATGTATCCATAGCTAGTGGATAGATGGCTTCTTCTCTCTCTTTGATCTCAATACAATATTCTTCTTGATGTTCTTGGAGATTTATTCAATGTAATCACTTTTTGGGGTGTGTTTGTTCGGATCCGATGAATTGTGAGTTTACGATCAGATTATCTATGAATATTATTTGAGTCTTCTCTGAACTTTTTTATGTATGATTATGATATCTTTGTATTTCTCTCCAATCTATTGATTTGGTTTGGCCAACTAGATTATTTTTTCTTGCAATGGGAGAGGTGCTTTGCGATGGGTTCAATCTTACAATGATCTATACCCCAGTGACAGAATGAGACAAGACACATATTTGTATAGTTTTCATTAAGGATAAAAAGATGGGGTTTATTCATGTGTGAGTTTACTTCGTCTACATCATGCCATCTTACTTAAGGCGTTACTCCGTTCTTTATAAACTTAATACTCTAAATGCATACTGGATAGTGGTCGATGTGTGAAGTAATAGTAGTAGATGCAGACAGGAGTCGATCTACTTGTCTCAGACATGATGTCTATACGTATGATCATTGCCTTGGATATCATCATGATTATTCATTTTTTTATAAATTGCCCAACAATAATTTGTTTATCCACCGCATGCTATTTTCAAGAGAGAAGCCTTTATTGAAAACTATGGCCCCATGATCTATTATCATATATAAAATATCAAATATATCTTGCTGCAATTTATTTTATGTTTTTTCTATCTATCTATCAGTACGAGATTTAATCCTTGCAATTAACTATCGAGTGATTGACAACCCCTTGTTTGTGTTGGGTGCAAGTATATTTTATGTCTAGGTGCTGTTAACGAGGTGTTGCTTGATTCTCCTACTGGATTGATAACGTTGGTTAATAAATGAGGGAAATAACTTATCTGTACTGCATCATCCTCTTCTCTTCGAGGAATTCCCAACACAGCTCACAAGTAGCACCTTGCGATTCATATTTCCCGAATCACGCCAACGGTTTTCGAACAAAGATCTTCCAAGAAATTGTGTTACTAATTTCCTTCAATTGTTTAACAGTTGTCTTGAAGTACATGAGATCCAACATCCATCATCCCGAGGTACCTCGTCTCCAGTTTCCTCGGTCCTTCAACTTATGGTTCCTTGGGTACTGCCCACGCAGGATACACGAAAGGCTTCCGGCCCTGAAAATAATATACAAGCAAGGAATTATAATCGGTCAAGTAGTAAACATCATCATGTTACTACAAAATGGCACCATAACACACAAGATATGTCATTACCTCGTACATACGTCTTATCCTACGCTCCTTGCTGCTCTCCTGTAAAATGGGGAAGGGAGACATACATGTAAGTAAAACAACAAGCTTGTTAAATGTACACTATACAGAAGTAAATCAGCATACATCTTCTTCGGAGTCACTCCATACTGCGGGAACGCAACATAGCTCATTTGCACTCACATGACCACCAGCGTATGCATCCGCTTTGTTGGGGGTGCTTCACATCATTTACACAACCACCACATTGACCTTTAGTAAAAAAAAAGGAGGATGAGAGGGTTAGCTGCAATCTAACTGCCAAATAGACACACATAGTTATAGCTGAATAAGTCAATGCAGAGAAAACAAGTGCCTATGCAACTATTACGGATGCACAAGCTTGAGATATTCCAAATGTAAAGCTCAAAACATAATGTAAGAACATGAGGAAAACACAACACAAAAGTCAAACAAACACGTCAATGTAATACATATGAAGCCAGAAACACATATAAAATTATACTCCGTTTCTTTTTAGTCTGCATATAAAATTTGGTCAAAGTCAAACTTTGGTAACTTTAACTAAGTTTATAAAATAATATATCATGATTCACAATATGAAATCAATATTGTTAGATGCATCATGAAATTAATTTTTATACCATACAACTTTAGTATTCTAAATGTTGATATTTTTTCTACAAAGTTGATCAAACTTTACAAAGTTTGACTTTGACCAAATCTTATATGCAGACTAAAAAGAAATGGAGGGAGTATATCTAACATATATGCTCTAGTCAATGCAACCCATAGACTGTATTTCAACAATATCTAATTTAAGGCAAGGGTATAGTATTACCATCATCAGTAGGTTCAAGCATGCAAAAACAGTTGACTGCCCATTCTCCATCACTTCCTTTTTGTTTTATATTTTTTATTTCGACAAAAAATAGTTTGTCGAACAGGCGGCCCAAACCATCGGCTTCTTTAGTCTTTGCAGTGAAATTCATATGGCGGTACCAATCCTCCTTCTCACGAAATGAACAATGGTGCACAAGATCCTTGAGTTCATATGCAAGATCCTGCAACAAGAAACATAAGTAGATCCGATGAGCAACTACTACATGGAAAGTGCTATCTTGGTAGCAGGACAAGGACTGAAGGGCGTGTGGGAAGGGCAATGAGCGAACCCCGAAAAGATTATGCTTCTCGTTATACTGGTCCACCATGGCGCAGACCAATCTGCAAATGTGTTCATGGCCTTTCTGAAATATATATGACTTCGTACGCCTCTTCCGTGTGCCATCGGGCCAGTAAAGACACTGTCGTATACCCATCTCCTGCAGAGAAACACCCGCTTGCTCCATGCACCTAGATTAGATAAGAAATTTTCCAGAGGATTTTATTAGATTGTACGTACTTCATCAGAAGTGAAGAATATTATAACAAAAAAAAAAGAGATATGAAGGGATAAAAAAATTCTAGAACAAAGTCGAGACATTTACATTTTTTTAACCCGGCGGGCACGAAGATGCTGATCAATGGCATTCTCTGCTTGTTGCATGCTCTGGAACGGGCCGCCCAGGTCAGGATACGTGTGGAACGATCCTCCACGATCGACCCTGATGTAAAATTCCATGCCCCAATCATGCCGTATATGGGCCAAAATGGATGGACACGTCGACGAAGCAGCGTCCTCCATTGTTGCAGTGTCGAGCAGGCCCTTCGAGGACGAGTCACCTGGCTGGTCACCTGGTTGTTGCATCGCGGCGGCGCCATCATCGCGCCTGAAGTGGAACAAGCAGATGATGGACTCGTTGAGTAGAGAACACAATCTAGGCAAACATGATAGGAAAGAAAATAACTTTTGTGCTCCGATCCGAAGCATACCGATAGGGGAGGGGGCGGCGCAGGGCAACACATGCCGCCTCGACGAATTCCTCGACGCTTCCGAACCGCGCGGCGGGGGGAACGGGGCACTCCGTGCCGTAGTAGTATTTCCCGTCGGTGTCCCGGTCGACGAAGATGAGCGGCCCTGCGCCGGAGGAGGCGGTGGCCGTGAGTCGTCCGCCCTGGATCGCGGGCATGCGCGGGTAAGGGTTGCTCTTGGTGTGGTTCCCGCCAGGTCCGTGGATGGAGACTCGCCTTCTCACCGTCGTCAACGGGAAGCATGAGGTGCACCGGCGTCTGCTCCGGGATCAGCGAGAGCCGCCAGCTGCCGTCGCCGGCGACGGACAGTGGCTCGCTGATGCCGAAGGGGGCTGGGGGCGGGATCATCGGTATGTGTTACGTACTCTGTTTGGGAGGGGTATCGATTGAAGCCGAACGAACCATGAGGTTCGGGCGGTTCGTCTAGAGTTTGACGAGACTAGGAAGGAGAGGAAATCTAGTCGGTGTCGGGATCTCCTTTTTCCGCGCGTTACATGGCGGACAACGTGCAACCGCGTTAGGGCATCTCCAACAACCCGAAAAAACCTTCCGCATCCATTCACGGACATTAATGCGGAAGATAGCCATAGTATATATTTCAAACTATTTTTCAAAAAATCGAATGAAATTCATGTGAACACAGCCGGATTTTGTACAAATATGACGGATTTCATATACACACGATGGATTTAACTATTCGAACATTTAGAAAAAAAACGCCTTTCCCTATGATGGCGGCGGCGGGGCAGTTCCCTCACCCCCCCTCGCGCACTGCGCCCCCCACCCCCACCCCCTAGAGATCCGACCTCATTGACGTCCCTCCGACGACAACCCCTCTCCCCTTCGGCGGCTCGGGTGGACACGGTTGATACGTCTTCAACGTATCTACTTTTCCTGACGTGTTTCCTCTTGTTTTGGACTCTAATTTGTATGATTTGAATGAAATTATCTCCGGACTGACGCTGTTTTCAACAGAACTACCATGGTGTTGTTTTTGTGCAGAAATAAAAGTTCTCTGAATGAACCAAAACTTTGCGAGAAATTTTTATACAATAAAAGAAAAATACTGGAGCCAAAAACCACCGGATGGGGGCACCTGGGTGGGCACAAACCATCAGGATGCCCCCTCCTAGCGCGCCCAGGTGGGTTGTCCCCACCTAGTGGCCCCGCTGACCCTGATACCGACGCTATAAAATCCTATATTTTCAGAAAAAAATCAGGGAGAAATAATTATCGCGATTCATGAGACGAAGCCGCCATCACCTCCTGTTCTTCATCGGGAGGCCAGATCTGGAGTCCGTTTGGGTCTCCGGAGAGGGGGGGTCTTCGTTGTTCGTCATCACCAACCCTTCTCCATCGCCAATTCCATGATGCTCCCCACTAGGAGTGAGTAATTCCTTCATAGGCCCGCTGGTCGGTGAGGAGTTGGATGAGATTCATCATGTAATCTAGTTAGTTTTATTAGAGCCGATCCCTAGTATCCACTATGTTCTGAAATTGATGTTGCTATGACTTTGCCATGCTTAATGCTTGTCACTTTGGACCCGGGTGCCATGATTTCAGATCTGAACCGTTTATGTTATCACCATTATATTCATGTTCTAGATCCAATCATGCAAGTTATAGTCACCTAGTACGTGTTATGATCCGGCAACCCCGGAGTGACAATAGCCGGGACCACTCCCGGTGATGACCATAGTTTGAGGAGTTCATGTATTCACCGTGTGTTAATGCTCTGTTCCGATTCTCTATTAAAAGGATGCCTTAATATCCCTTAGTTTACAATATGGACCCCGCTGCCACGGGAGGGTAGGACAAAACATGTCATGCAAGTTCTTTCCATAAGCATGTATGACTATTTATGGAATACATGGCTACATTATATTTATGAACTGGAACTAGTGTCGTATCGCCCTAGTTTATGACTGTCACATGATGAATATCATCCAACAAATTACTGATCCAATGCCTGCGAATTTATCCTATATTATTTTTGCTAAGCCACTACTGCTTTCGTTACCGCTGCACTTGCTACAAAACTATTGTTGTCACTGTTACCGTTACTATTGCTGCTACCACTATTATCAAAACTATCATGTTACTGTGCTACTGATCACTTTACTACAGATATTTAATCTCCAGGTGTGGTTGAATTGACAACTCAACTGCTAATACTTACAAATATTCTTTGGCTCCCCTCATGTCGAATCTATAAATTTGGATTGAATACTCTACCCATGAAAATTGTTGTGATCCCCTATACTTGTGGGTTATCAAGACCTTTTTTCTGGTGCCGTTGCCGGGGAGCAGAGCTATATTTGTTGAGTCACTTGGGATTATTATCAATTTATCACTATGAAGAATCTGAAGGATGCTAAAACTAATATTTTTCCCTCTAAGATGAGGGGAGGTAAGGAACTGCCATCCAGTTCTGCTTTAGATTCACCTTCTTTTATAAGTAAACTTGCAACACCATCACATGCTATTAATCCTGATATGTCGCAAGTTATTGATGATTCTACTTCTGCTATGAATGATACTTATGATGATGCTAGTACCTTGCATGATGATGATGTGCCACTTGGTGAATTTCTTGATGAACAAATTACTAGAGTAAGACAACATGATATTGTTGAATCTGATGATGAGCTTGAAAGTGAAAACTTTGAAACACCTGCTAGAACTAGCCTTTCTAGATATGAATTGCCTAAGGTACCTGAAGGTTATGTTATGAATGAGTAAACAACTAGAGATATTCTTGCTTGTAAGGATAGAGATGATATAGAGAAATTATTATGCAAGTATAAAGAAAAGTCTCTGAATGCTAGAATGAAATGTGATCCTAAGTTTGCTACCTCACCTATCTTTATTGATGATAATGATTATGAATTCTCTGTTGACCTAGAGTTAATCACTTTGATCGAATATGATCCTTTCCATGGATATGAAACTGGAACTATTGTGGCACTCCTAGCTAAGTTGAATGTGTTGGGGAACGTAGTATTTCAAAAAAATTCCTACGATCACGCAAGATCTATCTACTAGATGCATAGCAACGAGAGGGGAGAGTGTGTCTACGTACCCTCGTAGACCGGGAGCGGAAGCGTCTAGTGACGCGGTTGATGTAGTCGAACTTCTTCGCGATCCAACCGATCAAGCACCGAACGTACGGAGCCTCCGCGTTCAGCACACGTTCAGCTTGATGACGTCCCACGAGCTCTTGATCCAGTAGAACCTCGCGGGAGAGTTTCGTCAGCACGACGGCGTGGTGACGGAGATGATGAAGCTACGGCGCAGGGCTTCGCCTAAGCACTGCAACGATATGACCGAGGCGTGTTTCTGTGGAGAGGGGCACCACACACGGTTGGGAGAGATCAACTGATCAACTTGTGTGTCTATGGGGTGCCTCTACCCTCGTATATAAAGGAGGAGGGGAGGGGAGGGGCCGACCCTCTCTATGGCGCGCCCTAGGGAGTCCTACTCCCACCGGGAGTAGGATTCCCCCCTTTCCCTAGTAGGAGTAGTAGAAGAAGGAAGGAGGAGAAGGAGAAGAAGGAAAGGGGGGTCGGCCCCCTTCCCAATTCAGATTGGGATAGTGGGGGGCGTGCCCCCACCTTGGCCGCCTACTCTCCCTTTCCCCTATGGCCCATTAAGGCCCATTAACTCCCCGGGGGGTTCCGGTAACCCCTCGGTACTCCGATATATGCCCAAAATCTCCCGGAACCCTTCCGGTGTCCAAACATAGTCGTCCAATATATCGATCTTTATGTCTCGGACATTCCGGGACTCCTCGTCATGTCCGTGATCTCATCCGGGACTCCGAACTACCTTTAGTACATCAAAACTCATAAACTCATAATACCGATCGTCATCAAACGTTAAGCGTGCGGACTCTACGGGTTCGAGAACTATGTAGACATGACCGAGACTCATCTCCGGTCAATAACCAATAACAGAACTTGGATACTCATATTGTATCCTACATATTCTACGAAGATCTTTATCGGTCAAACCGCATAACAACATACTTTGTTCCCTTTGTCATTGGTATGTTACTTGCTCGAGATTCGGTTGTCGGTATCTCAATACCTAGTTCAATCTCATTACCTGCAAGTCTCTTTACTCGTTCCGTAATACATCATCTCGTGACTAACTCATTAGTCATTTGCTTGCAAGGCTTATTATGATGTGTATTATCGAGAGGGCCCAGAGATACCTCTCCGACACTCGGAGTGACAAATCCTATTCTTGATCTATGCCAACACCACGAATACTTTCGGAGACACCTGTAGAGCATCTTTATAATCACTCAGTTATGTTGTGATTTTTGATAGCACACAAGGTGTTCCTCCGGTATACGGGAGTTGCATAATCTCATAGTCATAGGAACATGTATAAGTCATGAAGAAAGCAATAGCAGTAAAACTAAACGATCATAGTGCTAAGCTAACGGATGGGTCTTGTCCATCACATCATTCTCCTAATGATGTGATCTCGTTGATCAAATGACAACTCATGTCTATGGTTAGGAAACATAACCATCTTTGATCAATGAGCTAGTCTAGTAGAGGCATACTAGGGACATAATGTTTTGTCTATGTATTCACACATGTACTAAGTTTCCGGTTATTACAATTCTAGCATGAATAAAAGACATTTATCATGATATAAGGAAATACAAATAACATCTTTATTATTGCCTCTAGGGCATATTTCCTTTAGTCTCCCACTTGAACTAGAGTCAATAATCTAAATAACAAAGTAATGACTCTAACACCCATGGAGTCTTGGTGCTGATCATGTTTTGCCCGTGGAAGAGGCTTAGTCAGCGGGTCTGCAACATTCAGATCCGTATGTATCTTGCAAATTTCTATGTCTCCCTCCTTGACTTGATCGCAGATGGAATTGAAGCGTCTTTTGATGTGCTTTGTTCTCTTGTGAAACATGGATTCCTTCGCCAAGGCTATTGCTCCAGTGTTGTCACACGTAGATCCCGCCACGATGCTTTGCTTGGAACTGCACCAACTGACAGCTTCACCGTTCAACAAAAATACATATCCGGTTTGTGACTTGGAGTCATCCGGATCAGTGTCAAAGCTTGAATTGACGTAACCGTTTATGACGAGCTCTTTGTCACCTCCATATACGAGAAACATATCCTTTGTCCTTTTCAGGTACTTCAGGATGTTCTTGACCGCTGTCCAGTGATCCACTCCTGGATTACTTTGGTACCTCCCAGCTAAACTTATAGCAAGGCACACATCAGGTCTGGTACACAACATTGCATACATGATAGATCCTACGGCTGAGGCATAGGGAATGACTTTCATTTTCTTTCTATCTTCTGAAGTGGTCGGGCATTGAGTCTTACTCAACTTCACACCTTGTAACACAAGCAAGAACCCTTTCTTTGACTGATCCATTTTGAACTTCTTCAAAACTTTATCAAGGTATGTGCTTTGTGAAAGTCCAATTAAGCGTCTTGATCTATCTCTATAGATCTTGATGCCTAATATGTAAGCAGCTTCATCGAGGTCTTTCATTGAAAAATTCTTATTCAAGTATCCTTTTATGCTATCCAGAAATTCTATATCATTTCCAATCAACAATATGTCATCCACATATAATATCAGAAATGCTACAGAGCTCCTTCTCACTTTCTTGTAAATACAAGCTTCTCCAAAAGTCTGTATAAAACCATATGCTTTGATCACCTCATCAAAGCGTATATTCCAACTCCGAGATGCTTGCACCAGTCCATAGATGGATCGCTGGAGCTTGCACAATTTGTTAGCACCTTTTGGATCGACAAAACCTTCTGGTTGCATCATATACAACTCTTCTTTAAGATATCCATTCAGGAATGCAGTTTTGACATCCATTTGCCAGATTTCATAATCATAAAATGCGTCAATTGCTAACATGATTCGGACAGACTTAAGCATCGCTACGGGTGAGAAAGTCTCATCATAGTCAACTCCTTGAACTTGTCGAAAACCTTTCGCAACAAGTCGAGCTTTGCAAACAGTAACATTACCGTCAGCGTCGATCTTCCTCTTGAAGATCAATTTATTTTTGATGGCTTGCCGATCATCGGGCAAGTCAACCAAAGTCCACACTTTGTTCTCATACATGGATCCCATCTCAGATTTCATGGCCTCAAGCCATTTTGCGGAATCTGGGCTCACCATCGCTTCCTCATAGTTCGTAGGTTCATCATGGTCTAGTAACATGACTTCCAGAACTGGGTTGCCGTACCACTCTGGTGCGGAACATACTCTGGTTGATCTACGAAGTTCATCAGAAACTTGATTTGAAGTTTCATGATCATCATCATTAGCTTCCTCACTAATTGGTGTAGGAATCACTGGAACTAGTTTCTATGATGTACTAATTACCTCATCAAGTTCCACTTTCCTCCCACTCACTTCTTTCGAGAGAAACTCCTTCTCTAGAAAGGATCCATTCTTAGCAACGAATATCTTGCCTTCGGATCTGTGATAGAAGGTGTACCCAACAGTCTCCTTTGGGTATCCTATGAAGACACATTTCTCTGACTTGGGTTCGAGCTTATCAGGTTGAAGTTTTTTCACATAAGCACCACAACCCCAAACTTTAAGAAACGACAACTTTGGTTTCTTGCCAAACCACAGTTCATAAGGCGTCGTCTCAACGGGTTTAGATGGTGCCCTATTTAACGTGAATGCAGCTGTCTCTAAAGCATAACCCCAAAACGATAGTGGTAAATCGGTAAGAGACATCATAGACCGCACCATATCTAATAAAGTACGGTTATGACGTTTGGACACACCATTACGTTGTGGTGTTCCGGGTGGCGTGAGTTGTGAAACTATTCCACATTGTTTCAAATGAAGACCAAACTCGTAACTCAAATATTCACCTCCACGATCAGATCGTAGAAACTTTATTTTCTTGTTACGATGATTCTCTACATCACTCTGAAATTCTTTGAACTTTTCAAATGTTTCAGACTTGTGTTTCATCAAGTAGATATACCCATATCTGCTCAAATCATCAGTGAAGGTCAGAAAATAATGATACCCGCCGCGAGCTTCAACACTCATCGGTCCACATACATCAGTATGTATGATTTCCAACAAATTTGTTGCTCGCTCCATTGTTCTGAAGAACGAAGTTTTAGTCATCTTCCCATGAGGCATGGTTCGCAAGCACCAAGTGATTCATAATCAAGTGATTCCAAAAGTCCATCACTATGGAGTTTCTTCATGCGCTTTACACCAATATGACCTAAACGACAGTGTCACAAATAAGTTGCACTATCATTATTAACCTTGCTTCTTTTGGCTTCAATATTATGAATATGTGTATCACTACAATCGAGATCCAACAAGAATTGACCACTCTTCAAGGGTGCATGACCATAAAAGATATTACTCATATAAATATAACAACCATTATTATCAGATTTAAATGAATAACCGTATCGCAATAAACAAGATCCAGATATAATGTTCATGCTTAACGCTGGCACCAAATAACAATTATTCAGGTCTAAAACTAACCCCGAAGGTAGATGTAGAGGTAGCGTGCCGACGGCGATCACATCGACTTTGGAACCATTTCCCACGCGCATCGTCACCTCGTCCTTAGCCAATCTTCGTTTAATCCGTAGTCCCTGTTTCGAGTTACAAATATTAGCAACTGAACCAGTATCAAATACCCAGGTACTACTACGAACATTAGTAAGGTACACATAAATAACATGTATATCACATATACCTTTGTTCACCTTGCCATCCTTCTTATCCGCCAAATACTTGGGGCAGTTCCGCTTCCAGTGTCCAGTCCCTTTGCAGTAGAAGCACCCAGTTTCAGGCTTGGCTCCAGACTTGGGTTTCTTCGTGGGAGTCTAGCGACCAGACCTCAAACAGTCTGATCTCTGTGCATCAGTGTCATCCCTGGATCAGTAATGCTGACACACACAGTACTTGAAGGATTTATAACAGAGTAGCAATCACACACTTATTACATCGATAGTTTCAAAGATGAACTTATTACAATAAAAATGGCTTAAGGCCATCTAACACGATAACAGCGGAAGGCTTGGAAGATAAGTGAGTCCATCAACTCCAACGGCATCACTGAGTATAGAACCAAGACCTAAAAGGCACCTTACTTGTCGTCTGAAAAGTCTGCAACATGAACGTTGCAGCCCAAAAACGGGTCAGCACATGGAATATGCTGGCAAAGTAACACAAGAGAGCAATGAAAGTAAAGCTATACTATATGCAATATGGCTGGTGGAAAGCTCTATGGTTATAGTTTTTGCGTAAAGCCAAATTTTCCCTACTTCAAAGGAATAGATTTTAATTAACTATCATGGTAGTTGAAACATCGTTGAGAAGATAGACATCCTCTCAACCCCAATTAAAGTTCATCATTAAACCCAACAATATTAAATTAAAGTAACATGATGAGATTCACATGATACCCAAGTACTAGATACTCAAGACGTCCGTAACCGGGAACACGGCTAATCATGATCAGTTTGTACACTCTGCAGAGGTTTGTGCACTTTTCCCCACAAGACTCGATCGCCTTCATTTGGTTTCTCGCACTACATGTTGTTTGAGAAACGGATGACCGATACACAGTCTTTCGGAAGTACTCGCACCTTACAAACGGGTGGACCGTACCAACCTACACCCCTTACATCTGCTAGTCCACCACTGTAAGAGTTCGCACGACTTACTCATACTATGCTAGAGCCCATAATAGCATTGTGGCTGCACACGGAAGTTTCTAGTATGAATAATCTCATGATCCCTTTGAGCCTGGGTGGCGGTCCATAAAAAAAAAACAGGCAATCGCTGGAATACTCAGGTGCCTCAATCCACCCAGATGTGTATTAATGTTGCCACCTTAAGTTGAACCATTAATTTAACAAACTCACATCTGTCATGGATACACTCACCCAATCCACGTCTACGAGCATAGCATGGCTTAACAGCAAACGTGGAAGTAACTCCCAAAGGTTTGAATGTAATGCAGGTAATAGGTACTACCTCAATCTACTTCCCAGTCCCATAAATTAATTGAATCTACTCATGCAATGTGTGAGGGTTTGACTAATGCAATGAAAACTGGGTAATTGGAAAGTATGATCAAAGTGTTACTTGCCTTGCTGATGATCCGCAAAACCTAGAGATTCAAAGTAGCAAGCGGCGCACTCCGGGTACTCTATCATAAACAAACAAGCACACAATAAGTACTTAACTAATGCACGGGTAAAACTCAAATAAAAGATCTAACCAGAAGGTTCAACTTAAGAACTCCGGTTTGCAAAAGAAACGGCAAAAGAAAAGCAACGAAAGACAAACGTCGAAAGAAAAACAACTACCGAACCAATCTGGACCTAAGTCCAAATTTAGCAGAGGCAAACGCTTGAGTGACTAGGTTAAACGGAAAGAGAATTTCGAGATGAAACTCCAGGCGCTTGAATCGCCTGATTCCGATAAACGAGCGAAAAGATAAACTAAAACAGAGATCGGATCAGAGATCGCGATCAGAAAATAACTGTGAAAACGAAAACTAAAACAGCTTAACGAACGGACGTTCGTCCGTTGAGACTAAACGACGAATTCGTTCGTTAGAACGAACGAACGGGTGAACGTCTACTACTTAACTAAACCAGAGAATAAAACAGAAAACCGATCTAATAAAACCGATCTAATAACACCGATCTAAAAAAAGGACTAGAGTTCTAAAAAAACCAACGGTCTTCTAGAAAAAAACCGGGCGGCGGCTACCTCGTCGGAAACAGCCGACGGCGGCGGCGGCTTGCGGCGACGGCGGGCGGCTGCGGTGGTGGCGGTGGGCAGCGGCGGCGGTGTGCGCGGCGGCGGCGGCGACGTGCGCGGAGGCGGCGGCGTCGCGGCGTGTGGCGGCGAGACGGAGTCGGCTGGCGGCGGCGGTGGCTGGCGTCGCGGCGGTGTGCGGTGGAGGAAGAGGGGGGCTGCATATATATATAGGGGGGAGGGGTAGAAGGCTTGGAGAAGGGGGCAACCATGGCGGCGGCGGAGTCCGGCTCGGCTTCGGCCGTCGCTGGGGAAGGTGGTGCGGGGCGGGGCGGTTGGGCCTGGCTCGGCTGGGCTTCGGCCCAGTCGGGTCGGGTCCCCTATTATTTTTTTTCTAATTAACGCCGGCGCTAAGAAAAAGAAATCTAGAAAATAAAATAAAATCTAAAAATTGCCAAAACAATTTTTCATCGTCTAAATGGAATATTTAGAACAAGATGAACATTTTCTTGGCACTAAAATGCATTTTTGAAAACATGCAATTTTTCCTAATTCAAATAAAATCCAAATAAACTCCAAATAAAACTTGTTTGATTTTTCTATTAAAATCCTCTGTATTTCTTTATTTTTGGGAGAGTCATTTTACTCCCTCTCTCATATATTTATGATAGAAATACTTGAAGATAAATAGATAAAATCAAATGATCCTATTTTCAAAATTTGAGAAATCTTAAATATGAAAATATTGAAATCCCCAACTCTCTCCGAGGGTCCTTGAGTTGCTTAGGATTTTCTTGGATCACCAAAAGCAAGAAAATATGATATGCATAATGATCTAATGTATAACATTCCAAATTGAAAATTTGGGATGTTACAAACCTACCCCCCTTAAGATTAATCTCGCCCTCGAGATTCGGGTTGGCTAAAAAATAGGTGAGGGTGGTCCTTGCGTAGATCATCTTCTCGTTCCCAGGTGGCTTCTTCCTCGGTGTGGTGATTCCACTGAACTTTGCAAAACTTGATAACTTTACTGCGGGTAACTCTGCTCGAAAATTCGAGAATCTTAACAGGCTTCTCCTTGCGCTTCGAGTCTGCATAACTCTTCTGCCTGGACTGAGCTACCTTCAATCTATCTCGAATCAACTTCACCTTATCCTCAGACTCTTTGATTAAGTCTGGTCCAAACAACTGTCGGTCTCCAACTTCATCCCACATTAACGGTGTTTGGCATCTCCGTCCATATAACGCTTCGAAAGGGGCCATCTTCAAACTGGCCTGGTAACTGTTGTTGTAAGAAAATTCAGCATACGGCAAATTGTCGTCCCAACTAGATCCATAATCTAGTGCACAGGCTCTCAGCATATCCTCCAATATCTGATTGACTCTTTCAGTCTGTCCATCTATCTGCGAGTGAAAAGCTGTGCTAAACTCTAGTCTGGTACCCAAAGTTTCATGTAACTGTTTCCAGAACTTTGAGGTAAACTGGGTTCCTCTATCTGATACGATGCTCCACAGAACTCCATGCAGACATACAATTCGGGTCATGTATATCTTTGCCAACTTTGCACTGGTATATGTGGTTTTCACAGAGATAAAGTGGGCTACCTTCGTCAATCGATCCACTACTACCCAGATTGAATCATATCCTACTTTGGTCCTGGGCAATCCGGTGATAAAATCCATGCCAAGCTTCTCCCACTTCCATTCGGGTATCGGCATAGGTTGTAACA
Source organism: Secale cereale (assembly GCA_902687465.1). Classification (NCBI taxonomy): domain Eukaryota; kingdom Viridiplantae; phylum Streptophyta; class Magnoliopsida; order Poales; family Poaceae; genus Secale; species Secale cereale. Next base: position 98,647,713 of record LR738711.1, on the reverse strand, counting down.
ATCCTGCTGGCTTCTGATGTTCTGCCTTTACTCTCTGACATACATCACAAACTGCCACATACTCCACAATATCTTTCTTCATACCGGTCCACCAGAAAATGTCCTTCAAATCCAAATACATCTTAGTATTTCCTGGGTGAATCAAGTATGGTAAATCATGGGCCTCCTGTAGAATCAACTTCCTGATCTCCGGGTCATTAGGCACATAAATGCGATCCTCAAACCATAAGGTGTCGTGTTCATCCTCACGAAATCCTTTAGCTTTTCCTTCGCTCATCCTCTCCTTTATAGAGGTAACCTCTTTGTCAGTTTTCTGAGCTTCTCTGATTTTATCCATCAGGGTAGACTAGATCTCTAGTGTTGCTACGTAGCCTCTCGGAACTATCTCCAAACGTAGTTCTCGTAAGTCCTCGGCTAACTCCTTTGGAAATTCCTCCATCATTAGGGTATTGACATGGCTCTTACGGCTTAGCGCATCGGCTACTACGTTAGCCTTTCCGGGATGATAATGCAATCTCATGTCGTAATCCTTAATGAGTTCCAACCATCTCCTTTGCCTGAGATTCAGCTCCTTCTGAGTGAATATATATTTCAAACTCTTGTGATCCGTATATACTTCACAATGGTTTCCAATGAGAAAATGTCTCCATGTCTTCAATGCATGCACTACGGCTGCAAACTCCAAATCATGGGTGGCATAGTTCAACTCATGAGGTTTCAATTGTCGTGAAGCATACGAAACAACTCTTCCTTCCTGCATAAGAACTGCTCCAAGTCCTTGACGTGAAGCGTCGCAGTACACCTCATAATCCTTATGTTGATCTGGCAGAATCAACACAGGTGATGAGACCAACCTTTTCTTTAATTCCTGGAAACTGGCCTCACATTCTTCTGTCCAACTGAACTTGGTGTCCTTTTTAACAACTCCGTCATTGGCTTTGCAATCCTCGAGAAATTCTCAATAAATCTCCGGTAGTATCCTGCAAGTCCAAGAAAACTCCGGATCTCTCCAACTGTTGTTGGTGCTTCCCAATTTGTCACTGTGTCCACCTTGGCGGGATCTACTGCTATTCCTTCTCCGGATATAACGTGTCCGAGAAATCCGACTTCCTTCAACCAAAACTCACATTTGCTAAACTTGGCATATAAATGATGTTCTCGGAGCTTCTCCAATACCAAACGCAAATGCTCTGCATGCTCCTCTTCATCCTTTGAGAAGATCAATATATCATCTATGAACACCACGACGAACTTATCCAAATACTCCATAAATACTATGTTCATCATGTTCATAAATTATGCTGGTGCGTTAGTCAGACCAAAAGACATAACGGTATACTCGTACAACCCATACCTAGTGGTAAAGGCCGTCTTAGGTATATCCTGCTCTCGGATCTTCAATTGGTGGTACCCTGATCGCAGATCGATCTTAGAAAATACCTTAGCTCCTTGCAATCTATCGAAAAGATCATTGATCATCGGCAATGGGTACTTGTTCTTGATCGTTACTTCGTTCAGCCCTCGGTAATCAACAACCATTCTTAACGATCCATCCTTCTTCTCCACTAGAAGTACTGGCGAACCCCAAGGCGAAGAACTTGGGCGTATGAATCCTTTATCCAGTAACTCCTTAATCTGTTTCTTAATTTCCTCCAAATCCTTTGCGGGCATCCTATATGGTCTCTTAGAAATTGGCCCTGTGCCTGGCAAAAGCTCAATCAAAAACTCTATATCCCTGTCAGGTGGCATTCCTGGCAGTTCTTCTGGAAACACGTCAGGGAAATCTTTCACCACTGGTACTTCCTCCTGAACAACTCCTGATAAGGAATTTAATCTTTTCCTCTCCGGCTCATGCCGGGATACATACTTGATCCTTCTTCCTTCTAGCGTAGTAAGCAAAATGGACTTACTAGCGCATTCAATATTCCCTTCATACTTAGATAACCAATCCATGCCTAATATCACATCCAATCCTTGAGATTCCAGTACTATTAGGTCCGAAGGGAAAATGTAGTTACCAATCCTTAATGGCAACTGATCACACCATAACTTAGCCATATACTCAGCTCCTGGTAAGGTTACTAACATGGGCGACCTAAGGGCTTGGGTTGGCAGCTTATACTTATCCACAAATCCCCTTTAAATGTATGAATGCGATGCACCAATATCGAAAAGAACGAGTGCAGTAAAGGACTTAACTAAAAACTTACCTATTACTGCATCTGGCTGAGCTTCAACCTCCTCCACGCTAACGTGATTCACTTGTCCTTTGTTGAAGGGGTTGGGCTTCTTCGCGGCGCTTCCATTGTCGTTCCCATTCTTAGCTTCTGGGCAGTCATTGGCATAATGTCCATTCTTCCCGCACTTGTAACAGGTGACATGGCTGAAATCCTTCTTGGTGGGGGTGGACGGTGTGGTTACCATTTGCTCCATTCCCATTTCCATTCTTAGGGCCAATATGATTGTGCGAGCTACCTCCTCCATGGGTATGCTGAAACTGTCCTACTGTTTTAGGGGTAAAACGAGGCTTCTGCTGAGCTCCAGAATTATACTTTCCTTGCCCATACTTCCTCTTGCGATTTTCAATCTGTTGGTGCTTCCTTTCAATCATTAGGGCGCAGTCAACCAGCTCCTGATAGTTATTGAAAGTTGCCACCATCAACTGTACACTCATCTCGTCATTCAGCCCTTCCATGAATCTCTCCTACTTAGCGGCATCTGTGGCCACATCATCTGGGGCATAACGAGATAGGGTACTAAACTCATCCACGTACTGGGCCACAGTACGGTTGCCTTGGCGCAAATTGCGAAACTCCTGCTTCTTCATACTCATAGCTCCAGTTGAGACATGGGCGGTACGAAAAGCTTGCTGAAACTAATCCCAAGTCACATTGGCTATGGGGTAAGTGGCTGTGTAATTCCCCCACCATGCTGCGGCTGGTCCAGACAACTGATGTGCGGCAAATCGCACCTTCTCAGCATCTGAGCAGTTAGCAGTGGTCAAATCCCTTCCAATTTTGCGCAGCCAGTCGTCAGCGACTATTGGTTCAATGCTGCTAGCAAACACTGGTGGTTGCAACCTTAAGAAACGTGTCAGGTTGTCCACGGGTGGTGGTGGTGGAGGGTTGTTGTTGTTGTTCTGGTTGTTCTGAGTGTTCTGGACAAGAAGTTGCATCAAGGTGTTCTGCTGCTGGATCAACTGAGTGAGCTCAGGGGGAAACTCAAATCCGGGCTCACGTCTTGGAGGCATCTGATGGGTGTAGAGGGAAGAGATTAGAATAGAATTGAGGTCTAAGGGAAAATTCACTACCCATATGCACATGAGGCAAACACACAATTCATCACACCAAAATCAATTTCAAACAAGGGCTTACACGGATCTAATCATTACAAAAGTGTTCTAAGTCTACTGAATGGGAAAAACTACTAGTCATAGGAAGGTCTTCTAGAAATTTTGATCGACGGAGGATTCCATGATATCTGCTCCAACTTCATCTTCATAGTCTTCATCCTTGCTATCATCGGGTTCTTAATCCGTGTCGTCAATAATGATGTAGTCTTCCGGCGGAATCTCCTTGGGTTCTTCTTCCTCGTCTTCTTCTCCCATGAGTATCCCTAACTTCCGTGTCAAGTCAACATTCTTCTCCACAAGTATTAGTATCTCCTCCTCGTATCCGTCGCGTGTAGACTTGAGTTCTTCCTCTAGCTCCAAATTCCTATTTAGGGCTTTCTTCAAGTCTATCATTCCTGCACACATCTGGTGCTCCTGGCGACGAATGTGATGATTCAACTCCTGGATGAAGGCTGCAATGGATCTATCCTTCCGGGTGCTGATCATATCCCAATTCTCATCTCGGCGTCCACAAATCTGGTAGATGGTGTCCTTTAGCTCCTGCTTGTAGACTTCTCCAATCCTTCCCATAGCAATGTGGGCTGCCATGCTCCTGCCTAGGCTCCATGTAGGCGCATTAAAGGAAAATGCTATGAGTGCGGTGACGGGCTTGAACATCCTTCCTGGAACTTGAGCTTGAATCAACCAACGCTCCTCCTCAGGTAGAGTGGCATTGTAGGTTCCGATGAAACTTGGCAGTCCAATGTTTAGATATCTGGAGACTTCCTTCAGGTGTCGTCCAAATGGTGTATCGTCATCCGGCTGCGTGAACTTGTTCTTTGCATCCACCATCCTAAAAGAGTAGAAAAGATGAGGAGTCAGAAAAGAGAAGAGTGAATAGTGCTCTAGGGCTTTAGCTTAGTGGTCGTGTCCTACAGTCAGCGTGTGCTCTGATACCATCTTGTAGTGACCAGACCTCAAACAGTCTGATCTTTGTGCATCAGTGTCATCCCTGGATCAGTAATGCTGACACGCACAGTACTTGAAGGATTTATAACACAGTAGCAATCACACACTTATTACATCGATAGTTCCAAAGATGAACTTATTACAATAAAAATGGCTTAAGGCCATCTAACACGATAACAACGGAAGGCTTGGAAGATAAGTGAGTCCATCAACTCCAACGGCATCACTGAGTATAGAACCACGGCCTAAAAGGCACCTTACTCGTCGTCTGAAAAGTCTGCAACATGAACGTTGTAGCCCAAAAACGGGTCAGCACATAGAATATGCTGTCAAAGTAACACAAGAGAGCAATGAAAGTAAAGCTATACTATATGCAATATGGCTGGTGGAAAGCTCTATGGGTATAGTTTTTGCGTAAAGCCAATTTTTCCCTACTTCAAAGGAATATATTTTAATTAAATATCATGGTAGTTGAAACATCGTTGAGAAGATAGACATCCTCTCAACCCCAATTAAAGTTCATCATTAAACCCAACAATATTAAATTAAAGTAACATGATGAGATTCACATGATACCCAAGTACTAGATACTCAAGACGTCCGTAACCGGGGACACGGCTAATCATGATCAGTTTGTACACTCTGCAGAGGTTTCTGCACTTTTCCCCACAAGACTTGATCGCCTCCGTTTGGTTTCTCGCACTACATGTTGTTTGAGAAACGGATGACCGAGACACAGTCTTTCGGAAGTACTCGCACCTTACAAACGGGTGGACCGTACCAACCTACATCCCCTACATCTGCTAGTCCACCATTGTAAGAGTTCGCACGACTTACTCATACTATGCTAGAGCCCATAATAGCATTGTGGCTGCACACGAAAGTTTCTAGTATGAATAATCTCATGATCCCTTTGAGCCTGGGTGGCGGTCCATAAAAAAAAACAGGCAATCGCTGGAATACCTAGGTGCCTCAATCCACCCAGATGTGTGTTAATGTTGCCACCTTAAGTTGAACCATTAATTTAACAAACTCACATCTGTCATGGATACACTCACCCAATCCACGTCTACGAGCATAGCATGGCCTAACAGCAAACGTAGAAGTAACTCCCAAAGGTTTGAATGTAATGCAGGTAATAGGTACTACCTCAATCTACTTCCCAGTCCCACAAATTAATTGAACCTACTCATGCAATGTGTGAGGGTTTGACTAATGCAATGAAAACTGGGTAATTGGAAAGTATGATCAAAGTGTTACTTGCCTTGCTGATGATCCGCAAAACCTAAAGATTCAAAGTAGCAAGCGGCGCACTACGGGTACTCTATCGTAAACAAACAAGCACACAATAAGTACTTAACTAATGCATGGGTAAAACTCAAATAAAAGATCTAACCAGAAGGTTCAACTTAAGAACTCCGGTTTGCAAAAGAAACGACAGAAGAAAAGCAACGAAAGACAAACGGCGAAAGAAAAACAACTACCAAACCAATCTGGACCTAACTCCAAATTTAGCAGAGGCAAACGCTTGAGTGACTAGGTTAAACAGAAAGATAATTTCGAGATGAAACTCCACGCGCTTGAATCGCCTGATTCCGATAAACGAGCGAAAAGATAAACTAAAACAGAGATCGGATCAGAGATCGCGATCAGAAAATAACTGCGAAAACGAAAACTAAAACAGCTTAACGAACGGACGTTCGTCAGCTGGGACTAAACGACGAATTCTTTCGTTATAACGAACGAACAGGTGAACGTCTACTACTTAACTAAACCAGAGAATAAAACAGAAAACCGATCTAATAAAACCGATGTAAAAAAACGACTAGGGTTCTAAAAAAACCAACGGTCTTCTAGAAAAAAACCGGGCGGCGGCTACCTCGTCGGAAACAGCCGGCGGCGGCGGCGGCGAGGCGGCGTCGCGGCGGCGGTGGCTGGCGTCGTGGCGGGGTGCGGTGGAGGAAGAGGGGGAGGGCTGCATATATATATATATATATATATATATATATATATATATATATATATATATATATATATATATATATATATATATATAT
>LR738711.1:98542239-98641318 GCA_902687465.1 Secale cereale | reverse complement strand
GAGGGGTAGAAGGCTTGGGGAAGGGGGCAACCATGGCGGCGGCGGAGTCCGGCTCGGCTTCGGCCGTCGCTGGGGAAGGCGGTGCGGGGCGGGGCGGTTGGGCCTGGCTCGGCTGGGCTTCGGCCCAGTCGGGTCGGGTCCCCTATTTTTTTTTCTAATTAACTCCGGCGCTAAGAAAAAGAAATCTAGAAAATAAAATAAAATCTAAAAATTGCCAAAACAAATTTTCACCGTCTAAATGGAATATTTAGAAGAAGATGAACATTTTCTTGGCACTAAAATGCATTTTTGAAAACATGCAATTTTTCCTAATTCAAATAAAATCCAAATAAACTCCAAATAAAACTTGTTTGATTTTTCTATTAAAATCCTCTATATTTCTTTATTTTTGGGAGAGTCATTTTACTCCCTCTCTCATATGTTTATGATAGAAATACTTGAAGATAAATAGATAAAATCAAATGATCCTATTTTCAAAATTTGAGAAATCTCAAATATGAAAATATTGAAATCCCCAACTCTCTCCGAGGGTCCTTGAGTTGCTTAGGATTTTCTTGGATCACCAAAAGCAAGAAAATATGATATGCGTAATGATCTAATGTATAACATTCCAAATTGAAAATTTGGGATGTTACAGGGAGTAGCAATTGTCTTGCTATTCTTCTTGAAGTTCTCCTTCTTTCCCTTGCCCTTTTTTTTGAAACTAGTGGTCTTGTTAACCATCAACACTTGATGCTCCTTTTTGATTTCTACCTTCGCAGCCTTGAGAATAGCGAAGAGCTCGGGAATTGTCTTTTGCATCCCTTGCATATTATAGTTCATCACGAAGCCTTTATAGCTTGGTGGCAGTGATTGAAGAACTCTATCAATAATACTATCTTCATCAACTTTGCAACCAAGTTGAGTCATATGATTGTAGTACCCAGACATTCTGAGCAAGTGTTCACTGATAGAACTATTCTCCTCCATCTTGCAGCTATAGAACTTATTGGAAATCTCATATTTCTCAATCAGGGTATTTGCTTGAAATATTAACTTCAACTCCTGGAACATCTCATATGCTCCATGACGTTCAAAACGTCGTTGAAGTAGCAGTTCTAAGCCGTAAAGCATGGCACACTGAACTATCGTGTAGTCATCAGAACGAGCTTGCCAGACATTCATAACGTCCGGGGTTGCTCCTGCAGCAGGCTTGTCACCTAGCGGTGCTCCAAGGACATAATTCTTCTATGCAACAATGAGGATAATCCTCAAGTTACGGACCCAGTCCGTGTAATTGCTACCATCATATTTCAACTTAGCTTTCTCTAGGAATGCATTAAAATTCAAAGGAACAGTAGCACGGGCCATTGATCTACAACAACATAGTCATGCAAAATACTATCAGGTACTAAGTTCATGATAAATTAAAGTTCAATTAATCATATTACTTAAAGAACTCCCACTTAGATAGACATCCCTCTGGTCATCTAAATTATCACGTGATCCAAATCAACTAAACCATGTCCGATCATCACGTGAGATGGAGTAGTTTTCGATGGTGAACATCTTATGTTGATCATATCTACTATATGATTCACGCTCGACCTTTCGGTCTCCAGTGTTCCGAGGCCATATCTTCATATGCTAGGCTCATCAAGTATAACCCGAGTATTCTGCGTGTGCAAAACTGGCTTACACCCGTTGTATGTGAACGTAGAGCTTATCACACCCGATCATCACGTGGTGTCTCGGCATGACGAACTTTCGCAACGGTGCATACTCAGGGAGACCACTTATACCTTGAAATTTTGTAAGGGATCATCTTATAATGCTACCGCCGTACTAAGCAAAATAAGAAGCATAATAAGATAAACATCACATGCAATCAAAATATGTGACATGATATGGCCATCATCACCGGGAGTAGGATTCCCCCCTTTCCCTAGTAGGAGTAGGAGAAGAAGGAAGGAGGAGAAGGAGAAGAAGGAAAGGGGGCTGGCCCCCTTCCCAATTCGAATTAGGCTGGTGGGGGGCGCGCCCCCACCTTGGCCGCCTCCTCTCCCTTTCCCCTATGGCCCATTAAGGCCCATTAACTCCCCAGGGGGTTCCGGTAACCCCTCGGTACTCCGGTATATGCCCGAAACCTCCCGGAACCCTTCCGGTGTCCAAACATAGTCGTCCAATATATCAATCTTTATGTCTCGGACATTCCGAGACTCCTCGTCATGTCTGTGATCTCATCCGGGACTCCGAACTACCTTCGGTACATCAAAACTCATAAACTCATAATGCCGATCGTCATCAAACGTTAAGCGTGCGGACCCTACGGATTCGAGAACTATGTAGACATGATCGAGACTCATCTCCGGTCAATAACCAATAGCGGAACCTGGATGCTCATATTGGCTCCTACATATTCTATGAAGATCTTTATCGGTCAAACCGCATAACAACATACTTTGTTCCCTTTGTCATCGGTATGTTACTTGCCCGAGATTCGATCGTCGGTATCTCAATACCTAGTTTAATCTCGTTACCTGCAAGTCTCTTTACTCGTTCCGTAATACATCATCTTGTGACTAACTCATTAGTCATTTGCTTGCAAGGCTTATTATGATGTGTATTACCGAGAGGGCCCAAAGATACCTCTCCGACACTCGGAGTGACAAATCATATTCTTGATCTATGCCAACACCATGAATACTTTCGGAGACACCTGTAGAGCATCTTTATAATCACCCAGTTACGTTGTGAAGTTTGATAGCACAAAAGGTGTTCCTCCGGTATACGGGAGTTGCATAATATTATAGTCATAGGAACATGTATAAGTCATGAAGAAAGCAATAGCAGTAAAACTAAACGATCATAGTGCTAAGCTAATGGATGGGTCTTGTCCATCACATCATTCTCCTAATGATGTGATCTCGTTGATCAAATGAAAACTCATGTCTATGGTTAGGAAACATAACCATCTTTGATCAATGAGCTAGTCTAGTAGAGGCATACTAGGGACATACTGTTTTGTCTATGTATTCACACATGTACTAAGTTTCCGGTTAATACAATTCTAGCATGAATAAAAGCCATTTATCATGATATAAGGAAATACAAATAACATCTTTATTATTGCCACTAGGGCATATTTCCTTCAGAATGACATAGCCACCCTTTTTACTCATGATGAGAAAACTTGTTACTACTATATTCTCAGATTATTTCCTTTCTCATTAAAGGATGATGCTAAAGCTTGGTACAATACTCTTACTCCTGGTTGTGTGTGTAGTCCCTAGGATATGATTTATTACTACTCTGAAAAATATTTTCTTGCTCATAAGAAACAAGCTGCCTTACGGGAAATATTTAACTTTGTGTAAACTAAAGAAGATAGTCTCCCACAAGCTTGGAGGAGGCTTTGCCAGTTACTTAATGCTTTGCCTGATCATCCTCTTAAGAAAAGTGAAATACTCCCTCCGTCCGGAAATACTTGTCATCAAAATGAACAAAAAGGGATGTATTTAGAACTAAAATACATCTAGATACATCCCATTTTATTCATTTTGATGACAAGTATTTCCGGACGGAGGGAATACTTGATATCTTCTATAATGGACTAACCGATGCTTCTAGGGACTTTCTAGATAGTTGTGATGGTTGTGTTTTCAGGGAACGAACTATTGGACAAGATGAAGAAGAATAACATATTGAAAACTTATGATGATTGGACTCTTCATGAACCACCGCATAAGCCCACTCCAAAGAAGAGGGGTATATTATATCTCAGTCCCAAAGATATGCTATAGGCAAAGAAATATATGAAGGAAAAGGGTATTAAAGCTGAGGATGTTAAAAATTTACCTCCTATTGAAGAAATACATGGGCTTAATGCACCACCACTTCCTAAGGTGGCAGAGGTAAACTCTCTAATGAAATTCAATGATAATGACAATCCTCACAATATGCACCATAGTCAATGCCTTTATGAGTTTGAAAATTACATTAGGAAACAATATCACTTCAATGCAAATGTTATGAAACAATTGAAGTACAACTATGATATGATTGCTCGCTTTAGTGACTTGTTATTTAGAATCTCAAATGATGTTAGAGTTGTGGGAAAGCATGCTTCTATGGTCCAAACTCAGTTAGAACAAGTTGCTAAATCACAAAGAGAATTGCTTGATGAAATGAACAACAACATACATGACTTTGTTGTTAGAGTTGCAACTAGACGAGGAAAAATGACTCAGAAACCACTTATTCCCGAGGGACACCCAAAAAGAATTGAACATGATTCACAAAGAAAAAACACCACTGCAACTAGTCCTTCTAAAAAGAAAAATAAAAAGAAAAATGATAGGATTTTGCATGCTACTAGTGAACCTGAAGTAGGAAAACCTCCTGATACTGATAATGATGTTTCTATCTCTGATGCTGAAACTCAATCTGGTAATGATCATTCACCTAGTGATAATGAAAAAGATAATGCTGAGGTTCAAGAAGATACTCAATCAAACAATGAAAAGGAACCAGATAATGATGTTGAGATAGAACCACCGGTTGATCTTGATAACCCACAACCTAAGAATAAAAGATATGATAAAAGAGACTTTGTTGCTAGGAAACACGGTAACGAAAGAGAACCGTGGGTTCAAAAACCTATGCCTTTTCCACCCAAGTCAACTAAAAAGAAAGATGATGAAGAATTTGAACGCTTTTCTGAAATGTCGAGGCCAGTCTTTTTGCGTACTCGCTTGACTGATATCTTGAAAATGCCTCTTTATGCAAAGTACATGAAAGACATCATCACCAATAAGAGAAAAATACCGGAAGCTGAAATATCCACCATGCTTGCTAATTATACCTTTAAGGATGGAGTACCTAAAAAACTTGGAGACCCCGAAATACCAACTATACCTTGCTCCATCAAAAAGAATTATGTGAAAACTGCTTTATGTGACTTAGGAGCTGGTGTTAGTGTTATGCCTTTCTCTTTATATAAAAGACTTGATTTGAATAAACTCACACCTACTGAAACATCTTTGCAAATGGATGACAAATCAACTGCCATACCTATCGGTATCTGTGAAGATGTGCCCATTGTTGTTGCTAATGTCACTATTTTAACTGACTTTATTATACTTGAGATGCTCGAGGACGACAACATGTCGATTATCCTTAGTAGACCTTTCTTGAATACTGCAGGGGCTGTTATTGATTGCAACAAAAGCAAGGTCACTTTTCATATTAATGGTAATGAGCATACGGTGCACTTTCCGGAAAAACAATTCCAAGTGAATGGTAATAACATGAAATCGAAGAACTTTCATAAATCACTAAGTTACCTCAATGGGGATATGAATGTCCCCAACAATAAGCATTTCATATTTCTTTTTAAGAGCCTCGGTGAGCTACCACGCCGACTACTATCCTGGCTACTGACTGCTTACCAAGTTAGGCCAAGAGCCTAAGCTTGGGGGAGTACGTGTTTCTCACAGACTTTATGATGTCTACTACACAACTTTATTCTTGTAGACATGTGTTGGTCCTCCAAGCGCAGAGTTTTGTAGGACGGTAGCAATTTCCCCTCAAGTGGATGACCTAAGGTTTATCAATCCGTAGGAGGTGTAGGATGAAGATGGTCTCTCTCAAACAACCCTGAAACCAAATAATAAAAAGTCTCGGGTGTCCCCAACACACCAAATACAATTGGAAATTGTATAGATGCACTAGTTCGCCGAAGAGATGGTGATACAAGTGTAATAGGGATAGTAGATATTGATTTTTGTAATAGGAACAATAAAAAAACAGCAAGGTAGCAAGTGATAAAATGGAGCACAAACGGTATTGCAATGCTTGAAAACAAGGCCTAGGGTCCGTACTTTCGCTAGTGCAATCTCTCGACGATGCTAATATAATTGGATCACATAACCATCCCTCAACGTGCAATGAAGAATCACTCCAAAGTTTCTATCTAGCGGAGAACATAAGAATAAATTGTTTGTAGGGTATGAAACCACCTCAAAGCTATTATTTCTGTTTGATCAATTCAAGAGTTCATACCAAAATAACACAAAACTATTCTTTCCGTTCGATCTATCCTAGAGTTCATACTAAAATAACACAAGGTATTCTTTTCGATCGATCTATCAAGAGTTCGTACTAAAATAACACAAGTTATTCTTTCTGATCGATCTATTAAGAGTTCGTACTAGAATAATCACACCAAAATCATATTCATAATACTCAATCCAAGACAAAGAACTTCAAAGAGTGCCCCAAGATTTCTACCGGAGTAACAAAGACAAGAACATGCATCAACCCCTATGCATAGATTACCCCAATGTTACCGCGGGAATCCGCGAGTTGAGTGCCAAAACACATATCAAGTGAATCAATATGATACCCCATTGTCACCACGGGTATTCATAGCAAGACATGCATCAAGTGTTCTCAAATCCATAAAAGTATTCAATCCAAAGAAATCTCAAAGGGAAAACTCAATTCATCACAACAAGATAGAGAGGGGAAAACACCATATGATCCGACTATATTAACAAAGCCCGCGATACAGCAAGATTGTGCATCTCAAGAACACGAGAGAGAGAGAGAGATTAAACACATAGCTACTGTTACAAACCCTCAGCTCCGAGGGTGGACTACTCCCTCCTCATCGTGGTGGCCGCCAGAACTTCTGATCTAGGTCTACCCCGAGGGGTTTCGGAATATTTGTGAATTTATAGGGTAAAGAGGCAGTGCGTGATACGTCTCCAATGTATCTATAATTTTTTATTGTTCCATGCTATTATATTATTTGTTTTGGATGTTTAATGGGCTTTATTATACACTTCTATATTATTTTTGGGACTAACCTACTAACCCAAGGCCCAGTGCAAATTGCTGTTTTTTTTTGCCTATTTCAGTGTTTCGCGGAAAAGGAATATCAAACGGAGTCCAAACAGAATGAAACCTTTGCGAGAATCATTTTTGGAACAAATATAACATAGAAGACTTGGAGTACACACGAGGGAAGGAACGAGGCGGCCACGAGGGCCGGGGGCGTGCCCCCACCCTCGTGGCTCCCCTGACGTGCCTCTTCCTCCTATATATACCTACGTACCCTGAAACCATCGAGGAGCACCATGAAACCCTAATTCCACCGCCGCAACCTTCTATACCCGTGAGATCCCATCTTGGGGCCTGTTACGGAGCTCCACCGGAGGGGGCATCAATCACGTAGGGCTTCTACATCAACACCATAGCCTCTGCGATGAGTTGTGAATAGTTTACCATAGACCTTCGGGTCCATAGTTATTAGCTAGATGGCTTCTTCTCTCTCTTTGGATCTCGATACAAAGTTCTCCTCGATCTTCTTGGAGATCTATTCGATGTAATTCTTTTTGTGGTGTGTTTGTCGAGATCCGATGAATTGTGGGTTTATGATCAAGATTATCTATGAACAATATTTGATTCTTCTCTGAAATTTTTTATGCATGATTTAAATATCTTTGCAAGTCTCTTCGAATTATCAGTTTGGTTTGTCCTACTAGATTGGTAGTTCTTGCAATGGGAGAAGTGCTTAGCTTTGGGTTCAATCTTGCGGTGTCCTTTCCCAGTGACAGCAGGGGCATCAAGGCACATATTGTATTGTTGCCATCGAGTATAAAAAGATGGGGTTTACATCATATTGCATGAGTTTATCCCTCTACATCATGTCATCTTTCTTAAGGCGTTACTCTATTCTTATGAACTTAATACTCTAGATGCATGCTGGATAGCGGTCGATGTGTGGAGTAATAGTAGTAGATGCAGAATCGTTTTGGTTTACTTGTCACGAACGTGATGCCTATATACAATGATCATGCCTAGATATTCTCATAACTATGTGCTCATATATCAATTGCTCGACAGTAATTTGTTCACCCACCGTATAAATCTACTATCATGAGAGAAGCCACTAGTGAAACCTATGGCCCCCGGGTCTATCTTCCATCATATAAATCTCCATCTACTATTTATCTTTACTTTACTTTTACTTTGCAATCTTTACTTTCAATCTATAAAACAAAATACCAAATATATTATCTTATCATCTCTATCAGATCTCACTTTTTGCAAGTGGCCGAGAAGGGATTGACAACCCCTTTATCGCGTTGGTTGCAAGGTTCTTATTTGTTTGTGTAGATACGAGGTACTCGCGCGTGGTCTCCTACTGGATTGATACCTTGGTTCTCAAAAACTAAGGGAAATACTTACGCTACTATGATGCATCACCCTTTCCTCTTCGAGGGAAAACAACGCAAGGTCGAGAAGTAGCAAGAAGAATTTATGGCACCGTTGCCGGGGAGATCTATGCAAAAGTCATATACCAAGTACCCATCACAAACTCTTATCCCTCGCATTACATTATTTGCCATTTGCCTCTCGTTTTCCTCTCCCCCACTTCACCTTTGCCGTTTTTATTCGCCCTTTTTTTGTTCTCCTCTTTTCGCTTGCTTTTTGTTTGCTTGTGTGTTGGATTGCTTGTTCGTCACTATGGCTCAAGACAATACCAAATTGTGTGACTTTTCCAATACCAACAATAATGATTTTATTAGCACTCCGATTGCTCCTATTACCGATGCTGAATCTTGTGAAATTAATGATGCTCTGTTGAATCTTGTTATGAAAGATCAATTTTCCGGCCTTCCTAGTGAAGATGTCGCTACCCATCTAAACGACTTTGCTGATTTATGCGATATGCAAAAGAAGGGGGATACGGATAATGATATTGTTAAATTGAACGTATTTCCATTTTCGCTTAGAGATCGTGCTAAAACTTGGTTCTCTTCTTTGCCTAGAAATAGTATTGATTCATGGAATAAGTGCAAAGATGCCTTTATCTCTAAGTATTTTCCTCCCGCTAAGATTATCTCTCTTAGGAAGGATATTATGAATTTTAAGCAACTTGATCATGAGCATGTTGCACAAGCTTGGGAGAGGATAAAATTAATGATACATAATTTCCCTACACATGGTTTGAACTTATGGATGATTATACAAAACTTTTATGTTGGCTTGAATTTCGCTTCTAGAAATCTTTTAGATTCAGCCGCGGGGAGCACTTTCCGAGAGATCACCTTAGGAGAAGCTACCAAACTCCTAGATAATATTATGGTTAATTACTCTCAATGGCACACAGATAGATATACTAGTAAAAAAGTACAAGCTATTGAAGAGATAAGTGTTTTGAGTGGAAAGATGGATGAACTTATGAAATTATTTGCTACTAAGAGTGTTTGTTCTGATCCTAATGATATGCCTTTGTCCACATTGATTGAGAATAATAATGAATATATGGATGTGAATTTCGTTGGTAGGAATAATTTTGGTAACAATGCTTATAGAGGAAACTTGAATTCTAGGCCTTTCCCTAGTAATTCCTCTAATAATTATGGTAATTACTACAACAACTCTTATGGAAGTTTTAATAAGATGCCCTATGATTTTGAGACTAGTGTTAAAGAATTTATGAATTCGCAAAAGAATTTCAATGCTTTGCTTGAAGAAAAATTGCTTAAGATTGATGAGTTGGCTAGGAACGTGGATAAAATTTCTCTTGATGTTTATTCTTTGAAACTTAGATCTATTCCAGCTAAGCATGATATCAATCAGTCTCTCAAAACCATGAGAATTTCCATTGATGAGTGCAAAGAAAGAACCGCTAGGATGCGTGCTGTCGGGGGAAACTGTCCGCCACGAGCACCTATGGGACCGGAGCCCCTTGTATGTTGCGGTAAGGGAGCGGAGGGAGCACAAAGAGCGGATCGAAGAGCACACACGGGCAGTTTACCCAGGTTCGGGCCGCGCGGACGCGTAAAACCCTACTCCTGCTTGGTTTGTATTGAGTTTGTGAGCTCGGGAGCTTGAAGAGCTAGCTACACCGAGCAAGAGAGCTATCTAGGTTCCGAACCCCCTCTACGTTGTGCATGGGCCTCCTTTTATAGCTCAAGGGGTCACCGACAGGTGTCAACGTAGAGGAGGGCAAAAATGTAACTTTGGTGGTAGTTGTAACAGTGCGGGAACAGTGCATGGACAGTGGATGAACAGTGGTCTTCACCTAACTTTGACAGTGGGGGACAAGGGCATTAAATGCCCGTCACCGTCGACCCCAAAAGCACCCGTCCATGCGTCTCCTTTCGCCACGGCGGTAGCCTCGTCACCGTGGAGTGCCACAGTGTCCCCCAGGCTGCACAGCCATCCGCCACGCGTCCCTGGAAGGGCCCCAGGGCGACGCGTGGGCTGATGAGCTGGAGCGCGGGCACACAGCGCAGGCTTCCCCCCGGCAAGCACCTTGCCGGGGACTTGATCTTGCCGGGCCCGGAAGCTTGTCGCTCCCCGGGCCCTGCCGGGGCGCAGGGTGCGCCGAGGCATGTCTTCTGAAATGCAGTCTTCTGGTCTTCCTGGCAAGCTCCTCTTGCCAGGGTCTCGTGTTAAAGTGATAACCATGAGCTTGGTGCGGCCTTCCCGGCAAGCTTCACTTGCCGGGGTCTTGATCTTCTGACTTGTATACTTTGTTTTTGAATGGCTTCTTAAGGACCAGAAAAGGTCTCCGGCGAGCACGTGGTAAACCCTGCCGCAGGAAGCTGCTACTGCCCGTGCACAAGTTGGGGTACTAAGGTACCCCTATCTTAGTACACCGACAGGAGCCCCCGGGCCTGGGCCACACACGGTGCCGAGCGCTGTTGGGCCAGGCCCAAGACAGTGCACGGGCACGCGCGGCCCACGGCACGCCGAATCCTCTTCCGCATCCGCCGCGCCCCTCCCTAACGGCACGCGTTGATTGCGGCGTCGTGGGAGAGATCGTGGCCTCGTTCTTTAATGGGAAATGCGGAGCGTCCCCCACTCCCCCCTTAAAAGCAGAGGAAGCAGGGGCAGTTTCCCTCCTTCATCTTCATTGCGTCTTCAACCTCCAGAAAACCTCCGCTGCTCTTTGCCTCCACCCCTCCTCCGCCGTCTTCCGCATCCGCGGCGCCGTCGAGCTCTTCGCCCCTCCCCCCGCCGCCTCCGCCATGGCTCCGAAGAGCGAGAAGGCGAAAGCGGAGAAGGCTAAGAAGGAGAAGTCCGAGCAGGCGACAAAGCTTGCCGCCCTGCGGAAGAGGAACGTGGTCTTCGCACCGAGGCTCAGCGCGAGGGAGCTGTGGAACAAGTACTACCTCTTCTGGTCCGAGGAGACCAAAGCTCATCCCCGCACCAGAGTCTTCCCCGCCGTCGCCAGAGATCTGTATCCCGGCGGGTATTTCTTCTTCGCTGCCTTCTTTCACTGTGGGTTGTGCCCTCCGTTTTCGGAGTTTTTCTGTGACGTTATGAACACGTACAACCTCCACCTCCTAGACTTCACCCCCAATGCCATCCTTACGATGGCCGTTTTCGCACATCTGTGCGAAAAATACATAGGGTTCCATCCAAACGTAGCACTCTTTCGCCATTTCTTCATGCCTAGAGTAGAGGCTGGCGCTCCCCTCTCCGGCGGGATCTCCTGGATCTTCCGGTTGAACAAAAAGGACTCATATCTGAAAGGAGAACTCCGCGGCAAGTGGGAAGAATGGCGCGCAAATTGGTGCTGGGTAGTAGAGGACCAGCCGGAGCCCTTCACCGCGCCGCGCACAACTGCCATAGTGCGCGGCAGAGACTGGAGCGAGTTGGCCCCGGAGGACAACAGACTCAGTATTGCCCTTGTTAGGATTATCCGTCTCCGGGCCGCCAATCTGACCATCGGAGAGGTTGGCGCAGATTTCCTCCGCCGCCGCATTGCCCCTTTACAAGAAAGGAAAAGGCCAGCATGGGAATTTGGCAATGCGGCGGATATTATGAGGCTGCGCCCAGGATTGAACTTCAACTTCACCGCTTTGGAGCTGAAAGGAATGTTGCGAGAGCTCTTCAAGCATGACCCGGCGCATCCAGAGTGGTTCAGACCCGCCAAGGGAGTAGTGCCGCTGTGCAACAACACTGCCTGTGACTCCCTGCGCGCAGTGATGCCGGAGTGCGACTCCCACGGCATCGTCCCCACCTGGATCCAGCCTCCGGGAAATACAGTGCTGAGCTTCTTCGACAACCTGGTCGAGGTGCCGAAGAACACCGAGGAGATCAAGGGTCTCACCCGGGCCACCACGGAGCGGGATATTGCTTATATTGCTTCCCGGATGGAAGAAGCCGCCGCAGCTGCAGCGGCAGGAGATTTCGGATTCACCGTCGATGATGCAGAGGCTGCGGATGCGTCGTGCAAAGCAGAGGAGGCAGAGATCCGCAGGCTGCTTAAGCTTCCGCCCGACGAGCTTGCCGGGGTTCCTTCCCTGAGGCATGCCGGGATTCCCGGGGTTGTGAGCGAGGCTGCCGCAGGAGGCGAGGTTGCCGGAGGGAACAGAGGTGCCGGAGGGAGCGGGGCCGCAGGAGGGAGCGGGGCCGCAGGACATGACGCCGGATCCAGCGGGCCTGCCGGGGAGGAGGAGGAGGACGTCGAGGCCGATGAGGACACCGGTGGGTCTCTGGGGCTTGACGACGACGCCTCCTCGTCCTCGGAGAACTCCCCGCCTAGGGCAAGTCCCAAGCGAACACCGTTGAAGCGCCTCCGCAAGGCGGCTACAGCGACAAGGACGCAGGCGCCCCGACAGCAGCCTGCTCGCCGGGCGACGCGCGCCACCAGGGCAAGCCAAGCCGCGACGGGGGCGCCCCGCGCACCAGCGCCAAGCGGAGGAGGATCCTCCCGGAGCGAAGCGGCCGCTCCGCCTGCTCCTCGGGCCCCGGCGTCAACGGAGGCTGGGTCTTCGCAGCCCCCAGCTCCGGAGACCGCCAAGCGCCCGAGGGAGCCTTCTCCTCCTGCTCCTCGCGCGGGAGCAACTCAGGTGGAGTTCGATTTCTCCACCCTCAGCTCCGACGACGACGAGGAAGAGGAGTAAGTATTTGCTGCTTGTAATTTCTTCGATTTTGTCTTGATTCTTTCTTTGATGATTCTGATCTTGTTCTTGCTTTGCTTGCAGGACCCTGACCCAGCGGATGGCGAAGAGGGCCAAGATCCCTGTGGTTGAGGTCGAAGACGACTCGCCCGCCGCGGCGACCGGAGACGCGCCAGCGACAGGCTCGTCGGACCAACCTGCTGCTCCGAGGAGCAGCCCCCAGCGCAGCCCCCAGCGTAAGTCTGGGTTTTGGATTTTTTTGTTTGTCGGGCGCGCTTGAGGTTTTAGCTTGTACTAATATCTTGTTGCTTCGTTTGTCTTGCGCAGAAATGGAGCCGCAGCCACAGGAGCAACTGGAGGTCACCCCCGAGGAGCTGCAGGTTCCGCCCTCCCCGCCAAGGGCGAGCTCCCCGGCGAGGGAGAGCGCTCCGCCAAGGACGGGTACTCCGCCAAGGGCGAGTACCCCGCCAAGGGCGAGCAGCCCGACGAGGGTGGCCACTCCGCCAAGGGAGGGTGCGGGCGGCCCTCTGCCAGCAGGAGCCACCGCTCCACCGCCAAGGGAGGACTCCCCGGCGAGGGAGCCTGTCGTCGAGGAAGTCCGCGAAGGTGAGTCTTGTAACTTTATCTTCTTGGACTTGTCTTTTTGGATATTTGCTTGAACTTTTCTTTTCTTTTTCTTCTGCTAGATCCTCCTGCGCCGGAGCGGATGGAGACAGAGACCGCCGGCGAGGAGGGCGCGCAAGGCGACGGCGGCAACGCCACTGCCACTGAGGGCATGGCTGGAGCCGACGGGCCTGCCGCTGAGGAGACCGCGCCGACCGCAGACGCCGCGGGCGAGGAAGGGACCGGCGACCGCACTGCCGACCCGGAGGCAGCAGGAGCGTCAAGCGCTGCGCCGGCCGCCGACCCCTCCGCGTCCACGGAGCGGTCGGGCGTCTATCTTGAAGCGCCCAACGGAATCTTCATACAAGTTCCGTGGGCATCTTCGTCGCGAGCCCCCGAGGAGGGAGAGACCTTTGATGGAGAGGTCCTCGCCTCCGCGGGGTTGAAGATTGTTGAAGTGCCTGGCGGGAGCGACGAGCCCGAAGAGGAGATGCTACTTCACCGGCTCCTGGCCCTTTACCGGGCCAGGCAGGCGAAACTGGAGTCCCGGGAAGCCCTCACCGCCAAGGCTGGAGCAGACTTGGAGAAGCGCGCCGCGGAGCTCCGCGCCGCCAACCAGGCGGCCCTCCGCGACTTGGCGGAGGAGCGTGAAAGGCTTGCCGGAGAGCAGCAAGAGTTCCTCCTGGAGAAAGCTGAGGCCGAGGAGCAGCAACGACTGGTCGGTGAGGAGCTGTCCCGGCGAGAAGGAGCGCTCAACCAGCGGAAGGTCGACCTCGACGCCCACGAGGACGACCTCACCGCCCGGGAGCAGGCCCTTGGCGGGGCCCTGAAGGAGGCGAAAGCTGCCGCCGCCACCGCGGAAACTGCCAAGAAGGATCTTGAGGCCAAGGTGGCGCAGCTGGAGCAGTACCTGAAAGCGAGCACGGACAGGATCACCGCGCTCAATGTGGAGCGGGAAAAGGACGCCCACACCAATTCTGACCTTCAGGTACGCCTCTCCAAGCAGGGCGACGAGCTGAAAGCCGCCAAGGATTCAATTGCTGACTTGGAGTTGAAGGTCTCCACTTTGACTGGCTCGCTTGACGCCGCCCGAGATCGCGAGACGAAGCTGAAGGCCGAGCTCCGCAAGGAACGAGGCCTGGTGGAGAGTGCTGCCACCTCAGCGAACAATTTTACTCGGGCGGTGGAGCAATGGACGGACGATCTGGTCGCCTCTGCTGCCAACATCGACAAGGAGCTGATGGCGCTGAGGGTGGAGCACCTCGTGTACTCTCCGGACCAGAATCTCCCCCACAGCGCCAAGCTAAGTCTTTTCTTCAGGGGAATCGCGCCGGCGCTTGCACGGCTACAGGAGAAGCTCCCCGCGCAGCTGGCCGAGGAGTCGCGTCAGCTCTGCGCGGGTACCTTGGAGCGCGTCTTGACGAAGATAGTCTACCGCAACCCTGGCATCAATCTCGTCAACGTCCTCCGCAGCTTGCCGGCCGATGCAGATCTGGAGGCGCTGAAGGCGCAGGTCGCCCACATCATCGCCAAGGTGAACAAGATCTCAAGGCGTGAAGGCGACCGCGTAGACTAGGCCTCTTTCTTTCTGTTTCTTTTGCTGCTGCAAAGTGTGCCATGAACATGAATCTATCAGTCATTGCGACAAGTTATCTCTATAATATATTATCTTATTTCCGAGCAATTGACGCATTGTTATCTCCCTTGCTTTTGGTCCTTTACTTTGTATGCTTTTTACCCTACGCTTTTAGGGAACTTGCCGGCAAGGGACCCTTGCCGCGAGCGCTGAGTGCTGGACTCTGAGCAGCCTGCTGGCAAAGGCCTTACCGGCAAGTAACCTTGCCGCAGCTAGTCGCAACGCACTTAGCTTGCTGAGCGAACTCGAAAACGAAGTAAGGGCGCGACACTTGTCGCAGCTCACTTAAGCCGTTGAGCGTACTCGAAAACAAAGTAAGGGTGCGGCTAGCTACGGGTAGGTTCCTCCGCGCACAGGTTTTCCATACAAAGTGTGGTTGTTCAAGGAAGATAGCTAAAATTTTAAAAATTTGAACTGCTCAAATTCTGGTAACTTAGCTTTCATAATCTGTTCGTTCTCCGGCAAGCTTCTCTTTCTTGAACAGCACTTGGTTCATCCTCCACCTCCTGCCCCCCCGGCAAACTTGTGCGCGAGGAAAGTTCCTTCTGCTTAAGATGGAAAGAAGAAGAGAAGGGAAAACAAGTATAGGGCCTCTCGGCGTGGTAATGCTTACCGGATATGTGTGTTGCACAAGATGCCAAACAACGCATGCAAATAACGAAGAAAAGCATGGAAAATGGCGAATAGTGCGAAACACAAAAAGCTTTACTGATGCACGGGATCTGCGCCCGGCTTTGTACAAAGGTTTACATGCGACAGCGGCAAGACTCGTACAAAAGGTGGTTGCCGGAGCGGATCACGGCAACCGCGCCTTATGGGTGAAACTTGCGAAGATGCTCTATATTCCAGGAGTTGCTCACCGGTAAGCCTTCTTCGGTCTCAAGGCGGACAGCGCCGGGCCTTGTGACTTGTCTCACCCGATAAGGGCCTTCCCACTTCGGCGTCAACTTGTTGGAATTCTTGGCGGACTGAACACGCCGAAGAACAAGGTCGCCTTCCTCGAGACTCCTGGCCTTAACCTTGCGGCTATGATAGCGGCGCAAGGCTTGCTGGTATCGAGCAGCTCGTACAGCAGCCTGGAGACGTTCCTCCTCGAGGAGCAATGCATCATCTTGTCGCAGTTGCTCTTGCTCGAGCTCATCATAAGCGAGCACTCGAGGAGATCCGTATACGAGTTCCGTGGGGAGAACTGCCTCCGCTCCATAGACAAGAGCGAAGGGTGTCTGCCCGGTGGCTCGACTTGGTGTCGAAGAAGCTCAGCACTGTATCTCCCGGAGGCTGGATCCAGGTGGGGACGATGCCGTGGGAGTCGCACTCCGGCATCACTGCGCGCAGGGAGTCACAGGCAGTGCTGTTGCACAGCGGCACTACTCCCTTGGCGGGTCTGAACCACTCTGGATGCGCCGGGTCATGCTTGAAGAGCTCTCGCAACATTCCTTTCAGCTCCAAAGCGGTGAAGTTGAAGTTCAATCCTGGGCGCAGCCTCATAATATCCGCCGCATTGCCAAATTCCCATGCTGGCCTTTTCCTTTCTTGTAAAGGGGCAATGCGGCGGCGGAGGAAATCTGCGCCAACCTCTTCGATGGTCAGATTGGCGGCCCGGAGACGGATAATCCTAACAAGGGCAATACTGAGTCTGTTGTCCTCCGGGGCCAACTCGCTCCAGTCTCTGCCGCGCACCATGGCAGTTGTGCGCGGCGCGGTGAAGGGCTCCGGCTGGTCCTCTACTACCCAGCACCAATCTGCGCGCCAATCTTCCCACTTGCCGCGGAGTTCTCCTTTCAGATATGAGTCCTTTTTGTTCAACCGGAAGATCCAGGAGATCCCGCCGGAGAGGGGAGCGCCAACCTCTACTCTAGGCATGAAGAAATGGCGAAAGAGTGCTACGTTTGGATGGATCCCTATGTAGTTTTCGCACAGATGTGCGAAAACGGCCATCGTAAGGATGGCATTGGGGGTGAAGTCTAGGAGGTGGAGGTTGTACGTGTTCATAATATCACAGAAAAACTCCGAAAATGGAGGGCACAACCCACAGTGAAAGAAGGCAGCGAAGAAGAAATACCCGCCGGGATACAGATCTCTGGCGACGGCGGGGAAGACTCTGGTGCGGGGATGAGCTTTGGTCCCCTCGGACCAGAAGAGGTAGTACTTGTTCCACAGCTCCCTCGCGCTGAGCCTCGGCGCGAAGACCACGTTCCTCTTCCGCAGGGCGGCAAGCTTTGCCGCCTGCTCGGACTTCTCCTTCTTGGCCTTCTCCGCTTTCGCCTTCTCGCTCTTCGGAGCCATGGCGGAGGCGGCGGGGGGAGGGGCGAAGAGCTCGACGGCGCCGCGGATGCGGAAGACGGCGGAGGAGGGGTGGAGGCAAAGAGCAGCGGAGGTTTTCTGGAGGTTGAAGACGCAATGAAGATGAAGGAGGGAAACTGCCCCTGCTTCCTCTGCTTTTAAGGGGGGAGTGGGGGACGCTCCGCATTTCCCATTAAAGAACGAGGCCACGATCTCTCCCACGACGCCACAATCAACGCGTGCCGTTAGGGAGGGGCGCGGCGGATGCGGAAGAGGATTCGGCGTGCCGTGGGCCGAGCGTGCCCGTGCACTGTCTTGGGCCTGGCCCAACAGCGCTCGGCACCGTGTGTGGCCCAGGCCCGGGGGCTCCTGTCGGTGTACTAAGATAGGGGTACCTTAGTACCCCAACTTGTGCACGGGCAGTAGCAGCTTCCCGCGGCAGGGTTTACCACGTGCTCGCCGGAGACCTTTTCTGGTCCTTAAGAAGCCATTCAAAAACAAAGTATACAAGTCAGAAGATCAAGACCCCGGCAAGTGAAGCTTGCCGGGAAGGCCGCACCAAGCTCATGGTTATCACTTTAACACGAGACCCTGGCAAGAGGAGCTTGCCAGGAAGACTAGAAGACTGCATTTCAGAAGACATGCCTCGGCGCACCCTGCGCCCCGGCAGGGCCCGGGGAGCGACAAGCTTCCGGGCCCGGCAAGATCAAGACCCCGGCAAGGTGCTTGCCGGGGGGAAGCCTGCGCTGTGTGCCCGCGCTCCAGCTCATCAGCCCACGCGTCGCCCTGGGGCCCTTCCAGGGACGCGTGGCGGATGGCTGTGCAGCCTGGGGGACACGGTGGCACTCCACGGTGACGAGGCTACCGCCGTGGCGAAAGGAGACGCATGGACGGGTGCTTTTGGGGTCGACGGTGACGGGCATTTAATGCCCTTGTCCCCCACTGTCAAAGTTAGGTGAAGACCACTGTTCATCCACTGTTCATGCACTGTTCCCGCACTGTTACAACTACCACCAAAGTTACATTTTTGCCCTCCTCTACGTTGACACCTGTCGGTGACCCCTTGAGCTATAAAAGGAGGCCCATGCACAACGTAGAGGGGGTTCGGAACCTAGATAGCTCTCTTGCTCGGTGTAGCTAGCTCTTCAAGCTCCCGAGCTCACAAACTCAATACAAACCAAGCAGGAGTAGGGTTTTACGCGTCCGCGCGGCCCGAACCTGGGTAAACTGCCCGTGTGTGCTCTTCGATCCGCTCTTTGTGCTCCCTCCGCTCCCTTACCGCAACATACAAGGGGCTCCGGTCCCATAGGTGCTCGTGGCGGACAGTTTCCCCCGACATCTTCGCCAAAGATGTCGGGGGAAACTGTCCGCCACGAGCACCTATGGGACCGGAGCCCCTTGTATGTTGCGGTAAGGGAGCGGAGGGAGCACAAAGAGCGGATCGAAGAGCACACACGGGCAGTTTACCCAGGTTCGGGCCGCGCGGACGCGTAAAACCCTACTCCTGCTTGGTTTGTATTGAGTTTGTGAGCTCGGGAGCTTGAAGAGCTAGCTACACCGAGCAAGAGAGCTATCTAGGTTCCGAACCCCCTCTACGTTGTGCATGGGCCTCCTTTTATAGCTCAAGGGGTCACCGACAGGTGTCAACGTAGAGGAGGGCAAAAATGTAACTTTGGTGGTAGTTGTAACAGTGCGGGAACAGTGCATGAACAGTGGATGAACAGTGGTCTTCACCTAACTTTGACAGTGGGGGACAAGGGCATTATATGCCCGTCACCGTCGACCCCAAAAGCACCCGTCCATGCGTCTCCTTTCGCCACGGCGGTAGCCTCGTCACCGTGGAGTGCCACCGTGTCCCCCAGGCTGCACAGCCATCCGCCACGCGTCCCTGGAAGGGCCCCAGGGCGACGCGTGGGCTGATGAGCTGGAGCGCGGGCACACATCGTAGGCTTCCCCCCCGGCAAGCACCTTGCCGGGGTCTTGATCTTGCCGGGCCCGGAAGCTTGTCGCTCCCCGGGCCCTGGCGCAGGGTGCGCCGAGGCATGTCTTCTGAAATGCAGTCTTCTGGTCTTCCTGGCAAGCTCCTCTTGCCAGGGTCTCGTGTTAAAGTGATAACCATGAGCTTGGTGCGGCCTTCCCGGCAAGCTTCACTTGCCGGGGTCTTGATCTTCTGACTTGTATACTTTGTTTTTGAATGGCTTCTTAAGGACCAGAAAAGGTCTCCGGCGAGCACGTGGTAAACCCTGCCGCAGGAAGCTGCTACTGCCCGTGCACAAGTTGGGGTACTAAGGTACCCCTATCTTAGTACACCGACACGTGCTAACAGAGATAGCTTTGTGAAACCATATTCTTCTAGTTTTCATGATAATAAAGATGAAGATCTAAAAGTGATTGATGTGTCTCCTATTAAAACCTTCTTTTCTAATATGAATCCTGATGAAGATGGGACTGGAGATGAGTCTACTTTAGTTATAAGGCGTCCCAATGATTCGGAGTTTTTAGATCTTGATGCTAAAAGTGTTAAAAGTGGGATTGAAGAGGTCAAAACTTTACATAGCAATGAACCCACTATTTTGGATTTCAAGGGATTTAATTATGATAATTGCTCTTTGATAGATTGTATTTCCTTGTGTCAATCCGTGCTAAATTCTCCTCATGCTTACAGTCAAAATAAAGCCTTTACCAAACACATAGTTGATGCTTTAATGTAATCTTATGAAGAAAAACTTGAATTAGAAGTTTCTATCCATAGAAAACTTTATGATGAGTGGGAACCTACTATTAAAATTAAGATTAAAGATCATGAATGCTATGCTTTGTGTGATTTGGGTGCTAGTGTTTCCACAATCCCAAAACCTTTGTGTGATATTTTAGGTTTCCATGAACTTGATGATTGTTCTTTAAATTTGCATCTTGCGGATTCTACCATTAAGAAACCTATGGGAAGGATTAATGATATTCTTATTGTTTCAAATAGGAATTATGTGCCCGTAAATTTCATGTTCTTGATATAGATTGCAATCCTACATGTCCTATTATTCTTGCTAGACCTTTCCTTAGAACGATTGGTGCAATTATTGATATGAAGGAAGGATATATTATATTCCAATTTCCGTTAAGTAAATACATGGAACACTTTCCTAGAAATAAAATAAAATTACCTTATGAATCTATTACGAGAGCCACTTATGGATTTCCTACCAAAGATGGCAATACCTAGATCTATCCTTGTATCATGCCTAGCTAGGGGCGTCAAACTATAGCGCTTGTTGGGAGGCAACCCAATTTTATTTTCTTTGCTTTTGATTCTGTTTAGTAATAAATAATACATCTAGCTTCTCTTGAGATGTGATTTTGTCTTTTAATTAGTGTTTGTGCCAAGTAGAACATTTGGAAGACTTGGGTGAAGTCTTTGCGATCTTGCTGTAAAAAACAGAAACTTTTGCGGTCACGAGATTAACTACCATTTGTTTACTGGAGAGTGCTTTTAAGTTGATTATTTTTGAAGATGATTAATAGACAAATTCCTCATGTCCACCAATTTATTTCAGAATTTTTAGAGTTACATAAGTATTCGAAAGTTACAGATTGCTGGAGACTGTTGAGTTTTTGACAGATTCTGTTTTTTGTGTGTTGTTTGCTTATTTTGATGAATCTATGAGTAGTATCGGGGGGTATGAATCATAGAGAAGTTGGAATACAGTAGGTTTAACACCAATATAAATAAAGAATGAGTTCATTACAGTACCTTTGAGTGGTGGTTTGTTTTCTTATACTAATGGAGCTTACGAGATTTTCTGTTAAGTTTTGTGTTGTGAAGTTTTCAAGTTTTTGGGTAAGGATTTGATGGACTATGGAACAAAGAGTGGAAAGTGCCTAAGCTTGGGGATGCCCAAGGCACCCCAAGGTAAAATTCAAGGACAACCAAAAGCCTAAGCTTGGGGATGCCCCGGGAAGGCATCCCCTCTTTCGTCTTCGTCTATCGATAACTTTACTTGAGACTATATTTTTATTCACCACATGATATGTGTTTTGCTTGGAGCGTCATGTATGATTTGAGTCTTTGCTTTTTAGTTTACCACAATCATCCTTGCTGCACACACCTTTTGAGAGAGATACACATGAATCAGAATTTATTAGAATACTCTATGTGCTTCACTTATATCTTTTGAGCTAAATAGTTTTGCTCTAGTGCTTAACTTATATCTTTTTAGAGCACGGCGGTGGTTTTATTTTATAGAAATTATTGATCTATCATGCTTCACTTATATTATTTTGAGAGTCTGTTAGAACAGCATGGTAATTTGCTTTGGTTATAATATTAGTCCCAATATGATAGGCATCCAAGACGAGTATAATAAAAACTTTCCACATAAAGTGCATTGAATATTATGAGAAATTTGATAATTGATTTTTTTTTGAGATATGAGGATGATGATATTAAAGTCATGCTAGTAGAGTAGTTGTGAATCTGAGAAATACTTGTGTTGAGGTTTGCAAGTCCCGTAGCATGCACGTATGGTAACCGTTGTGTGACGAATTTGAAGCATGTGGTATTTCATTGAGTGTCATCCTTTGTGTGGTGGTCGGGATCACGCGATGGTTAACTCCTACCAACCCTTCCCCTAGGAGCATGCGTGTAGTACTTTGTTTTGATGACTTGTAGACTTTTGCAATAAGTATGTGAGTTCTTTATGACTAATGTTGAGTCCATGGATTATACGCACTCTCACCCTTCCACCATTGCTAGCCTCTCTTGTACCGCTCAACTTTCGCCGGTACCATACACCCACCATATACCTTCCTCAAAACAGCCACCATACCTACCTATCATGGCATTTCCATAGCCATTCCGAGATATATTGCCATGCAACTTTTTACCGTTCCGTTCATATGACATGCTTCATCATTGTCATATTGCCATGCATGATCATGTAGTTGACATCGTATTTGTGGCAAGGCTACTATGCATAATTTTTTCATACATGACACTCTTGATTCATTGCACATCCCGGTACACCACCGGAGGCATTCATA
The DNA here is from genome assembly GCA_902687465.1 of Secale cereale. Classification (NCBI taxonomy): domain Eukaryota; kingdom Viridiplantae; phylum Streptophyta; class Magnoliopsida; order Poales; family Poaceae; genus Secale; species Secale cereale. The sequence continues at coordinate 98,618,848 of LR738711.1, read as the reverse complement.
TAGAGTCATACTTTGTTCTAGTATCGAGTTGTAACATCGAGTTGTGAGTAAATAAAAGTGTGATGATCATCATTATTAGAGCATTGTCCCAAAGAAAAAAAAAGAAAAAGAAAAGAAGAAATGCCAAAGAAAAAAAAGGAAAGGCCCAAAAAAGAAAGGAAAAAAAAGAAAAAATGGGAAAGAAAAAAGGGGACAATGCTACTATCTTTTTTCCACATTTGTGCTTCAAAGTAGCACCATGATCTTCATGATAGAGAGTCTCTTGTTTAGTCACTTTCATATAACTAGTGGGAATTTTTATTATAGAACTTGGCTTGTATATTCCAACGACGGGCTTCCTCAAATACCCTAGGTCTTGATACGTCTCAAACGTATCTACTTTTCCAAACACTTTTGATATTGTTTTGACCTCATTCTTGCATGATTTGGACTAAACTAACCCGGACTGACGCTGTTTTCAGCAGAGCTGCCTGTATGGTTTATTTGTGTGCAGGAAAACGGATTTTTAAGCATCTCAGAAAAATCCACGAAAAATCATGAAAAATCCACGCACCCGAAGAAACAACATACCAGAAGTGGGGCCAGAGGGGGGCCAGGGGGTGCCTAGGCGCCCTGTGGGCGCGCCCCCCCTGGGCCGCGCCGGGGGGCGCCTGGGTGGGGCCCACGCCCCCTGGTGCCCTACTTTAGCCCGTATTTTTTCCTTCGAGGCAAAAACCCCAGATCGGGAGTCCTTTCGCTGTTTCTCGTCGCGGAGCCGCCGCCACCCTCTGTTCTTCTTCGGGAGGGCTAATCTGGAGGCTGATTTGGCCTCCGGAGAGGGAAGATCGTCGCCATCGTCATCATCATCACTACTCCATCATCCCTCCATGACTTCCCCCTTCATGTGTGAGTAGTTCCCTTGCTGTAGGCGAAGGGGATGGTAGGGATTGGATGAGTTAGATCATGTAATAGTTCGTCAGATTGTTGGGGGCATGTTGCCTATCATCTAGTATGGTGTTTATCATCTTTGCTACAACTTGTTATTCTTAATGCTTGACACTAGGGCCCGAGTGCCATGATTTCAGATCTGAACCTTATGTGTTTGCATGAATATATTTGTGTTCTTGATCCTATCTATGAGTTGTATGCACCTGTTACGGTTCGGAACCGGCGATCCCAAAGGTGACAGCTTGGGACACCAAAGGGGATGGTCCGTAGTTTGAGGATTACATGTATCCATTGAGTTCATTGCTTTGTTCCGGTGCTCTTTGACAGGAGCACCTTAATATCCATTAGTTCCTTTTGGCCCCGTTCGTAGCGGGATGGTAGGACAAAAGATGTTGTGCAAGTTCTTATTGCAAGCACGTACAACTACCTACGGGATACATGCCTAATGTTTGATATTTGCCTAGATGATCATTACTTTTCCGTGTGCCGTGCCCCGAGTTAGAAACTATCTCATCCATGCAACGCCCAACCATCCATCTCCCTAGCCTGCAGTATTTTAAACCTTGCTTGTTACTAGTCGCTACTTTCGCTATTTACTACTGCTATTTACTTTTGCTATTAACTTTTACTATTACTATCATCACTATCATATCACTGTTACCGCTTATCTTTTGTTGCAAGTTAGTATATTTCAGGTGCGGTTGAATTGACAACTCAACTGTTAAAGCTTATAAATACTCTTTGGCTCCCCGTGTGTCGAATCAATAAATTGGGTTATTCTTACCCGCGAAGACTATCTCGATCCCTTACGGTTGAGGGTTATCAAGTACCGTTTTCTGGCGCCGTTGCCGGGGAGCATAGCAATATTTACAAGTCTACTTGAGGTATCCTACCTGCTGCACTTTATTCACTATGGGTAAGAAAGGTGACCCCAAGGTTCCGATCTTACGATCCACTACAAGAAGAGGTATTGCTCTGAGCACTAGTGCTACACTTGATTCACCTTCTGTTATGAGTAAGTTTACCTCACCACCACCACATGATGCTCCTACTGAATCTGCTACTATGTCTGATGCACTTGATGATGCTTCTACTCTTGATGATGATATTAGTTCACTTGGTTATGCTCTTGAGAAACAAATTACTGCTGCTGCTGAAAAATATGGAATTGAACTTCCTGTTACTCGCTACCCTATTGGTGAAACTTATGATTTTCCTGACTTGAGTAAACTCCAGGAGAGGCTTCTTGATGATGATTACTATATACTTGATGAAGATTTATGCAAGGAACTGACAGAGTTTGCTGGCTCTGACCCTGAAACTATTAAGAAAATATTTGAAAAACACTCTTTGAAAAACAAAACCGTTCCTAATCCCGAGTTTGCTACATCTCCTATATGCATTGATGATCCTGATTTTGATTTCTCTGTTGATCTTTCACTTATACCTATGGTTGAAGCTGACCCCTTTTATGGCAGAGAAAATGATGATGCTATTGCACACCTAACTAAACTTGGTGAGCTAGGTAGCCTGTTTACCACAGATGAGAAGATACACTACTTTTATGTGACCAAGCTTCTTCCTTTCTCCTTGAAGGAAGGTGCTAAAGCATGGTATGATTCACTCCCATGCGGTTCTATTAAGAGTCCTCAGGACTTAGCTCACTCTTTTGTTGATAAGTACTTTCCTGCTCATATGCAACATGCTGCTTTACAAAGAATTTATAACTTTAAACAGTTGCAGGATGAGTCCCTCCCTAAAGCTTGGGGGAGGTACTGCAGTTTGATCCAGGCTAGACCAGGACATGGAGTTCCTAAGAATGAATTAATTGATATATTCTATGCTGGTTTAACTGATGAATCTAGGTCCTATTTGGACAGTTGTGCTGGTTGTGTTTTCAGGAAAAGAACACCGGACGACGCAGAAGATCTAATGGGCAGGATTGCCAAAAACTATGAAGATTGGTCCGTCCCTGAACCACCTCCACCAACAAAGAAGAGGGGCATGTTTGTCCTAAGCCCCGAAGATATGCGAGAAGCAAAGAAGTCTATTAAAGAGAAAGGTATTAAAGCTGAAGACGTGAAGAATCTACCCCCTATTGAGAAGCTGTGTGAGCCTACCACTCACCCTCCTATGGTAGAGGTACACTCTCTTTTAGATTTCAACGCAAGTGACATCCCTCATGGTAAACCTCCTGATCAATGTTTAGATGAGTTCGATAATTTTATTATGAAACAGAATCATTTTAATGAGAGGATAGAAAGTCAGTTGCATGATAATTCCCTTGCTATCAAAAAGTTGCTTGGTGTTTTAGATAGAACAGTTAATGATGTTCAATGTCTTGTGAAGCATTTTCATATGGTTCAAACTCAGCTTGATCAAATTTCTAATGTGCAAAGAGATTTGCTTGCTAACAATGCCAAACAAGATAAACTGCAGGCTTTTGGGATTAAGACCCGAGGAGGAACTAGTACTCAAGATCCTCTTTATCCAGAGGGACATCCGAAGAGAATCGAGCAAGATTCTCAAATGCAGGAAGAAGAAATTGTTGTCTCTCCAAATAAGAAGAAGAAACATAAAGAGACTGACAATTCTAATGATCCTATTGCAGATGAAGAGCCAGCTATTGATCCCAACAGTGTATCTATTTCCGATGCTGAAACTGAAGACGGTGCTGAACCTGAAGGTAATAATAATGAGAAGAATGATCCACCTGAAGTTTGAGAAGAAGAAGCACCTGACAAACATAAGAGGTACACTAAAGAAGACTTCATCGCAAGGAAACATGGGAAGGAGAAAGAACCATGGGTACAGAAACCCATGCCCTTTCCAGGTAAGTCCATCAAATCTAAAGAAGAAGAGCATTACAATAAGTTTTGTGAATGGATAAAACCTCTTTTTCTTCAAATTCCTTTGACTGATGCTATTAAGTTACTTCCTTATTCAAAGTATATGAAAGATATTGTCACTAACAAAAGAAAGGTTCCTAATGATGCAATATCTACTATGCTTGCTAACTATTCTTTTAGCGGAAAGATTCCTGAGAAGCTCGGTGATCCAGGTATACCCACCATTCCTTGCTCCATAAAGAGTAATTATGTCAAAACTGCTTTATGTGATCTTGGAGCGGGAGTGAGTGTTATGCCTCCCTCTCTTTACGAGAGGCTCTGTTTAGAGAAACTAATTCCTACAGATATCTCCCTTCAGATGGCTGACAAGTCAACCGCTGTTCCGATAGGTATTTGTGAGGATGTTCCAGTTGAAGTTGCTAATTGTTTAATTCTTACTGATTTTGTTGTGCTTGACATGCCCGAGGATGGGAGCATGTCCATTATTCTTGGTAGACCTTTCCTTAACACCGCAGGTGCTATTATTGATTGCAACAAAGGGAAGGTTACCTTTCATGTGAACGATAAAGAACACACGGTATATTTTCCGAAGAAGACCGACAGGAGGCATGCCCTCAACTCTATAGAGAATATCGAGACCGTGAAAATTGGAGAATGGGACTGTCCACTACATGTGCCTCACAAATACAAAACTATCATGGTAGGGACAATGTCCATCAAGGTAAAAGTTCAGTGATTACTTCGTTGGAGGTGAAACTTTTTGTTCTATATACCGCTTGTTTGTTGGTAAGACTTGATCAACCTTACTAGTAAACGTGTTATATATGGATAAAAAGTTGAGCTTTCTATGTTTTCATTTGTTTTTAGTATTGTCCTACTTGCTGTACCAAGTATCTATGTTTTTGAAACTTCACAATACTACTAACTACTTCAAGTTTTCAGAGAGTTTCACAGCTTTTTGAACTTCGAAAAATTTTCAACAGTGAAGTTTTCAGAAAAATTCCAGAAAAATTGTATTAGAAATTTCCACAACGGGAGAGACCCGAAAAGTCCTGGGGCCAGCCAGGGGGGGGGCACCAGTGGCCCAGGCGGCCAGCTGGCGCGGCCCAGCCCCTGGCCGCGCCCACAGGGCGCATGGGGCCCACAAGGCCCCCCTCCAGGTACCTCTTCCTCCTCTCTCTCTCTCTCTTTCCAAAAACCCGAGTTCTGGTCGTGTTCTTCTTGTTCTTGCTGTTCTTGGGGGCGATTCTTTGATCTCCCTCTACAGCCCATCATTTGAGCTGAAATTTTGAGCAAATACTCCCTGGTATGTGACTCCTCCACCCCTCCAATTAGATTTTTGATTGGTGGCCTCATTTGTGAGTATTTAGTAGTTCTTGGTGCTGTAGAGATGAGCTTGCATGCATGTGTAGAAGGTTGTTTTCCAAGTTTTGATGCAAGTTTATGCCTTGGGCAAGTGAGTTGAGTAGTTTGCCTTAGCTCACTTTGTTTTAATCCTCGTTTTTGTGAATTGATTTTTTTTTCAGAAATGAGTTTATTAGGAAGGGCAAAAGGATGGCTTGAGAAGAGGAGGCCCGCACACTCCGATCGAGTCACCAGAGCCGCAGCTTCACCATCGACTGCTAGGGTGAGCTATAATGAGGATCATGTGCCCATGGAGTTGTTGGAAGACACAAGTCCAGCATGTGCGATGACATATCCATGTGATGAATTCATGGAAGCCGCGGGAATCAAGGATGAGTTTTATAATCTTTGTGCTAATGCAGGTTTGACACGACTCGTCACGAGCCGTGTTACTCAGTATCAGAAACTCACCTCCATTTTCATTAACAGTTTTAGATATAATCCTGAATCAGGTGCTATTGAGTTTAAACTTTATAATGATCTTATCACCATGACTTTGGGAAATTTTTGTGAAGTAATAGGTGTGCCAAACGTTGGGAGGATGGCAAGGATGGCCACTCAGCCCTCCGAGCTGAAAACCGTCATCAACTCTCTCTGCAGCATGGGTACGAGGGATATTCATCGGTCGAAGATCTCCAGTATCTTGTTTCCTCACCTCAGGTATTTTGCATATTATATTGCTAGAGGGGTATTAGCTCGTGACAACACGAGCAACATTTCTGCTCCGGATATTGCTATCCTGGCAGCAGCCCTCTCAGGGAGGTCTGATTATAATATTGGTACCTTAATTGCTCGACGCCTTGCTATGAACGGTAACAAGGGGGACTTATATGGTGGCATTTTTGCCACGCTTATCTTAGAGCATCTTGGAGGCACCCCACACCCTGATGATACTCCTTTTATTTATTTGAGCTTTGATCTTGCTGCTATGAAAAGACATAAGTTTGTTACCATGGGGTCTGAGCTTGATAACCTTGTTTATATCTTGCGTTTCGGAACTACCGCGGAACGCGAGATCCGTCTACCTGCACCTCTTTTGTTTGATTATTCTCGCAGGAACGGATGGTCCTTTGATGTTGTCCAGTTCGATGAGTTCATGGTCCAGCATCAGTTCCATAGCCCCATGGAGGGGGTTGTGCCCGACGAGGAGAGGCACGGTGAGATACCACATTTTCAGGAGGAGACCGCCACCGAGTTTGGTGAAGGGTCTTCCTCTGTTTGGCGCTCGGAACCTTCCTCGTGGGAGACTCCGAGGAGTTCGGTGTACGCGCCATCATCCTTCTACGACCCTTGGTCTCACCACCATACCCCTGGAGCAGGAGGCTCCTGGGGGCAGTAGCTGGTACCAACTTAGGCCAAAAGCCTAAGCTTGGGGGAGTACGTGCCCTTCTCACTTTTCCATTGTATTATCCGTTTTATTCACTTTGATCTTTTCGAAGTTTTTACCCGTTCTTCTTTATTCCTCTATTTGCAAAAACAACAAAAAGATTTTCCCTTTCTTTTGCTTTTTATTCAACCTTTGTAAAACCCAAAAAGATTTCCTTTCTCTCTTTAGTTTGCTTTGTTTTCAGAGATCAGCTCGAGTCCGTGATGGCATTTGATTATATTTCCTACGTTCGATCGTGCAAGTGACAAGCAATAATGATGAAGATCGACTGAAAGGAAGCAACAAGGAAGACCGGTATGAACTCTTATTGTTTCTATTTTTGTACATATGCCTGTACTTATGATCTAGAGACCAGCTTGTAGCGACATAGTGCTATGTTTACAATGCTCTTCCAGTGGTTCATGCTTTCCTTGCGGCTAGTCTCGAATAATTAGAGTATATAATGTGTTATTGAAATAATCTACATGCATTGCATTGTTCCTAGTCTGGCATACTATGGTGGTATTTCCCTTTAGAGAATTTTTGGATTGACTTGGCACATGCTTACACATGCTTAAGACTAAAAAGTCTACTTTGCCTTGACGATCTTTGAGTTTTAGAATAGTTATATCACTTTCATGCCCGATTCAATGTTGCTTTGTCGCTCTGCATGATTATGACCGTTATTGCTCTCTAGTTGGTCGCTTCCCAGTCTTTTGCTAAACCTCCACCCGTACTAAGCGGAATGACTGCTTGTGCATCCAAAACCTTTAAACCTGTTATGCCATATGAGTCCACTATACCTTCCTATACATGGTATTTACCTGCCATTCCTAACGAAGACTTTCATGTACCATCTCGAAATTAATCAAAAGCATTTCCTCTTTTGTGCCTATGTTTTAGCTCATGAGGAAGTAGTAGTTAATTCATGATCTCTTTAAGTTGGACAAGTTTCACCCTTGGATTGCATGCATAATGTGCAAACCCCTAATATGAAAAGGAACTGGCATTGAGTGCGCCCGGCTCAAAAAGATAATATAACAAACAAACCCTCCTTCACGCTTTGTTCATGAGAAATCAGAAAACTTTGGCAGTGATAAACAAAGGAGATTAAGAGGATGTGATCGTCCTCATGCGGGAGCCGTTCCTCGAGACTTGTCTAGCTTAAAAAGTTATTGAGTTATCTGCTAGCATTCGTTGACGAAATATGCACCTCTCAAAAACATATTTACTTCTGTTTTTAAAACCAAGAGCTCTGGTACATGTTTAGTTTTTGTTTCCGATCACGGGTTTTCAACTTTGCCAATAAAAGCCACGGTTCGAGAGTCGCATCTTCTTTCTTCAAAGCACTGACTAGGAGAGCATAATTGTCATTCTGAGTGTAATGTGCATTGTCCCAAAGTATTACATTGTTTTCTGCATACTTGTGATATGATTTATTCTGAAATTCTTAGTTCTAGTCTCCTTTAAAACTCTGGAGGAGTCTCTGCATTTATGTTTTGCTTCACTCATGGAGGCTAGCGAGATACTACCTTAGTATGCTCAAGCTATGTGCAATGTGATCTTGTCTTGATTTTCAATAATATATTGTTTACTCTTGATTATTTGTGACTGGTCACTTGAAAGAAGGATTGCTCCTTGCATTGTTCTCATAAGTACTGTTTCAATACTGGCTAGACTCTTTTCGTAGTACATGCTTATATACATCTAATGAAGCAAAAGAGTTTGTCAAAGTTTTCTTTGTCGCGTTCAGTTCGTTGAACTGAATTGCTTGAGGACAAGCAATATGCTAAGCTTGGGGGAGTTGATACGTCTCAAACGTATCTACTTTTCCAAACACTTTTGATATTGTTTTGACCTCATTCTTGCATGATTTGGACTAAACTAACCCGGACTGACGCTGTTTTCAGCAGAGCTGCCTGTATGGTTTATTTGTGTGCAGGAAAACGGATTTTTAAGCATCTCAGAAAAATCCACGAAAAATCACGAAAAATCCACGCACCCGAAGAAACAACATACCAGAAGTGGGGCCAGAGGGGGGCCAGGGGGTGCCCAGGCGCCCTGTGGGCGCGCCCCTCCCCTGGGCCGCGCCGGGGGGGCGCCTGTGTGGGGCCCACGCCCCCTGGTGCCCTACTTTAGCCCGTATTTTTTCCTCCGAGGCAAAAACCCCAGATCGGGAGTCCTTTCGCTGTTTCTCGTCGCGAAGCCGCCGCCACCCTCTGTTCTTCTTCGGGAGGGCTAATCTAGAGGCTGATTTGGCCTCCGGAGAGGGGAGATCGTCGCCATCGTCATCATCATCACCAATCCATCATCCCTCCATGACTTCCCCCTTCATGTGTGAGTAGTTCCCTTGCTGTAGGCGAAGGGGATGGTAGGGATTGGATGAGTGAGATCATGTAATAGTTCGTCAGATTGTTGGGGGCATGTTGCCTATCATCTAGTATGGTGTTTATCATCTTTGCTACAACTTGTTATTCTTAATGCTTGACACTAGGGCCCGAGTGCCATGATTTCAGATCTGAACCTTATGTGTTTGCATGAATATATTTGTGTTCTTGATCCTATCTATGAGTTGTATGCACCTGTTACGGTTCGGAACCGGCGATCCCAAAGGTGACAGCTTGGGACACCAAAGGGGATGGTCCGTAGTTTGAGGATTACATGTATCCATTGAGTTCATTTCTTTGTTCCGGTGCTCTTTGACAGGAGCACCTTAATATCCATTAGTTCCTTTTGGCCCCGTTCGTAGCGGGATGGTAGGACAAAAGATGTTGTGCAAGTTCTTATTGCAAGCACGTACAACTACCTACGGGATACATGCCTAATGTTTGATATTTGCCTAGATGATCATTACTTTTCCGTGTGCCGTGCCCCGAGTTAGAAACTATCTCATCCATGCAACGCCCAACCATCCATCTCCCTAGCCTGCAGTATTTTAAACCTTGCTTGTTACTAGTCGCTACTTTCGCTATTTACTACTGCTATTTACTTTTGCTATTTACTTTTACTATTACTATCATCACTATCATATCACTGTTACCGCTTATCTTTTGTTGCAAGTTAGTATATTTCAGGTGCGGTTGAATTGACAACTCAACTGTTAAAGCTTATAAATACTCTTTGGCTCCCCGTGTGTCGAATCAATAAATTGGGTTATTCTTACCCGCGAAGACTATCTCGATCCCTTACGGTTGAGGGTTATCAGGTCTTCGTGAGCAAGCAAGTTGGATGCACACCCACTTAGTTTCTTTTGTTGAGATTTCATACATTTATAGCTCTAGTGCATCCGTTGCATGGCAATCCCTACTCACTCACATTGATATCTATTGATGGGCATCTCCATAGTCCATTGATACGCCTAGTTGATGTGAGACCATCTTCCTCCTTTTGTCTTCTCCACAACCCCCACTCTATTCCACCTATAGTGCTATATCCATGGCTCACACTCATGTATTGCGTGAAAGTTGAAAAAGTTTGAAAACATTTAATTACGAAACAATTACTTGGCTGAAATCGGGGTTGTGCATGATTTGAGTATTTTGTGTGACGAAGATGGAGCATAGCCAAACTATATGACTTTGTAGGGATGAACTTTCTTTGGCCATGTTATTTTGAGAAGACATAATTGCTTTGCTAGTATGCTTGAAGTATTATTATTCTTATGTAAATATAGACTTTTTTCTTGAATCTTTCGAATCTGAACATTCATGCCACAATAAAGAAAATTACATTGAGAATTATGTTGGGTAGCATTCCACATCAAAAATTCCGTTTTTATCATTTACCTACTCGAGGACGAGCAGGAATTAAGCTTGGGGGTGCTTGATACATCTCCAACGTATCTATTATTTTTTATTGTTCCATGCTATTATATTATCTGTTTTGGATGTTTAATGGGCTTTATTATACACTTTTATATTATTTTTGGAACTAACCTACTAACCCAAGGCCCAGTGCAAATTGCTGTTTTTTGCCTATTTCAGTGTTTCGCAGAAAAGGAATATCAAACGGAGTCCAAACGGAATGAAACCTTCGGGAGAGTCATTTTTGGAACAAATACAAAACAGAAGACTTGAAGTACACGCCAGGGAAGGAACAAGGCGGCCATGAGGGCAGGGGGCGCGCCCAGGGGGTAGGCGCGCCCCCACCCTCGTGGGCCCCTCGTGGCTCCCCTGACGTGCCTCTTCCTCCTATATATACCTACGTACCCTGAAACCATCGAGGAGCACCACGAAACCCTAATTCCACCACCGCAACCTTCTGTACTCGTGAGATCCCATCTTGGGGCCTGTTCCGGAGCTCCACCGGAGGGGGCATCGATCACGGAGGGGTTCTACATCAACACCATAGCCTCTCCGATGAGTTGTGAGTAGTTTACCACAAACCTTCGGGTCCATAGTTATTATCTAGATGGCTTCTTCTCTCTCTTTGGATCTCAATACAAAGTTCTCCTCGATCTTCTTGGGGATCTATTCGATGTAATTCTTTTTGCGGTGTGTTTGTCGTGATCCAATGAATTGTGGGTTTATGATCAAGATTATCTATGAACAATATTTGATTCTTCTCTGAAATCTTTTATGCATGATTTAAATATCTTTGCAAGTCTCTTCGAATTATCAGTTTGGTTTGGCCTACTAGATTGGTAGTTCTTGCAATGGGAGAAGTGCTTAGCTTTGGGTTCAATCTTGTGGTGTCCTTTCCCAGTGACAGCAGGGGCAGCAAGGCACGTATTGTATTGTTGCCATCAACGATAAAAATATGGGGTTTACATCATATTGCATGAGTTTATCCCTCTACATCATGTCATCTTGCTTAAGGCGTTACTCTGTTCTTATGAACTTAATACTCTAGATGCATGCTGGATAGCGGTCGATGTGTGGAGTAATAGTAGTAGATGCCAAATCGTTTCGGTCTACTTGTCACAGACGTGATGCCTATATACAATGATCATGCCTAGATATTCTCATAACTATGCGCTCTTCTATCAATTGCTCGACAGTAATTTGTTCACCCACCGTAGAAATCTGCTATCATGAGAGAAGCCACTAGTGAAACCTATGGCCCCCTGGTCTATCTTCCATCATATAAATCTCCATCTACTATTTATCTTTACTTTACTTTTATTTTGCAATCTATAAAACAAAATACCAAAAATATTATCTTATCATCTCTATCAGATCTCACTTTTTGCAAGTGGCCGAGAAGGGATTGACAACCCCTTTACCGTGTTGGTTGCAAGGTTCTTATTTGTTTGTGTAGGTACGAGGGACTCGCGCATGGTCTCCTACTGGATTGATACCTTGGTTCTCAAAAACAGAGGGAAATACTTACGCTACTGTGCTGCATCACCCTTTCCTCTTCGAGGGAAAACAACGCAAGCTTGAGAAGTAGCAGTGCGGGAGGCCACCGAGGTGGGCACAACCCACCTAGGCGCGCCAGGGCGGCCTGCCGTGCCTTGGTGGGTTGTGCTCCCCTCCGGGCACCCCTAGGCGCAACTCTGGCCCATTGAGTGTCTTTTGGCCCATAAAATACTACAAAAAGTTTTGCGGTGTTTGGACTCCGTTTGATATTGATTTCCTGCTATGTAAAAAACATGCAGAAAACATCAACTGACACTTGGCACTATGTCAATAGGTTAGTCCTAAAAAATGATACAAAGTGAATATAAAATGATTGTAAAACATTCAAGAATGATAATATAACAGCATGGAACAATAAAAAATTATAGATACGTTGGAGACGTATCAGTTTACATCCATGTTCACACATTTCAGTTGTCGGTGCTCACACATTTTCATTGTATTATCCATGCTTAATTTATTTTCTCGCATTCCTCTTGTGTGTTTGAAAAACCTTAGAAAAACAAAAAAAATAGTTGTATTCAGTTTACTCTCTGTGCTTGCTTAGTTGTAATGTTAAGAAGAAAACCCAAAAAGATTGCCTTGTTTTTATTTTGCTTGCTGGGAGCTTTCCCATGTAAATAGTTTTTCTCGTTTTTGCTTTCCCCTTTTATTTGTTTGTTCCAGAAAACCAAAAACTTCAAAAATATTTCAATTTGCTTCTCTGAATGTCTTTTCTATTTATTTTTTGAGTCGTACCAAGGAGAAGACCACGATGAAAATGTTGAGTGGCTCTCATATGCATGATTGTTGATCTAATAAAGAGCCCATTTTACCTTGTCTTCTCATGTTGAATAAAATGTTTGCAGATTCCAGCTTAGTCCACGGCACTCTTGCAGTACTATTATTTTCACATCGTTCGGTCATGCAAGTGAAAAGCAATAATGACGATATTTGATGAACTAGTTGTGGCAGAGGGAAACTGGTATGAACTCGACTTGTTCGGTTTTTGTAAATATGTTTAACCTAGTATCGATGATTCATCCCATTTTGATTAAACATGTTTGCAATGACAATTGGAGATTATAGTTTCACATGCCATGCATAAGTAGCTAGGAGTTGATAATGATTTATCTTGGATATCAACATTGCGTTAAAATGATTGTGATGTAGTATGATGATATAGTATCCTCCTCTGAATGTTTGAGTGGCTTGACTTGGCACATGTTCATACATGTAGTTGAATCAGAACCAACATAGCCTCTATGATATTTATGTTCATGGTGTCCATATCCTACTCATGCTGGTGTCCAATGTTTATTATGCATAATGTATGTTCATGACCGTTGTTGCTCTCTAGCTGGCCGCTTCCCAACCTATTTGCTAGCCTTCGTCTGAACTAAGTGGGAATTCTGCTTGTACATCAAAAACGTTAAACTCAAGTTATTCCAAATGAGTCCACCATACCTACCTATATGCGGTATTACCCTGTAGTCCTAAGTAAATTTGCATGTGCCATCTCTAAAAACTTCAAATAAATATCATTTTTGTGTGCCTAGATCATTCATGGAACGACAGGAGGTAGTCGGTATCTTCCATGCTAAGCGGGTTATTCTCAGGTCGAATGTTTATTCACTCGCCATCGCACGAGAAAAGGGCGGTAATAGGGATTCCCAGTCCCAGATTGCAAAAAGAAAAAGAGCTTATAAATAAACAAACAAAAACTCCCAATGGAATCCAAACCTTTACTTTTCTGCTTGGGAACCGCTACTAGCGAGTTTAGCATGGGAGATATTGATAACTGATAGTTGTGAAGTAAACGAGAAGGGTGCATGTCTCAAAATATCATTTACCTCTGTTTTAAAAACATGAGCTCTGGCACCTCTGCAAATCCCTGCTTCCCTCTGCGAAGGGACTATCTATTTACTTTTATGTTGTGTCATCACCTTCTAAACTAAGCGCCATATCTGAGAGCACTGTTGTCATGCCTAGGCATTGTGTGTAGTGAATGTTGGGTGTTAGCATGATTGAATCTTTTCTACCATGAATTACAATGTTTAGTCACTGCTTGAACTTTGGAGGTGCTCTGCATTTATGTTTTGTGGTCTCAAAAAGGGCTAGAGAGATACCACTATTGTCATATTATATCATGATTGTTTTGATAACATGTTACTATTTGAGATAACTTATTATCGCTCACTAGCTGATTATGTCATTGATATGAGTTAATATAATTTCTAAGAGTTATTGTTGACATGGTTAGTCATAATCTTCGCTAAAAACCCGGGTGTTGTTTAAGCTTATTTATGTAAACAAGAGCAAAATAGTTCGTAAAAGTTTTTCTTTCTCACTTTCAATTTATCAACCGAATTGCTTGAGGACAAGCAAAGGTTTAAGCTTGGGGGAGTTGATACGTCTCCAACGTATCTACTTTTCCTAACGCTCTTCTTCTTGTTTTGGACTCTAATTTGCATGATTTGAATGAAACTAACCCCGGACTGACGATGTTTTCAGCAGACCTACCATGGTGTTGTTTTGTGCAGAAATAGAAGTTCTCGGAACGGAACGAAACTTTGCGAGGAATTTTTATACAATAAAAGAAAAATACTGGAGCTAAGAACCACCGGAGGGGGGACTAGGGTGGGCGCAACCCATGAGGGTGCGCACCCCCTCTTGGCGCACCCAGGTGGGTTGTCCCACCTGGTGGCCCCGCTGACCCTCATACCGACGCTATAAAATCCTATATTTCCAGAAAAAAATCAGGGCGAAAGAATTATCACGATCCATGAGACGGAGCCGCCGTCACCTCATGTTCTTCATCGGGAGGCCAGATCCGGAGTCTGTTTGGGGCTTCGGAGAGGGGGATCTTCGTTCTTCTTCATCACCAACCCTTCTCCATCGTCAATTCCATGATGCTCCCCACCGGGAGTGAGTAATTCCTTCATAGGTTCGCTGGTCCGTGAGGAGTTGGATGAGATTCATCCTGTAATCTAGTTAGTTTTGTTAGGGCCGATCCCTAGTATCCACTATGTTTTGAGATTGATGTTGCTATGACTTTGCCATGCTTAATGCTTGTCACTTTGGGGCTGGGTGCCATGATTTCAGATCTGATCCGTTTATGTTATCACCATTATATTCATGTTCTAGATCCGATCTTGCAAGTTATAGTCACCTACTACGTGTTATGATCCAACAACCCTGGAATGACAATAGCCGGGACCACTCCCGGTGATGATCGTAGTTTGAGGAGTTAATGTATTCACCATGTGTTAATGCTTTGTTCCGGTTCTCTATTAAAAGGAGGCCTTAATATCACTTAGTTTCCAATATGGACCCCGCATCCACGGGAGGGTAGGATAAAATATGTCATGCAAGTTCTTTCCATAAGCACGTATGACTATTTATGGAATACATACCTACATTATATTTATGAACTCGAGCTAGTGCCACATCGCCCTAGTTTATGACTGTCAATATCATCCAAAAAATTACCGATCCAATGCCTACGAATTTATCCTATATTGTTTTTGCTAAGTCACTACTGCTTTCGTTACCACTGCACTTGCTACAAAACTATTGCTGTCACTATTACCTTTACTATTGCTGCTACCACTGTTATCAAAACTATCATATTATTGTGCTACTGATCACTTTAATGCAGATAATTAATCTCTAGGTGTGGTTGAATTGACAACTCAGCTGCTAATACTTACAAATATTCTTTGGCTCCCCTTGTGTCGAATCTATAAATTTGGGTTGAATACTCTACCCTTGAAAACTGTTGCGATCCCCTATACTTGTGGGTTATCAGCGGCCTGGCCATGATCTTGGTGGCGGCGCCGCCGTTTCCTCCCCCGCGCCCATCCTCCAGGGATTGGATCCCCCCATCCTCCCGAGATTGGATCTCGTGGGCATGCTGCCCCCTCCCCCCAGCTGCCGTCCCCTTGCTGGTCTGGCCGGTGGCACGGCTTGGAAATCT
The DNA here is from genome assembly GCA_902687465.1 of Secale cereale. Taxonomy (NCBI): domain Eukaryota; kingdom Viridiplantae; phylum Streptophyta; class Magnoliopsida; order Poales; family Poaceae; genus Secale; species Secale cereale. The sequence goes on along the minus strand of LR738711.1, from coordinate 98,602,984 downwards.
CACCTCGATAGCCTCCCCTCTCTCCCCGTGGACACAGTCAGCCTTGCTGCTTGTGTTGCGACTGGCGTGGGTTTGGACGCGGATGCTTCGATCGGTCAAGGGCCTGCCTTGTGCAGGCGGCCCTTGTCACCGGTAACGCCCACCTCCCTCGTGTTGCGGTGGCGGCGCCGGCGTGGTCGTGATTGAGGCTACAGTGGTTGATTCTCCGGCAGTGGCTAACTTTGGTGGCGTTCCTGCCCGGAGATGTGGTGTTCGTGTGACGGCTCGCAGTGGAGCATTGTTGGAGCTACTTTGGCCTGGAGGCCTCCAGACATGCGTTCTCCAGTGTTTGTGGCTTGTCGGCGTCCTCTGCTGGTGCAGCTTCGGCCCCAACGATTCGGTAGCTGCGTCTTTTCCAGCTTTCTCTTGGCTCGTTGGTGTCCTGATGGCTACGGCCCTGGCAACTCGGACCTGCGCGCTCTCCAGTCCTAGCTTGTCGGCATTGCTCTTCACTGTCGCTTCCCCCTGCATCGGTTTCTCTGCCTCACCGCACCCGACCCTGTACGCCTCCACGCCTTGCCTGGTGCCAGAACCTATGCCGTGTGTCCGATGGTGCCAGGTGCCATCTTCCGATGGCCAACCTCCCTACATACTTGGTGGCTCCGACCAACATCGGCTTCCTCATCTAAATTTCATATACGGTGGCCATGGGATTGCTCAGTATTAGGCCAGAGAGAAATCTCTGCTCGGCTTGTCGATGCTGGCAGCGACGACGCTCGTGGGTGTCGTTTTCCTCCTTGGAGGCACTGTCATGGCGTTCATCTTCACACATCCCCGAGAACAGGGGAAACCCTAGGTCTGGTTTTCTAGATTGGATGGCGGGCGGAGGTGTTCTCCTTCTTGAAGGCTCCATCTTGTGAAAGTGCAGTATATCGACTAGAGGGGGGGGGTGAATAGGCAATTTTTGTGAAATGCTTCAAAACATGGAAGTTTCGAAGACAAATGATAAATCCAATCCTATTTCTATGCAGCGGAAGGTAGACTACACTAGACAAGCCATAGTCAAGTATTCAATGAAGCGAAAGCATGAAGACTAATAGCAGCTAGGCAGTAAATATCAGGATGGAAGATTGAATGAAGCCAATCAGAACAAGTAGTCACACAGTGAAGTCAATCAGATGAGATAAGCAGGCAATGACTTCACAACATAAGACAGTAAGTAAAGGGAACGAAAGGATAGAACCAGTATCTCGGGGAAGACAGTGATTTGTTAGACCAGTTCCAGTTGCTGTGACAACTGTACGTCTGGTTAGGGAGGCTGAGATTTAACTCAGAAGACCGCGTCTTCACCTTATTCCCCTTGAGCTAAGGACACCTAGTCCTTGCCCAATCACTCTGGTAAGTCTTCAAGGTAGACTTCCAAACCTTCACAGACTTCGTTCACCGGCGATCCACAACCACTCTTGGATGCTCGGAATGCGACGCCTAACCGGCTGGAGGAAACACAGTCCTCAAGTGTAACAAGTCTTCAGGTCACACAGACAGAAAGACTTCAGTGATGCCCAACACTCTTTGGCTCTGGGTTTTGGGCTTTGTCCTCGGAAGGATCTCTCTCTCAAATGCTTCGGAGGTGGGTTGCTCTCAAACGACAAAAGTCGTGCAATAACTCTGAGCAGCCACCAATTTATGGTGTAGGGGGTGGGCTATTTATAGCCACTGGGCAACCCAACCTGATTTGTCCGAAGTGAGCATGGGTCACTAAGGAACTGACACGTGTTCCAACGGTCAGATTTCAAACACACACGACAAATTTACTGGGGCTACAAGTAAAGCTGACTCATCGAGCTCTGGATAAGATTTGCTCTCATTGTCTTCGCTCGAAGACATAGGATTTGGTTGAGCATCACTTCAGTCACTCTGACTTAGTTCACTCGGACCCCACTTAACAGTACGGTGGTTCCTATGACTCAACAAAGAAGAAAAGGAAACAACGAAACATCGAAGTCTTCGTGCTCCATAGTCTTCACACAATTTTCTTCTCTTGTCATAGTCTTCAATATGATTCTCTTCATGTACCACCATTGTCGTCAATGTCTTCATACATTTTTAGGGGTCATCTCCGGTAGGTAAACCGAATCAATGAGGGACTACTACCTGTGTTATCCTACAATTCTCACGAACACATTAGTCCCTGAACCAGGTTTGTCGTCAATACTCCAAAACCAACTAGGGGTGGCACTAGATGCACTTACAATCTCCCCCTTTTTGGTGATTGATGACAAACTGGTTGAAGTTTTCAACGGGGATTAAAGTATGTGAATTTGTAAAGGATAAAAGTATTGTCTTCGTAAGTAGCAAAAGGCTCCCCCGGAAGATGTGCATATAGTTGATTTGCCTTTGAATGCAAATGCACATGGCAGGTTGTATTTGTGGAGATCCTCTTCAGCTTATGAAGACAATTCATCATGCATAATTGATATGTCGAATATAATGATATGCATAATGAGAAATGGACGTCTGCAAAAATGACTAAGTGTGGAATATAACGTAGCACATGCGGAATTTATCATCGCATTACAGAGTACCAGAAAACGTAGCAGACGACCATCAAGTTTAAGTGTTACAACTCAAAGAACCAAATGTAGCAAAAACGAGAGTTGTAAACACTAGGCAAAATATAAAGGCACCCGCCCATATGGACCCGCTTGAAGACTATCAACTCATATGCTTCTCCCCCTTTTGTCAGTAAGGACCAAAAAGGTTTGAAGACATAGAGCCTCTACTCGTTCCCAGTTGGAGCAGGAGAGGATGCAGGGTCGACGTTGGTGTTTGGCGGTGCAGAAGTAGTTGGTGCAGTGTCGATACGCGCTGAAGGAGGCGATGGTGAGGTAGCATCATCTTGATCATTGATCACCCTGGCGTCAACCGTTGTAGCGGAGGAGGAGTAGTCAGAATCTTCAAGAGATGGAGTTCGAGGCAGAACATCATTCCGTGGAGGAGTGTGGTCAAACTTGAATCTCTGTGTGAAGCCATCGTCTTGAAGATCCGCTTCAGCACTTAGCAAGGTTAAACTCTTCCATGACCTCCGACAGGTTTCATGAGCAACAAATGCATTCTTGGTGGCAAGATTGCGAATTCGATTGACGTCCACCAAGAGGCTTTGCATCTGACGCTTCAGCCAGTAGTGATGCTTATCCTATTTCTGATGTAGGGCAACAAGAAGCTCTCGGTTATTGAGAACACGAGAACGCTTCCCAGGCCTTTGGGCAATGGTGCTCTCAGTAGCTTCAATTTTAGCATGTCGAGGCAGGCGAGTACGGCCAGCCAGAGGATAAATGCGAGAGACTGCTGTAACTCCTTCAATTGGCTGAGTGAAACTCTGGTGATCAGCGTTGTGAAGACTAACATGCTCTTTGGCAGGCTCTTGGTATATGGATTCAGCTGACATATCAACCTCTGGCAAGAAAATACAATGGTTGCGAGCAGAAGGCTGATAGGTGATAGCAGAGTGCAGCTTGATTAGGCGCATTATCCATGGAGCGTAGAACTTAAGACCAAATAGATCAGAGCCTGACACAGCCAACTGCCTGATGAAGAAATCTTGAGCATTGAAGCTGATGCCATTGGAGATATAGAAGACCAATGTCTTCATTGTGCCTTCAAGCTTGGCTGATGAGGAATGCCCTTTGACATGCCATAGAGTTCGCCTGATGATATGATAGATGGTGCGTGGCAGATACTCTAGGTCCTCAACAAAGAACTCCGTTGGATATTCAACATCGCTTGGCAACGGCTTCATCATGCTCAGCATCTGGCTCATGTTGGGCTTGCGCTTCTGAAAGATACTCTCTAGGGCTTCATTGTGCAATTGACAGCCAGGTTCATACAGTTCTCCAGGAGTGGGAAGGCTAGTAAGCTCAAGAGAACAAAGGCTTTGGCTTCATGATGGACATTTCCTGTCATCCACTCAAGGACCCATGTCTTCGGATCCCTGCTGTAGCCGCGAATGTGGAGGGTTGCATAGAATTGCAGAAGCAGCTCTTCATTCCAGTGCTCTTTGTCAGTCACAAAATTGAGCAGGCCAGCATCACGGAAGCAGTCAAGAGCTTCCTCAAGACAGGGCAGTCCAGCAATAGCTTCAGTATCAAGACACATATGAGGGAAAATGCGCCCTTGATCATAAAGTACTCTTGAATAATAACAGCACTACTGATGGCTCCAGAACCTATCTGATGATATTCTTGGCTTGGAATAGGGGTTCTTGGCGCTGTCAAAGAATGTGTTGTGCACAGTGAAGCTATTTGCATTGAAGGACCCTTGAGAGGTGGCAATACCTAGGAACCTTGGCAGTCTTGGCTTACGCTTCTGAACCCGAGGCCTGTGCTCAACATGATGGTCAAATTGAGGACCAGCAGCATGTGGTCCAGCAGCAGGCGGAGGAGTCAGAATGGGCCATCTGACAGAGACTAGCTGACCATCTTGGTTGTATGCTTGCTCAATTGTATGGGGCCTTGGAGGCGGGACAGGAGCAGAGGCAATGGCTTCAGGCTGCAGATTGGCTTTAGGTGCAGCACTTGCTTCAGGTGCCATCACTTCAGGCACCACAATGACTTCAGGTGCCATATTAGCTTCAGCCATGACCACGTCATTGGCTTCAGTGGTGGTGGTGACAGCCTCTCAATTTGTAACCTCCACTTCAGGAGCTGGAGGGTCGGACACGTTCTCCTCGAGAACAGGGGGTGTGGTAGCACGTGCTTCTTCTTCTTAGGGTTGTTCTTCTTCGGCTGATGCAGCCGAAATATCTTCATCCGCTTTGGCTTCAGACTCTGGGAGGTTCACAGTAGGAGTAGCTTCAGGAACTGATTGTTGCTCTTCTCCTTCTGGAACACTTGGGGTAATGACTTGAGGCCTTGGTCCTTTGTGAAGCCTGCGGAATGCTGGCGACGCCTGAGGGGATGGAGTTGGTTGGCCCTCAAAGTCTTCATCTTCAAGCACCAAACAGGTGACTTGAGTTGTGGGAGTTGCTGGTGTATCTTGTGGGTGATCAGCCCACGAGTCATCCTGTGCAATTGGCGTCAATGGACGACCAATGCTGATGCCTTCGTTGTTCGTAAGAACAGGCGAAGATTCCACGTTGTATTCGATCTGAGGAAGGACTTCATCATCTTCAACATTGTCATGAGGACCAATGTCTTCAGCTGCGGTGGGGTCAACAGCTGGAATGTCTTCACCCTCTGTGGGAGCAGGCTCATGAACTCTCATGTGACGTTCTCGGTGGGTGGATCCGGGACGAGCAACTGAAATGGGCTTGACAAAGAGGGGCTCTGTGGAAGCAGCCTTGTCCTTCTTTGTCTTGCGCTTCTTTGTGGGTGGAGCATCATCAGTTGTGTGCTTGCGCTTGCGAGCTTCAGCTTCAGCCACCTTTGTCTTCTTGAGCTCTGAAGCAGCTGGGGTGACCTTAGGCTTCGTGCCAGTCATGCTGGCAGGGAAGACAATGCTAGGCATTTCCTGCCTTGATTCTTCAGCATCGGGCACACGTTGCTTCTTCTTTTTCTTGGCAGCCATCCTAGGGTCAATGCCAGGACGCCCAAGGGCCTTGCGCTTTTCAGCTTCATTATAGGCTTGAACACATTTGGCAGCCAAGGCCTTGATTCGCTCACGAGAACCTTTGGCTTCTTCACGCCTCTTGCGAAAGGCTTCCTTGAGCTCATGCATCATGACCTTGAAGTTTTGGATCTCTTGGACGCTGAACTTGTCCATATGCTTCTTGAACTGAGCCTTTCCATAGTCAATCTTTTGCTTCAGCTCAACAATTCTCTCAGCAAGAGCTAGCTCAGAAGCAATGGCGCCATTGAAGGAGACGCTGAGGCCAACTGGAAGCTGCAGATCGTCAAAGCTGAGGTTGGGGGTGTCAAACCATTCATCAATGAAATTGTTCAGCACTACCACGTCAAAGAGCGACAAATCATTGAAGATTTCTGCGTCTTACTTGCTCTTGATCAACTGCTCCAGAGCATCATCAGCTAGATCTTCATCGCTTGAGAGATCAATGGCTTCATTGGCATTCTTCAGAACAGTGTCAGGAGTGAGAGCTGGAGTGGGGTTGTGCATGGGCTTCTTCCTTAGCTGTCTGCTCTTGGATATGCGAGAGTGCTCCTCAGACTGCACACTTGGTGCTGGTGGAGCAGTGGCTAATGGCTTCACTCTCGAAGCAGTTGGTGGAGTGGTCTTCGAAGCCTTGGATTTCTTCTTCTTCTTGGGCTTCGGAGTTACAGGCGCTTCATCAGAATCAGCGTCATCTGCAGGTTGATTCACATCCGCCCCTTGAACCCTTATGTGACTGATGAGACCTTCTAAGTTGTAGAAAGGCCCAACCAGGTTAGGTTCTGCTTCACGCGTGCCATCTGCACGGGGCGCAGAGGGGCCAGGATTGAAGTTCAATCCCCAGTTCTTCTTGTTCTCTTTGGCCGAGTTCTTGGCATATTGAAGATTGCGCTTGAACAAATTGTTGTCGCGACACCAGAGCAGAGAAGAAGGATCGGCATCTGCTGGTTGTGGTCCTCTGAACATGCAAGGGTAGAAGCCTTGAGCAATGGCTTCAGCTTGAGTCCTGGGTGGAAGATTCTTGTACGTAATATCTCCCCATGGACGCTTGATGGCATTCTTTTCAGCATACTCTTGGGTCAAGAACCTGTACTTGAACCACTATTCAGCCCAATATCTTCGAATCCATTGGATTCGAGTCTTCCTCTGGTTGTAATCCTCCTCTGGATCAGTCTTGTACATTTCACTGAGATCGGGAGGCAAATCTTTGGAGGTGTTGCCACGGCGCTGTCTGCCACCCTTCCTAACCGACTTGTTGGTTGCCATTGGGTTCAATCTGAGAGGCTTCAAACTGAATGGCTTCAACACTGGCAAATGCTTCGATCTACTGGTTAGACAGGAACTGGCTTCGGGAGAGTGAATATGACGCTGCGGGAATTCTGCAAATGAATGCAGACTAAGAGAACCAAGGGATTCTCCCACGGACATGTACCTGTGATAGCATTAGAGATGCGAGGGAAGGGGAAGAGGTCATATGCATTCTCAGAAGTTTTTGAAGATAAATCAGTTTAGAAGACTTTGACCTCATAGCACGAAGACATTCACTTATATGATGAGAGTTGGTTCCAGATTTGTACGAATCCATGAATAGGTACAAGTGAGGAATCTAACTATGTTTGAAGCATATGTGAATGTACTAGGCAAGATATGAGATGCATACATGATATATCTATATATGTGTAGGCAGAAACTTCTTGTGGTAAAAGCGATGAATCTTTTTGGATCAAGAAGATGGTAAAAGGAGAGTTTAATTTACCACACGATGAACTGTTTAGACGGAGAGGAATTGGATGCCGAGCAGTTCAATCTTCCGTTCCCTAACTTGGCGACGAAGGACAGCTACGGCGACGGTGGTGTAGGCGATGTCCGCGGCCGGCGTGAAGACGGTGTCGACGAGGTCGCGGCAGCGAAGCGCTTCGTTGCCGGCGTCGTCGAGAGCTAGCGGAGGCGCTAGGGTTGGTCGAGGTGGAGAGGTGGTAGAAGAATTTTTGACCGTGATGGGCCGTGCATTTATAAGCATGGGAGACGGCACAACGCAATTACGCAGGTGCCCCTGGCGGTTCACATCTGAGGGACACGTGGCGGACATGTAACACATTGGGAGTTGTCCCATGATCCCACGTACGCCACAACTGTCGGAGTGGTCATTTCGGCTTCTCCGGGTTTCAGGCATAAAGGATGGAGCATTAAAATCAGATTTAAAGTTTGTCTCTGTATCTTCTGCTGACAAGGACACAGAGAAGATATTCGACGGTTCCAACAGAATGCATATGATTTGGATAGACAGAGTTTGAGATGAGAAAGCATAGAGAGGTTAGGGTCCGATCACATTCACTTAGTTCAAAAGATTCAAATAAGAAGACATAGCTATAAGTGAATGCTGTAGAGGACATAACACAAGTGTGAAGATAAACCAAGTGTGAAGACTTTGTAGATGTAACACCACGAGAAACGCTTCAGACAAAGATTTGGTGGTGGCGTTACCCACCGTATAGGAAGTATTAGACCCAGACACGGCGCACAATTATCGTGGCGCTCTGAAGTCAAATTCCGCGTTAATGTATTCACACTTAGAATGTAAGTCTTCATTGATTGAATATATACTTTACTTCGTGTGTTGCACATCTAAGTCATCAATATGCATAAGTGTTAGGATGTGTGCCTGATTACAGGACATTTGAGGATTCTAAGATATTTAGCTCACACCGCAACTTGCAAAACCTTTTCTCATACAAGGGCTTTGTGAAGATATCTGCCAGTTGCTCTTCAGTGTTGACGTGTATGATATCAATATCTTCCTTCATGACATGATCTCTGAGAAAGTGATGACGAATTTCAATATGCTTTGTCTTTGAGTGCTGAACTGGGTTGTTGGCAATCTTGATGGCGCTTTCATTGTCGTAGTAGAGTGGCACATGCTTCAGATGGACACCATAGTCCTTGAGTGTTTGATTCATCCAGAGAAGTTGAGCGCAGCAAGATCCAGGAGCAATGTATTCAGATTCAGCAGTGGAGAGTGATACACAGTTCTGCTTCTTTGAAGACCAACAGACAAGTGATCGTCCTAGAAAGTGACATGTGCCTGATGTAGACTTGCGATCAACTTTGTCACCAGCATAATCAGCATCTGAGAATCCAACTAGATAAAACTCTGAGCCCTTTGGATACCATAATCCTAGTGTTGGGGTGTAAGCCAAATATCGAAGTATTCGCTTCACAGCTAAGTGATGCGACTCCTTTGGTGCCGCTTGATATCGAGCACACATGCAAACACTAAGCATAATATCTGTCCTAGATGCACATAAATAAAGTAAAGAACCAATCATGGAGCGGTATACCTTTTGATCGAAATCTTTACCATTAGCGTCGGGACCCAAATGGTGTTTAGCTGGCATAGGCGTCGAGTACCCTTTGCAGTCTTGCATTCCAAACTTCTTCAAGCAGTCTTTGAGGTATTTCTCTTGAGATATGAAGATGCCGTTGCTTTGCTGACGAATTTGAAGACCAAGAAAGAACTTCAGCTCACCCATCATGGACATCTGATATTGCTCTTGCATCATGTGACCAAACTCATCACTGTATCTTTTGTCAGTGCAGCCGAAGATAATGTCGTCCACATAGATTTGGCATACAAACAGTTCATCATCATATGTCTTCGTGAAGAGTGTGGGATCCAGGTTTGAAGCCTTTGCTCTTCAGGAAGTCTTTGAGAGTGTCATACCAAGCACGAGGGGCTTGTTTGAGGCCATACAGTGCCTTGTTGAGCTTGTATACCATATCAGGACGTTTTGGATCTTCAAAGCCAGGTGGTTGTGCAACATACATTTCTTCTTCAATCCTTCCATTGAGAAAGGCACTCTTCACATCCATTTGATACAGAAGTATGTTGTGATGATTTGCATAGGCTAGCAGTATACGAATAGCTTCAAGTCTAGCCACAGGAGCAAATGTTTCATCGAAGTCAATCCCTTCAACTTGAGTGTATCCTTGAGCAACAAGACGAGCTTTGTTTCTGACAACTTGACCATGCTCATCTTGCTTGTTGCGATATATCCATTTTGTGCCTATTATGTTGTGCTTGCGAGGTTCAGGACGCTTGACAAGTTCCCATACGTTGTTCAGCTCAAACTATTGAAGCTCTTCTTGCATTGCTTGAATCCATTCGGGTTCCATAAAGGCTTGAACAACTTTCTTGGGTTCAGATATTGAGACAAAAGCAAAGTGCCCACAGAAATTTGCTAGTTGTGTTGCTCTTGAATGAGTAAGTGGACCAGGTGCATTTATGTTGTCAATTATCTTCTCAACTTGTACTTCATTTGCAACACGAGGATGAGCTGGACGAAGATTTTGCTCTTGCTGTACATTGTCATCATCAGGAGGATTGTCTTCAGGCCGAGCATTGTCGTCACGTTGATTTGGAGCAGAAATGATGAGTTCCTCGCCAGACTGTGCTTCAGAAGGCATGATCTCACCGGTTCCCATTAGCTTGATAGATTCATTTGGTGAAGCTTCATCCAACACATTTGGCGAACTCTCTTTGTGAACCATTTGTTTCATCAAACCGCACATCCACAGTTTCAACTACTTTATAGAGAAAGATGTTGAAGACTCTGTAGGAGTGTGAGTCTTTTCCATAGCCGAGCATGAAGCCTTCATGTGATTTTGGTGCAAATTTCGACTTGTGATGTGGATCCTTGATCCAGCACCTAGCTCCAAATACTCCGAAGTAACTTATGTTTGGCTTCTTTCTAGTAAGGAGTTCATAGGATGTTTTCTTCAGAAGCTTGTGAAGATAGACACGGTTGATGATATGACATGCAGTATCACTAGCTTCGGGCCAGAACCTTCTTGGTGTCTTGTATTCATCGAGCATCGTTCGAGCCATCTCAATTAGGGTTCTGTTCTTGCACTCTACAATGCCATTCTGCTGAGGTGTGTACGGAGCTGAGAACTCATGAGTGATTCCCATTGTATCCAGATAAAGATCAAGGCCGGTGTTCTTGAACTCAGTGCCATTGTCACTTCTGATATGCTTGATCTTGACGCCATAGTTGTTCATGGCATGATTGGCGAAGCATCTGAAGACATCTTGCACTTCAGTCTTGTAGAGAATTATGTGCACCCATGTGTATCTTGAATAATCATCAACAATGACGAAGCCATAGAGACAAGCTGTGGTAGAGAACGTGGAGTAGTGATTAGGGCCAAATAAGTCCATGTGAAGCAGCTCGAAGGGTTTGGATGTCGTCATGATTGTCTTCGAGGGATGCTTGGCCCTAGTCATCTTCCCAGCTTCACAGGCACCACATAGATGGTCTTTCTTGAACTTGACGTCCTCGATGCCTACGACATGCTTCTTCTTTGCGAGAGAGTGCAAGTTCCTCATGTTGGCATGTCCTAGCCTCCGATGCCAGAGCCAGCACTCTGAAGCTTTTGCTAGAAGACATACGGCCATCTGTGGTCCAGCTGAGAAATCTACCATATACAGATCACCTTTTCTGTATCCTTCAAATACTAGAGACTTGTCAGACTCCATTAGTACAAGGCAACGAAAATTTTCAAATATCACAATCATATTTAAGTCACAAAGCATTGAGACAGACATTAAGTTGAAACCAAGAGATTCAACAAGCATGACTTTATCCATGTGCTGATCCCTTGAGATTGCAACTCTACCTAGACTCAACACTTTGCTTTTACCAGTATCAGCAAATGTGATGTGACTCTTGTTAGATGGACGTAAGGTTGAGTCCATAAGAAGACTTCGATCTCCATTCATATGATTTGTGCATCCGCTATCCATAATCCATTCTCAAGACTTTGGTGTCACTCCCTACAATGCAGTTAGGAGGATAGGCTTCACCAATAGCCATTGTGAAACATAAACATTTGTTGTACAAGTGGATTATGAAAGCTTAGATCCAAGTTAGGACTGGTAAGATGATTAGCAAGTGATTCATGAACAAAATACATAGTAAGACCATTTGGTCATTTAATCTTGTGCCCTACAAGTTGTTTTAGGTCCCCAGCAATAGCATCAGACGCCTTTGATTTTCGGCTGGAGACCTTTCCCTGCAAGAGAAAGTTAGTTCTTCTTAACCACCCACATCTTCAGGGGTGGCTTAGAAGCAATGAGTCTAAGAGCAGCATCTGAGAATTTTGGCTTAGGAGCCCTTGCAAACAGTCTTGCAGGAGGAGAATAATACTCATAAGAATAGGCAGAAAAATTCTTTGTTTTATGAATATAGCGGTTTGAGGAAACACGCTCATATTCATGGGTCTGAGTATAATTTCCCTGCAAAACATTTGTGTTAGGGTGACTTTGGTGAGTCCTTTGTCTGTATGAAGCCTTAGGACCATATGAAGCCTTTGGTCTGGGGTTTGTCTTCTTCCCAAGTGATGTCATGATGACATTTGCTGGAAGCTTCTCAAGACAACCTTTGGGAACCCAGATCTTCTTCATAGGTGGCCCGTTCCTGCAGTTAGTACCAATATACCTGGCAAACACTTCACTATTTTGATTCTTAAACAGTTTATAGTTTGCATCAAAGGATTCATCAATGATAATAGGATTAGCACAGGTGAAGCCAGATAAGGTAGATGGATCTACTGAAGGTTCCTTTGCAGCAACCCATGTGGTTTTGAGGTACTGCTCAGGCTTCCAGTATGAACCATCAACATTCATTTTCCTCTCGAACCCTACACCCTCTTTCCTAGGGTTTCAGTTCAGTATCTGCTTTTTGAGGACATCACATAAAGTCTGATGCCCTTTGAGGCTTTTGTACATCCCTGTTTCAAGCAAAGTCTTCAACCTAGCATTTTCATCAGCAATAGTAGTGGTATCCTCAGCAGAGGGGTTAGTTACCATATTAGCAGTTGAAGATATTGCAACAGTGGCAGCAGTAGAACATTCAGCAACAGATGTAGCGTTATCACGCTCAATGCATTTTAGACATGGTGGTTCAAATCCTTCTAGAGTGGAGCTGATCAGTTGTGCGCGGAGTGACTCATTTTCTTTTTGAAGATCTTCATGAGTCGCTTTCAATTTCTCAAGTTCTCGCTTCCTTTGAAGGTAATCGTGGGAAAGCTTTTCATGAGTTTTTGAGAGCGATTCATAAAGACCTTCAAGTTCCTAGTACTTAACATGAAGATTTTTTATGTCTTCAATTAAGGACTGAGAACGGGTCATTTCCGCGTCCAACAGGTCATCGCTTTTATCTAATAGTTTTTGAATATGTTCCATAGCTTTCTGCTGTTCACTGGCAATTTTAGCAAGTGTTTTGCAGCTAGGTTTTGATTCACAATCAGAGTCATCTTCACTCGATGTTTGAAAGTAAGCATCACGTGATTTTACCTTGGCACCGCGTGCCATGAAGCAGTAGGTGGGAGCAGAGTCGTCGTCCTCATCATCAATGTTGGTGACGGGGCCATTGTCTTCAGTGTTGAATATGGACTTGGCCACGTAGGCTGTGGCTAGAGCCAGACTTGCAGCACCAGAATCGGACTCCTCCTCAGACTCCACCTCCGCTTCTTCTGAAGCAGACTCCTCCTCTGAATCCATCTCCTTGCCAACAAACGCACGAGCCTTGCTAGATGAATTCTTCTTGTGTGATGAATACTTTGATGAAGACTTGGAAGAAGACTTTGAGTATTTCTTCTTTTTCTTGTCATCAGAATCATATTCCTTGCTCTTCTTCTTCTTCTTCTTCTCATTGTCCCATTGAGGACACTCAGAGATGTAGTGACCAGGTTTCTTGCACTTATGACATGTTCCCTTCTTGTAGTCACGGGTAGAAGATTCATCAATTCTTGAGCTGGATCGTGAAGACTTTCTAAAGCCTTTCTTCCTAGTGAATTTCTTGAACTTCTTCACAAGCATGGAAAGCTCCTTTCCAATGTCTTCAGGATCATCAGAACTGCAGTCAGATTATTCTTCAGATGAAGAAACAGCCTTTGCCTTCAAGGCGCGAGTCCGGCCATAGTTGGGACTATAGATGTCACGTTTCTCAGATAGCTGGAACTCATGTGTGTTGAGCCTCTCAAGTATGTCAGACGGATCGAGAGTCTTGAAGTCAGGGCGTTCTTGAATCATCAGGGCGAGGATGTCAAATGAGCTGTCGAGTGATCTCAGGAGGGTCTTGACGATTTCATGCTTGGTGATCTCAGTGGCGCCAAGTGCCTGAAGCTCATTTGTGATGTCAGTGAGGCGATCGAATGTGTGCTGGACATTCTCATTGTCGTGTCTCTTGAAGCGATTGAAAAGATTGCGAAGGACACTGATCCTTTGATTTCTCTGGGTTGAGACTCCTTCATTGACCTTTGAGAGCCAGTCCCAGACTTCCTTTGACGTTTCCAGGGCACTCACACGACCATACTGTCCTTTGGTTAGATGACCACAGATGATGTTCTTGGCCGTTGAATCCAGTTGAACGAGCCTCTTGACATCGGCAGGGGTGATACCTTCACCAATCTTGGGAACGCCGTTATTGACGACAAACCAGAGGTCCACGTCAATGGCTTCAAGGTGCATGCGCATCTTGTTCTTCCAGTAGGGATATTCAGTGCCATCGAAGACGGGGCACGCAGTGGAGACTTTGATTATCCCTGCAGTCGACATAGCTAAAACTCCAGGTGGTTAAACCGAATCACACAGAACAAGGGAGTACCTCGCTCTGATACCAATTGAAAGTGCAGTATATCGACTAGAGGGGGGATGAGTAGACGATTTTTGTGAAATGCTTCAAAACATGGAAGTTTCGAAGACAAATGATAAATCCAATCCTATTTCTATGGAGTGGAAGGTAGACTACACTAGACAAGCCATAGTCAAGTATTCAATGAAGTGAAAGCATGAAGACTAATAGCAGCTAGGTAGTAAAGATCAGGATGGAAGATTGAATGAAGCCAATCAGAACAAGTAGTCACACAGTGAAGTCAATCAGATGAGACAAGCAGGCAATGACTTCACAACATAAGACAGTAAGTAAAGGGAAGGAAATGATAGAACCAGTAGCTTGGGGAAGACAATGATTTGTTAAACCAGTTCCAGTTGCTGTGACAACTGTACGTCTGGTTAGGGAGGCTGAGATTTAACTCAGAAGACCGCGTCTTCACCTTATTCCCCTTGAGCTAAGGACACCTAGTCCTCGCCCAATCACTCTGGTAAGTCTTCAAGGTAGACTTCCAAACCTTCACAGACTTCGTTCACCGGCGATCCACAACCACTCTTGGATGCTTTGAATGCGACGCCTAACCGGCTGGAGGAAACACAGTCCTCAAGTGTAACAAGTCTTCAGGTCACACAGACAGAAAGACTTCAGTGATGCCCAACACTCTTTGGCTCTGGGTTTTGGGCTTTGTCCTCGCAAGGATCTCTCTCTCAAATGCTTCGGAGGTGGGTTGCTCTCAAACGACAAAAGCCGTGCAATAACTCTGAGCATCCACCAATTTATGGTGTAGGGGGTGGGCTATTTATAGCCACTGGGCAACCCGACCTGATTTGTCCGAAGTGACCCTGGGTCACTAAGGAACTGACACGTGTTCCAATAGCCAGATTTCAAACACACACAACAACTTTACTTGGGCTACAAATAAAGCTAACTCATCCAGCTCTGGATAAGATTTGATCTCATTGTCTTTGCTCGAAGACATAGGATTTGGTTGAGCATCACTTCAGTCACTCTGACTTAGTTCACTTGGACCCCACTTAACAGTACGGTGGTTCCTATGACTCAACAAACAAGAAAAGGAAACAACGAAACATCTAAGTCTTCGTGCTCCATAGTCTTCACACAATGGCTTCTCTTGTCATAGTCTTCAATATGATTCTCTTCATGTACCACCATTGTCGTCAATGTCTTCATACATTTTTAGGGGTCATCTCCGGTAGGTAAACCAAATCAATGAGGGACTACTACCTGTGTTATCCTGCAATTCTCACGAACACATTAGTCCCTCAACCAGGTTTGTCGTCAATACTCCAAAACCAACTAGGGGTGGCACTAGATGCACTTACGTCTTGTCGCTCGTGGTGTTCCCGGTGCTGGCTTTGGCGATATTGGATGTCTTGCTTATTTGGTTTGACTCACTTGTTCGGGGCTTCGTGGGTTTAGCTATGTAGTCTCCTCTGCTTGGGCCGAGCATCCCATGTCTCTCTGCTCCGGGTGCCATGTTCACGCTTCCTTGCATTCGTGTAGTGTGTTGTACCCTTACCTGTACTCATTCTAACTCCTTCTATCAATGAATGATATGCAAGCTTTGCATATTCACGAAAATACCCTATCCTATGATACGTCTCTGTCGTATCTATAATTTTTAATTGCTCCATGCCAATATTCTACAACGTTTACATACTTTTGGCAACTTTTTATACGATTTTTGGGACTAACATATTGATCCAGTGCCCAGTGCTAGTTCCTGTTTGTTGCATGTTATTTGTTTCGCAGAAAATCCATATCACACGGAGTCCAAACGGGATAAAAACTTACGGAGTTTTTTTTGGAATGTACATGATTTTTGGGAAGAAAAATCAACGCGAGACGATGCTCGAGGGGGCCACAAGGTTGGAGGGCGCACCCCAGGGGGTGGGAGAGCCCCTGACCCTCGTGGACACCCCGTAAGTTGGTTGGTGCCCTCCTTTCGCCGCAAGAAAGCCAATATCCGGATACAAATCGTGTTAAAATTTCAGCCCAAGCGGAGTTACAGATCTCCGGGAATATAAGAAACGGTGAAAGGCAAGAAGCTGGAACGGAGAAACAGAGAGAGACAGAGAGACATTTCCAATCTCGGAGGGGCTCTCGCGCCTCCGCCGCCATGGAGGCCATGGAACAGAGGGGAAACCCTTCTCCCATCTAGGGGGAAGGTCAAGGAAGAATAAGGAGGGGCCCCTCTCCCCCGGTGGCGCCGGAACGCCGACGGGGCCATCATCGTGTGACGGCGATCTACACCAGCACCTCCGTCATCTTCACCAACATCTTCATCACCTTCCCCCGTCTATCTACAACGGTCCACTCTCCCGCAACCCACTGTACCCTCTACTTGAACATGGTGCTTTATGCTTCATATTATTATCCAATGATGTGTTGTCATCCTATGATATCTGAGTAGATTTTCGTTGTCCTATCGGTAATTGGTGAATTGTTATGATTGGTTTCATTTGCTTGTGGTTATGTTGATGTCCTTTGGTCCCCATCATATGAGCGCGCGCGTGGATCACACCATAGGGTTAGTTGTATGTTCATAGGACTATGTATTGGAGGGCAAGAGTTACAGAAGCTTCAACCTAGCATAGAAATGGATGCATACGGGATTGAAGGGGGACCAATATATCTTAATGCTATGGTTGGGTTTTACCGTAATGAATGTTAGTAGCTGCGGATGCTTCCTAATAATTCCAATCATAAGTGCATAGAATTCCAAGTCCGGGATGACATGCTAGCGGTGGCCTCTCCTACATAAAACTTGCTATCGGTCTAGTAACGTAGTCAATTGCTTAGGGACAATTTCACAACTCCTACCACCACTTTTCCACACTCGCTATATGATGTCTACTATGCAACCTTCTTTTTGTAGACGTTGTTGGGCCTCCAAGTGCATAGGTTTGTAGGACAGTAGCAAATTTCCCTCAAGTGGATGACCTAAGGTTTATCAATCCGTGGGAGGCGTAGGATGAAGATGGTCTCTCTCAAACAACCCTGCAACCAAATAACAAAGAGTCTCTTGTGTCCCCAACACACCCAATACAATGGTAAATTGTATAGGTGCACTAGTTCGGCGAAGAGATGGTGATACAAGTGCAATATGGATGGTAGATATAGGTTTTTGTAATCTGAAAATATAAAAACAGCAACGTAACTAAAGATAAAAGTGATCATAAACGGTGTTGCAATGATAGGAAACAAGGCCTAGGGTTCATACTTTCACTAGTGCAATTTCCCTCAACAATAATAACATTACTGGATCATATAACTATCCCTCAACATGCAACAAAGAGTCACTCCAAAGTCACTAATATCGGAGAACAAACGAAGAGATTATTGTAGGGTACGAAACCACCTCAAAGTTATTCTTTCTGATCGATCTATTCAAGAGTCTGTAGTAAAATAACACGATGCTATTATTTCCGTAAAATCTATCCTAGAGTTCGTACTAGAATAACACCTTAAGATACAAATCAACCAAAACCCTAATGTCACCTAGATACTCCATTGTCACCTTAAGTATCCGTGGGCATGATTATATGATATGCATCACATAATCTCAGATTCATCTATTCAACCAACACAAAGAACTTCAAAGAGTGCCCCAAAGTTTCTATTGGAGAGTTAAGACGAAAACGTGTGCCAACCCCTATGCATAGATTCCCAAGGTCACGGAACCCGCAAGTTGATCACCAAAACATACATCAAGTGAATCAATAGAATACCCCTTTGTCACCACGGGTATCCCACGCAAGACATACATCAAGTGTTCTCAAATCCTTAAAGACTCAATCCAATACGATAACTTCAAAGGGAAAACTCAATTCATTACAAGAGAGTAGAGGGGGAGAAGCATCATAAGATCCAACTATAATAGCAATGATCGCGATACATCAAGATCGTGCCATCTCAAGAACACGAGAGAGAGAGATCAAACACATAGCTACTGGTACATACCCTCAGCCCCGAGGGTGGACTACTCCCTCCTCGTCATGGAGAGCGCCGGGATGACGAATATGGCCACCGGAGAGGGATCTCCCCCCCTCCGACAGGGTGCCAGAACGGGTCTAGATTGGTTTTCGGTGGCAACAGAGGCTTTCGGCGACGGAACTCCCGATCTAGGTTATTTTCTGGAGGTTTCTGTATTTATAGGATTTTTTGGCGTAGGGCATAAGTCAG
The DNA here is from genome assembly GCA_902687465.1 of Secale cereale. NCBI lineage: Eukaryota > Viridiplantae > Streptophyta > Magnoliopsida > Poales > Poaceae > Secale > Secale cereale. The sequence goes on along the minus strand of LR738711.1, from coordinate 98,584,523 downwards.
GGGGGTCTCCGGGCTGTCCACGATAGGGAGGCGCACTCAGGGGGGTGGGCGCGCCCCCACCCTCGTGGGCAACCCGAGACTCTTCTGGCCCAACTCTTTTACTCCGGGGGCTTCTTTTGGTCCAGAAAAAATCATCAAAAATTGGCTCGTCAATAAGACTCCATTTGGTATTCCTTTTCTGTAAAAATCAAAAACAAGGAAAAAACAGAAACTGGCTCTGGGCTCTGGGTTAATAGGTTAGTCCCAAAAATCATATAGAAGTATATATAAAAGCCCATAAAACATCCTAGAAGGATAATATAATAGCATGGGACAATCAAAAATTATAGATACGTTGGAGACGTATCACTATACTAACTTTATTTAGTTTTATACTTGTTCTAGGTAAAGCGAATGTCAAGCGTGCGTAGAGTTGTATCAGTGGTCGATAGAACTTGACGGAATATTTGCTCTACCTTTAGCTCCTCGTTGGGTTCGACACTCTTACTTATCGAAAGATGCTACGATTGAACCCCTATACTTGTGGGTTATCGAGACCTTTTTCTGGCGCCGTTGCCGGTGAGCAATAGAGTGGGGTGAATATTCTTGTGTGTGCTTGTTTGGTTTATCACTAAGTAGATTTTATTTGCTGTTCTAAGTTGTTCTCTATCTTTAGTTATGGATATGGAACACGAAATACCAAAAAAAATAGGTGTACTTGCTACTCATGGAGATGGGGAACCTCCTAAAACCCTCGATGCTCATTATGTGAAAGATATTATGTACTACTTTGATAATCCTGAGAAAACCCCATTCAACTATATAATGGGAGACACGTTGGATCAACATGAATACTTTAGGTATTATCGCTTGACACAAAAAGGGAAACTATTATGGTATCAAATTTATATGTTGCGTTGGTATGCTCGGCAACTATGCTTGAGATATGATTATACTTGTTGCTCTAGGATGAAGGCTCCACACCTTCCCTTTTCATGCAAATTTAATGATAATGAAACCTTAGCATATTATGCTAATGGTATATATGATTACTATGATGTTGAACAAATAGAAGAATTTGTTGCTTTTAAGGGTGCTTGTGAAATTAAATGTTTGTTTGAAGAGTATGAAAATTATGATGATGCTGTTTATAGATCTGAAAATCTTGCTATATTAAAATATTGCTATTTGAATTATAAATACAATGCCAATATTGATGCGTTTATTGAGAAAGTCTCCGTTGTCCAAGAAGAGACTAATATTTTGCAGGAAACTATGGAAGAAGAAATCGATGACACTGTGAGCTCATTAGATGAAAAAGATGATGATAAGAGCAAAGAACAAAAGGAGGAAGAGCGGATTAGCTACCCGTGTCCACCTTCTAATGAGAGTAACTCTTCAACTCATACATTGTTTAATTTCCCTTCATGCTTACCGAAGGATGGATGCTGTGATGATTGCTATGATCCTTGGATTCGTTTGAAATATCCCTTTTTGATGAAATTGATGCTTGCTATGCTTGTGGCCATGATGCCAATATGAATTGTGCTTACGGAGATGAACTTGCTATAGTTACTTATGTTAAACATGAGATAGTTTCTATTGCACCGACACATGATAATCCTATTATCTTTGAATTCTCCCAACTACACTATATCGGAGAAGTTTGCACTTATTGAGGACTATATTGATGGGTTGCGTTCTACTACTACTACACATGATGATTTTGATAGATATAATATGCATGTGCTTGCTGCTCCTACTTGCAATTATTATGAGGGAGGAACTACATCTCCGCCTCTCTATGTTTCCAATATGATAAAATTGCAAGAAACTGTTTATACTATGCATTGGCCTTTACTATGTGTGCATGAATTGTTCTTTTATGACATGCTGATGCATAGGAAGAGAGTTAGACTTCGTTGTTGCGTGATATATGTTACTTTGTGCTCACTACTAAATCACAAATCATTGTTAATTAAAATTGGCTTTGATATACCTTGGGATCCGGGTGGATCCATTACTTGGGCACTATATGCCTATCTTAATGGCTTTAAAGAAATCGCTGCCAGGGAGACAACCTGGAAGTTTTAGAGAGTCATTTATTTCTGTTGGGTGCTTTTATAAAGTTAAAAAAAATAGAGGGGAACCTAAAACTTTTCCAAAAAGAGAAGCGATTGAAAGGTGATGCATTGCGGAAATAAGGGTCGACCTTAAACACTTGTGTTCATGCTTATGGAAACAATGTAGAATTTTTCATGGAAGTTTTTCATAAAAATAATTATCCCCTTGTACAATTCCATTGTTTTATAAAAATAATGTGCCAAGAGTTTCCTTTACGATGATTAAACTGCTTGTTGGTTTGTGCGGTGCAAAAACAGAAACTTTCGCTGTAGTGCGTGATTTTACATTTTTTTACTGGAACGTTGAAAGGATTTGAAACTCTTTTGAACAGTCTTGCTATACAAATTGTTGATTTTTCCCAATTTTTCCAGAATTTTTAGAGTTACAGAAGTATGGTGAATGTTCAAATCTTTACAAACTGTCCTGTTTTCACAAATTGCTGTTATAGCTTCATTATTTGCATATGTTTGAATTCTTGTTGAAGCCTCCTTGACTTGGGGCCATAGAATTGTGATAACATACATTGGGTAATGTTTGTTCATAATTATACAATAATGTTAGAGCAGTACATTATGGGATTTCATTGATCATATGCACTAACCCCGCCACTAAAAGTTCGATTAAGTTTTGTGTGGATGAAGTGTTCGAAGATCGAGGAGGTCTCGATGTGAGGAGAAGGAGGAGAGACAAGAGCTCAAGATTGGGGATGCCCAAGGCACCCCACATAAATATTCAAGGAGACTCAAGCGTCTAAGCTTGGGGATGCCCCAGAAGGCATCTCATCTTTCTTCAACAAGTATCGGTATGTTTTCGGATTCGTTTCGTTCACATGATATGCGTAAATCTTGGAGCGTCGTATGCTTTTCCTTTATTTTTTCCTTTCAATAAATGCACCATGCTGGTATGATATAGTCCTTGGTTGATTTATAGAATACTCTTTGCACTTCATTTACCTCTTTTGATTATGGCTTTATAGAATGCTTCATGTGCTTCACTTATATCATTTGAAGTTTGGATTGCCTGTTTCTCCTCACATAGAAAACCGCCATTTGTAGAATGCTCTTTTGCTTCACTCATATTTGTTAGAGTGTGGGAATATATTTTGTAGAAAGAATTAAAACTCTCTTGCTTCACTTATATCTATTTAGAGAGTTGGCAGGAATTGGTCATTCACATGGTTAGTTATAAAATCCTACACAAACTTGTAGATCGCTGAATATGATATGTTTGATTCCTTGCAATAGTTTTGTGATATAGAGATGCTAATATGTGGGAGCTATTAGTGAATGATTGTGGTTTAGTAAAAATATTGGTGCTAAGGTTTATGATTCCCGAAGCATGTTGGGGAACGTAGTATTTTAAAATTTTCCTACGATCACGCAAGATCTATCTACCAGATGCATAGCAACGAGAGGGAAGAGTGTGTCTACGTACCCTCGTAGACCGGAAGCGGAAGCGTCAAGTGACGCGGTTGATGTAGTCGAACTTCTTCGCGATCCAACCGATCAAACACCGAACGTACGACACCTCCGCGTTCAGCACACGTTCAGCTTGATGACATCCCACGAGCTCTTGATCCAGTTGAGCTTCACGGGAGAGTTTTGTCAGCACGACGGCGTGGTGACGGATATGATGTATTCACCGGCTCAGGGCTTCGCCTAAGCACTGCAACGGTATGACCGAGGTGTGTTTCTGTGGAGGGGGGCACCGCACACGGCTAAAACAATTCAACTTGTTTTTCTTTGGGTGCCCCCCTGCCCCCGTATATAAAGGAGCAAGGGAGGAGGGCCGGTTAGGGCAATCCTACTAGGAATAGGATTGCAATCCTATTCCTAGTAGGAGTCCACCAAGAAGGAAGAGAGGGGAAGGAAAAGAGGGAGAGGTGGCGCCCCCCCAATCCTAGTCCAACTAGGATCCCTAGGTGGGGCGCCGGCCAGCCTCTATGGGCTGCCTCTCTCCTTTCCTCAAGGCCCACTATGGACCATCCCCCCTCGTAGGGGGTTCCGGTAACCCCCTCCGGCATTCCAGTTAAATCCGAAACTTTTCCGGAACACTTCCGGTGTCCGAATATAGTCGTCCAATATATCAATCTTTATGTCTCGGACATTCCGAGACTCCTCGTCATGTCTGTGATCTCATCCGGGACTCCGAACTACCTTTGGTACATCAAAACTCATAAACTCATAATACCGATCGTCATCAAACGTTAAGCGTGCGGACCCTATGGGTTCGAGAACTATGTAGACATGACCGAGACTCATCTCCGGTCAATAACCAATAGCGGAACCTGGATGCTCATATTGGCTCCTACATATTCTACGAAGATCTTTATCGGTCAAACCGCATAACAACATACGTTGTTCCTTTTGTCATCGGTATGTTACTTGCCCGAGATTCGATCGTCGGTATCTCTATACCTAGTTCAATCTTGTTACCGGCAAGTCTCTTTACTCGTTCCGTAACACATCATCTCGTGACTAACTCATTAGTCTTTTGCTTGCAAGGCTTATTATGATGTGTGTTACCGAGAGGGCCCAGAGATACCTCTCCGACACTCGGAGTGACAAATCCTAATCTTGATCTATGCCAACACCACGAATACTTTCGGATACACCTGTAGAGCATCTTTATGATCACCCAGTTACGTTGTGACGTTTGATAGCACACAAGGTGTTCCTACTGTTGGGGAACGTTGCATGGGAAACAAAAATTTTCCTACGCTCACCAAGATCAATCTAGGAGATGCACATCTACGAGAGGAGAGTTGGATCCACATACCCTTGTAGATCGCTAAGCGGAAGCGTTCAAGAACGCGGTTGATGGAGTCGTACTCGCCGCGATTCAGATCGCCGAAGATCCTAGCACCGAACGGACGGTGCCTCCGCGTTCTTCACACGTGCAGCCCGGTGACGTCTCCCACGCCTTGATCCAGTAAGGAGAGAGGGAGAGGTTGGGGAAGACTCCATCCAACAGCAGCACAACGGCGTGGTGGTGGTGGAGGAGCGCGGGACTCCAGCAGGGCTTCGCCAAGCGCTGCAAGAGACGAGGAGGGAGAGGGGTAGGGCTGCGCCAAGAGGGAGACTTTCTCGTGTGTCAAGCAGCCCTAAAACCTCACATATATATAGGGGGAAGGGAGGGCTGCGCCTCCCTTTAGGGTTTCCCACCCCTAGGGTGCGGCCAGCCCTAGATCCCATCTAGGGGGGCGGCCAAGGGGGAGAGAGGGGGAGGCGCACCACTATTGGGCCCTAGGGCCCAACTGCCCTAGGGTTTGCCCCCCTCCCCTCTTGGAGGCGCCCTGGGACTTGGTGGGGGGGCGCACCAGCCCCCTTGGGGCTGGTCCCCTCCCACACTTAGCCCACGTAGCCTTCTGGGGCTGGTGGCCCCACCTGGTGGACCCCCGGGACCCTCCCGGTGGTCCCGGTACATTACCGATATCGCCCGAAACTTTTCCGGTGACCAAAACAGGACTTCCCATATATGAATCTTTACCTCCGGACCATTCCGGAACTCCTCGTGACGTCCAGGATCTCATCCGGGACTCCGAACAACATTCGGTAACCGCGTACATACTTTCCCTATAACCCTAGCGTCATCGAACCTTAAGTGTGTAGACCCTACGGGCTCGGGAACCATGTAGACATGACCGAGACAACTCTCCGGCCAATAACCAACAGCGGGATCTGGATACCCATGTTGGCTCCCACATGTTCCACGATGATCTCATCGGATGAACCACGATGTCAAGGATTCAATCAATCCCGTATACGATTCCCTTTGTCTATCGGTATAGCACTTGCCCGAGATTCGATCGTCGGTATACCGATACCTTGCTCAATCTCGTTACCGGCAAGTCTCTTTACTCGTTCCGTAACACATCATCCCGTGATCAACTCCTTGATCACATATTGTGCACATTATGATGATGTCTTACCGAGTGGGCCCAGAGATACCTCTCCGTCATACGGAGTGACAAATCACAGTCTCGATTCGTGCCAACCCGACAGACACTTTCGGAGATACCTGTAGTGCACCTTTATAGCCACCCAGTTACGTTGTGACGTTTGGTACACCCAAAGCATTCCTACGGTATCCGGGAGTTGCACAATCTCATGGTCTAAGGAAAAGATACTTGACATATAGAAAAGCTTTAGCATACGAACTACACGATCTGTGCTTGGCTTAGGATTGGGTCTTGTCCATCACATCATTCTCCTAATGACGTGATCCCGTTATCAACGACATCCAATGTCCATGGTTAGGAAACCGTAACCATCTATTGATCAACGAGCTAGTTGTCTAGAGGCTCACTAGGGACATGGTGTTTGTCTATGTATCCACACATGTATCTGAGTTTCCTTTCAATACAATTCTAGCATGGATAATAAACGATTATCGTGAACAAGGAAATATAATAATAACCAATTTATTATTGCCTCTAGGGCATATTTCCAACAGTCTCCCACTTGCACTAGAGTCAATAATCTAGTTCACATCGCCATGTGATTAACACTCACAGGTCACATCGCCATGTGACCAACACCCAAGAGTTCACTAGAGTCAGTAATCTAGTTCACATCAATATGTGATTAATACTCAATGAGTTCTGGGTTTGATCATGTTATGCTTGTGAGAGAGGTTGTAGTCAACGGGTCTGCAACATTCAGATCCCTATGTTCTTCGCAAAAACTTAATGTCATATCGTAGATGCTGCTACCACGTTCCACTTGGAGCTATTCCAAACTGTTGCTCCATTATACGTATCCGGTATCTCCACTTAGAGTTATCCGGATAGGTGTCAAGCTTGCATCGACGTAACTCTTTACGTCGAACTCTTTATCACCTCCATAACCGAGAAACATTTCCTTATTCCTCTAAGGATAATCTTGACCACTATCTAGTAATCCACTCCTGGATCACCTTTGTACCCTCTTGCCAGACATGTGGCAAGGCACACATCAGTTGCGGTACTTAGCATGGCATATCGTATAGAGCCTATGACAAAACCATAGGGGACGACCTTCGTCCTTCCTCTTTCTTCTGCCATGGTCAAGCTTTGAGTCTTACTCAACTTCACACCTTACAACTCAGGTAAGAACTCCTTCCTTGACTGATCTATTTTGAACTTCTTCAAAATCATGCTAAGGTGTGTGATCTTTTGAAAGTATCATCAGGCGTCTTGATCTATCTCTATAGATCTTGATGCCCAATATGTAAGCAGCTTTATCTAGGTCTTCCTTTGAAAAACTCATTTCAAACAACCCTTTATGCTTTCCAGAAATTCTATATCATTTCGGATCAACAATATGTCATTCACATATACTTATCAGAAATGTTGTAGTGCTCCCACTCACTTTATTGCAAATACAAGTTTCCACCAAACTTTGTATACCCAAAAACTTTGATCACTCCATCAAAGTGTATATTCCGACTCCGAGATGCTTGCTCTAGTCCATGGAAGGATCGTTGGAGCTAGCATATCTTTTAGCATCCTTAGGATCGACAAAACCTTTCTGATTGTATCACATACAACCTTTCCTTACGAAAACTGGTAAGGAAACTTGTTTTGTCATCCATCTGCCAGATTTCATAAATGCAGCTAATGCTAACATGATTCCGACGGACTTAAGCATCGCTACGGGTGAGAAAATCTCATCGTAGTCAACTCCTTGAACTTGTGGAAAACTCTTCGCCATAAGTCGAGCTTCATAGACGGTGACATTACCGTCCACATCCGTCTTAGTCTTAAAGATCCATTTGTCTCAATGGCTTGCCGATCACAGGGCAAGTCCACCAAAGTCCATACTTTGTTTTGATACATGGATCCTATCTCGGATTTATCGGCTTCTAACCATTTGTCGGAATATGGGCCCACCATCGCTTCTCCATAGTTCGTAGGTTCATCGTTGTCCAACAACATGACCTCTAAGACAGGATCAACGTACCACTCAGGAGTAGTACATATCCTTGTCAACCTACGAGGTTCGATAGCAACTTGATCTGGAGCTTCATGATCACTATCATTAGTTTCCTCTTCAACTGTCGTAGATTCCACAGAAACATCTTTCTGTGTTGCACTACTCTCCGGTTGAAGTGAGGGTTCGACAACCTCATCAAGTTCTATCTTCCTCCCACTCAATTCTTTCGAGAGAAACTCCTTCTCGAGAAAGGACCCATTCTTAGCGACAAACATTTTGTCCTTGGATCTGAGATAGAAGGTATACCCAACCGTTACCAGTGGGTATTCCATGAAGATGTATTTGTCCGCTTTGGGTTCGAGCTTTTCCTGGCTGAAGCCATAAGCATCGCAGCCCCAAACATTTAAGAAAACGACAACTTTGGTTTCTTGCCAAACCATACGACGTCGTCTCAACGGACTTAGATGGTGCCCTATATAAAGTGAATGCAGCTGTCTCTAATGCATAACCTCAAAATAATAGCGGTAGATCGGTAAGACACACCATAGATCGCACCATATCTCATAAGGTTCGATTACGATGTCCGGACACACCATTACGCTATGGTGTTCCAGGGGACTTCAACTGCGAAACAATTCCACAATGTCTTAAGTGATTGCCAAACTCATAATTCAGATAATATCCCCTTGATCAGATCGTAGGAACATGATCTTCTTGTTATGATGATTCTTAATCTTCACTCTGAAATTTTTGAACCTTTCAAACGTTTCAGACTTTTGCTTCATTAAATAAATATACCATATCTACTCAAATCGTCAGTGAAGATGAGAAAATAACGATATCCACCACACGCCTTAATTCTCATTGGATCACATACATCAGCATGTATGATTTCCAATAAGTCACTTACCCGTTTCAATGTACCTGAAAACGAGATCTCAGTCATCCTGCCCATGAGGCATGGCTCGCATGTGTCAAGCGATTCAAAATCAAGTGACTCCAAACGTCCATCAGCATGGAGTTTCTTCATGCATTTTATGCCAAAATGACCTAAGCGACAGTGCCACAAGAAAGTGGTACTATCATTATTAACTCTACATCTTTTGGCATTAATATCATCATCATGTGTATTATTATGATCGAGATTCAACAAACCATTGGGTGCATGACCATAAAGGTATTATTCATGTAAACAGAATAACCATTATTCTCTGACTTAAATGAATAATCGTATTGTAATGAACATGATCTAATCATTTTCATGCTCAACGCAGACACCTGATAACATTTATCTAGGTTCAACACTAATCTCGAAAATAGAGGAAGTGTGCGATGGTGATCTCATCAACCTTGGAAACACTTCCAACACACATCGTCACCTCGCCCTTAGCTAGTCTCCGTTCAGTCTGTAGCTTTTGCTTCAAGTCACTAATAATAGTAACTGAACCGGTATCCAATACCCAGGTGCTACAAGGAGTACTACTAAGGTACACATCAATAACACGTATATCAAATATACTTTGTTGAAGTTGCCAGCTATCATATCTACCATGTATTTGGGGTGGTTCCGCTACCATGTGACCGTTCCCCTTACAATAGAAGCACTTAGTCTCGAGGTTTGGGTTCAACCATGGGTTCCTTCATCAGAGCGACAACAGGTTTGCCATTCATGAAGTTTCCCTTCTAGCCCTTACCCTTTTGAAACCAGTGGTCTTGTTAAACCATCAACACTTGATGCTCCTTCTTGATCTCTACTTTTGCGGTACTAAGAACCGCTGACAGCATCGGGATCATCTCCATCCTTTGCATGTCATAGTTCATCACGAAGTTCTAGTAGCTTGGTGATAGTGTCTAGAGAATTCTGTCAACCACTATCTTACCTGGAAGATTAACTCCCACTTGGTTCAAGTGATTTCAGCACCCAGACATTCTGAGCACACGCTCACTAGTTGAGCTATTCTCCTCCATCTTTTTGGCAAAAGAACTTGTCAGAGGTCTCATACCTCTTAACACGGGCATGAGCCTGAAATCCCAATTTCAGCTCTTAGAACATCTCATATGTTCTATGGCGTTCAAAACGTAATTGGAATCCCGATTCTAAGCCGTAAAGTATGGTGCACTAAACTATCAAGTAGTCATCAGGACGTGTCTCTCAGGTGTTCACAACATCCACAGACAACGTTGTAGGGGTTTGCACATTGAGCGGTGCATCAAAGACGTAAGCTTTCTATGCAGCAGTGAGGACACTCCTCGGACTACGGACCCAGTCCGCATCCTTGCTTACAATATCTTTCAACTTAGTCTCTCTCTAGGATCGTATTAAACAGGGAGCTACAACGCAAGCTATTGATCTACAACATAATTTGCAAAGGCAACTTAGACTATTGTTCATGATAAGTGAGTTTAACTAATCAAATTACTTATAACTCCCACTCAAATTGACATCCCTCTGGTCATCCGAGCGTGACATGATCCAAATCCACCAACCCAAGTCCGATCATCACGTGAGATGAGGTGGTGTCAATGGTGAACATCTTCATGTTGATCATATCTACTATATGACTCATGCTCGACCTTTCGGTCTTCCGTGTTCCGAGGCCATGTCTGTACATGCTAGGCTCGTCAAGTCTAACCCGAGTGTTCTGCATGTGCAAAACTGGCTTGCACCCGTTGTATGCGAACGTAGAGTCTATCACACCCGATCATCACGTGGTGCTTCGAAACGACGAACCTTCGCAACGGCGCACACTCGGGGGGAACACAATTTCATCTTGAAATTTTAGTGAGGGATCATCTTATAATGCTACCGTCGTCCTAAGCAAAAATAAGATGCATAAAAGGATTAACATCACATGCAAATCATAAGTGACATGATATGGCCATCAACTCGTGCTTTTGATCTCCATCTCCAAAGCACCGGCATGATCTCCATCGTCACCGGCGTAACACCATGATCCCCATCATCATGATCTCCATCATCTACAAGGACCGCCTTTGTCTATTCCGATTCAACTAAGATAGGAGAGACAGACACCCGCCAGCCATCTTATGCAACAAAAGTCGCATGTCTGTCGATGGAACCGGTCTCATGTACGTGGACATGTAAAGTTGGTCCGGGCCGCTTCATCCCATAATACCGCTGAATCAAGAAAGACCAAGGAGGGAAGCAATCTAAACATCAACGCCCACAAACTCCTTTGTGTTCTACTCGTGATTGCATCTACGCAAAGATCCTAGCTCATGATGCCACTGTTGGGGAACGTTGCATGGGAAACAAAAATTTTCCTACGCTCACCAAGATCAATCTAGGAGATGCTTCTACGAGAGGAGAGTTGGATCCACATACCCTTGTAGATCGCTAAGCGGAAGCGTTCAAGAACGCGGTTGATGGAGTCGTACTCGCCGTGATTCAGATCGCCGAAGATCCTAGCACCGAACGGACGGTGCCTCCGCGTTCTTCACACGTGCAGCCCGGTGACGTCTCCCACGCCTTGATCCAGCAAGGAGAGAGGGAGAGGTTGGGGAAGACTCCATCCAACAGCAGCACGCCGGCGTGGTGGTGGTGGAGGAGCGCGGGACTCCAGCAGGGCTTCGCCAAGCGCTGCAAGAGACGAGGAGGGAGAGGGGTAGGGCTGCGCCAAGAGGGAGACGTTCTCGTGTGTCAAACAGCCCTAAAACCTCACATATATATAGGGGGAAGGGAGGGCTGCGCCCCCCTTTAGGGTTTCCCTCCCCTAGGGTGCGGCCAGCCCTAGATCCCATCTAGGGGGGGCGGCCAAGGGGGAGAGAGGGGGAGGCGCACCACTATTGGGCCCTAGGGCCCAACTGCCTTAGGGTTTGCCCCCCTCCCCTCTTGGAGGCGCCCTGGGACTTGGTGGGGGGGGCGCACCAGCCCCCTTGGGGCTGGTCCCCTCCCACACTTAGTCCACGCAGCCTTCTGGGGCTGGTGGCCCCACCTGGTGGACCCCCGGGACCCTCCCGGTGGTCCCGGTACATTACCGATATCGCCCGAAACTTTTCCGGTGACCAAAACATGACTTCCCATATATGAATCTTTACCTCCGGACCATTCCGGAACTCCTCGTGACGTCCGGGATCTCATCCGGGACTCCGAACAACATTCGGTAACCGCGTACATACTTTCCCTATAACCCTAGCGTCATCGAACCTTAAGTGTGTAGACCCTACGGGTTCGGGAACCATGTAGACATGACCGAGACAACTCTCCGGCCAATAACCAACAGCGGGATCTGGATACCCATGTTGGCTCCCACATGTTCCACGATGATCTCATCGGATGAACCACGATGTCAAGGATTCAATCAATCCCGTATACGATTCCCTTTGTCTATCGGTATAGCACTTGCCCGAGATTCGATCGTCGGTATACCGATACCTTGCTCAATCTCGTTACCGGTAAGTCTCTTTACTCGTTCCGTAACACATCATCCCGTGATCAACTCCTTGATCACATATTGTGCACATTATGATGATGTCCTACCGAGTGGGCCCAGAGATACCTCTCCGTCATACGGAGTGACAAATCCCAGTCTCGATTCGTGCCAACCCGACAGACACTTTCGGAGATACCTGTAGTGCACCTTTATAGCCACCCAGTTACGTTGTGACGTTTGGTACACCCAAAGCATTCCTACGGTATCCGGGAGTTGCACAATCTCATGGTCTAAGGAAAAGATACTTGACATATAGAAAAGCTTTAGCATACGAACTACACGATCTGTGCTTGGCTTAGGATTGGGTCTTGTCCATCACATCATTCTCCTAATGATGTGATCCCGTTATCAACGACATCCAATGTCCATGGTTAGGAAACCGTAACCATCTATTGATCAACGAGCTAGTTGTCTAGAGGCTCACTAGGGACATGGTGTTTGTCTATGTATCCACACATGTATCTGAGTTTCCTTTCAATACAATTCTAGCATGGATAATAAACGATTATCGTGAACAAGGAAATATAATAATAACCAATTTATTATTGCCTCTAGGGCATATTTCCAACACCTACGGTATTCGGGAGTTGCATAATCTCATAGTCATAGGAACATGTATAAGTCATGAAGAAAGCAATAGCAGTAAAACTAAACGATCATAGTGCTATGCTAACGGATGGGTCTTGTCCATCACATCATTCTCCTAATGATGTGATCCCGTTGATCAAATGACAACTCATGTCTATGGTTAGGAAACATAACCATCTTTGATCAATGAGCTAGTCTAGTAGAGGCATACTAGGGACACTCTGTTTTGTCTATGTATTCACACATGTACTAAGTTTCCGGTTAATACAATTCTAGCATGAATAATAAACATTTATCATGATATAAGGAAATATAAATAACAGCTTTATTATTGCCTCTAGGGCATATTTCCTTCAAAGCATGCACGTACGGTCTCCTAACTATGTAACCAAATTAGCGCGCATTGTATTTTGATTGTTTATCTTTGCGTGAAGGTCGGGGGCGCGCGATGGTTAACTCCTACCAACCTCCCCCCTAGGAGCATGCGTCATAGTATTTTGCTTCGAGGGCTAATAGATTTTTCGCAATAAGTATGTGAGTTCTTTATGACTAATGTTGAGTCCATGGATTATACGCACTCTCACCCTTCCACCTCGCTAGCCACTCTAGTACCGCGCAATTTTTGCCGGTGCATCAAACCACCTTCTATACTTCCTCAAAACAACCGCCATACCGACCTATTATGCCATTTCCATAGCCATTCCGAGATATATTGCCATGTAACTCCACCGTTCCGTTTGTTATGACACGTGATACGTCTCCAACGTATCTATAATTTTTGATTGTTCCATGCTATTATTTATGATGTTTTGGATGTTTAATGGGCTTTGTCATACACTTCTATATTATTTTTGGGACTAACCTACTAACCCAAAGGCCTAGTCCAGATTGCTATTTTTTGCCTGTTTCAGGGTTTTACAGAAAAGGGATATCAAACGGAGTCCAAACGGAGTCCAAACGGAATGAAACCTTCGGGAGAGATATTTTTGGAGAAAATCACGCACGGGAGACTTGAGAACCACGGTGTAGGGTTTACGTGGTGCCCACGAGGGTGGGCGTGCCCCCTGCCTCGTGGGCCCCTTGTATGGCCCCCGTTGCCCTCCTTCCTCCTATATATGCCTACGTACCCCGAAACCATCAGAACAACAGAGAAAACCCTAGTTCCACTGCCGTAACCATCCGTTCCGTGAGATCCCATCTTGGGGCCTGTTCTGGAGCTCCGCCGGAGGGGGGGATCTTCCATGGAGTGCTTCTACATCATCATCATCGCCTCACCATGAGTTGTGAGTAGTTTACCACAGACCTTTGGGTCTATAGCTAGTATCTAGATGGCTTCTTCTCACTCTCTGGGTCTCAATACAAAGTTCTCCTCGGTCTTCGAGGAGATCTATTCGATGTTATCTCTTTTTGTGGTGTGTTTGTCGAGATCTGATGAATTGTGGGTTTATGATTGAGATTATCTATGAGAAATATTTGATTCTTCTTTGAACTCTTTATGTATGATTATAATATCCTTGCAAGTCTCTTCGAATTATCGGTTTGGTTTGGCCTACTAGATCTATACTTCTTGCAACGGGAGAAGTGCTTGGCTTTGGGTTCAATCTTGCGGTGTCCTTTCCCAGTGACAGTAGGAGCAACAAGGCACGTATTGTATTGTTGCCATCGAGGATAAAAATATGGGGTTTATATCATATTGCTTGAGTTTATCCCTCTACATCATGTCATCTTGCTTAAGGCGTTACTCTATTGTTATGAACTCAATACACTAGATGCATGCCGGATAGTGGTCGATGTGTGGAGTAATAGTAGTAGATGCAGAATTGTTTCAGTCTACTTGTCTCGGATGTGATGCCTATATATAATGATCATGCCTAGATAGTCTCATAATTATACGCTTTTCTATCAATTGATCGACAATAATTTGTTTACCCACCGTTGAATATCGCTATCATGAGAGAAGCCACTAGAGAACACTATGGCCCCCGGGTCTATTATCAACATATCAATCTACACCTACTTTACTTTTTCCGCTTTTACTTTCTGTTCTTATAACCAAAAATACCAAAAATATCAAACTATCATCTCTATCAGATCTCACTTTCGTAAGTGACCGTAAAGGGATTGACAAGCCCTTATCGCGTTGGCTGCGAAGTTCTTATTTGTTTTTGCAGGTGCGAGGGACTCGCGCATGGTCTCCTACTGGATTGATACCTTGGTTCTCAAAAACTGAGGGAAATACTTACGCTACTGTGCCGCATCTCCCTTTCCTCTTCGAGGGAATACAACGCAAGCTAGAGAAGTAGCAAGAAGAATTTCTGGCGCCGTTGCCGGGGAGGCTTACGCAAAAGTCATATACCAAGTACCTATCACAAACCCTTATCCTTCTCATTACATTTTTTGCCTCTCATTTTCCTCTCCCCCACTTCACCCTTGCCGTTTTATTTGCCTTCTTCTGTCGTGTGTTTATCGTTCGCTTGCGTCTTGTTTGCTTGTGTGTGTTGGATTGCTTGTTTGTCACTATGGCTCAGAACAATACCAAATTGTGTGACTTCTCCAATACCAACAATAATGATTTTATTAGCACTCCGATTGCTCCTATTACCGATGCTGAATCTTGTGAGATCAATGCTGCTTTATTGAATCTTGTCATGAAATACCAATTCTCCGGCCTTCCTAGTGAAGATGCCGCTACCCATCTAAACAACTTTGTTGATTTGTGTGATATGCAAAAGAAAAGGCATACAGATAACGATATTGTTAAATTGAAGTTATTTCCGTTTTCACTTAGAGATCGTGCTAAAACTTGGTTTTCCTCTATGCCTAATAGTATTCATTCGTGGAATAAGTGCAAAGATGCTTTTATCTCTAAGTATTTCCCTCCTGCTAAGATCATCTCTCTTAGAAATGATATTATGAATTTTAAGCAACTAGATCATGAGCATGTTGCACAAGCTTGGGAGAGAATGAAATTAATGATACGTAATTGCCCTACACATGGTTTGAATCTATGAATGATTATTCAGAACTTTTATGCTGGTTTGAATTTTGCTTCTAGAAATCTTTTAGATTCGGCCGTAGGAGGCACTTTCATGGAAACTACCTTAGGAGAAGCTACCAAACTCCTAGATAATATCATGGTTAATTATTCTCAATGGCACACTGAAAGATCTACTAGTAAAAAAGTACATGCTATTGAAGAAATTAGTGTTTTGAGTGTAAAGATGGATGAACTTATGAAAATATTTGCTGCTAAGAGTGCTTCTTCTGATCCCAATGATATGCCTTTGTCCACTCTGATTGAAAACAACAATGAACCTTTGGATGTGAATTTTGTTGGTAGGAATAATTTTGGTAACAATGCTTCTAGAGTGAACTTTAATCCTAGGCCTTTTCCTAGTAATTCCTCTAATGATTATGGTAATTCCTACAACAACTCTTATGGAAAGATGCCTTCTGAATTTGAAACTAGTGTTAAGGAGTTTATGGTATCGCAAAAGAATTTCAATGCTATGCTTGAAGAAAAATGGCTTAAGGTTGATGAATTGGCTAGAAGTGTGGATAGAATTACTCTTGATGTTGATTCTTTGAAACTTAGATCTATCCCACCTAAGCATGATATCAACGATTCTCTCAAAGCCATGATAATTTCCATTGATGAATGCAAAGAGAGAACCGCTAGGATGCGTGCTAAAAGAGAGGATTATATTAAAGCGTGCTCTTCTAGTTATCATGAAAATAAAGATGAAGATCTGAAAGTTATTGACGTGTCTCCTATTAGATCCTTGTTTTCTAGCATAAATCTTGATGAAGATAGGATTGGAGATGATTCTACTTTAAGGTGTCCCAATGATTCGGGGTTTTTAGATCTTGATGCTAAAATTGTTAAAAGTGGGAGTGAAGCGATTAATTTTTTGCATAATGATGAACCCACTACTTTGGATTTCAAGGGATTCAATTATGATAATTTCTCTTTGATTGATTGTATTTCCTTGTTACAATCCATACTAAACTCTCCGCATGCTTATAGTCAAAATAAAGCTTTTACCA
Source organism: Secale cereale (assembly GCA_902687465.1). NCBI lineage: Eukaryota > Viridiplantae > Streptophyta > Magnoliopsida > Poales > Poaceae > Secale > Secale cereale. The sequence goes on along the minus strand of LR738711.1, from coordinate 98,567,416 downwards.
AACACATAGTTGATGCTTTGATGCAATCTTATGAAGAAAAACTTGAGTTAGAAGTTTCTATCCCTAGAAAGCTTTATGATGAGTGGGAACCTACTATCAAAATAAAAATTAAAGATCATGAATGCTATGCTTTGTGTGATTTGGGTGCAAGTGTCTCCACTATCCCACAAATTTTGTGTGATTTGCTAGGTTTCCATGAGCTTGATGATTGTTCTTTCAATTTGCATCTTGCGGATTCCACTATTAAGAAACCTATGGGAAGAATTAATGATGTTCTTATTGTTTCCAATAGGAATTATGTGCCCGTAGATTTCATTGTTCTTGATATAGATTGCAATCCTTCATGTCCTATTATTCTTGGTAGACCTTTCCTTAGAACGATTGGTGCAATTATTGATATGAAGGAAGGATATATTAGATTCCAATTTCCGTTAAGGAAAGGCATGTAACACTTTCCTAGAAATAAAATCAAATTACCATATGAATCTATTATGAGAGCCACTTATGGATTGCCTTCCAAAGATGGCAATACCTAGATCTATCATGTATCGTGCCTAGCTAGGGGCGTAAAACGATAGCGCTTGTTGGGAGGCAACCCAATTTTATATTTTTTGTTTTTGCTTCTGTTTAGGAATAAATATTGCATCTAGATTTTGTTTATATGTGGTTTTGTCTTTTGTTTAGTGTTTGTGCCACGTAGAACCTTTGGGAAGACTTGTGTGAAGTTTATGTGATCTTGCTGTGAAAAACAGAATCATTAGCGCTCGCTAGAATGGTCATCAGATTTTACTGGAGCATGCTATTTAGTTGATTCTTTTTGCAGATGATTAATAGACAAATTCATCAAGTTTAACAATTTAGTTTGATTTTTTTGGAGTTACAGAAGTATGCGAAACCTGCAGATTACTACAGATTGTTCTGTTTTTGACAGATTCTGTTTTTCGTGTGTTGTTTGCTTATTTCAATGCATCTATGAGTAATATTGGGAAGTATGAACCATAGAGAAGTTGGAATACATTAGGTTTAACACCAATATAAACAAAGAATGAATTCATTGCAGTACCTTTGAGTAGTGGTTTGCTTTCTTATACTAACAGAGCTCACGAGATTTTTGTCTAAGTTTTGTGTTGTGAAGTTTTCAAGTTTTGAGTATTGCTTTGATGGACTATGGAACAAAGAGTAGCAAGTGCCTAAGCTTGGGGATTCCCAAGGCACCCGAAGTAAAATTCAAGGACAACCAAAAGCCTAAGCTTGGGGATGCCCCGGGAAGGCATCCCCTCTTTCATCTTCATCTATCGGTAACTATACTCGAAGCTATATTTTTATTCACCACATGATATGTGTTTTACTTGGAGTGTCTTGTATAATTTGAGTGTTTGATTGTTAGTTTGCCACAATTATCCTTGCTGGACACACCTATTTGAGCGACTTAAATATGGCCTAGGAATTGTTAGAACACTCTATGTGCTTCACTTATATCTTTTGAGTTGAATAGTTTTTGCTCTAGTGCTTCACTTATATCTTTTAGAGCACGGTGGTGATAATATTTTAAAGAAATAGTTGAACTCTCATGCTTCACTTATATCCATTTGAGAGTCTATTAAAACAGTATGGTAATCTGCTTAGGCTATAAAACTAGTCTTCACATGATAGACATCCAATATCAATGTAGTAAAAACTTTCACGCTAAGTGCATTGAATATGATGAGAAGTTGGATGCTTGATAATTGTTTTGAGATATGAGGATAGTGATATTAGAGTCATGCTAGTGGAGTTATTATGAAATTGAGAAATGCTTGTGTTAAGGTTAGTGATTCCCGTAGCATGCACATATGGTGAACCGCTATGTGACGAAGTTTGAGCATGAGGTATTTGTAAAGTGTCAACCTTTATGTGGAGGTCGGGGGCGCGCGATGGTTAACTCCTACCAACCTCCCCCCTAGGAGCATGCGTTGACTGCTTTGTTTTGATGACTCGTAAATTTTTGCAATAAGTATATGAGTTCTTATGACTAATGTTGAGTCCATGGATTATACGCACTCTCACCCTTCCACCATTGCTAGCCTCTCTTGTATCGCGGAACTTTTGCCGGTACCTTGCACCCACTATATATCCTTCCTCAAAACAGCCACCATACCTACCTATCATGGCATTTCCATAGCTATTCCGAGATATATTCCCATGCAACTTTCCACCGTTCCGTTCATATGACACGCATCATATTGTCATATTGCCATGCATAATCATGTAGTTGACATCGTATTTGTGGCAAAGCCACCATGCATGTCGCTCTTGATTCATTGCACATCCCGGTACACCGCCGGAGGCATTCATATAGAGTCATACTTGTTCTAGTATCGAGTTGTAAATCAATAAAATTGTGATGATCATTATTATTAGAGCATTGTCCCATGTGAGGAAAGGCCAATAAAAAACATGGCCCAAAAAAAATAGAGAGGGGCTAATAAAAAAAGAGAGAAAGCCCCTCCAAAAAATGAGAGAAAAGAGAGAAGGGACAATTGCTACTATCTTTTTCCACACTTGTGCTTCAAAGTAGCACCATGTTCTTCATGATAGAGAGTCTCATGTTTAGTCACTTTCATATACTAGTGGGAATTTTCATTATAGAACTTGGCTTGTATATTCCAACGATGGGCTTCCTCAAATGCCATAGGTCTTCATGAGCAAGCAAGTTGGATGCACACCCACTAGTTTCTTTTGTTGAGCTTTCATACATTTTTAGCTCTGGTGCATCCGTTGCATGGCAATCCCTACTCACTCACATTTATATCTATTGATGGGCATCTCCATAGCCCGTTGATACGCCTAGTTGATGTGAGACTATCTCCCTCCTTTTTGTCTTCTCCACAACCACCTCTCTATTCCACCCATAGTGCTATGTCCATGTCTCACGCTCATGTATTGCGTGAAAGTTGAAAGGTTTGAAAGAATAGAGTATGAAAACAAGTGCTTGGCTGAAATCGGGGTTGTGCATGATATGAATATTTCATGTGATGAAGAGGGAGCATAGCCAGACTATATGATTTTGTAGGGATAACTTTCTTTAGCCATAGTATTTTGAGAAGACATGATTGCTTTATTAGTATGCTTGAAGTATTATTATTTCTTATGTCAATATAGACTTTTGTCTTGAATCTTTCAGATCTGAACATTCATGCCACAATTAAGAGAATTACATTGAAAAACTATGTTGGTTAGCATTCCACATCAAAAATTCTGTTTTTATCATTTACCTACTCGAGGACGAGCAGGAATTAAGCTTGGTGATGCTTGATACGTCTCCAACGTATCTATAATTTTTTATTCTTCCATGCTATTATTTATGATGTTTTGGATGTTTAATGGGCTTTGTCATACACTTTTATATTATATTTGGGACTAACCTACTAACCTAAAGGCCCAGTCCAGATTGCTGTTTTTTTGTGTGTTTCAGGGTTTTACAGAAAAGGGATATCAAACGGAGTCCAAACGGAACGAAACCTTCGGGAGAGATATTTCTGGAGAAAATCACGCGCGGGAGACTTGAGAACCACGGAGTAGGGTTTACATGGTGCCCACAAGGGTGGGGGCGCCCTCCCCTCCCGGGCGCGCCCCTGGCCTCGTGGGCCCCACGTATGGCCCCCGGTGCCCTCCTTCCTCCTATATATGCCTACGTACCCCGAAACCATCAGAATAATAGAGAAAACCCTAGTTGCACCGCCATAACCTTTTGTTCCCGTGAGATCCCATCTTGGGGCCTTTTCCGGAGCTCCGCCGGAGGGGGGATCTTCCACGGAGTGCTTCTACATCATCATCATCGCCTGACCATGAGTTGTGAGTAGTTTACCAAAGACCTTCGGGTCCATAGTTAGTATCTAGATGGCTTCTTCTCTCTCTGGATCTCAATACAAAGTTCTCCTCGGTCTTTGAGGAGATCTATTCGATGTAATCTCTTTTTGCGGTGTGTTTGTCGATATCCGATGAATTGTGGGTTTATGATTGAGATTATCTATGACAAATATTTGGTTCTTCTCTGAACTCTTTATGTATGATTATAATATCCTTGCAAGTCTCTTCGAATTATTGGTTTGGTTTGGCCTACTAGATCTATAGTTCTTGCAATGGGAGAAGTGCTTTGCTTTGGGTTCAATCTTGCAGTGTCCTTTCCCAGTGACAATAGGGGCAACAAGGCACGTATTGTATTGTTGCCATCGAGGATAAAAAGATGGGGTTTATATCATATTGCTTGAGTTTATCCCTTTACATCATGTCATCTTGCTTAAGGCATTACTCTGTTCTTACGAACTCAATACACTAGATGCATGCTGGATAGCGATCGATGTGTGGAGTAATAGTAGTAGATGCAGAATCATTTCGGTCTACTTGTCTCGGACGTGATGCCTATATATAATGATCATGCCTATATAGTCCCATAATTATTCACTTTTCTATCAATTGCTCGACAATAATTCGTTTACCCGCCATAGAATATCGCTATCATGAGAGAAGCTACCAGAGAACACTATGGCCCCCGGGTCTATTCTCAACATATCAATCTACACCTACTTTAATTTTTCCGCTTTTACTTTATGTTCTTATAACCAAAAATACCAAAAATATCAAACTATCATCTCTATCAGATCTCACTTTCGTAAGTGACCGTAAAGGCATTGACAACCCCTTATCACGTTGGCTGCGAAGTTCTTATTTGTTTGTGCAGGTGCGAGGGACTCACACGTGGTCTCCTACTGGATTGATACCTTGGTTCTCAAAATCTGAGGGAAATACTTACGCTACTGTGCTGCATCTCCCTTTCCTCTTCGAGGGAATACAGCGCAAGCTCGAGAAGTAGCAACACACACCATCATTGTCATATTGATTTGCATGATCGTAAGACAGCTAGCATGATGTTTTCATGGCTTGTTAGTTTTTTTATGTCATTGCTATGCTAGATCATTGCACATCCCGGTACACCGCTAGAGGCATTCATATAGATTAATATTTTTGTTCTAGTATCAAGTTGTAATATTGAGTTGTAAGTAAATAAAAGTGTGATGATCATCATTATTAGAACATTGTCCGATGTGAGGTTATAGAAAACAAAAGAGGCCAATGAAGCCCAAATAAAAAAAGAGGCCAATGAAGCCCATAAAAAAAGAGAGGCCAAAGAGCCCAAAATAAAAAAATGAGAGAAAAAGAGAGAAGGGACAATGTTACTATCCTTTTACCACACTTGTGCTTCAGAGTTGCACCATGTTCTTCATATAGAGAGTCTCCTATATTGTCACTTCCATATACTAGTGGGAATTTTTCATTATAGAACTTGACTTGTATATTCCAACGATGGGCTTCCTCAAATTGCCCTAGGTCTTCACGATCAAGCAAGTTGATGCTCACCCACTAGTTTTCCTTTGAGATTTCATACACTTATATCTCTAGTGCATCTGTTACATGGCAATCCCTACTCACTCACATTGATGTCAATTGATGGACATCTCCATAGTCCATTGATTTGCCTAGTTGATGTGAGACTTTCTCCCTCCTTTTGTCTATCACCACCTTCTATTCCACCCATAGTGCTATGTCCATGGCTCACGCTCATGTATTGCGTGAAGAGTTGAAAAGGTTCGAAAAAGTAAAGTATGAAAACAATTGCTTGGCTGATACCGGGATGGGCATGAGGGGGACCTTGTGTTAAGAAAAGGGAGCATGGAAGACTATATGATTTTGTAGGGATAATGTTCTTTAGCATTGATATTCTGAAAGATTTGATTGTTTGTTGGGATGCTCGAGTATTAATTTTTTTAATGTCAAATGATAGACTATTGCTTTGAATCACTCGTGTCTTAATATTCATGCCATGATTACATTACATAATCAATATTATGCTCGGTAGCATTCCACATCAAAAATTATCTTTTTATCATTTACCTACTCGAGGACGAGCATGAATTAAGCTTGGGGATGCTGATACGTCTCCGCCATATCTATAATTTTTGATTGTTCCTTGCCAATATTCTACAACTTTTACATACTTTTGGCAACTTTTTATACTATTTTTGGGACTAACATATTGATCCAGTGCCCAGTGCCAGTTCCTGTTTGTTGCATGTTTTTTGTTTCGCAGAAAATCGATATCAAACAGAGTCTAAACGGGATAAAAACTAACGGAGTTTTTTTTTTTGGAATATACGTGATTTTCGGGAAGAAGAATCAACGCGAGACGATGCCCGAGGGGGCCACGAGGTAGGGGGCGCACCCCTGACCCTCGTGGACACCCCGTAAGGCGGTTGATGCCCTTCTTTCGCCGCAAGAAAGCCAATATCCGGATACAAATCGTGTTAAAATTTCAGGCCAATCGGAGTTATGGATCTCCGGGAATATAAGAAACAGTGAAAGGCCAGAATCTGGATAGTAGAAACAGAGAGAGACAGAGAGACAGATCCAATCTCGGAGGGGCTCTCGCCCCTCCGCCGCCATGGAGTCCATGGAACAGAGGGGAAACCCTTCTCCCATCTAGGGGGGAGGTCAAGGAAGAATAAGAAGGAGGGGGCCCCTCTCCCCCTCTCTCTCGGTGGCGCCGGAACGCCGCCGGGGCCATCATCGTGTGACGGCGATCTACACCAACACCTCCGTCATCTTCACCAACATCTTCATCACCTTCCCCCATCTATCTATAGCTGTCCACTCTTCCGCAACCCGTTGTACCATCTACATTAACATGGTGCTTTATGCTTCATATTATTATCCAATGATGTGTTGCTATGCTATGATGTCTGAGTAGATTTTCGTTGTCCTGTCGGTAATTAGTGAATTGTTATGATTGGTTTAATTTGCTTGTGGTTATGTTGTTGTCCTTTGGTGCCCATCATATGAGCGCACACGTGGATCACACCATAAGGTTAGTTGTATGTTGATAGGACTATGTATTGGAGGGCAAGCGTGACAGAAGCTTCAACCTAGCATAGAAATTGATGCATACGGGATTGAAGGGGGACCAATATATCTGAATGCTATGGTTGGGTTTTACCTTAATGCACGTTAGTAGTTGCATATGCTTGCTAATAGTTACGATCATCAGTGCATAGAATTCCAAGTCAGGGATGACATGCTAGCAGTGGCCTCTCCCACATAAAACTTGCTATCGGTCTAGTAACGTAGTCAATTGCTTAGGGACAATTTCGCAACTCCTACCACCACTTTTCCACACTCGCTATACTAACTTTATTGCTTCTTTACCTAAACAGCCCCTAGTTTTTCATTTACGTGCTCTTTATATTATTGCAAACCGATCTCGTTACACCTATAAAGTACTTCTAGTTTTATACTTGTTCTAGTTAAAGCGAACGTCAAGCGTGCGTAGAGTTGTATCGGTGGTCTATAAAACTTGAGGGAATATTTGCTCTACCTTTAGCTCCTTGTTGGGTTTGACACTCTTACTTATCAAAACAGGCTACAATTGATCCCCTATACTTGTTGGTTATCATCCTACGGCGGCGGACCCCGGCGTTCAAGCCCGTGTCGTCCTCCTTCCGCCGTCTCCATGAGAACTGGCGATATATAAGACCGATGAAGTGAAGGTGCAGTCTCCTGTGAAAAAGAGTAGAACATGGGAACATACCGGCCCACATGGTATACCAGGCTTTGCCGCCTCCCGTTGCCTACTCAAACTCGAAGGAGTCCGCGCCTTGTCCGACGCCGGTGGACGTGAGGTCCATGAGGGAAATGGTGGCGCCTTGGCTGTCGTCGTCCCACTGGTCCGGCTAATGGTTTGTCGACGACGAGTAGGAGGCGCAACTGGCTATGTTCTCCTCCGCGGTCGCGTGTAGCCGCGCCTCTGCGGCTGCTGCTTCGTGCCGAGTGGTGGCCTGAGCACGGACGGCATCATAGATGGCACACTGCTCCGCGATAAAATTTGGATTCCCCGCTGCCATGACTGCCATGACCTCCTCGCTCGCCGTAGATCTGGCCCTCCACCAGTCGGTGCTGCTCCAGGAGGAACAAGTTGTATTGCTGTTCCTCCTGCGCCTGCTGGAACGCTGATAAAGGCGTCGGCGCAGGTGATACGTCTCCATCGTATCTATAATTTTTTATTGTTCCATGCTATTATATTATCCGTTTTGGATGTTTAATGGGCTTTATTATACACTTTTATATTATTATTTGGACTAACCAACTAACCCAAGGCTCAGTGCAAATTGTTGTTTTTTTTGCCTATTTCAGTGTTTCACAGAAAAGGAATATCAAACGGAGTCCAAATGGAATGAAACCTCCGCGAGGATCATTTTTGGAACAAATGCAATCCAGAAGACTTGTAGTACACGCTTGTAGTACACGCCAGGGAAGCCACGAGGTGGCCACGAGGCAGGGGCGCGCCCAGGGGGGTAGGCACGCCCCACCCTCGTGGGCCCCTCGTAGCTCCACCGACATACTTCTTCGTCCTATATATACTCATGTACCCTGAAAATATCCGAGAGCACCACGAAACCCTATTTCCACCGTCGCAACCTTCTGTACCCGTGAGATCACATCTTGGGGCCTGTTCCGGAGCTCCACCGGAGGGGGCATCGATCATGGAGGGCTTCTACATCAACACCATAGCCTCTCCGATGAGTTCTGAGTAGTTTACCACAGACCTCCGGGTCCATAGTTATTAGCTAGATGGCTTCTTCTCTCTCTTTGGATCTCAATACAAAGTTCTCCTCGATCTTCTTGGAGATCTATTTGATGTAATTCTTTTTGCGGTGTGTTTGTCGAGATCCGATGAATTGTGGGTTTATGATCAATATTATCTATGAACAATATTTGGTTCTTCTTTGAATTCTTATAGGCATGATTTAAATATCTTTGCAAGTCTCTTCGAATTATCATTTTGGTTTGGCCTACTAGATTGATATTTCTTGTAGTGGGAGAAGTGATTAGCTTTGGGTTCAATCTTGCGGTGTCCTTTCCCAGTGACAGCAGGGGCAGCAAGGCACGTATTGTATTGTTGCCATCGAGGATAAAAAGATGGGGTTTACATCATATTGCATGAGTTTATCCCTCTACATCATGTCATCTTGCTTAAAGTATTACTCTGTTCTTATGAACTTAATACTCTAGATGCATGCTGGATAGCGGTCGGTGTGTGGAGTAATAGTAGTAGATGCAGCATCGTTCCGGTCTACTTGTCACGAACGTGATGCCTATATACATGATCATGCCTAGATATTTTCATAACTATGCGCTTTTCTATCAATTGCTCGACAGTAATTTGTTCACCCACCGTAGAATATGCTATCTTGAGATAAGCCACTAGTGAAACCTATGGTCTCCGGGTCTATCTTCCATCAACTAGTTATCTTTACTGTTCTTTTATTTTGCAATCTTTACTTTCAATCTATACAACAAAAATACCAAAAATATATATCCTATTATCTCTATCAGATCTCACTTTTGCAAGTGGCCGAGAAGGGATTGACAACCCCTTTATCACGTTGGTTGCAAGGTTCTTATTTGTTTGTGCATGTACGAGGAACTTGCGTGTAGACTCCTACTGGATTGATACCTTGGTTGTCAAAAACCGAGGGAAATACTTACGCTACTTTGCTGCATCACCCTTTCCTCTTCAAGGGAGAAACAACGCATGCTCGAGAGGTAGCAAGAAGAATTTCTGGCGTCGTTGCCGGGGAGATCTACGCACAAGTTATATACCAAGTACCCATCACAAACTCTTATCCCTCGCATTACAATATTTGCCATTCGCCTCTCGTTTTCCTCTCCCCCACTTCACCTTTGCCATTTTATCCGCCCTCTTTCCATTCGCCTTTTTGTTTGCTTGTGTTGCCATGTGCCTTCTATTTGCTTGCATCTTTGCTTGCTAAAAATCTATTGATATTGATCCACTTAAATTGTTCTACTTGGATCATCTTCGATCCTTATGCGCTCGTGCTGAAACCCCAACTAGCCTAGTTGATGGGAAATCTTTAGATGAGCATGCTCATTTTGTGCGTCACCGTTTGTCTGAAAAAGGGAGACTCTTATGGGATCAAATAAACAGATTGTTTTGTTATGCTTGGAATCTTTATGAAATTTATGATTTTACTTGTTGCTCTAAGAACCCTAAATAATACCTCCCCTACCTATGTGAGTTTAGTGATAATGAAATCTTATCTTATGCAAAGGGTGCTTATAGTTACTACGATATCGAACAAATTGAAGAATTTGTTGCTTTTAAGGGTGCTTATGAATTTCTTCTTTGATTGAAAAGTATGATAATACTCTCTACGAATCTTTTTTTGACATACTTAAATATTGCTTTGAAAACTATGCTCATAATGTCCATGTCAAAGAATTTATTGAAATAATGACCGCTGCTTTGAAAGAAAATAATGATATGCATGAATCTATAGATAAATATGATTCTGATGATTTGATTGAAATATCCCTTGATGAACATGACGCTTGCTATTCTTGTGGCCATGATGCCAATATTTATGAAGATGAATTTGCTATAGTTCCTTATGTCAAACATGAGATCGTTGCTATTGCACCCATACTTGAGAGATCCTTTGATGAAAAGCATGATTGCAATGATGTTATTATAAATTATCTTAATGTAGATTGTGTTAATGATATGCAAAACCACAAGCTCGGGGATGCTAGTTTTGCTATGACTACTATTTGTTGCAATGGTCATGATTGGGGTGATTCTTCTCATGATCTTGAAAATTTATTTAAGCCCCATGATGAATATGAGATTGATAATAATGTTTGCAATAATACTGAAAGTGGGTTTGGAATATTGTCAACTTTAGATCCCACAGATTTGGAGAATGTTCAATCTTATGAATTTTTTGATAAAGTGGATTTGGAGAGGTCATGACTTTAGCTAATGTTGATCCCACTATTTTGGAAGAGTGTCAACTTTGTATGCATGTGGATCGTGTTGAGAATATGTTTTGTGATAGCTATATTGTTAAATTTGCTTATGATCCCACACGCAATTATTATGAGAGAGGAAAATATGGTTGTAGAAATTTTCATGTTACTAAATTACCTCTCATTATGTTGAGATTGCTATTGTTTCTTTCTTCTTCCTTGCATATGCTAGATCTTGCTTGTCTCGCTAATTTGTTTTCCTATAAAATGCCTATGCATAGGAAGAATGTTAGACTTAGACGTGTTTGCCACGTGTTTTATGATGCTCTCTTTGTGCTTCAATTCTTATCTGTCATGTGAGCGTCATTGAAATCTCAAGCCGATCTTAATGGCTATAAAGAAAGAGCTTATTGGGAGGCAACCCAATTTTATTTTCTTTGCTTTTACTTCTGTTTAGTAATAAATAATTCATCTATCTTCTGGTTAGATGTGGTTTTGTGTTTTAATTAGTGTTTGTGCCAAGTAGAACCTTTGGAAGACTTGGGTGAAGTCTTTGCGATCTTGCTGTAAAAAACAGAAACTTTTGCGCTCACGAGATTTGCTGCCATTTTTTACTGGAGAGTGATTTTAATTTGATTCTTTTTGAAGATGATTAATATAAAAATTCCTCATGTCCACCAATTTATTTCAGAATTTTTAGAGTTACAGAAGTATTAGAAAGTTACAGATTGCTACAGACTGTTCTGTTTTTGACAGATTCTATTTTTTGTGTGTTGTTTGCTTATTTTGATGAATCTATGAGTAGTATCGGGGGGTATGAATCATAGAGAAGTTGGAATACAGTAGGTTTAACACCAATATAAATAAAGAATGAGTTCAATACATTACCTTAAAGTGGTGGTTTGTGTTCTTATACTAACGGAGCTCACGAGATTTTCTGTTAAGTTTTTTGTTGTGAAGTTTTCAAGGTTTTGGGTAAGGATTTGATGGACTATGGAACAAAGAGTGGCAAGATCCTAAGCTTGGGGACGCCCAAGGCACCCCAAGGTAAAATTCAAGGACAACCAAAAGCCTAAGCTTGGGGATGCCCCAGGAAGGCATCCCCTCTTTCGTCTTCATCTATCGGTAACTTTACTTGAGACTATATTTTTATTCACCACATGATATGTGTTTTGCTTGGAGCGTCATGTATGATTTGAGTCTTTGCTTTTTAGTTTACCACAATCATCCTTGCTGGACACACCTTTTGAGAGTGATACACATGAATCAAAATTTATTAGAATACTCTATGTGCTTCACTTATATCTTTTGAGCTAGATAGTTTTGCTCTAGTGCTTCACTTATATCTTTTTAGAGCACGGCGGTGGTTTTATTTTATAGAAATTATTGATCTCTCATGCTTCACTTATATTATTTTGAGAGTCCTTTAAAACAGCATGGTAATTTGCTTTGGTTATAAAATTAGTCCTAATATGATAGGCATCCAAGATGGGTATAATAAAAACTTTCATATAAAGTGCATTGAATATTATGAGAAGTTTGATACTTGATGATTGTTTTGAGATATGAGGATGGTGATATTAGAGTCATGCTAGTGGAGTAATTGTGAATTTGAGAAACACTTGTGTTAAAAGTTTGTGATTCCCGTAGCATGCACGTATGGTGAACCGTTATGTGATGAAGTTGGAGCATGATTTATTTATTAATTGCCATCCTTTGTGTGGAGGTCGGGATCGCGCGATGGTTAACTCCTACCAACCCTTCCCCTAGGAGCATGCGTTTAGTACTTTGTTTTGATGACTTGTAGATTTTTGCAATAAGTATGTAGTTCTTTATGACTGATGTTGAGTCTATGGATTATACGCACTCTCACCCTTCCACCATATACCTTCCTCAAAACAGCCACCATACCTACCTATCATGGCATGTCCATAGCCATTCCGAGATATATTTCCATGCAACTTTCCACCATTTCGTTTATTATGACACGCTTCATCATTGCCATATTGCCTTGCATGATCATGTAGTTGACATCGTATTCGTGGCAAGGCCACCTTCATAATTTTTCATACATGTCACTCATGATTCATTGCACATCCCGGTACACCGGCGGAGGCATTCACATAGAGTCATATTTTGTTCTAGCTTCGAGTTGTAATCTTCGAGTTGTAAGTAAATAAAGGTGTGATGATCTTCATTATTAGAGCATTGTCCTAGTGAGGAAAGGATGATGGAGACTATGATTCCCCCACAAATCGGGATGAGACTCTGGATGAAAAAAGGGGATATTTAAATTAGTTCCCCTGGTTCCTTAGTTGTCCTCACTTTTCCCCACGCTCCAAACGTTTGCTCACTTTTCCCCTCTTCCTTAGCTGAAACTCTCACAAATGCTCATAGCGGCCGTTTGCCGTCTTGACCGTCCATTGACCGTTAATTGCTGACGAGTGGGGCCGAGTCTTCGTCTGATTGTTGCTTGCTGACGGGTGGGACCGCAAGGAGACACGTTTGTCTGAATCTAAAACATGCCCTATCTAGACAGGCCGCACCGCACCGCGCCGCCCCGCCCCCTCCGCCGGCGTCGTGCCGCGTCCACCGCAGTTGTTTCTTCCACCCTATGCCCCTATTCCGTTCGTCAGCGACGCCGCGTCTCCGCCAGATATAGCCCACCTCCCCATCTAGGATTACATAGCGATGTTGATTGAGGACATCCGGAATGCAGTCGACCGTGGAGAGGATTGGGTCGAATCCGTGACAGATAATTCATGGATTAAACCTGGGTAAGCATTGTTTCCTCTCGAATTGACGTTCTAAGTCGTATTGTAGGCCGTATTTGACTTCTGTTTGCTTGAATCGTTCGAATTTGTGCTCGATTTTACCTGGCTAACTGAAGCCTTTATTTGCCTCAACAAAATAGGATTGATCCCGCGCTGGCTTTCCGGCTGGCGATTAGAATGGAAACTAGTGTGATTCATGGTACTAAACCGCATTTGATTTCATCATTTTTCTATCCCAAAGTGGTAGAAACCAGCATATCTTTCAAAGATTTGCAAGCTGAGCTCAGAAACACCTATCCCTGGAGTGATGCCGATGCTGTTGAACTGAATTACTTCAGCAGTGACGAGCAAAGATTTCTCCCACTAACTTGCGACGACCATATGCCGTTGCTTTTTGCTGGGATTGCTGGCTGCCGATTCGGTTAACTCCAAATCGATGTGCTTCAGCCACGCACAGAACGGGTGAAGGGGAAGGGAGTTCAGACATCATCTGTCTGTGCTAACAGCCAGCACCCCGACACTCCTTGTAGGTCGACACCAAGTAAAGCAAGTGGTTCATGGAGCCACAACATGCTTGCTGCCAATTGTGGTTCCGATTCAGCTGCTGCTTCTCGTGTACCTTCTGCAGTTGGTGTAGAAGAGGATGCAGAACCTGACGAGGCAGTGCCTACAAATGATGATGAAGACGAGATGATGTTTCCTGAATTGGTCGATGTACCCAGTCAGCAAGCAGTGGATGACGAATATATGGAGGAGCCCATCAGCCAAGCTAGGTTTGATGACACTGACGATGAAGAGAAGGTGGAGAACATGGACAGCTTAATCAAGGATGAATACGATGGTAATGACATGCCAACAATTGAGTGGAACAGGGAAAAACCCGAGCTTAGTGTAGGTACCATTTTCCAATCAATGGTGGACTGTCGGAATGCAGTGACAACATGGTGCATTATATCTGAAAACACCTATAAGATTAAAAGGAGTGAGCCAGCAAGGTTCACAATTTTTTGTCCATATCCTAGGTGTAGGTGGAAGTTGCATGCATCTCGTATGAGAAAGAGCAAATATATTCAGGTAATCCAAGTTCAGTTAATAATTTAGTTTCAGATTGTTGAGTAAGGTTTCTTAAATGTTTTTTACCCTTTTATTTTGTTTCAGATAAAGAAAAACCCACACAAGCACAGTTGTCCACCTGGAGGGGGAGGGGGGAAGGCCAAAACCAAGCTAGCAAAAACTAGGTGGGTGGCAGATGCTATATTGGATTGGCTGAGAGATGAACCTGGACTTGGTCCAACAACACTCCATGGGAAGCTTTTTGAGAAGTACAAGATAGAAATTTCTTACATGAGAATTTTCAATGCTAGGTAAAAGGCTCTTGACAGAATTAATGGTCAATGGAATGACAGTTTTCAGCTGCTTTACACTTTCAAAGCTGAAGTGGAGATGGCAAGTCCAGGGAATGTTGTAGAGATTGACAAGCATATAGTTCAATTCAAAATAAAAGGGAAGTCATTTCAGAAGGAGTGCTTCAGAAGGGCTTTTGTTTGTTTCAAGGCTTGCTGGCAGGGGTTTCTAGATGGTTGCAGGCCCTATTTGGCTATAGATGCTACACATTTCACTGGAAGATGGAGAGGAAGCTAGTAGCAGCTTCTGCAGTTGATGGACACAACTGGCTATTCCCAGTTGCATTTGGTCTGGTGGAGGCAGAGTCTGAGGAAAGTTGGGTCTGGTTTCTGCAGCAGTTGCGCAACATTATAGGCACACCCCCAGGTTTAGCTATACACACAGATGCTTGCAAGGGTTTAGAGAGTGCAGTGGAAATTGTATTCCCTAGAGTGGAGCATAGGGAATGTATGCGACACCTAGCGCATAATTTCAAAAAGAAGTTCAAAGGTAAAGTTTATGATGAGAACTTATGGCCAGCATCATACACATGCAGCAAAAGGAAGCATGAACACCATTTGAGAGTGTTGTATGCTCAAAATCCTCTTGTGAAGGAGTACATGGATGCACATCATGGTAAGGTGTGGTCAAGAAGCAATTTCAACAAAATCTGCAAAGTAGATTATGTGACCAGTAACCTTGCAGAATGCTTCAATTCAAAGTTCAAGTCAGTGAAAGGGCTCTTGTTGTGGCAAGCATTTGACAAGATGAGGCAAATGATCATGATAAAGATGGCTCTTCGCAAAAGAATTGCAGAAACACAATATGTTGGTCATCAAATGCTCCCATCACTGATTAAGGCATTGCACTTGAAGGCAAGAGGACTGAAGATGAAATGTATTCGATCTGGTACATATGAGGGAGAGGTTACCTATACTGACACTAAAAATAGGGTATGGAGGTATCCTGTGAACCTAAGTACTAGAGAATGTACTTGTAGGCAATGGCAGATCCGTGGGAAGCCATGCATACATGCCCTACATCTGATGACCATTATCGGGGGTGCAGATGGTGAAGTTGATCAATATTTCTCTGAGTATTTCTCTGTTGCCAAATTTATGGCTGCTTATGATGACAATGTGCGTGCACTATTGGGGAAAGATCAATGGAACATAGTAGATCCAGGGTTCAAACTCCACGCTCCTGTCATTACTAGACCACCAGGAAGACCAAGGAACCAAAGGATTAGAGCAGGTGAGGAGGGTCGTCTACCAAAGAAGCGTGCTTGCAAAAAATGTGGAGTTCTGGGGCATATTGCTAGGCTTTGTACCAATCCAGTGGATGCATCATTTGGAGAGGAGGAAAGATGGACAACAGCCAATGCTGAGGAGAATGCAGCAGCAATGGAGACTGAAGATGCAGTGGAGAATGCAGCAGCAATCATTTGGTATGTGTTTGCACCCTTTGTAGAATGCAGCTACCCTTTTGTTTGCATTTGTTCTCTTTTTTGCCTATGGCTTATAATTTTATTTACCAGCTCTAGGGAGAAAAGGCCAAGAGATGGTGAAGCGGAAGATTTTGAAACCATGGCCTTTGATGGTTTTGAAGCTATAAGAGAGGAAGAGGAGGGGGTAATTATTCCAATTGTGCCTTTAAAGATTACTGAACCCATAGATGACCGTCAAATGGTCGTCAAGTGCTCGGCGAGTGGAACTACTCCATCAGCACCTCCACGGGGAAAACACCAAGTAAAGCCCAAGATCAAAAGGAACAAGAGTCTGAAAGAAAAGTGCATCTCAACTAGGGAAACCAGGAGCAAGACGATGAACCCAGCTGCAAACACAAGGAGCAAGTCAAATTTTTTGAATTAAGTTGTTGGGAAATGTTTGTGTTGTAAATTTGAGGGCGAGTCGATCGCTTAAAACTTGGTAGATTTGTATTAAGATGTTGGCATCTTAAAACGTGGTAGATTTGAGCTACTGTAATAATGTTGGCATCATTTGTAATAATGTTGGCATCATTTGTAATAATGTTGCTTCTACTTTGGTTCCTTATTTGAGTCAGAATTCAAATTTCCATCAAAATTTAAATTTAAATTAGTATTTGAATTTGGGCCAAAATTTGGATTCGAGCCAAAGTTGAAGTTGAACATTGGAGGTTCATTGCTCTGTGCGATGTATTTGATCGAGCATTTGAAGTCCAATATTCCTAGGTGAACAGTCCGATTGAGAAATGTGCTAGAAACGAGCTCGAAAGCTAGGGTAAACAACCCTATTTGAAAACAAGTTTTTTTTACCTTCCCTAAATGAGACATATATATTTTTATTAACACGTGTTCCATATATATAGGGTAAAAACGAAGTCTCACTATTTATTGATTAATATTCATATTACTGCATTTTTTTGAAAAAATATGCTTTTAATTCAAAACCGTCAAATAACACGTTTTAGATATGAAAATGGAAAAGTAAGTTCAGATCCTTCTTATTCACTCCAAAATGAAGCTATGGAGATTTTTCGGATTTTTTTGAATTATTTTGTTTTTTTCAAACCCTAAACCCTCTCTCCCTATTCTACGAACTGTGAACATGTTCATAGGTGATAGCTCATTTGTGTGAAGCCTTCTTTCATGAAAATGACCTACACCAAGTTTATATTTTTTCTCATAACCTTGTCACATATGACGGCTATGTGCGCAAGAATTACATCATTTTGATTTTTTTTTGAATTTTTTAAAAACATTTGAACTTGATTTCGACAAATCACTTCAAAAAATGATTTTTCAAAAAAAGCCCCTATATCGAGTTTATATTTTTTTATGGTAACTAGGTCTCATAAACGGACGAACTACGTTTGTTTTATATTTTTGCGATTTTTTTTCTAATTTAGTTATGGCCATTTGAAATCTGGTCAAACCCTAATAAGCCCGTTGACTCGCTCATAACCCCTCCAAACCCTAGCGTCGATCGTCCGCCGTCGGATCCTACCAAGCGCCAAACACCACCCGTCAGATGTGGGGCAGGCATGCGCGATCCGCGTGATGCATCCTGATTGGCTTCCCCTTCTCCTCTTCTCCATCTAACAGACAAAGGCATCGAGCAGATCTAGCAATTCCTCTGTTTCTTTCCCCATCTTCTCGTTCTTCTTCCTCTCGACCAATTCCTCTGTTTCTTCCTCTCGGGCGATATGTCGACCTCCTCGTCAGCCCCCCGTTCCACGTGGCCGGTGTATGGTCTAGTGCCGATGACTCGATGCACTGACTGCCCACGGACTGCGCCACTGAAGCGGTTGACTTCGAAGGAGGAGAAGAATGGGAACTTTGGGCGCGAGTTCGTCAAATGCGAGAGCAAGCCAGAGGGGCAGGTTAGATCCTCGCATCCTTTATCTCTAATTTCTCAAAAAAATCTGTCAGATTTGGATTTAGGTTACATGATTTCGTTTTCAGATCGTGAAGAAATGCTACCATTTCGAGTGGATGGATGATTACATCCAGAGGCTTCAAGGGTTGGGCTTGCTGGATTCGAGGGGGAATGCAATCGGCGAGTTCAATCTGCCCCATGACAGTGCCACTCCGGCAGCAGCAGCGCGTCTGGAATACCCGACGGTGGTAGATGTCGAACTGACGGCGGAATTGAAGAAGATGAACAAGAACTTCAAGCAGCCGATTGAGTTGAAGAAGCAATCCAATCTGATAGCTTTAGCAATACTTGCTCTAGGAATTTTTTACTTGATGGCCATCTCTCGTTAGAGATGTTTGTCTACTGTTGTTGCCAATATTTAGCAATCCTCGTCTATTTATCTCAAATGCAACTCTGTTTAGTGCAACTGTCGATCTCTGAATGTATGCAGTTTACTGTTAAGTTTCGACACTTTTAGTTTCGACAGAAGACAACTACCAGTTTCGATAGAAGACAACTACCAGTTCAGTTTAGACACTTTCGGTTTCGTCAGTTCTGCTAGAAGAAAACTTAGTTCGCGGGCCCAAAGAGAATCAAGCTCCAATAGGCCCACAAAGGAAAAATGAGGCCCAGAAACAAGCGATGTTTCTTTTTTGTTTAGGAACGATTGCTTTGTTCTTTTTTGTTTCTGATTGCTTCTTTCATTAATTTGATTGCCCAATCTCTTCTACCTCATTGAGGAATTTTTTTAGCTTTCCTTTATGGGTCCCTTCATTTATCCTTTTGACTAAAGCCAAACATCTCAAAGTGTAGCTTTCTACATAGTGTAATTTATACTTCATGATTGGAAAAAGAGGTCCAACCCTCTTTTTTATATACTTCAAACATAGTGTAGTTTTCTGACTAAAGCCAAACATCTCAAAGTATTTGATACTTCAATATTTCTGAAAACCAAAGTATTCTTGGATTTTATTTTTTTGAAATGAAAGGGGTTTTCCCCCCTGCCCCATTTTATTGAAGCAGAACGATCCAGGACAGTATTCTTGGAATACCTAAAAAATACAGAGCTCTCAGCAAACCAAAGCCGTGTACAAATGTACAATATGTTCTTATTTTTAGAAGGCATCTATATATTTTTTTTGAGGGGTAAATGCTTTGCTTTATTGACCAATAACACGAAGTACAGGAATTACATGTAAATCGAAGGGTTGTAGGAGCCACATATGGCGTCCTTCCCCCAAATGCAAAGCATGTTTAGCTAGGAGATGAGCTTCCCTATTAGAAACTCTCCCTTCATGAACAAACGAAATATGTTGAAAATCTGAATTTCCATCCTTAACTTCCTCCACTATTGGGCCTGTGATTCCTTGTGCACCCAAGTACTTCCCCTGGTCATCCCGGCAAACTACACTAACCGCGCCAATAGGAGGGGTTTTGCAGACTGCTCCATCAACGTTGATCTTTGCAAACCCCAACGGTGGTGGTCTCCAACTTGCTGTTGTTGCCTGGGTCGCTCTAGCATGCGATAACGGCCGAATCGGTCTTGTCTCCCTCAGCTCATCAATGAATCTGGTGACGAAAGAATAGGTTGCTGCTAGACTATGGTGCTCTCCCTCATGAATGAGCTTTCTTCGTGCGTACCAGAGTGCCCACAAGGTGACTGTCATGCACGTCAATTCTTCCTGAGTGACAGAGGCAAACATACTGAATAACCAGGAGCGAGCAGACGGTTCCGCAGTAGCTAGCATGTGTTCAACCAGCTGTTGATCATGTAGCGCCCATAAGGCATCTATAAACACATCATTTTTAGTTAGTTTAGTTAATTTTTCCCACGCCAATTAGCCGTGTCTAAACTTGGGCCAAACAAAATACAAACATAACAAAGCATTAAGGGAGCCCAAGCATTAATATAACACACATAACTTAACTTAGATAGGGTTGCTAGGGCAACATAAGTTCTTACATATTACATAAATAATAATAATTAGAGTAGCTAGGTCGGGCAACACACACACCAAACTCAAACTACATTGTAGATAGGGTAGCTAGGGCAACACCGCCATTTCTTCACCGTCGTCTTCACCTTAACCGCCGGCTTCACCGTCTTCTTTGCCGCCGGCTTCACTCCTCCTCAAGGCCGTTATCGCCGAGGTAGTACGGGAGGCTGTGCATGCGATTGCGAGCGGGGAAGATGCTCTCGAAGTCGGTGAAGATGTTATAGGTGGTGAATGCGATGAACTCGCACCCACACCAATACACATTGCCGAGCAGGTAGTAGGCATCGAACCTGTTGGTGAAGTGGACGACGAGCCCTACCGTTGGAGCGTTGGTGTGGGGACGCTGCTCCACAAGGTTGAACATGGGCGGCGAGCCCGTTGGGAGGTGGTGGAAGCCCGCACGGAGGAACCCCCGTGCAAGCTCAGTGCTACCCCTCCAGCGTGAGAACGCCCACACGCGGAGCGATTCCTCGACGACGACGTTGGCGGGGTACCGCCGTTCCGGCACGGTGGGAGGCTCCTGGAACGTCGGCCCGTAGAACTGCATCTTGAACGCTTCGCTGAGTGGAACTGCTTTGGCTTTTGGGGGAAGAAGAGAAGTGGGAGGCGCAGATGGATATGTAGAAGAAGAGGCAATGAAGGGCAGTTTAAATAGCTGGGTGAGACGAAGTGTGTACACGCGCAAACGGCATAGATCGTGACTCAGCGCGTGCGTGAACCGATGCCTCATCAATGTGTGAACGTGAATCGAAGTGATGCCTCATCAGTGCGTGCTCTGCGTGGGTGGCTGCGTGCTCTGCGTTGGCGGCTCTTCTGCATGCTCCGCCCCTTCTGCAACCGGCACAATTGAATCGAGCGGCAGTCGTGCACTGATGCCCCGACATATAGAGTTATGGACGCGGGCGTGCGTGCAGCCTGCCCCTTCTACCACCGGCACGTATGCCTGCGACGCGTGAAACGACTGAATCCACTGGCAACCGTGCGGCACGGATCGATGCGTGCGTGTCGGCGTGCATGCATGCACGGATCGATGCGTGCGTGTCGGCGTGTCACTAGATGTGTGCGTGGCGGTGTTCGCATGCATAGCAGGCTACATCGATGCCAAAGCCGGGCCGGGCACGCATAGCAGGCTGCATCCATCGATACTAGGCTATGAACACAAACACGGCCCAACCAGCGAAGCCACAGCCACAGTCAACAGAGTCCAACATGGCCCCACAAGTCAATTAACGGCCAAGACGGCAAACGCCTGTTATGAACATTTGTGAGAGTTTCAGCTAAGGGAGTGGGGAAAAGTGAGCAAAAGTTTGAAGCGTGGGGAAAACTGAGCACAACTAAGGAATTGGGGGCACAGATGGAATAAGCCCAAAAAAAGAGGCCATAAAAAAGAGAAGAGAAAAGGCCCAAATAAAAAAATAAAGGAAAAAAAAAGATCAGAGAAAAAGAGAGAAGGGGCAATGCTACTATCCTTTTTCCACATTTGTGCTTCAAAGTAGCACGATGATCTTCATGATAGAGAGTCTCTTGTTTTTTCACTTTCATATACTAGTGGGAATTTTCATTATAGAACTTGGCTTGTATATTCCAATGATGGGCTTCCTCAAAATGCCCTAGGTCTTCGTGAGCAAGCGAGTTGGATGCACACCCACTTAGTTTCTATAGTTGAGCTTTCATACACTTATAGCTCTAGTGCATCCGTTGCATGGCAATCCCTACTAACCCACATTGATATCTATTGAGGGGCATCTCCATAGCCCATTGATACGCCTAGTTGATGTGAGACTATCTTCCTCCTTTTTGTCTTCTCCAGAACCACCACTCTATTCCACCTATAGTGCTATATCATGGCTCACGCTCATGTATTGCGTGAAAGTTGAAAAGTTTGAAAAATTGAAGTATGAAACAATTGCTTGGCTGAAACCGGGGTTGTGCATGATTTAAATATTTTGTGTGATGAAGATAGAGCATATCCAGACTATATGATTATGTAGGGATGAACTTTCTTTGGCCGTGTTATTTTGAGATGACATAATTGCTTTGTTAGTATGCTTGAAGTATTATTATTCTTATGTCAATATTAAACTTTTGTCTTGAATCTTTCGGATATGAACATTCATGCCACAATAAAGAAAATTACATTGAGAATTATGTTGGGTAGCATTCCACATCAAAAATTCTGTTTTATCATTTACCTACTCGAGGACAAGCATGAATTAAGCTTGGGGATGCTTGATACGTCTCCAACGTATCTATAATTTTTGATTGTTCCATGCTATTATATTATCTGTTTTGGATGTTTAATGGACTTTATTATACACTTTTATATTATTTTTGGGACTAACCTACTAACCTAAGGCCTAGTGCAAATTGTTGTTTTTTTTTGCCTATTTCAGTGTTTCACAGAAAAGGAATATCAAACGGGGTCCAAATGGAATGAAACCTTCGCGAGGATTGTTTTTGGAACAAATGCAATCTAGAAGACTTGTAGTACACGCCAGGGAAGCCACGAGGTGGCCATGAGGCAGGGGCGCGCCAAGGGGGTAGGCGCGCCCCCACCCTCGTGGGCCCCTCGTAGCTCCACCGACATACTTCTTCGTCCTATATATACTCATATACCCTGAAAACATCCGAGAGCACCACGAAACCCTATTTCCACCGCCGCAACCTTCTGTACACGTGATATCCCATCTTGGGGCCTGTTCCGGAGCTCCATCGGAGGGGGCATCGATCACAAAAGGCTTCTACATCAACACCATAGCCTCTCCGATGAGTTGTGAGTAGTTTACCACAGACCTTCATGTCCATAGTTATTAGCTAGATGGCTTCTTCTCTCTCTCTTTGGATCTCAATACAAAGTTTTCCTCGATCTTTTTGGAGATCTATTCGATGTAATTCTTTTTGCGGTGTGTTTTTCGAGATCCGATGAATTGTGGGTTTATGATCAAGATTATCTATGAACAATATTTGGTTCTTCTCTGAATTCTTATATGCATGATTTAAATATCTTTGCAAGTCTCTTCGAATTATCAGTTTGGTTTGGCCTACTAGATTGATCTTTCTTGCAATGGGAGAAGTGCTTAGCTTTGGGTTCAATCTTGCGGTAGCCTTTCCCAGTGAGAGAAGGGGCAGCAAGGCACATATTGTATTGTTGCCATCGAGGATAAAAAGATGGGTTTTATATCATATTGCATTAGTTTATCCCTCTATATCATGTCATCTTGCTTAAAACGTTACTTTGTTCTTATGAACTTAATAATCTAGATGCATGCTAGATAGCTGTCGATGTGTGGAGTAATAGTAGTAGATGCAGAATCGTTTCGGTCTAGTTGTCACGGACGTGATGCATATATACATGATCATGCCTAGATATTCTCATAACTATGCACTTTTCTATCAATTGCTCGACAGTAATTTGTTCACCCACCGTAGAATCTGCTATCTTGAGAGAAGCCACTAGTGAAACCTATGGCCCCCGGGTCTATCTTCCATCATATTAATCTTCCATCAACTAGTTATCTTTACTATTCTTTTATTTTGTAATCTTTACTTTCAATCTATACAACAAAAGTACCAAAAATATTTATCCTATTATCTCTATCAGATCACACTTTTGCAAGTGGCCGAGAAGGGATTGACAACCCCTTTATCGCGTTGGTTGCAAGGTTCTTATTTGTTTGTGTAGGTATGAGGAACTTGCGTGTAGTCTCCTACTGGATTGATACCTTGGTTCTCAAAAACCGAGGGAAATACTTACGCTACTTTGCTGCATCACCCTTTCCTCTTCAAGGGAAAAACAACGCATGCTCGAGAGGTAGCAGCAGGTTGCACATCCGCCATGGCGGCGTTGAACTGTGCCTGCTCCATGGTGAAACATGCATGCACAGGAGGCGCGAGAGCTAGGGCGGAGCACTGGCCATTGCCGTCACCCCAACGATTCTTAAGAAGATCACGCGAATCATCAACGATTTTCTTTTGGCATGGTCGAAAAGACACCAAGACGGGCAGCTGCCTTGTTAGTTGGCTGCGTGTCTGCCGCCCCTCGAATTTGGTGGCCTCGGTGTGCGTGACCTTCACCTCACCGGCATCTCGCTTCGGTGCCATTGGCTTTGGCTCAAGGCCACTGATTCTTCCGGCCCTTGGCACCACCTGTAGGTTGTAGCTCCCCTGCGATGAGGTTACCACCGAATTCTTCTGCGCCTCCACATCCTCGCAACTTGGGGACGAAAAGACTTGTCTTTTCTAGACTGACC
Source organism: Secale cereale (assembly GCA_902687465.1). NCBI lineage: Eukaryota > Viridiplantae > Streptophyta > Magnoliopsida > Poales > Poaceae > Secale > Secale cereale. The sequence continues at coordinate 98,542,754 of LR738711.1, read as the reverse complement.
ATTGGTTGGATGCGCAATCCATCTCCGAGCTTGCCCTACAGTTATGCTACTCGTACCATGTCACACGCTGGCTTGTGAGGGCCTCACAAAACGTGCTTGGATGGATGACACACACATCACTCTCGGGCCTCAGGAGGTCATAGAGTATGTCAGACTATGACACAAACTTTAGGGAACCATCATCACTTCCGAGCCCGATCGCATCACTTGGCGTTGGACTACGAACAGCGTGTACTCGACCAACTCGTGCTACATAGCCCTCATGGATCAACCTCGCTGCCATGCTGGCATCTTCTCTGAAAGAGTTGGGCCCCACTCAACAATAAGCTCTTCCTTTGGCTTGCATCCCTCGACAGGTGTTGGACGACAGAGCGCCGCGCATGCCATGGCCTTACTCAAGACCAGACCTGCATCCTATGCTCTCAAGAGGTCGAGTCAATCAACCATCTACTCTCTGGGTGTGTGTTCTCTAGAATCACCTCGCACGAAATTCTCACGTGTTGCCATCTCACCCC
>LR738711.1:98486982-98542133 GCA_902687465.1 Secale cereale | reverse complement strand
CCCCCGCCCCCAATGGACAGCGCGACAAGCTTCTTCGCGTGGTGGTCAATGGCTGCCGAAACATCCCCAAGCTATCTACGAAAGGGCCTCAACTCCATCGTCGTGCTGACCGCCTGGGCCATTTGGAGGCACATGAATGCCGCGGTGTTCGACGGCCTACACCCCTCCACCGACAACCTTGTACTCTCGATCAAGGATGATGCTCGCCTTTGGGCCAAGGGGCGCTAACGGATTAGCCACCATTTTACCTGTAACTTGAAATCTGTGTATCGAGGCTGAGCATACTCCCCCCCCCTCCTACTCGTTCTTGCAACCCCCCAGACGCCCGTCGTGTACGTGTGCGAGGTGGTACCCTATACTCTTCTTTCTTCCTATCAATCAAATGATACGCTGCTCAACGTATTCGCCAAAAAATAATGCTAGACCTATAAAGAATCTACAAGCGTTTTACTTAACTTTTCAAACTAATTATCTCCCCCCTTAATTTAACCAGGGTGGGCCCCCTCGTCTTCTATTATCGATCATAATCCTCCACATCAGCTTGCCATGAAAAAATTAAGTAACTTTTTTGTAGATGTAGCATTACTCCTTGATATGCTATGGAAACCAGTTTCGCTCATTATATTTCAGCCGATTTTTCATCGGTTTTACAAAATGAAAACGACATGAATTTCATAGATGTTCATGAATTTCAAAGTGTTAGAATTTCAGAAATGTTCACGAAGTTTAATAATAATTCCTGAATAAGAATAATACACCACATTTCTTCTATATAAGATAATTAACATACAACAATTTTTCACCCACAAAAAATTAAATATACAACACTTAAAAAAAGTGAAGTACGCCTCGAGAAAAAAAAAACAATACGCCTCGAGTTCTTTTCGAACCTTGGGGGTCGTTTTTTCCCTAAAAAAAACTCTGGGGTCGTTTTCGTGTCCGGGCCCATCTCTTCTTCACGCTCCATCTGAGCGAGAGCGAGGGCACCACCGGTCACACAGGGAGAGAAAGCGTCCGAACTCGAACCACTCCGCAATGGCGTCGCCGCCGGCGACGTGGTCGGTCACCGCGTGCCTTACTTACCGTGGCGGGCTGGAGATCCGCGCCGTCGCGGAAAATATTCTCCCCGGCTGGGGCCACGGCGGCGAGCGCCTCTCCTTCCTCCTCCGCCTCCGCCGCCGTCTCCGCCTCGCCGTCACCTCCCAGTGCGGCCGCGCGCCCGCGCCCGCAGATCCCGACAAGAAGCCGCGCGGCCTCAAGCTCCTCCGCTCCCTGCGGACCAGGCTCCCCTGCATTTGGCGCCGCAAGAAGCCGCCGCGCGCCACCGCGGCCAAGCCGGGTTCTTGCACTCAGGCGATCCCCTCTCTGCTGGTTCGTCCAAGATAATGGCTCCAATTACTCGGTTAGTGCACCCAGTTGCTTGGTCTGACATTCTTGTTCCTCTTTGCGTATCATGTCCTGACAGAAGGATCGAGCTTTGATGCGGCCGGCGACGACGGCGGCGCTGTGCTCCGTCGCCGCGCTCGCCGTCGCCGTGGCTTCCGTCGCGGCGCTTCGCCTCCTGGTACATCGCTGCACCCTGCTCTCGTGCTGCGATTTGTAAATGGCCGTGCTCTTCTCCTGCATTGGTGACTGCAAGAACCAAGAATATCATTTGAATCTGGTTCTTGGCTCTGATCGAATCGTGCGTGCTCTTTCTTTCAGGCCGGATTCTTTATACCGAGTGCGAGCTGCGGATCATGGAGATGCTTCTTGGCGAAGAAATTCATCAAGTTCTTGGGGCCTCCTCTCTTTGAGCGGATCTCCAAGATTAGCCTGAAACTTGTGGATCGTCCTGCTCTCGGCGACTGGCTCGGGTTCCCGAAGCTTGGACTGAAGTGGCTCTTCAACAAGTAGGAATTTTTTTTGCTGAGGTTGTTTAGCACAGAGCAAATGACAGCGAGCGAGGTAGGTCTAGCTTGATTTATGATTATACGTCGTAGATGATTTAAGTGCTAGGTATAGTTCTGGCAGAAGAACAAATCAAATAGAAGTATCCAGGAACAGGGTCGCATTAGACTCTTCAGTGTGATCTGAATGTGTGCATTGTAATGCTTATTCATTGGGAGAGCAAATATCCACAATGTCTTGCACAAATGGGAATCATTGAAAATGTTAGACCTTAGACATGATAGTTGCGGTACATGTGGCATACCTATAAACAGGCCACAACCAAAATTCTGGAAATTACAACAAGAAGTTTATCAGTAACAAATCAACAGAGAAGATGATCCTTTTATCGCATACTCCCTCCGTTTCTAATATAAGACCTTTTAAAAATTTCAGTATGTAGTCCATATTGAAATCTCTAAAAGGTATTATATTTAGGAATGGAGGGAGTAGAACAGAGATATTATCAAGATTCAGGCTTGGTGCACGCGAAAACACATCTAAGCACATAGACATGGATATATCTTTCCTCCTTTGTGTTGAAGGATGTCAACCCATGATCTACCATATGTTAACAATCACATGTCGAAACATGTGACATTGATGAAAGCTTGAAGTGTGTCTTGTACCCCTACTGGATTTTGTAATTAATGAGAATGCAATTAAAACACCAAGTGCCCTCCCAGATATCATATGCATTAAATATGAACATAGATACAACCACTTTGATAGATTGAATCTTGTTGTATCTATTAGGCTGGTTGTATTGAGCTCTCATTTAATGTGTTTTGTAGCGACCTGACCCAAATGGATCGAAGTCTCTGTGCTTAAGTGTCATCCCTGGATCGGTATGCTGACACACACAGTACTCGAGGAATTATAACAGAGTTCAATCACACACTTTATTACATCTAGGTCCTCAAAAGAGTATTTATTACAATAATATGGCTAAAGGCCATCTAAATAAAAGTAACTGCGGAAGCATCGAAGGTAAATGAGTCCATCCAACTCCACGGCAAACTGAGTGCAGAACAACGACCTATCGCACCTTAAATCCTCGTTGGAAAACTCTGCAACATGAGACGTTGCAGCCGTGTAGGTCAGCACATTCCATGTGCTGGCAATTTCACACAATAGAATAATAATGAACAATAGCTATCAATACATGCATATCTGGCTAGTGGATGCTCTAAGTTTAATTTTTGCATAAAGCTAATTTTATCCCTACAACAAAGGAATACATTTTTTACTACTAAGTTAAAATGCCATTATTGAGAAGGTTCCTCCAACTCAATCCCAAAAATCCTAAATTATTAGTAACCCAATAATTTCATTAAATAGAGTGATGAGATCAACCAATAATTCACTTCTAGATACTCAAGTTGTCATAACCGGGGACATGGCTAATCATGATTAGTTTGTACACTCTGCAGAGGTTTGCACATTTTTCCCCACGAGACTCGACCACCTCCATGATCGGAAGATCGAGACATAGCCTTTCTGAAGTATTTCCTCCAAACCCTGGGTAGACCGGTACACCTACTCTCCCCTACATCAGCTGGTCTACCACGGAAAGAGGACACACAACTTACTCAACTATGCCAGAGCCCATAATGGCTTGTGGCTGCACACAGAAGTTTCTAGGCATGAAATATCTTATGATCCCTTTGAGCCTGGGTGGCGGACCTAGGGTAATCACACGAGTACTCCGGGATTCCCCTTGGGCAAGCACTGGTTTCTCCAGGTGCCCCAAACAATCCACCCAGATGTGTATTAAAGTTGCCACCTTATGTTGTCCCGATAACTTATTATCTCTCGCAACTTGCATGTATCACACATACCAATCCCCGTCTACGAGCATGGCTAAGCAATATATGACATAACCAATATTCCCGGGGTGATCAAAGGTCATAGGTTCCTACCACATGAACTACAGAGCATAATCACATGTTCCCAATCCAACTCATGCAATCTTTGAGGGTGAAACTAATGCATAGTAAAAACTGGGTATTGAAAATTATGATCAAAGTGTGAACTTGCCTTGCTGACGTTCGGTGAACTCTAAAGATTCGTAGAAGCAAGCTTCGCACTCCGGATGATCTAGCGTAAGCAAGCAATAACATACATAAGCATACAAGCAAAGATTCAAAAAGAAAACAAAAAAATACTTCGGAAAACAAAAAAATCCAAATAAAGTTTCTATACAAAACGTATTTTTTTTTACAATAACAAAAATAAATGATTTTGGTTTTAACAGAAGGTACATGTCACAAGCTTCGATTTGCCAAAAGAATCACCCAAAACGGAGTTACGAAACTCAAGTTATGGCCTAACGAAGTTTGAATTCAAATCTGTTAAAATTCAAATTTTAAAACTTTCAAAAATATTTTTCGTTTGGTTCTCTGGATAGAGGATATTTTTATAAAACCGTAGGAAAAAGAATCAACTAAATCGGATCTATAGACTAAAAGATATACTAGAAACAAGATTTGGTAAAGAATCTAAATTGGAAAAAAATTCTGAAAAAGAAAAAATTCGGCCAGAGACAAGTGGCTCTTTGTGGTTAGCTGGGGTGTATGCTTGGCTAGAAGAAAAAAATAAAACAAAACCAAAGGCCGGTTCGATCAACTGAAAAAAACCGATCTAGCTCAACAAAACGATTTTTTTTTGTTTACTGAACGAACGAACAGAAGCTCGTTCATTGGGGGCGGCTCGGGAGTGATGGTGGCGGCAGCTCCGGCGGTCATGGGCGGCGGCGGAGGTGTCTAGGAGGTGTGGTGAAGAGTGGCTCGTCCGGTGGTGGAGTCGGTGAAGATCGGCTCCGACGAACGGCGACAAAACCAAGCGATGAAGCTCACGTACTCCGGTGAAGACAACGTGGTTGGGGTGGCCGCTGTAGATGGAGAGGGATCACAAAACCATGTCAAACGGAGTCTAGGGATCGAGATAAGTCGGAACCCAAAAGGATAGGGCTCGGGACCGCTCACCGGCGTCGTAATTCGGCGATGAACTGAAGCTTCTGCTACGAGATTGGAACGTCGAGTACGTGTTGTAGGGGAGGACTTGGCGAGGGATTTTTGTCTGAATCGGATGAGGAGAGTCGTGGCTATTTATAGGACATCTTCCTTGGACGTGAAATGGGCTGGAGAATTGATTGCCAAGAATTTGAAACGAAGGGGCGACGGGACATGTACGCGTATGTTTGTGTTCCTGTTCGTGGGGAGGAAGAAGAGATGGGGTGGGGCCCAGGCACCAGGGAAGAGAGAGAGTCAACGAGGGAGAGAGAGGGTTACGAGAGACAGGGAGGTGCGGCGCTAGCGCTAGGGTTGGATGCCGGCGCTGGCCTTGCTGCTCCCTTTGCTCGCTTGGCTATGGCCTCGCTGCTGGGCTGGGCCAGTTGGCCTGGCATGGCGTTTTTTTTCTAAATCATTTTTTTCCAGCAGCATTAAAGCATCAAAAATACAAATGAAAATAAGTCTAAGAATTCCCAGAAAATTCACATAGTAATATGGTCTTATATATGACCTTATGAACTTTTATCTGGCCTAAAGTGGAAGTTTTTTTAAAAATAAACATTTTTGCTAAATAAATAAATTGCAAATAAAACCCAACAAATATATTTTGATTTCAAGTTCAAATTCCAATATTTCTTTTCTGATTTTGAACAAGTCCTTTTATCTTCCCTCTTTATTTTATTTTTGAAATAATGGAAATGAATTTTGGTGAAACCAAATTTGATCCAAAATCCCAACTTTAAAATGTTAAAGAATTTTGAAAAATTAGATTTAAGGAAACTTCCAATTCTCTCTTTCGGTCCTTGAATTGCATAAAGTTTCTTGGATCGAAATTCGATAAAAGAAATGAAAGGCAAAATGCATAAATTATGGATGCATATGAATGATCTATTTATAAACATCCAAATTGAAAATTGGGATGTTACAAACCTACCCCCCTTAAGATGAATCTCGCCCTCGAGATTCGGCTTGGCTAGCAAAAAGGTGTGGGTGATCCTGTCGAAGATCTTCTTCGCGTTCCCAGGTGGCTTCTTCCTTAGTATGATGACTCCACTGAACCTTGCAAAACTTGATGACCTTGCTACGGGTAACTCTGTTGGCAAACTCGAGAATCTTGTCAGGCTTCTCCTCATAGGTCAGATCACTATCCAACTGTATGGCCTCTAGTGGCACTGTATCTCTCAAAGGAATATCGACCATCTCTGCATGGTACTTCTTCAACTGGGAAACGTGAAACACATCATGAACTCCTGACAAGGCTTCGGGTAATTCCAACTGATATGCAACTTCTCCTCTGCGTTCCAAAATTCTGTATGGCCCCACAAATCTTGGTGCTAGTTTGCATTTAACTCCAAACCGTTTAACTCCTCGAAGTGGAGACACACGAAGATATGCTCTATCTCCGACTTCGTAGGTTACTTCCTAGTGTTTAGCATCAGCATAACTCTTCTGCCTGGACTGTGCTATCTTAAGTCTGTCACGGATGAACTTGACTTTCTCCTCCGAATCTCTGATAAGGTCGGGACCAAATAATTTACGGTCTCCAACTCCATCGCACATCAACGGTGTCCTGCACCTCCTTCCGTACAAAGCTTCAAAAGGGGCCATCTTCAAACTAGCTTGATAGCTATTGTTATATGAGAATTCTGCGTATGGCAAATTATCATCCCAACTAGATCCATAATCTAGCGCACAAGCTCTCAACATGTCCTCCAGAATCAGATTGACTCTCTCGGTTTGCCCATCTGTCTGCGGATGAAAGGCCGTACTGAACACTAGCCTGGTACCCAAAGTTTCGTGTGACTGATGCCAAAACTTTGAGGTAAATTGTGTCCCCCTATTTGATACAATGGTCCTCGGAACTCCATGCAGACATACGATCCTGGTCATGTATATCTTGGCCAACTTAGCACTTGTATATGTGGTTTTCACGGGGATGAAGTGAGCTACCTTGGTCAAGCGATCAACTACTACCCAAATAGAATCATAGCCTGATCGGGTCCTGGATAATCCTGTAATGAAGTCCATGCCAAGATTGTCCCACTTCCCATCCGGTATCGGCAAAGGCTGAAGTAATCCTGTTGGTTTCTGGTGCTCTGCCTTAACCCTTTGACATACGTCACATACTGCGACATACTCAGCAATATCCTTTTTCATACCTATCCACCAGAAACTTTCCTTCAAGTCCAAATACATCTTGGTGTTGCCTGGGTGTATCGAGTAAGGCGAATCATGAGCCTCCTGAAGAATCAACTTCCTGATCTCTGTGTCATTGGGCACATAAATACGCTGCTCAAACCATAAGGTTCCGTGTTCATCCTCACGAAATCCTTCTGCTTTTCCTTGGTTCATCCTTTTCTTGATTTCCGCAATACCTTTGTCTAACTTCTGGGCTTCTCGGATCTTTCCCAACAAAGTGGATTGAATTTCCATTGCGGCAACAAAACCTCGTGGTACTATATCCAATCGGAGATCTATGAAATCATCAATTAACTCCTAAGGCAATCCTCCTACTGTGAGGGTATTGACATAACTCTTGCGGCTCAATGCATCTACCACAACATTGGCATTTCCTGGGTGATAGTGCAATTTCATGTCATAATACTTTATGAGCTCCAACCATCTTCTCTGCCTGAGGTTCAACTCCTTCTGTGTGAAGATGTATTTCAAACTCTTGTGATCTGTGTAAACATCACAATAATTTCCAATAAGAATGCCTCCAGGTCTTGAGCGCCTGCACTACGGCTGCTAACTCCAAATCATGTGTGGCATAATTCCGCTCATGAGGTCGAAGCTGACGTGAGGCATATGAAACAACTCTTCCTTCTTGCATAAGAACACCTCCAAGTCCCTGACGAGAAGCATCGCAATACACCTGAAAATCCTTGCGTATATTCGGAAGAATTAGCACTGGGGCTGTGACCAAACATTTCTTCAACTCCTAAAAACTGGCCTCACATTCCTCGGTCCAATTAATCTTGGTGTCTTTCTTCAATAACTCTATCATGGGCTTTGCGATCTTGGAGAAATTCTCAATAAATCTCCGGTGATATCCTGCAAGTCCAAGGAAACTGCGAATCTCTCCGACCAAAGTAGGTGCCTTCCATTCGGTGATGGCTTCAACTTTCGAAGGACCCACTCCTATTCCTTCCCTGATATAACATGTCCGAGAAATCCAACTTCCTTCAACCAGAATTCACACTTGCTGAACTTTGCATATAACTGATGTTCCATGAGCTTCTCAAGAACCAAACGCAAATGTTCCTTATGTTCTTCTTCATTCTTCGAGTAAATCAATATGTCATCAATGAATACAACAACAAAATTATCCAAGAAACTCCATGAATACCTTATTCATCATACTCATAAAATAGGCAGGGGCATTAGTCAAACCAAAAGACATGACCGTATACTCATAAAGCCCATATCTCATGGTAAAGGTTGTCTTGGGTATATCCTGTTCTCGAATCTTCAGCTGCTGATATCCGGATCGAAGATCGATATTTAAGAAAACTTTTGCTCCTTGTAGCTGGTCAAACAAATCATTGATCATTGGCAGAGGGTATTTGTTCTTGATCGTCACCTCATTCAACGCACGGTAATCCACAACCATTCTCAAGGATCCATCCTTCTTCTCAACTAGAAGCACTGGAGCTCCCCAAGGTGATGAACTCGGTCGAATATAACCTTTCTCCAATAATTCAATAATTCCTTAATCTGCTTCTTAATTTCCTCTAGATCATTTGAGGGCACCCGGTACGGTCTCTTGGATATTGGTCCGGTGCTTTGTAACAATTCAATCAAAAACTCTATGCCCCGATCCGGTGGCATGCCGGGCAATTCCTCGGGGAATACATCGGGATAATCCTTCACAACTGGTACTTCCTCCTGAACAACTCCCGAAAGCGAATTCACTTGAGTCCTCCTTGGCGTATGCCTCGACACATACTTGATCCGTTTCCCCTCTGGGGTGGTGAGAAGAATCGACTTACTAGCACAATCAATATTCCCTTCATACTTGGATAGCCAGTCCATGCCTAGAATTACGTCAATCCTTGTGATTCTAGGATGATGAGGTCTGTGGTGAAAACGTGTCTCCCTATGCTCAATGGCAACTGAAAACATCCCCGACTAGCCATATACTCTGCTCCTGGGGAACTCACTAACATTGGTGTTTTAAGGGCTACGGTCGGCAACTTAAACTTATCCACAAACCCCCTTGATATGAATGAATGCGATGCACCAGTGTAAAGAAGAACAAGGGTTGTAAATGAATTAATCAAGAACTTACCAACAACGGCGTCAGGTTGGTCATAAACTTCCTCCACATTGACATGGTTCACTTGACCTCTGGTGAAATGATTTGGCTTCTTTCCAGAGCTTCCATTGCCATTCCTGTTCTTCGCCTCGGGACATTCGGTGGCGTAGTGTCCGGTCTTCCTGCACTGGAAACAGGTAATGTAGCTCAGATCCTTCTTTGTCGGTGCAGCGGGGTTGGAGTGCTGCTGATTGTTGTTTCCTCCGTTTCCATTGCCATTCCTATGGCCATTATAGTTGTGTCCATTCCCTCCATGATGTGAATGTCCTCCATGGTTATGGTGAGTGTGTCCACCATACTTGCCGGATCCTGATCCATTATTTCCCGAGTACGGGGTATAGCGGGGCTTCTACTGAACTCCAGAGTTGTACTTTCCCTGTCCGTACTTCCTCTTGCGGTTTTCCACCTGCTGTTGCTTGCCTTCCAGAATGAGAGCCTTGTCGACCAACTCTTGATAATTGTTAAAGGTAGACACGGTCAACTGAAGTCCCAGATCATCGTTTAGTCCCTCCAGAAATTTCTCCTGCTTAGCGGCATCACCAGCCACGTCTCCGGGAGCATACCTGGATAACTTGCTGAGTTCCTTCACATAATCACCAATAGAACGATTTCCTTGGCGTAAGTTGCGGAACTCACACTTCTTCAGACTCATAGCTCCGCCTGAAACATGTGCGGTACGGAACGCCTGCTGGAACTGATCCCAAGTCACATTGGCTATGGGGAATGTGGTGGTGTAATTCTCCCACCACGAAGCTGCTGGTCCATCCAGTTGATGTGCGGAAAAGCGCACCTTCTCAGCGTCAGTATATCCTGTGGTGGTTAGATCCCTTCCGATCCTGTGAAGCCAGTCATCTGCGACGATCGGCTCCGTGCTGCTAGAGAACACAGGTGGTTTGAATCTCAGGAAACGGGTAAGATTGTCGACCAGGGGTGGTGGCGGTGGGTTGATGTTGTTGTTGTTGTTGTGGTTCTGATTCTGGATGAGTAGCTGCATGAGGGCATTCTGGTTCTGGATCAACTAGGTAAGTTCTGGTGGAAATTCCAGGTCAAGTCTCGGAGGCATCTGTTCGGTTTAGAGTGGATGAGAAATTGGAATAGAATAAGGGCCTAATGAGAGAAATCACTACCCATATGCTTATGATAGCAAGAAAACTTCAAATCAAGCAATTCACACCACACAAGCAACACCTATAGGTAAGGTCATATCCAGAAGAGATATGATCTCTTCATACTACCACAATCATTCATTGGACTCCATTTGGTAGTGGTGGTCTGAACTAAATCTTCTCGAATCAAAGTCAATTTTAGCTTCTTCTTCTTCGTCAGTGATGCCTTTATAGGTCGTGGTCTCATCGGCTGAGCAACTTTGTGATGGGGTTCAACACATATATAAGGAAGTCGTAAAATAGAGTTTTCTTCCTATGGTTTTCCATTCCTAGTGGATGTGTCCTACAATCAGCGTGTGCTCTGATACCATCTTTTAACGACCTGACCCAAATGGATCGAAGTCTATGTGCTTAGGTGTCATCCCTGGATCGGTATGCTGACACACACAATACTCGAGGAATTATAACAGAGTTCAATCACACACTTTATTACATCGAGGTCCTCAAAAGAGTATTTATTACAATAATATGGCTAAATGCCATCTAAATAAAAGTAACTACGAAAGCATCAAAGGTAAATGAGTCCATCCAACTCCACGACAAACTGAGTGCAGAACAACGACCTGTCGCACCTTTAATCCTCGTCGGAAAACTCTGCAACATGAGACGTTGCAGCCGTGTAGGTCAGCACATTCCATGTGCTGGAGATTTCACACAATAGAATAATAATGAACAATAGCTATCAGTACATGCATATCTGGCTAGTGGAGGCTCTAAGTTTAATTTTTGCATAAAACTAATTTTTTTCCCTATAACAAAGGAATAATTTTTTTACTACTAATTTAAAATGCCATTATTGAGAAGGTTCCTCCAACTCAATCCCAAAAATCCCAAATTATTAGTAACCCAATAATTTCATTAAATAGAGTGATGAGATCAATCAATAATTCACTTCTAGATACTCAAGTTGTCCATAACCGGGAACACGGCTAATCATGATTAGTTTGTACACTCTGCAGAGGTTTGCGCACTTTTCCCCACAAGACTCGACCACCTCCATGATCGGAAGACCAAGACATAGCCTTTTTAAAGTATTTCCTCCAAACCCTGGGTAGATCGGTACACCTACTTTCCCCAACATCAGCTGGTCTACCACAGAAAGAGGAGACACAACTTAGTCAACTATGCCAGAGCTCATAATGGCTTGTGGCTGCACACAGAAGTTTCTAGGCATGAAATATCTTATGATCCCTTTGAGCCTGGGTGACGGACCTAGGGTAATCGCACGGGTACTCCGGGATTCCCTTTGGGCAAGCACTGGTTTCTCCAGGTGCCCCAAACAATCCACCAGATGTGTATTAAAGTTGCCACCTTATGTTGTCCCGATAAATTATTATCTCTCGCAACTTGCATGTATTACACATACCAATCCCCGTCCACGAGCATGGCTAAGCAATATATGACATAAGGAATATTCCCGGGGTGATCAAAGGTCATAGGTTCCCACCACATGAACTACAAAGCATAATCACATGTTCCCAATCCAACTCATGCAATCTTTGAGGGTGAAACTAATGCATAGTAAAAACTGGGTATTGAAAATTATGATCAAAGTGTGAACTTGCCTTGCTAGCGTTCGGTAAACTCTAAATATTCATAGAAGCAAGCTTCACACTCCCGATGATCTAGCGTAAGCAAGTAATAACACATAAACATACAAGCAAAGATTCAAAAAGAAAACAAAAAAATCCAAATAAAGTTTCTGTACAAAACGTAATTTTTTTACCATAACAAAAATAAATGGTTTTGGTTTTAACAGAAGTTACATGTCACAAGCTTTGATTTACAAAAAGAATCACCCAAAACGGAGTTACGAAACTCAAGTTATGGCCTAACGAAGTTTGAATTCAAATATGTTCGAATTCAAATTTTAAAACTTTCAAAAATATTTTTCGTATTGTTCTCTGGATATAGGATATTTTTATGAAACTGTAGGAAAAAGAATCAACTAAATCGGATCTATAGATTAAAGGATATACTAGAAACAAGATTTGGTAAAGAATCTGAATTGGAAAAGAAATCTGAAAAAAGAAAAAATTCGGCCAGAGACAAGTGGCGCTCTTTGGTTGGCTGGGGTGTTTGCTATGGCTAAATAAAAAAATAAAACAAAACCAAAGGCCGGTTCGATCAACTGAAGAAAACCGATCTAGCTCAACAAAACGTTTTTTTTTTGTTTAGTGAACGAACGAACAGAAGCTCGTTCACCTACATAGAAGTACATGAGTTGGGGGCGGCTCAGGCATGATGGTGGCGGCGGCTCCGGCGGTAGTGGGCGGCGGTGGAGGTGTCTAGGAGATGTGGTGAAGAGTGGCTTGTCCGGTGGTGGAGTCGGTGAAGATCGGCGACGACGAATGGCGACAAAACCAAGCGATGAAGCTCGCGTACTCCGGGTGCTCCGGTGAAGACAACGTGGTCGGGGTGGCGGCTGTAGATGGAGAGGGATCATAAAACCATGTCAAACGGAGTCTAGGGATCGAGAGAAGTCGGAAACCAAAAGGATAGGGCTCGGGACCGCTCACCGGTGTCGTAATCTGGCGATGAACTGGAGCTTCTGCTACGAGATTGCAACGTCGAGTAAGTGTTGTAGGGGAGGACTTCACGAGGGATTTTTGTCTGAATCGGGCAAGGAGAGTCGTGGCTATTATTCCTTTGACTTGAAATGAGCTCGAGAATTGATTGCCAAGAATTTGAAACGAAGGGGCGACGGGACATGTACGCGTACGTTTCTGTTCGTGTTCGTGGGGAGGAAGAAGAGATGGGGTGGGGCCGAGGCGCTAGGGAAAAGAGAGAGAGTCAACGAGGGAGAGAGAGGGTTATGAGAGACATGTAGGTGCAGCGCTAGCGCTAGGGTTGGACGCGCGCTTGCCTCGCTGCTCCCATCGCTGGCTTGGCTATGGCCTCGCTGCGGGGCTGGGCTAGTTGGCCTGGCCTGGCGGTTTTTTTCCTAAATCATTTTTTTTCAGCAGCATTAAAGCATAAAAAATACAAATGAAAATAAGTCTAAGAATTCCCAGAAAATTCACATAGTAATATGGTCTTATATATGACCTTGTGAACTTTTATCTCGCCTAAAATGCAAGTTTTTTAAAAATAAACATTTTTGCTAAACTAATAAAATAACTGCAAATAAAACCAAACAAATATATATTGATTTCAAATTCAAATTCCAATATTTCTTTTCTAATTTTGAAGAAGTCCTTTCATCTTCTCTCTTTATTATATTTTTGAAATAATGGAAATGAATTTTTGTGAAACCAAATTTGATCCAAAATCCCAACTTTGAAATGTTAAAGAATTTTCAAAAATTGGATTTAAGGAAACTTCCAATTCTCTCTTTTAGTCCTTGAATTGCATAAAGTTTCTTGGATCGAAATTCGATATAAGAAATGAAGGGCAAAATGCATAAATTATGGATGCATATGAATGATCTATTTATAAACATCCATATTGAAAATTGGGATGTTACAGATGTCAACCCATGATCTACCATATGTTAACAATCACATGCCGAAACATGTGACATTGATGAAAGCTTGAAGTGTGTCTTGTACCCCTACTGGATTTTGTAATTAATGAGAAGGCAATTAAAACACCAAGTGCCCTCCGAGATATCATATGCATTAAATATGAACATAGATACAACCACTTTGATAGATTGAATCTTGTTGTATCTATTAGGCTGGTTGTATTGAGCTCTCATTTAATGTGTTTTGTGTGAGTAGAAGTATAATGTGACACCCCGAGACCGGTGCGCCAAGTGTCAGTCAGTTATTCGTTGTCAGTGCCATGTCTTCTGCTTGCGTGTGCGTCTTGCCATGTCATCATGTGTGCTTGCATCATCATGTTTTCAAAACTTGCATCCGTCCGAGTTCCCTCGTCCTTTCCGTTGTCTGTTCTGAGCCCAGACACACTTGCACGTGCCCGCGGTGCCTCCGAATATTTATTTTGTGAGTGGCCGAAAAACGTTCTCAGAATGGGTTGAAACTTGGCGTGTGGTCTTATTATAGTGTAGACAGGCCGCCTGCCAAATTTCATCGCATTCGGAGTCCGTTTGATAGCCCAACGGATATATATAGCGGCACTAGTAGCAGGTTATTTCGTCGGATGTTTTCGGTCTCCGAAAACCCCGCGGGCCTCTCTCCCTCTCCTCTCATCTTAGCCCAACTAATCTACACAGCCCACTAGTCTCCCCTAGGCCCATCCTAACTCCCCTCGCGATCGGATCCGTCGGATCGCGATCGGAGGGCTCTAAAACACCCCTAAACACCCCCTAACCCTAGTTTTGTCTATATATAGACACCCCCATGCCAAATTAGTCATTTCCTAGCCTTCCCTTCTCCTCCCGCAGCCACCACCATCTTCCTCCTCGGAATCCGTGCCAGCCAGCCGCCTCCCACCTCCTCTCCTCAATTTCCGGCGCCGGCCAGCCCCGATCTGCCACTTGTCGCCTTCACAGTGGCCAGCGCCGCCACCTGAGCCGCCCCAACCTCTCCCGCGCCTCCACGTGTCCCCGCAGGCGCCCCCGCCGCCGCGGCCCGCCCGAGCCCGCAGCTGGCCCGCCGTGGGCCGTACGGGCCCGAGCGCGCCCGTTGACCGTCCGCTCCGCCCAAGCCTCCCGCAACCTCCCTTCGAGGCTTGCTCAGCCTCCCGCACTGCCGCCGTCTAGGCCTCGCCCGGACGGAGTTGCCGCCGCCGGCGACCTCTCAGGCAGGTTCCGCCTTCCCTGACTCTCCTCTCCCCTTCCCTGGCCTCTCCTTCTCCCTCTAACTGCCACCGCCGCCCTGCACGAGATCCCCGCAGTAATTTCGTCGACTGCCGCCGCCATGGCCTCAACCGCCGCCGTCCCTGCCCAGTTCCGGCCGGATCCGGCCGGGAATGGAGTCCCCGCGGCCGGATCCGCCGCCCCTCGACTCCGGCGCCCTTGCCCTCCTCGTCGCCGGACCGCCGCCTCGCCGGAGACGTCGCAGCGCCGCCATGTCTGTCTCTGCTCGGGGAGGCCGAGCGCCCTATGCGCCGCCCCCGCGGGCCACGTGGGTTGCAGCCGCGAGCCAGGCCGCACCTCGCCTGGGCCACGTCGCCCCGCCTCTTGTGCAAGCTGGGCCAGAGCCGCCAAGGCCCAGCACGCCTAAGCCGTCGGCCTGCTCCCTCCGGGCTCCCTCCTTCGCCGCATGGGCCTCGGCCCAACTCCAGCCCCGGGCCTCCTCCTCCTCTTCTGCTACAGATCCGGCCCACGGGCCCTCTGGTGAGAAGCCTCTTATTTCCCGCCCGTGCCACATTTTGTTATCATGCGCTCACTTCCTTGTCTGCGATTTTGACTAAGTCACTTAAAACTGCATATAATGTTGCTACTTTGCATGGTGATAACTTTTTGTGTGCTTATCCAAATTGAGTGTATGATATGTCAAATAGATCGTGGTGATATGCTCTACACTTTGTTCCATTGTGCCATGCTTGTTTGACTTCATCTAGATGCTTAAATATCTGTTGCAAGAGTGCTACTTGTTATAAACTGCTGCTACTTGTTATTTTGTTGCCATGTTTGAGATATGATAACTTGGTGCATGTTTATCCAAATGATGCAAATGATATGTCAAAATGTTCATCATGAGATGCTCTACATGTTGGTTGCTATAGCATGCTTGTTTGAGTTCATATTGCCATGTTTATCTATGTTGCAAAAGTGCATGTGGCTGTTAGGTTTTGTAACTTGTTACGAGATGCCTAGTTGAGGAGCTCGTTGCTATTGTTGTGTTTGTCCCCTTGTCACATGCCTAGATGTTTTAGAATCTCCATGATGTGCTCTTTGATGTGGTGCATTTAACTTTCCATGATATGCCTTGTGTTGACTTAAACATGCTCACAAACATGCCATGTTGTTATTGTTGTTTTAACACTTAGTGAAATTTCACTAAGTCTGGAATCTGTAATATCCTGATGCTATGTTTGCTTGATGCCCTAGGCAAATCCATGTTAGTTTTGGGATGGCCATTGATCATTCCTTGTTGTATATGTTGTTGTCTATCCATTCATGCCCTTACTTGCTCATTTGACTTGATGTAGCTTATTTAATTCTTGCTCCCAAGTTGCTATAAAATGTTGCTGTCGGGTTTTTAGTGTCATGATCAAAATGTTGTAGCTTGTTGCTATTGATCCATGCCTCCTATGGAGATGCTCCAATGGAGTTGTTTGCTGTAGGATATGTCTACTTCATGTTCATACTTCTTGTTGCCATGTTTGAGTGATGTAGCATATATTTACCTTGCTCCAAAGTTGCTATGTGGCTGTTAATTTCAGCTTGTTGTTATATCTTGTTTCGGGTGTATCTTTTAGCCCGTTGCTCCGTTTTGAGTGTTCGTTATATGAAACTTGTGTGATTTTGCATGTAGAATCATAATATCATCTTGTTAACATGTTTGGAGTATGTTTGCTTGATGTTTGGGTGCATCTTGCACCGTTGCCATGTATTGCATCATACCTTGCCATGTTGTGCTTCCTACCTTGCCATGTTATGCTTCCTGTATAGACTTGCTATGCTTCCTGTATAGATTTGTTTTGCATCATAGATATACTTGCCATGCATCATACATTGCCATGTATTGCATCATATAAACTTGTGTTGTTTTCTGTGCTTCCTACCTTGCCATGTTATGCTTCCTGTATAGACTTGTTATGCTTCCTGTATAGACTTGTCATGCATCATACCTTGCCATGTTATGCTTCATAGACTTGTTGTGCTTCCTGTATATATTTGTCATGCATCATACATTGCCATGTAATGCATCATATATAGACTTGTGTTGTTTTGTTGTGCTTCCTACCTTGCCATGTTTTGCTTCCTGTGTAGACTTTCTGTGCATCATAAGTAGACTTGTTTTGCGTCATACTTGGTTGAGCATATTGTCATGTTCTTGAGTGGTTTGTTTACCGTGTTGCTTGCTTCTTCTCGTTAGTGCTTGTTCCGTTGCGTTCGTGAGGATTTGTTCGTCTACCCGTGGTTCTTCTTCAAGGCTTCTTCTCCGTCTTCTTCACGGAACCGTTCTTCTTCCTTGCGGAATCTCAGGCAAGATGACCATACCCTTGGATACCTTTACTATCATTGCCATGCTTAGTGTCTCGATGCTATCGTTACATGTCGCGCTACCCATCTTATTGTCAGCCCCTCTCCTTGTTGCCATGAAGCCTCTAACCTTTGAAACCTTCCTAGCAAAACCATTGTTTGGCTATGTTACCCGCTTGCTCAGCCCCTCTTATAGCGTTGTTAGTTGCAGGTGAAGATGAAGATCATTCCAGGAGGGAACTTGTTGTTGGAATATCACAATATCTATTATTATATATATTAACACACCTATATACTGGGCATGGGTGGAAGGCTTGGCCTTTTGCTTGGTGTTTTGTTCCACTCATGCCACCTTAGGCGCCGATAAACCGGCATTATGTTCCTTGATTTTGCGTTCCTTACACGATGGGTATATGGGGACCCCTTGACAGTTCGTCTTTGAATAAAACTCCTCCAGCAAGGCCCAACATTGGTTTTAATTTGCTCATAATAAAAACTTAATTAATTAATTAAATTGCATAGGGAGTTAGCGCTACCCGAGGATTCTTTTTACATATCAGGGGGGCCAGTGCTGATGGTGTTGGTCCCAAACGGGGAGACTGCGGGGCCGCCACGGGGAAACCCGAGGTATCTGGTATAACCCGTAGGATCACCTATGCGGAAGTGGCCTGAGACGAGATACGCGCGGCTACTATCAGGGTGTCGGCACGCCGGGAGGTCTTGCTGGACTTGTTTTACCATTGTCGAAATGTCTTGTGCACCGGGATGCCGAGCCTGATCGGATTTCCCTAAGATAAGGGGTGATGATATTATATTTATCACTTCAGCTAATCGTGAGAGCTTGTGATGGGTTAAGTTGGGACACCCCTGCAGGGTTATGATCTTTAGAAAGTCGTGCCCGCGGTTATGTGGCAGATTGGAATTTGTTAATGTCCGGTTGTAGAAAACTTGACAGAGGATCTGAAGTAAAACACACAACTGTGTGAGTAACCGTGACTGTCTCTTTTCACTTTGAGAAGAGAACACGGTTGGGTTATGTTTGACTCGTATGTAGTTTAAGATCTTTAGCGATCACTACTAGTTGCGACCGTTTGCGTAGATGCTCATCTTATTCTTGTACTCGTAAGTTAGCCACCATATTTTTGCTTAGCCGCTGCTGCAACCTCACCACTTTTCCTCTTCCTACCTATTAAGCTTTGATAGTTTTGTTACCCATGGTTATGGGATTGCTAAGTCCTCATGGCTCACAGATACTACAACAACAGTTGCAGGTGCAGGTTTCCGATGTCTTGAGGTGAGAGCGATGATCGTTGTTTGGAGTTCTTTCTTCTTCTTCTTCTTCAGTCTTGGGTTAGGTTCCGGGTCGGCAGCCTGGGATAGCAGATGGATGTCTTTGTGCTTTTCATGTTTGTATCCATAGTCGGATACTTTGTATTGATGTTGTTGTATTCTTGTGACTTGTATGTATTGTTGTATCCCCCATGTATGTATGTAATGGTACGATGTAATGATATCCATCTTGCTAAGCACCCGAAATGCGGTTGTGCCCCAATCACGTAAGTGTCACGTGATCGGGATAAAATCGCATCTTGGGCCTGACTTGTTTTTTTGGTGCTAAGAGCTACACCTAGACGAAGATTTGACAACATCTCTTTCCTCAACATTAAACAAGGCGTTGCTTTGGATTTTTGCTTATGTGTCATGACTAAGATATAGTCTGAAGGGGCGCATTGAGATTACACTAATAATTTTTCAACTTCATTTCACATCGAGTTAAGGACAGCCATACTATCAACTAGGCCCCCTGCAAATTAACTAAGAATGAACTATTTCCTATGATTCTAAATTAAATCCCAAGATTTTCACTCCTTTCACTAAAATTTATTTTTCGCATGCCGATAACTTCGAGTATTTCTAACCGGCAACACAAATCATGTGAGGGATGAGTGTTCTCTATTGAACTATGTCCTGTTATTTATATCATAACTGCTTAGAATTTTTCTTCGAGACCATCTCTATTTTTTTTTGACTATTTACTGTAGAGTAACAACCCCACAGTCCTTTTTATTCCAGAAATTTTTGCCCAGGCCTGTTTAAATCCGCTCCCACCGGGAGTCGAACCCAGGACCTGGGGTGCTACTAAGGTCATTGCAACCACTAGGTTACAGGCCTCTATTAGCTCTAATACCTTTGAGTGTAACATTTTTTGACACTTCTAATCACTTCCTGGTTTGCTTTATCTTTGCGTCTAGTATAGGTCTGATACTCCCGAGCGAAATCGGCCTGATACCTCTGAGTTGGGCCTTAGACATTTCTATATCAATTCCCTCGGAGGACAGTTGTGTCGACTCAGTACCGCCGAGACTCTGTTTCTCCGGTACTTCTTAGCATGTTATGTCTTCTGTATAAGTGAGCTACCTTTATGCCTACTGAACTTTTGGTTTCAGATACCCCCGAGTATATAGATCTTTGAGAGGCTTACTGGATAGTCCGGTACCTCCGAGGGTTGCACACTTCCAGAAAAAAATACTTGTGTTTCGCTTCTGACCACTCAATTTTGAACGTCCCTCACAGTGGTAAGGATTTTTTTGCCAGCACTTCT
Source organism: Secale cereale (assembly GCA_902687465.1). Taxonomy (NCBI): domain Eukaryota; kingdom Viridiplantae; phylum Streptophyta; class Magnoliopsida; order Poales; family Poaceae; genus Secale; species Secale cereale. The sequence continues at coordinate 98,522,047 of LR738711.1, read as the reverse complement.
GGGCTAGTTACTTTTGGAGACTAAAAGTCAGATTTCTTCTTTCTCTATAAATTGACCCCCACACCCCTTGGGTGGCGTGTTCGAGACTTCATTTGAGCCTTTTTGAGAGCCTAGAGAGCGAGTATTTGGAGAGTTTGAAGGTCAAGTCCTATGGGCACTTGCGTGAGTTTGATTGAAGATATCTTGAGGAGTTCATCCAAGTGACTTTGTTTGCATGTTACTCTTCGAAGGTGCACCCTTCCTAGACGGTTAGGAGTAACTTGAGAGCTTTCAAAAGTTGTGAAGGAATCAAGAGTTTTACAAGACCTCGTGATCGCCTTTTTCATGCAAGATCAACCCCGAGTGAGCCTTTATGATATTGTCATGTCTTAAACGTATCTATAATTTTTAAAGTTACCATGCTATATCTTATAGTTTTGTGCATTTTTGCTATAAATAAAGTTCCAGAAATACCAATTGCATATCTTATATTTTTGTTATTTGGAAAATTTCCGAACATTCACTAGTAGAAAACATGGCTTTGGTTCTAGGCTGATCGGAGCAATAGTTTCAGTAACTGGGACTAATGTGAGCATTAGTCCTGATTTGAGCGCCTTGGACGCTGGCCGGGGCTCGGCGGGCATCAGTCCCGGTCAGAATTGGACCTTTAGTCCCGGTTCCAGACACCAACCGGGACAAAAGGGTGTCGCGCCTGCCACAACCCCTTTAGTCCCAGTTGGTGTCTGCAACCGGGACTAAAGGTATGTCTTCGGTCCCGGTTTTAGACCCCAGCCGGGACTAAAAAGTTGCCTATATATATCTTGCCCCTGCCCGCCCTCTCCTTTGTTTTTCCTCATAAAAGGTGGGAGGTGTGTGCTAGTTTGTTTTTCCTTCCTATGCAGAAGAGGTGTTCGATGAAATGACTGTGAGCATGATGCCACTTGAGTTCACAAAACAAACATGATATGAGGTGTCCGAGCCACACTTAAGCTTTCTTCTCTTTCTTGATTGAGCCACACAATCCATTCTTCTCCTTTGTCCCCGTCCACGTCCTCACCCCTGTCGATCGCCCGCGCCGATCTCGTCGCCGGCACCACCGTGGTGAGCCTCTTGTTCTTATTTTTTTATTAAAAAAATCTTACTTGTATGTTTTAGATAGTTACTTGTATAATTTTCTTACTTATATTATTGTTTGTTATTATATAGTGCCATGGTTTTGATATCCGCCCCCGTCGGCTCTCGACCGGTCTATGATTCGGATGTGGTATATTATCTTTTATAACTATTTGTTTCATTTAGTGTTTATGAAAATTATGCCGACCAACTCGACATAGATATATTTATCAAGGAGGTATGTGAACCGGAAATTCCAACCGACCCTCTTGTCGAGAGGTTAAATTTATTAAAAAAGAAAACAATTATTTAAAAGATAAATTGAAAATAATTGAAGAAGAGAAGATGAAATTGGAGTTGCATGTTGCTGATGTCGTCGATCGACACAAGATTCGGATGGATGCAATGCGCTTGAAGATTAGAAAGATTAGAAAATATGTCATTGATAAAGAGGCTTGGTATCATTATGTTGTTAGATCAATTGCTACCTTAGGTGCAATTTTGATCGCATTTGTTGTTGCATTTAAATATTTTACATAGTTGTATTAGTTTCAATGTATGTTTTAGATGCTTCAGATAATTGTATGTTGTTTTATGAGAACTATGTATGGACTTTATGTATTTATTTTTATAGTACTAACATTTGATCACTATTAATTTGGTCATTTCTCTATTCACGATGTTCCATAATGGTTTTTGATATATACTTAATTATATAATATGTAGATGAACCGGCAATGGATGTACGGTGACCGACGCACTTCCGAGTACATTACGGGCCTGCATAATTTTATCGGTGTGGCTGAGTCAAATTGTCTATGAGAATACAAAGGATTACTCTTTCTCGAAAACCCTTCACTTGCACCTGCTTAAGTACGGTTTCATGCCCCACTATAATTGTTGGAACAAGCACGGAGAAAGAGGGTTATGATGGAAGACAATAAAAAAGAAGAGGGTGATGACAACTATCCGATGTTCCCTGAATACGGTGGTACTGCAACATGGGAAGCTGAAGATCAAGAGGCACAAGATATGCCCGCTGATGATCTTCACCGAGTCATTTTTAATGCACAAAGAGAATGCAAAAGTGAAAATGAGAAGTTGAAGTTTGATCGCATGTTAGAGGATCACAAAAAATGTTGTACCCAAATTGCGAAGATGGCAACACAAAGCTCGGTACCACGATGGAATTGCTGCTGACAAGGGATTTGAGAAGTTACTGAAAATAATGAAGAAGAAGCTTCCATAAGGATAACGAATTGCCTCACAGTACGTATGAAGCTAAGAAGGTTCTCTACCCTCTAGGATTAGAGGTGCAGAAGATAGATGCATGCCCTAGTGACTGCATCCTCTACCGCAGTGAGGAGTACGAGAATTTGAATGCATGCCCGGTATGCGATGCATTGCGATATAAGATCAGACAAGATGACCCTGCAGGTGATGTTGAGGGCGAATGGCCCTGGAAGAGGATTCCTGCCAAGGTGATGTGCTATGCTCCTTAATACCATGGTTGAAACTTCTATTCAAGAACAAAAAGCATGCCAAGTTGTTACGATGACACAAAGAAGACCTTAAGAAAGACGCCATGTTGAGAGTACCCGCTGATGGGTCGCAGTGGAGAAATATCTAGAGAAAGTGGCTAGAGTTTGCAGATGATGCAAGGAACTTTTGGTTTGGTATAAGTGCAGGTGGCATTAATCTTTTTGGGGAGCAGAGCAACAATCATATCACCTGGCCTATGACTCTATGTATCTATAACATTCCTTCTTGGTTGTGCATGAAACGGAAATTCATTATAATGTCAGTGCTCATCCAAGTCCCTAAGCAATCCGACAATGACATTGATGTGTACCTAAGGCCATTAGTTGAAGAACTTTTATAGTTGTGGGATATCAAAGGTGTACATGTGTGGGATGAGCACAAACAACAGAAATTTGACCTACGAGCTTTGATGTTTGTAACCATCAATGATTGGCATGCTCTTAGTAACCTTTCAGGACAGATAAACAAGGGATACAATGCGTGCACACACTATTTAGATGAGACTGGAAGTATATATTTGGGCAAATGTAAGAAGAACGTGTACCTGGACATCGTCGATTTCTTTCGTGTAGGCGTACCTTAAGAAAGAAAGGCAAGCATTTTAAAGGTGAGGTGGATCATCGGAAAAGCATGTCCACCGCACTGGTGATGATATATTTGATATGGTCAAGGATTTAAAAGCAATCTTTGAAAAGAGCCATGGTGGACAATCTGTTCCAAATGACGCTGATGGACACGCACCCATGTGGAAGAAGAAATTTATATTTTAGGAGCTACTCTATTGGAAAGTCTTACAGGTTCGCTCTACAATCGACGTGGTTCACGCGACGAAGAACATTTGCGTGAATCCGCTAGGCTTCTTGGGCGTGTATGGGAAGACAGAAGATACACTGGAGGCACGGGAGGACCAACAACATATGAACAAAAAGACGACATACATCCAAAGTAGTATCAAGGTCCTGCCAGCTATGCTCTTACCAAAGCAAAAAAGGAAATGTTTTTTGAATGCATGCTCAGTATCAAGGTCCCGTCTGGCTTCTCGTCGAATATAAAGGGAATAATAAATATGGCAGCGAAAACAATTCCAAAACCTAAAGTCTCATGACTGTCACGTGATTATGACATAATTTCTTCCGGTTGCATTGACGGGGCTTCTACCAGAAAATGTTCGATTAGCCGTTGTGAAGCTATGTGCATTCCTCAATGCAATTTTTAAAAGGTAATCAATCCAGAAATCCTACCAAGGTTACAGAATGATTTGTTCCAATGTATTGTATGTTTCGAGTTGGTGTTCCCACCATCCTTATTGAATATTATGATGAACATCCTAGTTCACCTAGCCGAAGAGATTGCCATTCTAGATACTATATTTCTACACAATATATTCCCCTTTGAGAGGTTCATGGGAGTCTTAAAGAAATATGTTCATAACCGTGCTAGGCCAGAAGGAAGCATCTCCAAGGGCCATGAAATAGAGGAGATTATTGAGTTTTGTGTTGACTTTATTCCTGACCTTAAGCCGATTGATGTTGCTCAATTGCGGCAGGAGGGGAGACTGAATGGAAAAGGCACGCTAGGACCGGTCCCAATAATATGTAGGGACAGACATTCTTGGGCGCAAGCACACTACAAAGTTCTACCTTGGTGGCCCCGTATATCGAGAAACACATGGATATTGTACACTCCAAGAACCCGGAGCAGTCTGACCCCTTGCTACCTCTTGAGCATGCGTTGGTTTTCCCTTGAAGAGGAAAGGGTGATGCAGCAAAGTAGCGTAAGTATTTCCCTCAGTTTTTGAGAACCAAGGTATCAATCCAGTAGGAGACTACACACAAATCCCTAGTACCTGCACAAACAATTAAGAACCTTGCAACCAACGCGATAAAGGGGTTGTCAATACCTTCACGGCCGCTTGCAAAAGTGAGATCTGATAAAGAGAATAAGATAAATATTTTTTGTATTTTTGTTGTATAGATTGAAAAGTAAATATTACAAAATAAACTACGATAAAAATAGCTAGTTGACGGGAGATTGATATGATGGAAAATAGACCCGGGGGCCATAGGTTTCACTAGTGGCTTCTCTCAAGATAGCATATTTTACGGTGGGTGAACAAATTACTGCCGAGCAATTGATAGAAAAGCGCATAGTTATGAGAGTACTAGGCATGATCATGTATATAGGCATCATGTCCGTGATAAGTAGACTGAAATGATTCTGCATCTACTACTATTACTCCACACATCGACCGCTATCCAGCATGCATCTAGAGTATTAAGTTCATAAGAACAGAGTAACGCATTAAGCAAGATGACATGATGTAGAGGGATAAACTCAAGCAATATGATATAAACCCCATATTTTTATCCTCAATGGCAACAATACAATACGTATCAGTTCCATTTCTGTCACTGGGATCGAACACCGCAAGATTGAACCCAAAGCTAAGCACTTCTCCCATTGCAAGAAAGATCAATCTAGTAGGCCAAACCAAACTGATAATTCGAAGGGACTTGCAAAGATATAAAATCACGCATATAAGAATTCAGAGAAGAACCAAATATTGTTCATAGATAATCTTGATCATAAACCCACAATTCATCGGATCTCGACAAACACACCGCAAAAAGTATTACATCGAATAGATCTCCAAGAAGATCGAGGAGAACTTTGTATTGATATCCAAAGAGATAGAAGAAGACATCTAGCTAATAACTATGGACCCGAAGGTCTGTGGTAAACTACTCACACATCAATGGAGAGGCTATGGTGCTGATATAGAAGCCCTTCGTGATGGATTCCCCCTCCAGCGGAGCGCCGGAAAAGGCCCCAAGATGGTATCTCACGGGTACAGAAGGTTGCGGTGGTGGAAATAGGGTTTCGTGGTGCTCTCGGATGTTTTCAGGGTATATGAGTATATATAGGCGAAAGAAGTATGTCTGTGGAGCTACGAGCGGCCCACGAGGGTGGGGGGCGCGCCTACCCCCCTGGGTGCGCCCTCCTACCTCGTTGCTTCCTTGACGTCCACTCCAAGTTTCCTGGATTGCGTTTGTTCCAAAAACGATCCTCGCGAAGGTTTCATTCCGTTTGGATTCTGTTTGATATTCCTTTTCTGTGAAACACTGAAATAGGAAAAAAAAACAGCAATTTGCATTGGGCCTTTGGTTAGTAGGTTAGTCCCAAAAATAATATTAAAATGCATATTAAAGCCCATTAAACATCCAAAATAGATAATATAATAGCATGGAACAATCAAAAATTATAGATACGTTGGAGACGTATCAAGCATCCCCAAGCTTAATTCCTTCTCGTCTCGAGTAGGTAAATGATAAAACAGAATTTTTGATGTGGAATGCTACCTAACATAATTTTCAATGTAATTCTCTTTATTGTGGAATGAATGTTCAGATCCGAAAGATGCAAGACAAAAGTTTAATATTGACATAAGAATAATAATACTTCAAGCATACTAACAAAGTAATCACGTCTTCTCAAAATAACATGACCAAAGAAAGTTCATACATACAAAATCATATAGTTTGGCTATGTTCCATCTTCGTCACACAAAATACCCAAATCATGCACAACCCCGGTTTCAGCCAAGCAATTGTTTCACACTTTAATTTTTTTTCAAACTTTTTCAATTTTCACGCAATACATGAGCGTGAGCCATGGACATAGCACTATAGGTGGAATAGAATGGTGGTTATGGAGAAGACAAAAAGAGGAAGCTGGTCTCACATCAACTAGGCGTATCAATGGGCTATGGAGATGCCCATCGATAGATATCAATGTGAGTGAGTAGGGATTGCCATGCAACGGATGCACTAGACCTATAAATGTATGAAAGCTCAACAAAAGAAACTAAGTGGGTCTGCATCCAACTTGCTTGCTCACGAAGACCTAGAGGATTTGAGGAAGCCCATTGTTGGAATATACAAGCCAAGTTATATAACGAAAAATTCCCACTAGTATATGAAAGTGACAAAATAAGAGGCTCTCTATCATAAAGATCATGGTGCTACTTTGAAGCACAAGTGTGGAAAAAAGATAGTAGCACTGTCCCATTATCTCTTTTTTTGGACCTTCCTTTTTTTATTTGGCCTTTTTTTTGGCCTTTCCTTTTTTTCGGGACAATGCTCTAATAATGATGATCATCACACTTCTATTTAATTACAACTCAATACTAGAACAAAATATGACTCTATATGGATGCGTCCTCCTCCTCTGTTAGCTTAGCTACTTGATCGTTTAGTTTTACTGCTATTGATTTCTTCATGACTTATACATGTTCCTATGACTACGATATTATGCAACTCCCGAATACCGGAGGAACACCTTGTGTGCTATCCAACGTCACAACGTAACTGGGTGATTATAAAGATGCTCTACAGGTGTCTCCGAAGGTGTTTGTGGTGTTGGCACAGATCAAGAATAGGATTTGTCACTCCGAGTGTCGGAGAGGAATCTCTGGGCCCTCTCGGTAATACACATCATGATAAGCCTTGCAAGCAAACGACTAATGAGTTAGTCACAAGATGATGTATTACAGAACGAGTAAAGAGACTTTCTGGTAACGAGATTGAACTAGGTATGATGATACCGACGGTCGAATCTCAGGCAAGTAACATACTGTCGGGGGAAATTGTCCGCCCACGAACACCTATGGGACCGGAGCCCCTTCTACGTTGCGGTAAGGGAGCGGAGGGAGCACGGAGAGCAGATCGAGGAGCGCACGCGGGCAGTTTTACCCAGGTTCGGGCCGCGCGGACGCGTAAAACCCTACTCCTGCTTTGGTTGTATTAAGTTTTTGGGCTCGGGAGCTTGAAGATCTACAGTACCAGCTACACTGAGCGAGAGAGTGAGTGAGTTTCTGGGATCGAACCTCCTCTACGTTGTGCATGGGCCTCCTTTTATAACGCAAAGGGGTCACCGACAGGTGTCAACGTAGAGGAGGGTAAAAATGTAAATTTGGTGGTAGTTGTAACAGTACATGAACAATACGTGAACAGTGGTCTTCACCTAACCCTGACGGTGGGGGACAAGGGCATTGAATGCCCGTCACCGTCACCCCAAAAGCGCCCGCCAGGGCGTCTCCGTTCGCCACGGCGATGGCTTCGTCACCGTGGCTTGCCACCGCGTCCCCCAGGCTGCACAGCCGTCTGCCACGCGCCCCTGGAAGGGCCCCAGGGCGACGTGTGGACAGACGAGCTCGAGCGCAGGCACGCAGTGTAAGTCTCCCCCGGCAAGCACCTTGCCGGGGTCGCAGCCTTGCCGGGCCCGGAAGCTTGTCGCTCTCCGGGGCGTGCCGGGGCGCATGACGCGCCGCGATATCTCCTGAGATGTTTGTTCTTTGGCCTTCCTGGCAAGCTCCTCTTGCCAGGGTCTTGTGCCGAAAAGATGTCTTTGAGCCTGGTGCGGCCTTCCCGGCAAGCTCCTCTTGCCGGGGTCTTGTCTCTTAACTTGGATACTTTGTTCTTGAATGGCTTCATAGGGACCAGAGCGGACCTTGGCGAGCGCGTGGTAAGCCCTGCCGCGGGAAGCTGCTACTGCCCGTGCACAAGTTGGGGTACTAAGGTACCCCTATCTTAGTACACCGACAGGAGCCCCCGGGCCTGAGCCACACACGGTGCCGAGCGCTGTTGGGCCAGGCCCAAGACAGTGCACGGGCACACGCGGCCCACGGCAAGCCGTATCCTTCTCCGTATCCGCCGCATCCCTCCCTAACGGCACGCGTCGATTGCGGCGTCGTGGGAGAGATCGTGGCTTGTTCTTTAATGGGAAATGCGGAACGTCCCCCACTTCCCCCTTAAAAGCAAAGGAAGCAGGGGCAGCTTCCTCCATTACCTTCATTGCGCCTTGAATCTCCAGAAACCCCCGCCGCTCTCTGTCTCCCCTCAGGTCGACAGAGAGCCGAGCTCCTCCCTTCTTCCGCCTTCCCCAGCGTCCGCGGCACTGTCGACCTCCTCGCCTCTTTCCTTGCCGCCCCTGCCATGGCTCCGAAGAGCGACAAGGCGAAGAGCGACAAGGCGAAGAAGGAGAAGTCCGAGCAGGCGGCGAAGCTGGCAGCCCTGTGGAGAAGGAGGGTGGTCTTCCCGCCGAGGCTTGGCGCGAGGGAGCTGCGGGACAAGTACTACTTGTTCTGGGCGAGGGAGACGAAAGCTCATCCCCGCACCAGAGTCCTCCCCGCCGTCGCTGTCGACATGTTCCCGGGAGGTTACTTCTACTTCGCTGCCTTCTTCTATTGCGGTCTCTGTCCTCCGTATTCGGAGTTTTTCTGCGATGTAATGAACACCTACGGCCTCCACCTCCTAGATTTCACCCCCAACGCCGTCCTTACGATGGCTGTTTTCGCACATCTGTGCGAAAACTATGTTGGGGTCCACCCAAATGTAGCTCTTTTCCGCCATTTCTTCACGCCTAGAGTAGAATCCGGATCCCCACTCTCCGGCGGCATCTCCTGGATCTTCAGGCTGAACAAGAAGGAGGCGTACTTGAAAGGAGAGCTTCGCGGCAAGTGGGAGGAGTGGAGAGCCGATTGGTGCTGGGTGCTGGAAGATAAGCCTGAGCCTTTTACCTCGCCGCGCCAGACTGCAATAGTGCGCAGCAAGGATTGGAGTGAATTGGCCCCGGAGGACAACAAGTTGCAGATCGCCCTCACCAGGATCCTTCACCTCCGGGCCGCCAATCTGACTGTGGGAGAAGTTGGAGCTGACTTCCTCCGCCGCCGCATCGCCCCTCTGCAGGAGAGGAAGAGGCCCGCTTGGGAATTCGGCAACGCGGCGGACCGCATGAGGCTGCGCCCCGGGTTGAACTACAATTTCACTGTCTTGGAGCTGAAGGGGATGGTCCGGGAGCTGTTTAAGCATGACCCCAACCACCCGGAGTGGTTCAGACCTTCCCGGGGAGTAGTGCCGTTATGCAACAACACTGCCCTTAGCGCCATACGCACGGTGATGCCCGAGTGCGACTCCCACGGGGTCGTCCCCACTTGGCTGGAGCCTCCAGCGGAGACCGTGCAAGCCTTCTTCGACAACTTGGTCGAGAAGCCCCGCAACGCCGAGGAGAAGAAGGGCCTCACCCGGGACACCACCGACCGGGATGTAGCATACATTGCCTCCAGGATGGAGGAGGCCGCCGCAGCTGCGGCTGCGGGCGAATTTGGATATACTGTAGATGAGGCAGAGGCAGCGGACGCAGTGAGCCAAGCCGAGGAGGCGGAAATCCTCAAGCTGCTGAAGATTGCGCCCGAGGAGTTTGCCGGGGAGCCTTCCGGGAAGCTTGCCGGGTCGAGTGAGGTTGCCGGGGCGAGCGAGACTGCTGGGCAAGGGACCGAGTCCAGCGGGCCTGCCGAGGAGGAGGAGAACGCCGAGTCCGGAGATTCCGATGAAGACTCTGGCGGGTCTCTGAATCTTGACGACGACGCCTCCTCATCCTCGGAGAATTCTCCGCCGCCACCAAGCCCTCCGCAACAACAGAAGAAGCGCCTCCGCAAGGCCGCCGAGCCGGCGAGGCCACAGGCGCCTCGACAGCAGCCGAAGCGCCGCGCGACGCGCGCCACCACGATGAGCGAGGTCGTCAAGGAGGCGCCCCGAGCCCGAGCGACAAGCGGAGGAGGATCTTCCCGGAGTGGCTCTGGTGCCCCTTCTGCCCCTCGGGCCTCGGCGACGACCGGTGCTGGGTCTTCACAGCCCACAGCCCCGGAGCCCGCCAAGCGCCCGAGGGAGCCTTCTTCTCCAGCTCCTCGTGCTGGAGCACACGAGGCGGGATTTGACTTCTCCGCCCTCAGCTCCGATGAAGAGGAGGAAGAGTAAGTACTTGCAATTTCCTTGATTTTTGTTGCTTCTGTCTTGGTTTCTCTTGCTTGGTTCTGATCTTGTCTGGTTTCCAGGACCTTGACCCAGCGGATGGCGAAGAGGGCCAAGATCCCTGTGGTCAACATCAAGGACGACGAGCCTGCCGCAGCGACGGAGGATGCGCCAGCGGCAACCTTGCCGGACCAGCCCGCCGCTCCGGGGAGCAGCCCCCAGCGCAGCCCCCGGCGTAAGTCTATGTGTTCACTTTTCTGCTCGTCGGGCGCGCTTGAGGTTATTATCCTTATTGATGTCTCATTTGCTTGTTGTCTTGTGCAGAAGTGGAGCCGCAGCCGCAGGAACACCAGGAGGTCGCCCGCGACGAGCCGCTTGCCCCACCTTCCCCGCCAAGGGTGAGCTCCCTGGCGAGAGACAGCGTTCCGCCAAGGACGGGTACTCCGCCAAGGGCGAGTACCCCGCCAAGGGCGAGCAGCCCGACAAGGGTGAGCACCCCGCCAAGGGAGGGCGCAGGCGGCCCTCCGCCAGCAGGGGCCACTACTCCGCCGCCAAGGGAGAATTCCCCGGCGAGGGACCCCGTCGTCGAAGAAGCCCGCGAAGGTAACCCTTGTAATTTCTTCTTCTTGGATTCGTCTTTTTGGATATTTGCTTGACAATCTTTCTTTTCTTTTTCTTCTGTTAGATCGTCCCGCCCCAGAGCTGATGGAGACGGAGACCACCGCTGAGGAGGGCGGGCACGGCGACGGCGGCAACGCCACTACTGCCGAGGGAATGGCTGGAGCCAACGAGCCAGCCGTGGAGGAGACCGCCCCGACCGCCGATGCCGTAGCTGGGGAAGGGACCAGCGACCACACTGCTGGCCCGGAGGCCGCAGGAGCGTAGGACGTTGCACCGGCCGTCGACCCTTCCGCCCCTGCGGCTGGGCAAGGGGTCTATCTGGAGGCCTCCAACGGGGTCTTTATACAAGTCCCGTGGGCATCCTCATCCAGAGCACCCGCGGAGGGGGAGACGTTTGACGGAGAAGTCCTTGCCTCCGCCGGGTTGAAGGTCGTTGATGCGCCCGGCAGCAGCGACGAGCCCGAAGAGGAGCAACTCCTTCGCCGGCTCCTGGCCTTGTATCGGGCCAGGCAGGCGAAGTTGGAGTCTCGGGAGGCCCTGCCTGCCAAGGCTGGTGCTGACCTGGAGAAGCGCGCCGCGGAGCTCCGTGCCGCCAACCAGGCGGCCCTCCGGAACTTGGCGGAGGAGCGCGAAGAGTTTGCCGGGGCGCAGCAAGCATTCGTCCTCGAAAAGGCCGAGGTCGAGGAGCAGCAGCGACTGGCCGCCGAGGAGCTGTCTCGGCGGGAAGGAGAGCTCAACCAGCGGAAGGTCGACCTCGACGCCCACGAGGACAACCTCACCGCTCGGGAGCAGGCTATCGGCGGGGCTCTGTAGGAGGCGAGGGATGCCGCCGCGGCTGCAGAGACCGCCAAGAGGGATCTGGAAGCGAGGGTGGCGCAGACGGAGCTGTACTTGAAGGCGAGTGAAGAAAGGGTCACCGCGCTCAACGTGGCGCGGGAGAAGGACGCTCACACCAACTCGGAGCTGCAAATCCGCCTCTCCGAGAAGGTCAAAGAGCTCACTGACGCCAAGAACTCCATTGCTGATTTAGAGCTGAAGGTCTCCACCATTACTGACTCGCTCGACGCCGCCCGGGATCGTGAGACGAAGCTGAAGGATGATCTCCGCACTGAAAGGGCCTTGCTGGAAAGCACTGCCGTCTCGCAAAACAACTTCCAGCGGGTGGTGGAGCAGTGGACTGATGAACTCGTCACCTCCGCCGCCAACATTGACATGGAGATGATGGCGCTGAGGGCGGAGCACCTCGTGTATTCCCCCGACGAGAGCCTCCCCCACAGCGCCAGGCTGAGCCTGTTCTTCAGGGGGGTGGCGCCGGCTCTTGCGCGGCTGCGGGAGAAGATCCCCGTGCAGCTGGCCGACGAGGCGCGTCGGCTCTGCATGGGCACCATGGAGCGGGTGTTGTCGAAGATTGTCTACCGCAACCCCGGGATCAATCTCGTCAACGTTCTTCGGACCTTGCCGCCTGAAGCTGACCAAGAAGCGTTGAAGGCACAAGTCTCCCACATCGTAGCCAAGGTGGGCAAGATCCAGAGGATCGACGGGGACCGGAGAGACTAGGCACCTTGCTTCCCTCACCGCTGTTAATTAAGTCATAGGCAGTAGTTGTTTAGAACAGCGGCAAGTTATCTTTGTAATATATACTTTTATTTTGGGTAATCAATGCAGTGTTATCTCCCTTGCTTAGTCCCTTCACTTTGTATGTTTTCCACCCTATGCTTTTAGGGAACTTGCCAGCAAAGGAACCCTTGCCGCGAGCGCTGAGTGCGGGACTCTTAGCAGCCCGCTAGCAATGCCCTTGCCGGCAAGAAACCTTGCCGCAGCTAGTCGCAGCATACTTAGATTGTTGAGCGAACTCGAAAACGAAGTAAGGGCGCGACACTTGTCGCGGCTCACTTAAGCCGTTGAGCGTGCTCGAAACAAAGTAAGGGTGCGGCTAGCCACGGGTAGGTTCCTCCGCGCATAGGTTTTCCATACAAAGTGTGGTTGTTCAAGGAAGACAACTAAAATTTTAAAAATTTGAACTGCTCAAATTCTGGCAACTTAGCTTTCGTGAAGTGTTTGCTTCCCGGCAAGGCTTTCCTTTCTTGAACAGCACTTGGTCCATACCTCCATTTCCTTCCCCCCGGCAAACTTGTGCGTGAGGAACACTTCTTCTGTTTAAGAGAGAAAGGAAAAGAGGAGGAAACACTAGTATGGAGCCTTGCGGCTTGTTATTGCTTACCGGGGATGTGTGCTGCGCAAGGTGTCAGATGATGTATGCAAGTAAAAAGAAAAGCATGAAAATGACAAACAGTGCGAAGCACAAAAGTTTTACTGATGCACGGGGTCTGCGCCCGGCTTTGTACAAAGGTTTACATGCAACAGCGGCAAGACTTGTACAAAAGGTGGTTGCCGGAGCGGATCACGGCAACCGCGCCTTATGGGTGAAACTTGCGAAGATGCTCTATGTTCCAGGAGTTGCTCACCGGTAAGCCTTCTTCGGTCTCAAGGCGGACAGCGCCGGGCCTTGTGACTTGTCTCACTCGATAAGGGCCTTCCCACTTCGGCGTCAACTTGTTGGAGTTCTTGGCGGACTGAACGCGCCGAAGAACAAGGTCGCCTTCCTCGAGACTCCTGGCCTTAACCTTGCGGCTGTGGTAGCGACGCAAGGCTTGCTGGTATCGAGCAGCTCGTACAGCAGCCTGGAGACGTTCCTCCTCGAGGAGCAATGCATCATCTTGCCGCAGTTGCTCTTGCTCAAGCTCATCGTAAGCGAGCACTCAAGGAGATCCGTATACGAGTTCCGTGGGGAGAACTGCCTCTGCTCCATAGACGAGAGCAAAGGGTGTCTGTCCGATGACTCGACTTGGTGTCGTCCTGATTGACCAAAGAGCCGCCGGCAACTCCTCTATCCAGTTTCTTCCACACTTGTGCAGCCTGTCGAAGGTTCTTGTCTTGAGCCCGCGTAGCACTTCAGCATTTGCCCTCTCTGCTTGACCATTGCTCCTCGGGTGAGCAACAGAAGCAAAGCAGACCTTAGCACCAAGGTCTTGGACGTACTGCATGAAGGTGCGACTTGTGAACTGTGTGCCGTTGTCGGTGATGATCCTGTTAGGGATTCCGAAACGGCAAACAATTGATCTGAAGAACCTGACTGCTGACTGTGCTGTCACCTTCCTCACCGGTTCCACTTCTGGCCACTTTGTGAACTTGTCGATTGCGACGTACAAGTACTCAAAGCCCCCGACGGCGCGGGGAAAGGGGCCGAGGATATCGAGCCCCCAGACCGAGAAGGGCCAGGACAAAGGGATTGTCTGGAGAGCTTGAGCTGGCTGGTGAATTTGCTTGGCATGGAACTGGCACGCTTCACACTTGGTTACTTGTGCAGTTGCATCTTGGAGGGCTTCTGGCCAGAAGAACCCTTGCCGGAACGCTTTCCCGGCAAGTGCCCTTGCGCCAATGTGGTGGCCACATATGCCTCCGTGTATCTCTGCCAACAGCTTCTGTCCATCTTCCCGGGAGATGCATTTCAACCTGACACCGTTGAGTCTTCTTCTGTACAATTCGTTGTCGACGAACTGGTACATACTTGACTGTCTGGTTATCCTCTCTATCTCTTCTGGCTCGTCGGGAAGTTCTCCAGTTTGAAGAAAACGGACGATCTGCTGTGCCCATGCTGGAGCCTGAGGTTCAACAGCAAGGACTAAAGGCATCACTTCTGCTGCGGGAACCCTAGCTTCCACGGCAAGAACCTGCGGCTCTGCCGGAGCTGAAGGTTCCCCGGCAAGCCTGCCGGGGCAAGGCTTGTCGGGAACGCCTGCTTCAACTGTACAGACCCTTGGGTCTGCAGGAGCAGACTGTTCCTCAGCATTTTGGTTGCTGATCTTGGGGACCTTGGCGGCGGCTTCAGGAAGATCCGCCGGCAAGTAGTCACCGGAGACCAACTTCCTCTTCTTGCTCTGCCCAATCGACGGTGTAACGGATGGCTGAGTTAGCTTGAGCACGAAGGTCCCTGGTTCCACAGGTAACTTCATTGCAGCACACTTTGAGAGGCCATCTACGATATCATTCTGAGCTCTTGGAACGTGCTCCATCTGCAAGCCTTCAAACTGTTCTTCAAGCTTCCTCACTTCATCGACATAAGCTTCCATCAAGGGACTCTGGTAACTCTTGTTCACTTGTCGGACCACCAATTGTGAATCTCCCCGGACAATCAGCTTCTTGATCCCAAGTTCGGCCGCAATTCTGAGGCCGGAAAGCAAACCTTCATACTCAGCAGTATTGCTTGTCGCTTGTTCCTTGGGAAAGTGCATTTGGACAACATACTTGAGGTGCTCTCCGGTGGGCGCTATGAGTAACACGCCGGCACCGGCGCCTTGCAGCGAGAATGCGCCATCAAAGTACATTATCCACTCTTTGCTTGCTTCTTGGACGGGGACGCTTGTCTCTGGGACTTCCTCATCTGGTGTTGGGGTCCACTCTGCTATGAACTCTGCCAAAGCTCTGCTCTGTATAGTTGAAGTACTCTCAAACTTGAGACCAAAGCTTGACAGTTCCAGTGCCCACTCGACGATCCTGCCTGTTGCTTCTGGATTTTGCAATATCCTCTTCAGCGGAAAGCGAGTGACCACCGTTATCTCATGTGCTTGGAAGTAATGGCGCAGCTTCCTTGAGGCCATGAGGAGGCCGAAAAGAAACTTCTGCACCCCAGAGTATCTTGATCTAGCCCCCTGCAAGAGGGAACTTACGAAATACACTGGGCGCTGCACCATCTTCTTTCGCACTTCTCCTTGTTCCTGCGCAGACTTCTCCTTGTCGGGGCCAGAGCTTGTCAGGGAAGCCCCCTGCTTGTCGCTGGAAGTACTTGCCGGAGGTGTGAGCTCTTCCTCTACCTCCCTCTCCGCTACTAACGCAGCACTAACCACTTGATTGGTTGCCGCTAGGTACAGCAGCAACTTCTCTTGTGGCCTAGGTGCGACAAGTATTGGAGTGGAGGACAGGTATCCTTTCAAGTCTTGCAGCGCTGCCTCCGCTTCTGGAGTCCATTTCATAGGACCTGCCTTTTTCAAGATTTTGAAGAAAGGCAGGGCGCGTTCTGCAGACTTTGAAATGAACCTGCTGAGGGCAGCCACACAACCAGCAAGTCTCCTTACGTCCTTGACACGCTTCGGGGCTTCAACCTGCTCGATGGCTTTTATCTTGTCGGGATTCGCTTCAATCCCCCTCTGGGACACGAAGAACCCGAGAAGCTTGCCGGAGGGAACTCTGAAGACGCACTTCTCGGGGTTCAACTTAAGTTGTATCTTGCGCAGGTTCTCAAAGGTCTCTTCCAGATCTTGAATCAGGGTATCCTTGCTCTTGCTCTTGACCACTATATCATCCATGTAGGCTTCTACATTTCTGTGTATCTGTGGCTCAAAAGCAGTGTGTACTACCCTTGCAAATGTTGACCCTGCATTCTTCAATCCAAAGGGCATGCGTATGAAGCAGTATGTGCCGCGTGGAGTAATGAATGCAGTCTTCTCTTCATCTTCCTTGGCCATGAATATCTGGTGGTAACCTGAGTATGCATCGAGGAATGAAAGCAACTCACATCCAGCCGTGGAGTCCACAATTTGGTCGATACGCGGCAAGGGAAATGGATCCTTGGGACATGTTTTATTCACATCAGTGAAGTCTATACAAAGTCTCCACTTCCCATTGGCCTTGAGCGCAACAACTGGATTGGCCAACCACATGGGATGGATTACGCCTCTAACCAGGCCTGCTGCTTCCAACTTCTTTATCTCTTCGGCAATGAACTCTTGGCGCTCCACAGCTTGCTTCCGGACCTTCTGCTTGACGGGCCGCGCGTGAGGACAAACAACAAGCTTGTGCTCAATTACCTTCCTGGGAACGCCGGGGATGTCAGACGGTTGCCATGCAAACACGTCGACATTCGCCCGCAGGAAGGCAACGAGCGCGCTTTCCTATTTGGGGTCGAGCGTGGCACTGATGGTGAAAGTACCACCAGTGTCGTCCTCCTTGGCGGACACCTTCTTGGTTGCCGGTGGAGCTGCCATTCCTTTCTTGCACTTGCCGGTGGAGCTCGATGGTGCGTCCTCAACGGCAGCGCAGCACTCCGAAGAGGTGCGTTTGCCGGAGTGGGCTCCAGAGCTCTTGCCGGACTTGGTCTTGGTCTTCCCCCCGGGAGCTTCAGCGGCAAGTGTGTTGATGTCTGCCGCGGCTGCTGCATCCCGGTAGATCTTGTCAGCGCAGATAAGCGCGTCCTTCTTGTCGCCGGGGACAGAGATGACGCTTATCGGCCCCGGCAGCTTGAGTATGTTGTAAGCGTAGTGGGAAGCTGCCATGAACTTGGCGAGCGCAGGACGGCCAAGTATCCCATTGTATGGCAATGGGATATCGGCAACGTCGAACGTGATCCTCTCCGTCCTGAAGTTGAGCTCTCCACCAAAGGTCACCGGCAGCGTGATCTTCCCCTTCGGCTTGCTCCTTCCCGGGTTGATCCCTTGGAACGACCCGGTTTCTTCGAGCTCGCTGTCGGGGATCTGTAGTTTCTTGATCACAGCAGCGGAGATCAAGTTGAGGCCGGCCCCGCCGTCAACCAACATCTTGGTGACCTTGAGGTTGCGAATAGTTGGTGAAACCAACATCGGCAAACACCCGACCGCGGTTGTGCGGTCAGGGTGGTCCTCAAGATCGAAGATGATGGGCGTGCCGGACCATTTCAGTAGCCTGCATGACTCGACGGGCGGCTCAGCTGCATTTACTTCCCGCACCCACTGCTTGAGTTGGCGGTGGAAAGTGTGCAGAGAGGCACCTCCGTCGACACACAGGACCTCTGTGGCCTTCTGGAACTCCTGCTCGCTGTTGTCTCCTTCTTCCATGTCTTCATCGTCATCTTCGTCCTCATCCTTGTCGCGGCCCCGGGGAGGTCTCTCACCTTGCCGCTGCTTGGCCTTGTCGCGGCGCCCTCCCCGGCCATTGAACGGCCGCTTCTTGCTGGGTTCTCCTCCGCCTCCTTGGGCCTTCTCCTTGTCGCGACGCTCGTATTCAGCCCTCTGCTGCTCTACGAGGTACTCTACCCTCTTGCAGTTCTGGAGATCATGGCCCTTGGTGCGGTGGATCTTATAGTACTGCTTGTCGGAGCCATCTTGCTTGTCGGCTGCCGCTACAGGGGCGGACTCCTTGCCGGAGCCACCAGCCTGTGCCTTCTTGGCGGGATCCTCCTTGCTGGACTGCTCGACAACCAGTACCTCCTTGCTCTTCTTCTTTCTATTGTTCCGCCGCCGGTTTTTCCTTGCCGGGGCGGCATCCTCGCTGTCGCTTCCTCCTGCTCCAGCATCCTCTCCGGGGAGTCTCGTCCCCTCTTCAGCACGTGCACATTTGTCAGCCAGAGCGTAAAGCTCGCTGACGTCCCGGATCTTGGTCATCGCCATCTCCTCCCTCATCCGGTGGTTACGCACGTTCTGGTGGAACACGCTAATAACCGCGGCAGGGTGGACATCGGGAATGTTGTGCTGAACACGGCTGAACCTTTGGATGTATTTGCGCAGGGACTCCCCCTCCTTCTGGGCAAGGATGTGGAGATCGCTCTCCTGGCCGTGGGGTTTGTGGCCGCCCGTGAAGGCGCCAACAAACTGATGGCACAAATCCGCCCATGAAGAGATGGAGCTCTCCGGCAAGTGCATAAGACAAGACCTGACGTTTGGCTTAAGCACGAGCGGGAAGTAGTTGGCTAGAATCTTCTGGTCGCGTCCCCCGGCAGCTTGCACCGCAATGGTGTAGATGCTGAGGAACTCCGAGGGGTGCGTCTTGCCGTCGTACTTTTTGGGTACGTCGGGCTTGAAATTCTTCATGCTGGGCCACTGGACTTGCCGCAGCTCTCGGGTGAACGCAGGGCAACCTGCCACGTACGGCAAGTCGCCTGGTTCACCGGGCGCGTGCATGTCAACAGCGGCCCCAGCGCGCTGATCAGACTGTCTTCTGGTTTCTCTTCGACGCTCGATACGGGTTCGAGCGTCCTCTTGCCGCCTGTCGTCGAGGACTTGGCGTTGATCGCGGCGAGCCCGCGGATCTGACGACGTCGTGGAGTCGTCGTCGACGTTGATCCGGCGGGGCGGCGATTTCTGCTTCCGCGGCGGGGAGTGCACGGTAGTTGCGCCCCCGGCGGTCTTGTCTCCGTCGGCCTTCGCTTGGCTGACTTGCCGCGGCCGTGACGGTGCCGGCTGCTGCGGCGTGTCGTTGTTGGCGAAGGCGATGAGGCTCTGGATCGTAACCCTCCAGTCTTCGGCCTTGTCCGCTGCTGGAGGTAAGTCGAGGAGCAGTTGGGCTCTAGCAAGAGCTTCTGCTGGAGAGGAGGGAAGCGGTGGCGAGCGGTGCGAGGAGCGAGATATGCTCGGACTTCTAACAGGGTTAGAAGGAGCAGGATCTCGCCCCGGCGACCACGCCTTGCTCGTACCAGCACGCTGGCCTTGAGCATCCCGCGACCCACCGGCTTGTCCCCGTCCCAGCAAGCGTATGGTACCTCATGTACCACGTCGCTGCTGGTCTGGCACCTCCTGAGAGGGACGTGGTGCGTGCACGGACGCCGAGGTCTTGGAATTCGCCCGGTCGTCCGTCTTGTCCTTGGACTTGGCGGCGCCGCGAGTGTTCTCGCCGGCGTCCACCCCTCCGCCAGCATCTACCCCACCAACCGTTGGTTCTGGTGGCGGTGGGATCGACGCGGACGGGCCTCCGACCTCCAAAGCCTTCTTCTTTGGAGGCATGTTGTCGCGGTTGATGAAGTTGATGAAGCTGGAGAGGTTGCTGAAGGTTGCGCTCGCGTGAGCGCCGGATCAGGTTCGCACAACCTCGACGCACCCCCTACCTGGCGCGCCAAAGATGTCGGGGGAAACTGTCCGCCCACGAACACCTATGGGACCGGAGCCCCTTCTACGTTGCGGTAAGGGAGCGGAGGGAGCACGGAGAGCAGATCGAGGAGTGCACGCGGGCAGTTTTACCCAGGTTCGGGCCGCGCGGACGCGTAAAACCCTACTCCTGCTTTGGTTGTATTAAGTTTTTGGGCTCGAGAGCTTGAAGATCTACAGTACCAGCTACACTGAGCGAGAGAGTGAGCGAGTTTCTGGGATCGAACCTCCTCTACGTTGTGCATGGGCCTCCTTTTATAACGCAAAGGGGTCACCGACAGGTGTCAACGTAGAGGAGGGTAAAAATGTAAATTTGGTGGTAGTTGTAATAGTGCATGAACAGTACGTGAACAGTGGTCTTCACCTAACCCTGACGGTGGGGGACAAGGGCATTGAATGCCCATCACCGTCACCCCAAAAGCGCCCGCCAGGGCGTCTCCGTTCGCCACGGCGATGGCTTCGTCACCGTGGCTTGCCACCGCGTCCCCCAGGCTGCACAGCCGTCTGCCACGCGCCCCTGGAAGGGCCCCAGGGCGACGTGTGGACAGACGAGCTGGAGCGCAGGCACGCAGTGTAAGTCTCCCCCGGCAAGCACCTTGCCGGGGTCGCACCTTGCCGGGCCTGGAAGCTTGTCGCTCTCCGGGGCCTGCCGGGGCGCATGACGCGCCGCGATATCTCCTGAGATGTTTATTCTTTGGCCTTCCTGGCAAGCTCCTCTTGCCAGGGTCTTGTGCCGAAAAGATGTCTTTGAGCCTGGTGCGGCCTTCCCGGCAAGCTCCTCTTGCCGGGGTCTTGTCTCTTAACTTGGATACTTTGTTCTTGAATGGCTTCATAGGGACCAGAGCGGACCTTGGCGAGCGCGTGGTAAGCCCTACCGCGGGAAGCTGCTACTGCCCGTGCACAAGTTGGGGTACTAAGGTACCCCTATCTTAGTACACCGACACATACCGATGACAAAGGGAACAACGTATGTTGTTATGTGGTTTGACCGATAAAGATCTTTGTAAAATATGTAGGAAGCAATATGAGCATCCAGGTTCCGCTATTGGTTATTGACCGGTGATGAGTCTCAGTCATATCTACATAGTTCTCAAACCCGTAGGGTCCGCACGCTTAACGTTTGATGACGATTGGTATTATGAGTTTATGAGTTTTGATGTACTGAAGGTAGTTCGGAGTCCGGGTGTGATCACGGACATGAAGAGGAGTCCGGAATGTCCGAGACATAAAGATTCATATATTGGAAGGTTATATTCGGACATCGGATGAGTTCCGGGGGTTATCGGATAAATACCGGAGTACTGGGAGGTTACCGGAACCTCCCGGGGGGTTAATGGGCCTACATGGGCCTTAGTGGAAATAGAGGGCAGCAAGGGGAGTGTGGGGCGCACCCCCCAAGGCCCAAACCGAATTGGTTTAGGGCAAACGGGACCGGCCCCCTCTTTCCTTCTCCTCCTCTCTCCCTTCCTTCCCCCTCTCCTACTCCTACTAGGAAAGGAGGAGTCCTACTCCTAGTGGGAGTAGGACTCCCCTCATGGCGCGCCCCCTAGGCCGGCCGCCTCCTCCTCCCCTCCCTCTTTTATATACGTGGGGAGGGGGCACCCCATAGAGACACAAGTTGATTTTAGCTGTGTACGGTGCCCCTCCCCACATATACACACCTCGGTCATACTGTTGCAGTGCTTAGGCGAAGCCCTGCGTCGGTAGTTTCATCATCACCGTCACCATGCCGTCGTGTTGACAAAACTCTCCCGTGACGCTCAACTGGATCAACACCTCGTGGGACGTCATCGAGTTGAACGTGTGCTGAATGCAGATGTGACATACGTTCGGTACTTGGATCAGTTGGATCGCGAAGACGTTCGACTACATCAACCGCGTCACTAGACGCTTCCGCTTTTGGTCTACGAGGGTACGCAGACACACTCTCCCCGCTCGTTGTTATGCTTCTCCTAGATAGATCTTGTGTGATCGTAGGATTTTTTTTGAAATACTACATTACCCAACACTTGCATCAAGAGCCAGGTCTATGTGTAGATGATATGCACGAGTAGAACACAATGAGTTGTGGGCGATAATAATCATACTGCTTACCAGCATGTAATACTTTGATTCGGCGGTATTGTGAGATGAAGCGGCCTGGACCGACATTACGCGTACGCTTACGCGAGACTGGTTTCATCGTTACAAGCACTCGTTGCTTAAAGATGACTGGTTGGTGTCTGTCTCTCTCACTTTAGTTGAATCGAGTGTGGCTACGCCCGGTCCTTGTGAAGGTTAAAACAACACACTTGACGAAAAATCGTTGTGGTTTTTGTATGCGTAGGTAAGAACGGTTCTTGCTAAGCCCGTAGCAGCCACGTAAAACTTGCAACAACAAAGTAGAGGACGTCAAATTGTTTTTGCAGGGCATGTTGTGATGTGATATGGTCAAGACATGATGAGTTTTATACGTTATTGTATGAGATGATCATGTTTTGTAAAGTTATCGACAACCGGCAGGAGCCTTATGGTTGTCTCTTTATTGTATGAATTGCGAAGGCCATGTAATTGCTTTACTTCATCACTATGAGCTAGCGATAGTAGTAGTAGCAATAGTTGGCGAGACGACCACGACGCTACGATGAAGATCATGGTGTCAAGCCGGTGACAATGGAGATCATGACAATGCTTTGGAGATGGAGATCAAAAGCACAAGATGATGATGGCCATATCATGTCACATATTTTGATTGCATGTGATGTTTATCTTATTATGCTTCTTATTTTGCATAGTTCAGCGGTAGCATTATAAGATGATCCCTTACAAAATTTCAAGGTACAAGTGTTCTCCCTGAGTATGCACCGTTGCAAAAGTTCGTCGTGCTGAGACACCACGTGATGATCGGGTGTGATAAGCTCTACGTTCAAATACAACGGGTGTAAGACAGTTTTGCACATGCAGAATACTCGGGTTAAACTTGACGAGCCTAGCATGTACATACATGGCCTCGGAACACTGGAGACCGAAATGTCGAGTGTGAATCATATAGTAGATATGATTAACATAAGATGTTCACCATTGAAAACTACTCCATATCACGTGATGATCGGACATGGTTTAGTTGATTTGGATCACGTGATCTTTTAGATGACTAGAGGGATGTCTACCTAAGTGGGAGTTCTTTAGTAATATGATTAATTGAACTTTAATTTATGATGAACTTAGTCCTGATAGTTTTTGCATATCTATGTTGTTGTAGATCAATGGCCCGTGCTACCGTTCCCTTGAATTTTAATGCGTTCCTAGAGAAAGCTAAGTTGAAAGATGATGGTAGCAACTACACGGACTGGGTCCGTAACATGAGGATTATCCTCATTGCTGCACAGAAGAATTATGTCCTGGAGGCACCGCTAGGTGACAGGCCTGCTGCAGGAGCAACTCCGGACTTTATGAACGTCTGGCAAGATCGTTCTGATGACTACTCGATAGTTCAGTGTGCCATGCTTTATGGCTTAGAATTGAGACTTCAAAGACGTTTTGAACGTCATGGAGCATATAAGATGTTCCAAGATTTGAAGTTAATATTTCAAGAAAATGCCCGAATTGAGAGATATAAAGTCTCCAATAAGTTCTATAGTTGCAAGATGGAGGAGAATAGTTCTATCAGTGAACACTTGCTCAGAATGTCTGGGTACTACAATCATATGACTCAACTTGGTTGCAAAGTTGACGAAGATAGTGTTATTGATAGAGTTCTTCAATCACTTCCACCAAGCTATAAAGGCTTTGTGATGAACTATAACATGCAAGGGACGCAGAAGACAATTCCCGAGCTCTTCGCTATGCTCAAAGTTGCGGAGGTAGAAATCAAAAAGGAGCATCAAATGTTGATGGTTAACAAGACCACCAGTTTCAAGAAAAGGGGCAAGGGGTAGAAGGGGAACTTCAAGAAGAATAGCAAGACAGTTGCTACTCCTGCGAAGACACCCAAGTCTGGAGCTAAGCTTGAAACTGAGTGCTTCTACTGCAAAGGGACTGGACACTGGAAGCGGAACTGTCCCAAGTATTTGGCGGATAAGAAGGATGGCAAAGTGAACAAAGGTATATTTGATATACATGTTATTGATGTGCACCTTACTAATGCTCGTAGTAGCACCTGGGTATTTGATATTGGTTCGGTTGCTAATATTTGTAACTCGAAACAGGGGCTACGGATTAAACGAAGATTAGCTAAGGACGAGGTGACGATGCGCGTGGGAAATGGTTCCAAAGTCGATGTGATCGTCGTCGGCATGCTACCTCTACATCTACCATCGGGATTAGTTTTAGACCTAAATAATTGTTATTTGGTGCCAGCGTTGAGCATGAACATTATATCTGGATCTTGTTTGTTGCGAGACGGTTATTCATTTAAATCAAAGAATAATGGTTGTTCTATTTATATGAGTAATATATTTTATGGTCATGCACCCTTGAAGAGTGGTCTATTCTTGTTAGATCTCGATCGTAGTGATACACATATTCATAATATTGAAGCCAAAAGATGCAAGGTTGATAATGATAGTGCAACTTATTTGTGGCACTGCCGTTTAGGTCATATTGGTGTAAAGCGCGTGAAGAAACTCCATACTGATGGACTTTTGGAATCACTTGATTATGAATCACTTGGTGCTTGCGAACCATGCCTCATGGGCAAGATGACTAAAACTCCGTTCTCCGGAACAATGGAGCGAGCAACTGATTTGTTGGAAATCATACATACTGATGTATGTGGACCGATAAGTGTTGAGGCCTGCGGCAGATATCGTTATTTTCTGTCCTTCACTGATGATTTGAGCATATATGGGTCTATCTACTTAATGAAACACAAATCTGAAACATTTAAAAAGTTCAAAGAATTTCAGAGTGAAGTAGAGAATCATCGTAACAAGAAAATAAAGTTTCTCCAATCTGACCGCGGATGCGAATATTTGAGTTACGAGTTTGGTCTTCATTTGAAACAATGTGGAATAGTTTCACAACTCACGCCACCCGGAACACCACAACGTAATGGTGTGTTCGAATGTCGTAACTGTACTTTATTAGATATGGTGCGATCTATGATGTCTCTTACCGATTTACCACTATCATTTTGGGGTTATGCTTTAGAGACAGCTGCATTCACGTTAAATAGGGCACCATCTAAATCTGTTGAGACGACGCCTTATGAACTGTGGTTTGGCAAGAAATTGTCATTTATTAAAGTTTGGGGATGCGATGCTTATGTGAAAAAGCTTCAACCTGATAAGCTCGAACCCAAGTCGGGGAAATGTGTCTTCATAGGATACCCAAAGGAAACTGTTGGGTACACCTTCTATCACAGATCCGAAGGCAAGATATTCGTTGCTAAGAATGAATCCTTTCTAGAGAAGGAGTTTCTCTCGAAAGAAGTGAGTGGGAGGAAAGTAGAACTTGATGAGGTAATTGTACCTTCTCCCGAATTGGAAAGTAGTACATCACAAAAACTAGTTCTAGTGATTCCTACACCATCAGCGAGGAAGCTAATGATGATGATCATGAAACTTCGGATCAAGTTACTACCAAACCTCGTAGGTCAACCAGAGTACCTTCCGCACCAGAGTGGTACGCTAACCCAGTTCTGGAAGTCATGTTACTAGACCATGATGAACCTACGAACTATGAGGAAGCGATGATGGCCCAGATTCCGCAAAATGGCTTGAGGCCATGAAATCTGAGATGGGATCCATGTATGAGAACAACGTGTGGACTTTGGTTGACTTGCCCGATGATCGGCAAGCCATTGAAAATAAATGGATCTTCAAGAGGAAGACAGACGCCGATGGTAATGTTACTGTCTACAAAGCTCGACTTGTTGCGAAAGGTTTTCGACAAGTTCAAGGAGTTGAGTACGATGAGAATTTCTCACCCGTAGCAATGCTTACATCTGTCTGAATCATGTTAGCAATTGCCGCATTTTATGATTATGAAATCTGGCAAATGGATGTCAAAACTGCATTCCTTAATGGATACCTCAAAGAGGAGTTGTATATGATGCAACCAGAAGGTTTTGTCGATCCTAAAGGTGCTAACAAAGTGTGCAAGCTCCAGCGATCCATCTATGGACTGGTGCAAGCATCTCGGAGTTGGAATATACGCTTTGATGAGGTGATCAAAGCATATGGTTTTATATAGACTTTTGGAGAAGCCTATATTTACAAGAAAGTGAGTGGGAGCTCTGTAGCATTTCTGATATTATATGTGGATGACATATTGTTGATTGGAAATGATATAGAATTTTTGGATGGCATAAAAGGATACTTGAATAAAAAAATCAATGCAAGACCTCGGTGAAGCTGCTTATATATTAGGCATCAAGATCTATAGAGATAGATCAAGACGCTTAATTGGACTTTCACAAAACACATACCTTGATAAAGTTTTGAAGAAGTTCAAAATTGATCAGTCAAAGAAAGGGTTCTTGCCTGTGTTACAAGGTGTGAAGTTGAGTAAGACTCAATGCCCAACCACTGCAGAAGATAGAGAGAAAATGAAATTCATTCCCTTTGCCTCAGCCATACGATCTACCATGTATGCAATGTTGTATACCAGACCTGCTGTGTGCCTTGCTATAAGTTTAGCAGGGAGGGACCAAAGTAATCCAGGAGTGGATTACTAGACAACGGTCAAGAACATCCTGAAATACCTGAAAAGGATTAAGGATATGTTTCTCGTTTATGGAGGTGACAAAGAGCTCATCGTAAATGGTTATGTCGATTCAAGCTTTGACACTGATCCGGATGACTCAAAGTCACAAACCGGATATGTATTTTTATTGAACGGTGGAGCTGTCAGTTAGTGCAGTTCCAAGCAGAGCATCGTGGCGGGATCTACGTGCAAAGCGGAGTACATAGCTGCTTCGAAAGCAGCAAATGAAGGAGTTCATATCTAATCTAGGTGCAATACCTAGTGCATCGGGTCCAATGAAAATCTTTTGTGACAACACTGGAGCAATAGCCTTGGCGATGGAATCCAGGTTTCACAAAAGAACCAAGCACATCAAGAGACGCTTCAATTCCATCCGTGATCAAGTCAAGGAGGGAGACATAGAAATTTGCAAGATACATAAGGATCTAAATGTCGCAGACCCGTTGACTAAGCCTCTTCCACGAGCAAAACATGATCAGCACCAAGACTCCATGGGTGTTAGAATCATTACTATGTAATCTAGATTATTAACTCTAGTTCAAGTGGGAGACTGAAGGAAATATGCCCTAGAGGCAATAATAAAGTTGTTATTTGTATTTCCTTATATCATGATAAATTTTTATTATTCATGCTAGAATTGTATTAACCGGAAACTTAGTGCATGTGTGAATACATAGACAAAACAGAGTGTCCCTAGTGTGCCTCTACTAGACTAGCTCATTGATCAAAGATGGTTATGTTTCCTAGCCATAGACATGAGTTGTCATTTGATCAACGGGATCACATCATTAGGAGAATGATGTGATGGACAAGACCCACCCGTTTGCTTAGCAACTTGATCATTTAGTTTTACTGTTATTGCTTTCTTCATGACTTATACATGTTCCAATGACTACGAGATTATGCAACTCCCTAATACCGGAGGAACACCTTGTGTGCTATCAAACGTCACAACGTAACTGGGTGATTATAAAGATGCTCTACAAGTGTCTCCTAAGGTGTTTGTCGTGTTGGCATAGATCGAGAATAGGATTTGTCACTCCGAGTGTCGGAGAGGTATCTCCGGGCCCTCTCGGTAATACACATCATAATAAGCCTTGCAAGCAAACGACTAATGAGTTAGTCACAAGATGATGTATTACGGAATGAGTAAAGAGACTTTTCGGTAATGAGATTGAACTAGGTATGATGATACCGATGATCGAATCTCGGGCAAGTAACATACCGATGACAAAGGGAACACCGTATGTTGTTATGCGGTTTGACCGATAAAGATCTTTGTAGAATATGTAGGAACCAATATGAGCATCCAGGTTCCGCTATTGGTTATTGACTAGTGATGAGTCTCGGTTATCTCTACATAGTTCTCGAACCCATAGGGTCCACACGCTTAACGTTTGATGACGATTGGTATTATGAGTTTATGTGTTTTGATGTACCGAAGGTAGTTCAGAGTCCCGGATGTGATCACAGACATGACGAGGAGTTTGAGAATGTCCGAGACATAAAGATTCATATATTGAAGGTTATATTCGGACACCGGATGAGTTCCGGAGGTTATCGGATAAATACCGGAGTACCGGGAGGTTATCGGAACCTCCCGGGGGGTCAATGGGCCTACATGGGCCTTAGTGGGAATAGAGGGAAGCAAGGGGAGTGTGGGGCGCGCCCCCCAAGGCCCAAACCGAATTGGTTTAGGGCAAAGGGGGTCGGCCCCCTCTTTCCTTCTCCTCCTCTCTCCCTTCCTTCCCCCTCTCCTACTCCTACTAGGAAAGGAGGAGTCCTACACCTAGTGGGAGTAGGACTCCCCTCATGGCGCGCCCCCTAGGCCGGCCGCCTCCTCCTCCCCTCCCTCCTTTATATACGTGGGGAGGGGGCACCCCATAGAGACACAAGTTGATTTTAGTCATGTGCGGTGCCCCTCCCCACATATACACACCTCGGTCATACCGTTGCAGTGCTTAGGCAAAGCCCTGCGCCGGTAGTTTCATCATCACCGTCACCACGCCGTCGTGCTGACAAAACTCTCCCATGACGCTCAACTGGATCAAGAGATCGTGGGATGTCATCGATCTGAACGTGTGCTGAACGCGGAGGTGACGTACGTTCGGTACTTGGATCGGTTGGATCGCGAAGACGTTCGACTACATCAACCGTGTCACTAGACGCTTCCGCTTTCGGTCTACGAGGGTACGTAGACACACTCTCCCTGCTCGTTGCTATGCTTCTCCTAGATAGATCTTGTGTGATCGTAGGATTTTTTTTGAAATACTACGTTCCCCAACAATATCAAATACCCAAGGGCTACTATGAACACTAGTGAGGTACACATTATCGATATGTATATCAAGTATACCTTTGTTCACTTCGCCATCCTTCTTATCCACCAAATATTCAGGGAACTTTCGCTTCTAGTGACCATTTCCTTTGCAGTTAGAAGCACTCAGTTTCAGGCTTAGGTCCAGCTTTGGGCTTCTTCACGGGAGTGACAACTTGCTTGCCATTCTTCTTGAAGTTCCCTTTCTTCCTCTTGCCCTTTTCTTGAAACTAGTGGTCTTGTTAACCATCAACAATTGATGCTCTTTCTTGATTTCTACCTTTGTTGATTTCAGCATCACAAAGAGATCGGGAATCGTTTTCGTCATCCCTTGCATATTATAGTTTATCACGAAGTTCTAGTAATAGTGACTAGAGAACTCTGTCAATCACTATCTTATCCGGAAGATTAACTCCCACTTGATTCAAGCGATTGTAGTACTCAGACATTCTGAGCACATGCTCATTAGTTGAGCCATTCCCCTCCATCTTGTAGGCAATGTACTTGTCAGAGGTCTCATACCTCTCGACACGGGTATGAGTTTGAAATACTATTTTTAACTCTTGGAACATCGCATATGCTCTGTGGTGTTCAAAACGTTTTTGAAGTCCGGTTATAAGTCGTAAAGCATGGCGCACTAAACTATCAAGTAGTCGTCATACCGAGCTTGTCAAACGTTCATAACGTCTGCATCTGCTCCTGCAATAGGTTTGTCACCTAGCGGTGCATCAAGGACATAATACTTCTGTGCAGCAATGAGGATAATCCTCAGATCACGGACCTAGTCTGCATCATTGCTACTAACATCTTTCAACTTAGTTTTCTCTAGGAACATATCAAAAACATAGGGGAGCTCTAATGCGAGCTATTGATCTACAACATAATTTGCAAATACAACTAGGACTAATTTCATGGTAAATTAAAGTTCAATTAATCATATTACTTCAGAACTCCCACTTAGATAGACCTCCCTCAAGCCATCTAAATGACCACGTGATCCATATCAACTAAACCACGTCCGATCATCACGTGATATGGAGAAGTTTTCAATGGTGAACATCTTATGTTGATCATATCTACTATATGATTCACGCTCGACCTTTCGGTCTCCGTCAAGTTTAACCCGAGTATTCTGTATGTGCAAAACTGTCTTACACCTGTTGTATTTGAACGTAGAGCTTATCACACCCGATCATCATGTGGTGTCTCGGCACGACGAACTGTCGCAATGGTGCATACTCAGGGAGAACACTTGTACCTTGAAATTTTAGTGAGGGGTCATCTTAAAATGCTACCGTCGGTCTAAGCAAAATAAGAAGCATAAAAAGATAAACATCACATGCAATCAAAATATGTGACATGATATGGCCATCATCATCTTGTGCTTTTGATCTCCATCTCCAAAGCATCATGATCTCCATCGTCACCGGCTTGACACCTGTAGAGCATCTTTATAATCACACAGTTACGTTGTGACGTTTGATAGCACACAAGGTGTTCCTCCGGTATTCGGGAGTTGCATAATCTCATAGTCAGAGGAACATGTATATGTCATGAAGAAAGCAATAGCAGTAAAACTAAACGATCATTATGCTAAGCTAACGGGTGGTTCATGTCCATCACATCATTCTCCTAATGATGTGACCCCGTTCATCAAATGACAACACATGTCTATGGTTAGGAAACTTA
Source organism: Secale cereale (assembly GCA_902687465.1). Lineage (NCBI taxonomy): Eukaryota > Viridiplantae > Streptophyta > Magnoliopsida > Poales > Poaceae > Secale > Secale cereale. The sequence continues at coordinate 98,491,403 of LR738711.1, read as the reverse complement.
ACCATCTTTGATTAACGAGCTAGTCTAGTAGAGGCATACTAGGGACACTCTGCTTTGTTTATGTATTCAAACACGTGTCAAGTTTCCGGTTAATACAATTCTAGCATGAATAAAAGACATTTACCATGATATATAAGGAAATATAAATAACAACTTTATTATTGCCTCTAGGTCATATTTCCTTCAAAATGTACACACATGGCGACTTTTGGCGGTTGGTTACAAACACATCTCATGAATGACACTATTGTCGGAGATGAGCTATACTTGTTGGCCAGGACACCATCTTCGACTGTATTGACTTTCCATGGATACGAGATAAATTAGAATACATTTTACACAATTGCCTAAGATAAAAAGAGCACCAAGCAAAATAGTGGTGTCCACTTTGATGCAGCAAACACCAATAGGGAAAATGACACATAGTATGGTTACATGGAGGAGATATGGTGAAAGATCGTGGATGTCGCCTAGAGGGGGGTGAATAGGTGCTTTAAAATAATTACGGTTGAGGCTTGAACAAATGCGGAATAAACCTAGAGGTTAATTTGTCAAGCACAAAACCTACAACCACTAGGCTCACCTATGTGCACCAACAACCTATGCTAAGCAAGATAAACAACTAAGTGATAGCAAGATATATGACAAGAAACAATATGGCTATCACAAAGTAAAGTGCATAAGTAAAGGGCTCGGGTAAGAGATAACCGAGGCACGGGGAGTCGACGATGTATCCAGAAGTTCACACCCTTGTGGATGCTAATCTCCGTTTGAAGCGGTGTGGAGGCACAATGCTTCCCAAGAAGCCACTAGGGCCACCGTAATCTCCTCACGCCCTCGCACAATGCAAGATGTCGTGATTGGTCACCGAACCTGTACACTTTGGCAACCCTTGGGGGCGGTCACCGAAACCCGTCAAATTGCTCGTGGCGATCTCCACAACCTAATTGGAGACCCCGACACTTTCCCAGAGCTTTACACCACAATGATTGATTTCTGAACACCACCCACCGTCTAGGGCACCAAGGCACCCAAAATGAACAAGCTCAAGGGTATCAAGCACCCAAGAGTAATAAGCTTCTCAACTTGTAACTTCCACGTATCACCATGGAGAACTCAAACCGATGCACCAAATGCAATGGCAAAGGAACACGGAGTGCCCAAGTCCTTCTTTCCCAAATCCCACCAAAGCAACTAATGCTAGGGAGGAAAATGAGAGGAAGAACGAAGAAGAGAACACAAAGAACTCCAAGATCTAGATCCAAAGGGTTCCCCTCACATAGAGGAGAAAGTGGTCGGTGGAAACGTAGATCTAGATCTCCTCTCTCTCTCTTCCCCCCAAAATAGCAAGAAGCAAGCTTGAAGAAGGTCAATAATGGGGGAAGAACACAATCTCAAAGGATAAGGATCAATGGGGAAGATCCAACCGTTATCCCCATTCACAGTCTGCAGCGAGCGGTACTACCGCTAGCCGCAGCGGTACTGCCGCTCGGCCCAGCGATACTACCGCTGGGACCTCACACCGCGCCTAAAGGAAAAGGAACAAGGAGGTGGGTCATTGAGCGGCACTAGTAGCGGTAGTAGGGGCGGTACTACTGCTTACAAGCGGTACTGCCACTCCTACTGCCGATGCTACTGCCGTTGAACCCGGCAAGAGACACGCAGGTCTCGAGTCGAGGCGGTACTTGCATGGAACAGGGGCCGTACTACTGCTTGCGGCTTTCAGCGGTACTGCTGTTGGCGCCTCCCAATGTCACTTCCAAGCAAAAAAGATGCTCCAGGAAAACCAGAATTGCCACAACTTCTGCAAATGAGCTCCGAATTGAGCAAACTCAAGCTTGTTGGAAAGATGAAGGCGATCAACATCAAAAGAGCGACTGGTTATACTAAGAAGAGGCAAGGGAGGTATTCCTAACATATAGAGGAGTGAACCATCCATCAGAGAAGAACCGGCATAACCTCCAACATCGAAAACATCATAGAAGATGCATGTGAACTCCGCTTTCTATGAACTCGAGCTTGTCATGAAGATGACCATAAGCTCCAAATCTCACAAGGAGAAGAAAAACCAAACAAGAACCAAGACAGATGATGCAAGCATGCAATGGTTTGAGCTCTCTACGAACAATATGATCAAGCTACCCATCAAGAGCCCCCCTTGATAGTACGACAATCGATTCTATAACCCGGTCTCCCACAACTACCATGAGACCGGTAAAATAGAAAACATATCAAGGGAAAAACTTTTCCTTGCACATAGTCCACTTGAGATGGATGATAACGATCTTGACTTCCTCAAGTTGGACCACCTATCTTGATTGCGTTGACTCGGTGAAGACTAGTTGATTGCTCCCCCATACTTCACTATGTGTGAGCCACTCTTCGGCACATCTTCACAAGTCCATTGTCACCACAATGGACGGTAAGATTCAAGCACTTGATCTCTTCGTGATGCTTGACTTGAACTTGCACACCGCAACCTTGATGACGATCACCACTTGATGTCATCCTCCATGGGCTGTATAATATCCTCTTCTTGGCGCAAGCCCGTGGAAACATACCTAACCCCACATAGAACTCTCACGTTGACCATGGGTTAATACACAAAGCGTAATGGACAATGCTTACCATACCATGGGATCATTTGATCCCTCTCAGTATGTCTTCTACGCTTTGTTTGTTGATTAACTTGTATTACTCTCTGTACTTAGTCTTGATCTACCTTGAACCTTTTCAAATCTATGACCAATCTTTGGATAATTCCTTAATAGCACCTTGGAGGATTTACCTTGAACCTTTAAATGATGAAGATTATCCATGGTTACGGTGCAATAAGCAAGGGATGCACGTGAAGAAAAAGTGAAGTCTTTCTTCTAGTGAGTTTCTGGACTTATAGCTAGAAAATACCAAGTTTTGTAAGATTCCACCCCTACTGTGTGGTTTCTCTAATTGGAGGACCCCCTTATGTCGAGCCAAGTCCAGATGAGAGGAGTTTTGGTTGCTTTCTGGTGAAACTGAGGACAACATATCAGATGGTAGGATTGTTCAAGTAACTGTTTGGCATATACAAGATAACTGAATAATTTGCACCTTTGCTTCTGGGTTGAAAGCCATAGTTATGCTCCACAACTATTCTGATGGTGGTTTTGATCTAGAATCACTGCAGTTACATGAAGGCGATGTATTAACTCGCAAGATTGTCATCTGTTCTAATTTTTGGTAAATGTATGTTTCTTTCTTTGTACAAATATGCATAATAGACAGATATATGGATCCATTGATAGGCCACCTGAAAAGCATGCTCTATCGCATATTCATGAAAGGGTTAAAAGGGAAAGTTGATGATATGTTGAGGGCTGAGAAATCAGAGAATCCTATGAGAATAGTCTATTGTTTTGGCGTATCTCATGAACATCCAGGCATGAGAATAGTCTATTGTTTTGGCGTATCTCATGAACATCCAGGCACCTTTATATTATCTTACATGAGGAGTACAAAGCCACATCATGAGTATGTTGGGTTATACTCAAAGGGCTTTAGATTTGGGAAGAAAGAGTTTGACAGCATCCCTATCGCCTTGTGTCATATTTTCAAAAACATATTGACAAACCACCACCTGATGCTGGCCCTTCAATGTGAAATATTGCGGCAATGGTACCTATGAAAAATAACTTGATAGAACTATTGTGTCACTCTAGCAACCATATAAGCATTCACTCTAGCAACCAACCGGCAATCAAAATACAATCAATGAATAAAGTAATAAATAAAACAATAAGAAAAATCAAATAGAAAACAAAACAAAATACTAAACTAACAACTTAACATAAAAAAATAACATTATTAGGTTAACAAAAAGTATTTCATAATATTCTTAATTAGCAAAAAGAATCAACTAAAAATCTCTTATAAAAATCTAGTTATGATCAAAATAATATTAACTTCTAATTAATATAATATAATTTGGCAAAAGATTAACAAGAAAAGATAAACTAAAATAATTAAAACAAAGGAAAAATGTATAAAACTAAAAGAACTAAACATAATCTGTTTTTGATTAAAACAACATTTAAAAGCTTGAAATATCGAGCTTTATTTCTGGTTGGTGGCTACGACCGGGACTAAAGGCAAGGCCGACCCTTCCGCGCCCTTCTGGCTGCCAAAAAATAGCTTTAGTCCCGGTCCTAGCCACCAACTGGGACTAAAGCTCGAGGTATATAACCGCCCGCGGCCATCTTCCTCCCCCAATCTTCTCCATCTATCTCGCGATGTCGCAGGCCCTGCCCCGACACCGAACCACACCACACCCCTGCCAGGCTGTCGGATCGCTCCCCCCTCCCCCCGTCGCCGACGCCCGTAGCCGTTTGTCGCCTCGCCGCCATTGCCGGACCTCCTCGCCCTCCTCCCCGAGCCGCGCGCGT
>LR738711.1:98463785-98477732 GCA_902687465.1 Secale cereale | reverse complement strand
CTGTATGCCCGAATGCAAATGGAGCCGTTTTGGCCCTGGAGTGCATATGCGGTCAAATGTAGTGTTTTGACCTTTTCACAAACTTCAACCAGATTTGATCCTAATTTGAAACAAATTCATGACTTGACTCTTTTTTCTACCGCCATTGCAAGTAGGATTTAACTGCATACCGTCAGGATATTTGACGGTAGGATCTGACTGCACCGTTACGTCCGCATAACGTGGAAAATACGCTACTGCCAAGGTTACACCCTGCCGTTAGGGTCCTTGTCGGTAATGTCTCAATAAAATGCCAAAGCCTGCAGCTCACCCGCTAAACCATGTTGCGCTGCTCCCTCATGCAGAATATTGGCTGCTTAAAAAAATACTAAAAACTGCAACAACGAGCATGAATGGGTGTGCTGCGGATGTGACTTGCCTGTGCCCTGCGTGTGCGTCCATCCGTGCTCCCGCGTACGTGGCTTGATTTGATTGGATTAGATTAGGCCCGGGCCCACCCCATTAAAATCAGGGGGTGATAAGATTGGGAAGGAAAAATGAAAAACAAACAGCCGTAGGATGAAGTGGGAGCACGGACGGGAGCATGGGAGGGAGCAGGCATGCTGGATCCGTGTGCTGCATCCATGGGCCGTTGTGTGCATGCATGGATCATTATTGTGCATGCGGTGATGTGTGCATGCATGGGCTGATGTGCATATATGAAGCGCGATCCACACATGGGAGGAGCCTGTAACCATACACTTTGACGGTAGGGTTGCAAAACCTACCGTCAAGAGTCCCTGCGGTACTCATCAAAAAAGAAAAGAAAAAAAGGGTCTCGACGGTAGGTTATATTTCATGTCAAACGGAGGTGACGGCGCAATCAGGTCTTACCTCCAGGGACCCAAGTGATAGGTAGTTATACCCTATAGTTATCCAGTCCGATAGGAAAAAGTCAGATCCTAATTTTTTTAGACTAGGTCAGATCTGGCTAAAATTTGTCAAAATGGTCAAAACACTAAATTTGGCATGCATGTGCGGACGCGGATTTTGTGTACATACGGCCACGCGCTGCCGTTATCTCGTGCGTCCGCAAGCGCGTCGTGATCATCATATAATATAGCCTCGCCGGTCCCACTGCGGATTTTGCACAGTGTTAATGCTTGGCAAAGTGCCAATACGCACATTATACTATTGTATGAATGGGACCAGTGAATTAATGTTGGTGTGCAGTGGCCTGTTTTATCGAACTGCAGACAGAGTGACAGCTTGCTGACAGTATTGATGGTGTGCAGTGGCCTGTTTTATTGAAGCATTCAAGACATGACGGGCGACGGCGTTGGCAGTTAATTCATCTTGATGGTTCGGACGTGCGTGTGGCTGCCCGCAGTATGGTGTATGCTGTATGTACATTCATGGGCGGAGACAAGCCCCAGGCAGCCCGGGCGCCGGCCTGGGGCGTAAGGCCCATCTCGGTCGTTTACTATAGCAAATACACTGTAGTACAACGAAGGCCGCCTGGGGCGTGAGGCCCATCTTGTTCGTTGCCTGCGTGCGGCCTGCCTAGCATGCGTCGGCAAGGACGAGCCAACTGGCCAGCTCCGTCCCTGTCCCCCGAATCGGACGAACCCTAGGTACATCCCACAGGCCAGCTTCGTCCCCTTCCCCCCGAATTGGACGAACCCTAGGTGCATCCAACAGGCCAGCTCTGTCCCCTTCCTCCGACTTGGACAAACCCTAGGCGCATCCCGCCGGCTAGCTCCGTCCCCTTCGATCCCCTTCTGCAGCATCAAGTTGCGCCGCTGCGGGCTGCTGACCTGTCCGGCGAGGCGGCGAGCCGGTGTCCCCAGCGAGGCGGCAAGCTGCCCGGCATCCAGCGAGGCGGCCGCAAGCCCGCAATTCACCCCATCGGCCGCAGCACATAGCAGACAACAGAGCAATTGAGCAAAGGTATCTGTAATCGACTAATCCTTTCCTACTTTCCTAGTTCCCAGCTCTTCCAATTCCAAATCCCAACTTTTATTTCTAACTTCTAAACTCAGACTGCTATGCTTAAAGATTAGGACTAATCTGGACTTGCTGCACTTGGTTCGTACCTACTAAAGATCTGTATATTATTGTTTTTTTATAGAATACAAGTACCGAATGTTATACTGCATGTTGTTTTTTTATAGAATACAAGTACCGAATGTTATACTGCATGTTGCATCTGTTATTAACTAGTTCTACATGCTATATTATGCATTGATTTGCATTTTAAAATTTATCATTAAAGGTTTAGCTTCTTCTGCTATTGAAGATGTAGTCATGGGAGGCTCAAATCAACCAATCCTTTGATTTGGTATCAATCTTTGTATCATCTATATGCTACATACTGTATTTTGATTTGCCTTGCTATTAGTTGACCCATCATGAAACAAATGCTGTCACCAAATATCATGTTTGGTTTCTTGTAAGTTATGCAACATAGATTGACTTTTGTATGCCTTGAAACGTGATTTTTTTGGGGTAATTTTTATCCCTTAGTTTCTCGCCTGGGGCGTCGGCAAATCCTGGCTCCGCCACTGTGTACATTTACTTGTAAATGGTTACGTCCGTTTTATTAACATGGGCCGGCTAATTAAGTTCGAGAAACGGCAAGCAGTAAGTACACTATATATTGATAGAGCAGCCCACACCATGCTCAGTGCAAGAATCTTAAAGTACGGGTGGATCGAAAAAGGTGAACTATGCAGTGCACTAAGCAGAAGCAAAAATACATATATGACTACAGAACCTGACGGCGCTACCTAAGCATAGGGAAATGATGTTTCAGAGCTTGTGGATGAAGATCATGGCCATGACCACCAAATTCGCGATGCACAACATGAAAATGTTCTTTAGCATCGACTGGTTCTGCTCGAGAAGTGCGACGTGGCGATGGACCGATGCGTGCGATATCAGGTGCGCCCACCTCTCGTTGAAGTACTGTATGTACTTGTTCTCCCACTTTCAGAATCTGCATTGTCCAAGCTGTGGCACGAGGAAAGCTTAGCAGGGCATGGAGGAGAAGGAATGAATGGTTTTTTATAAAATCTTACCCCATATGCAGTTCGCACTCGTAGAAATGCCTCCCAGGATTTTGTTCCGTCCCAGAGACAAACCAGATCACATAGCCGGCGTTGCATTCGAGGCAACGGATGAGTGGGAGTGGAGGCAGCACATTGGCAGCTTGGTGTGAGGTGGTGTTGAGCTATTCTGTGACACGGAAGAACACATGCTTTGAAAAGTGGTAGCAAAAAACTGAGAGGGATCGGGAAGGAGAGCAACTAGAAAGGGCAAACTGAAGCAAGCGAGCATGGCGCTTAAATAGGCAGGTGCAGCTAGCCGTTGGCACCACCATGCAATCAATTCCCAGCGACAAAGCCAATGTTCAAAAGCGTGACACTGCCCACGTGGGCCATTCAGTGCGGGCGCGTAGGCAAATACTCCCTCCGTCCGGAAATACTCGTCATCAAAATGGATAAAAGGAGATGTATCTAGATGTATTTTAGTTCTAGATACATCTCTTTTTATCCATTTTGATGACAAGTATTTTCGGACGGAGGGAGTACGTGTTATATACTCCCTCCGTTCGGAATTACTTGTCGCAGAAATGGATGTATCTAGACGTATTTTAGTTTTAGATACATCCATTTTCGAGACAAGTAATTCCGAACGGAGGGAGTACAAGGTAATGTATGCTGACAACATGAGGTTATACACAAATGATGTATTTGGACAACACGAATCACGTAGGGGCGAGCGGCTGCGATAACGACCTGACGTGGCCGCATGTACACACGCGATTTATCGTGCATGTGCTCACTAATAAACAGTAAATTCAGAATAAGTAGTTCATAAAATTTTAAATCCTGATTTTTTTGTAGATGTTCTTGTTAGTGTAATACTTTTGACAATTTTCATGTGAAACGGGTTGACGGTGCTTCGTCGATGAAAAAACAAAAATAAATGTAACATTTGGAGGTCGACTTATTCATTTTTCATAGATCAAAATACTTAAACTCCTCCTGAAAATTTGCAAGTAGCATTTTGGTGTGACAACGAACACATCTATTTTTTTCAATCTTTTTTTACATCCGCAGAAGACATTTTTTATGGGCAGGAGCATATGCTCTCAAGAGCCAAATTGGATTTCCGCAAATACAGAGATTACTTTCAAAGTTTCATATGACGGGTTGTTCGGTCCATAGAATTGCAATTCGTATGTGTTTTTGTACTAATTCATGTGCCCAAATTTTATCGACAAAAGAAATTCATTGCTTCAACCTTAATGAAAAACTTCATCTTTTTTATGTGGTGCAATCACATACTCCATTCATCCCAAAATAAATGTTGTTGATTGAGTATAACTTTATATTAACTTCGCATTAAATCGGTGACATTTATTTTAGTACGTAGGGGTATATGGCTTTGTTTTTGTTTGGCGGGAGTAACATGATATTGCAATTGTATGTTCTTTGTAAATGATTCATACCGGCTGGCCGACCAAGAATCGCGTCGGCCGAGTGTGCCTCGTCTGAGCGAGTCCATTGCTCCTTGTTGCTCCAAGTTGCCCACGCTCTCCACTGGGGCATACGCACCACCACCTCCTTATCCCCACCCCCTCTTCTCAAGAGGCCTCTTGGTGTCCCTTCAGGGATATCCGATAAAGAAGCCTCTCGGTCACTCATTGATCCTTGATCTCAACAACCAAAGTATAGATACTTGGTGATGTAGAAATTGCTCAAGATGTGAGTGATTTGCAATATCATAGAATGAGGCTTATTCAAGTACCTACAATGGTTAGATAACATACAAGGGTGCAGATATATCCAAGACAAATGATCATCATCATAAGATAAATATCAAGGATTAGTCACATAGGCTCATGCCTTGCATGTATCCAAATGGAATCACTATTCCAAATTTGAGGCATCAATGATGTTCAACTCACTCCTGAAGCGACATAATATCTTCTCATCAAGCGGTTTAGTGAAGATATCGCCAATTGCTTGTCGATACCAACATGCTTAAGATTGATATCTCCTTTAGCAACACGATCACGAATGAAATGGTCACGAACTTCAATATGCTTAGGTCGAGAATGTTGCACAGGATTATGTGCAATCTTAATTGCACTCTCATTGTCACACAGCAACGGAACATGTCTCACATGTATCCCATAATATTTGAGAGTTTGGGTCATCTAAAGTAATTGAGCACAACATGATCCCGCAGCAATGTATTCTGCTTTGGCGATGGATAATGATACCGAGTTTTGTTTCTTGGAAGACCAAGAGACAAGGGATCTAACAAGAAATTGACATGTGCCAGAAGTGGACTTTCTACCAACCTTTTCACCGGCATAGTCCAAGTTGGAGTAGGCAACAAGATCAAAACATGACCTCTTAAGGTGCCAAATGCCAAAATTTGGTGTATGTCAAATATCTCACTGTCCTTTTTACTGCTTTAAGATGACATCCTTTTGGAGCAGCTTGGTATCATGCTCACATGCACACACTTAGCATAATATCGGGGCGGGATGCACAAAGATATAGTAATGAACCAATCATAGATCGGTAAACCTTTTGGTCAACCAGGTTGCCATCCTTAGTCAAGTCAAGATGTCAACTAGTAGTATAACGCCCTACATGCGATTATATCCCTCATGTGTCGAGGCACGACTTAGGGGCATAAGCGCATGCATGAGTGGTCGCAAGAGTGGTTAATCTTTACACAACCCATGTACTGAAAAGATAATATAGACAATAGTTGGCTTACACTCGCCATGAATCACACAACATCATCAATATTCATATAATCTTTCAATGGGAACACAGAGTCCGACTACGGGTGAAATCAAATGAATAGAAGAAAACCACCCAAGTGATGCCCCGGTCGACCCTACTAGGCACAACTACTGATCATCCGGATAAGTGATGCACATCCGACCACGTTGTTCATCGAACTCCCACTGAAGTTCCCATCCTTTACCTGTATCGAACTCCCATTGAAGTTCATGTCCTTCACCTGTATCGAACTCACAGGTACCTGCAGCTGTTGTTGTAGTAAACTGTGAGCTACGAGGACTCAGAAATCGCATTCCGGGGTATCAAGACTACCAATAATTCTGGGTAAGGTGTGGATATTTGGTGGGGTTGCAGCAAGCACTAAGCATTTATATGAGTGGCTAACTTACGATTTTTAGAGTAAGATGAGAAGCTACGCATACGGTCGCAACTAGTAATGATCAATAAGTGATCCTAACTACTTACGTATCATACATAACCCCTATGTGTTCTTGTCAGGGATATTACTACTAGGAATAAACCGCCCAGGAGGGGCCAGTTTATGCCTATTGAGATTACTTCTACTAAAGCCCAACAGAGCATGGAGCAAGATGCTTTAGTCCAGGAAGCTTAAAGCCCAGGAGGAGTTAGGGCCCATGATTTGTAAACCGCCATACGGCGTGAAACTTGTGATGTAAGGTAGGAAATATAGAGACCGAGACGGACACGTTATAGAGCCGGCCTCGGGACTCTGTAAACCGGACCGGGCGTCAGCTCGTGTATATAAAGGGATGACCCGACGATGGTTCAAAAACAACAACTCGAGACATAGGCAAAGCGTATTCGCTCCCAGGTCATCGAAACCCTAGCAATACTACACCAAACTAGACGTAGGCTTTTACCTTCATCGAAGGGGCCGAACTAGTATAAAATCCTTGCGTCCTTGTCCGCTTTACCCCTTTAAGCTAACTCGTAGCGATGGCCTCACGACTAAGTCCTTTCGCTAGGACATCTGCCGTGACAAAACCACGACAGTTGGCGCCCACCGTGGGGCTATCGCACGATGGTTTCGAGTTCTTGAAGGGCAGCTTTGAAGGACTCAAGGGCTATGCAGTGGGCCGGATGACTAAGAGTCGTCGCGGCAAGATCTACATTGATGATGCAGGCTGGGGCCCCGAGGTTGATTCAATCGAATACGGGTACCAGGCCCCCTTTGGCGGCATCCATGTCTTCATCGGCAAAATCGGTGAACCGGGCCCTGAGCCGGACATCTTCCCCAACATCGTCGAGCTGGCTCGGCGTGCGAGACCTGCCCGGATTCGGCCCGCCGTGAAGCACGTCTTCGTCGGAGCAGTTCATGGAGTGCAAGCTGAAGATGGATTGGACTCTGGCGATGAGACCGTTGTCTATTCCTCCATGGAGTCGTCCTCTGGAGAGACAGAATCTTTATACCTGTTGCAGGATGGCCGGTCTGGGGGCTGTTCCGATGGTGATAGTATTCCGGACCCCCTTGATCCGCCAAACCGGGTCGCCGTCTTCATGGCCGGATCACAACCTGTGCAGTAGTCGTCAACTACGGCGGCGTTAACATCGAACACGGCGGGAGCTAGGGCTGGAGGCCCTGGTCCATCGCCGACCGAAACTTTGTCCACCTTGGTCGATACTTTGACAGCACTGTTAACAGCAGAGGTAGCCCAGGCCGATAAGGAACAACATGATACGGAAGTCGCTCAGGTGAAAAGCCAGATAGATCAAGCCAAATTGGACCTAGCTGCCGAGAATACCAGGATGGTTGCAAAACAGGCCGAGCTGGACGCTCAGGCTTATCGACTCATGTTGGATCAGACCGCTTCACACGAGGTAATGAGGAGAAGGCAACAATCTCGTTTACCACCGGTTTATGAAGCGAGGAACCTCTTTAGCACGCCAGGAGCAGGAACCAGTAACCAGGCGGAGGTAAACCGGGGAGGAGCGCCGGGCACAGGAGCGTCAGTCCAGCCACAAGCCGCGGAGCCAACCCGCTAGGTTGTCCCATCACAGCATGTACCTACCCCTCCCGGTCATTACTCCAATCCATTGGATAACATAGTTGCCGTCGTTTCACGACTGGCCGCCCTTCCCATTGAAGGAACATCCCCCATAGCGGTGGAGGCACGACGGGCCAGGGAGTTTTTGGAGATGGCTCTAACTCAACAACAAGCTTATTCTCACAGCCGTGAGAGGATTCACTCCACCCCTCGCCCAAGTCGGAGTTATAGTAGGCACCTGGAGGAGCCGGCTGTGTCAAGCAGCGCGCAAAGACGTAACCCGTCACGGAAGGATAATCTGGCAGGGGGAGACATGAACGCTCAAGACGTGGTGGATCAGGGCAGGCAGCGCCGGGAGGCCGAGTTAGCAGCACAGTACGAAAACCGTCAGCCAACGCCAGTTCGTCCATCTACCACGGTTGAAGCGGGAGTCATGTCCAACTCCTTAGGGGTATCGTGCCTTATTCCCGCTTTACGCAACGTAAAACTACCCAAGGACTTCAAAGGACCGCACAAGGTGCCCAACTATACTGCGGATTTATCCCCTGAGACATGGGTTGAAAGCTATGAGATGGCAATGGAGATGCTGGACGTAGATGATGCAGCGTGTGCTAAGTACTTCAATATGATGTTGGAGTGTACAACTCGCACTTGGCTGAAAAGCTTGCCACCCAATTCCATTGGATCATGGGCCGAATTGCGCCGCAGGTTTATTAATAACTTCAAAGACACATGCAAACAGCCAATGTCTATCGTCGATTTAGCTACCTGTGTTCAAGGAGAGCACGAGTCAACAAGCCATTGGGTGCGTCGAGTGTCGAAGATCCTACATTCTTCCAACAACATCAACCTGGGCACATCAGTTATAACCTTGGAAAACAATTGCCGGTTTAAGCCTTTGAAACTGAAGTTGGGACGGCTTAGACGTAATTGTGATGACATGGGGACGCTCATGGGCGCCTTGGTAAAATTTGCAGATTCAGATAGTGCCAAGTACCCAGATTCTGATGATGAGAAGTCAGGGAAAGCAAAGAAGAATGATAAAACACCGCAGCCCAACCCGGCGAATCAAGGATACAACGGTAAGCGTAAAGCGGATAGTAACTCAGATTTTGTGGCCAACACCAATGCTCAGGAGAACGGCCAGCGCCGCAAGGGTAGACCGCCCCCGCAAAATGCGAGACCGCCTATTAATCTGGAACGCCAGATGAACATACCTTTCCCAAGGCACGACATGCCGGAAAAGCCAGCTACGCACCTCTGGAAGGACTGTTTTATTATGAAGGAAATCATGAGCCGGTCCCAGTACGATCATGGACCGTCCGGCGGATCAGGCCCTGGTTCTCATGGGCCGGGTTATCAAGGCAGTGGATCCGGTTCATGGTTCCAAGGTAATCACAACAACCAAAACGAGCACAATCAGCATAACCAGCAGCACAGGCAGGGTGGTTATAATAATCAGGGCAATCAACAGCAGGAATCAGGATATCAGAATAACCCGAAACAGTTGAGTAGTGGGCAGTATCACGTCTTCACCACAAGCCTATGTAAACGTGACCAGAAGGTTTACAAAAGGGCGGTACATTCCGTTGAACCGGCGGTGCCACGCTACCTGCGTTGGTCAGAACAACCCATTGTGTGGAGTCGAGAGGATCATCCGCCCCGGGTTGATAATCCGGGTCAGCTGGCTCTAGTTGTGGCACCTCAGGTGGGGGGATATAAGTTTACCAAGGTGCTTATGGACGGAGATAGCAGCATCAACATTCTATACTACGAGACTTTTCGGCGCATGGGGCTGACAGATAAAAAGCTTCGGTAGTCCAACACAGTTTTTCATGGCGTGGTGCATGGTAAATCAGCATATCCAGTCGGTAAGATAGACTTGGAGGTCACTTTTGGAGATGAGCATGATTCTAGGTATCAGACTTTGACCTTTGAAGTGGTAAAGATCAAGAGCCCGTATCACGCCCCGTTCGGGCGGCCGGTTTACGCTAAGTTCATGGCGAGGCCTTGTTATGTTTATCTGCAGCTTAAGATGCCGGGTCACAAGGGAACTATTACGGTCCATGGGAGCCGTAAGATTGCTTTGGAGTGCGAAGAAGGTGATGCAGCTTATGCTGAAGAAGTTTGTGCAACTGAGGAGCTGAAATTTTATAAAGATAATGTTGATCCAGCAGATATGTCTCCGCTGAAAAAGCCAACCACAGAGCATGATCCAGCCTTGAAGTTCAAATCAGCTGATGAGACCAAGCAGGTTGACTTTGTTCCTGGCGATTCATCCAAGCAGTTCACCATCAGTGCTAACCTAGATACAAAATAGGAAAGCGCGCTCATCGAGTTCATCCGTGAGAATCGGGACATTTTTGCATGGAAACCTTCTGACATGCCAGGTGTACCGAGGGAACTCGCTGAGCACACTCTCAATATTGATCCTAAGTTTAAACCAGTTAAACAGTTTCTCCGCTGCTTCAATGAAGAAAGGCGCAATGCAATTGGTGAAGAAGTGGCTAGACTCTTGGCGACAGGCTTTATAATTGAGGTGTTTCATCCAGAGTGGCTAGCTAATCCGGTACTGGTGCTTAAGAAGAATGACACTTGGCGAATGTGTGTTGATTACACAGATCTAAACAAAGCTTGCCCAACTGATCATTTTGCCCTCCCTCGTATTGATCAAATCATTGATGCTACAGCGGGTTGTGAACGCTTAAGCTTTTTGGATGCTTATTCTAGTTATTATCAGATCAAGATGGCAGTTAAGGACTATGAGAAAATAGCCTTCATAACTCCATTTGGGGCCTTCTGCTACGTGTCTATGCCTTTCGGGCTCAAGAGTGCCCAGGCGACCTATCAACGATGTGTGCAAAATTGTCTTCATGGACAGATTGGGCGGAACGTTCACGCTTATGTGGACGATATTGTGGTAAAAATCTAGGAAAGAGGAGACGTTGATAACAGACTTGGGCGCTGAGCTTCCTCGAAAAGAGACCATAACAGCTACTCACACAGGTAGTATATTTTAATTGAGTTTGGTGTCAAGTTCTCTACAACCGGATATTATAAATTTCAAATATGCCACATAACCGTGGGCATGGCTTCCGAAAAGATTAAACCCTACAGGGGTGTCCTCAGTTAGTCCATAAAAAACTCTCACGGTCCGCGGAGGTAAATCTCCATCTCGGAACAACCCGATCAAGCTCGGAATCCCGGTGCACAAGTTCTTCGAAGAAAGGAAAACTATCCCAAGGAGATCTCTAGGTGAGTTAGATCCGTGTCCAGGGTCGTGCGCTCTCTATCTATGGACTCATCCGTCTATGCTAAGTGGATGATAGCCAAATACCTTGAGTTGCCCCGAGGCGGCACCGCCGACTGCTGTATAGGTGGACTGCTACCTCTTGAGCTTGCGTTGGTTTTTTCCTTGAAGAGGAAATGGTGATGCAGCAAAGTAGAGTAAGTATTTCCCTCAGTTTTGCGAAGCAAGGTATCAATCCAGTAGGAGATTACACACAAGTCGCCAAATACCTGCACAAACAAACAACAAACTTGCACCCAACGCTATAAAGGGGTTGTCAATCCCTTCTAGGTTATTTGCAAAAGTGAGATCTAATAGAGATAGATGAACTAGTAAAGTAAATATTTTTTGGTTTTTGGTTTATAGATTGAAAAAGTAAAAGATTGCAAAATACTAGATCTAAAACTTATAAGATGTAACATAGACCCGGAGGCCATATGTTTCACTGGAGGCTTCTCTCATGATAGCAAGTATTGTGGTGGGTGAACAAATTACTGTCAAGCAGTTGATAGAAGAGCGAATAATTATAATGACATCTATGGCAATGATCATGAATATAGGCATCACGTCCGTGACAAGTAGATCGACTCCTGCCTGCATCTACTACTATTACTCCACACATCGATCGAAACGATTCTTCATCTAGAGTATTATAAGTTCATAAGAACAGAGTAACACATTAAGCAAGATGACATGATGTAGCGGAATTAACTCAAGCAATATGATGAAAACCCCATCTTGTTATCCTCGATGGCAACAATACAATGCGTGTCATGTCCCTTTCTGTCACTGGGATTGAGTACCGCAAGATTGAACCCAAAGCAAAGCACTTCTCCCATTGCAAGAAAAACCAATCTAGTTGGGCAAACCAAACCGATAGTTCGAAGATAATTACTAAGATATTAGATCATGCATAAAAGATTCAGAAGAAACTCAAATATTATTCATAGATAATCTGATCATAAACCCACAATTCATCGGATCTTGACAAACACACCGCAAAAGAAGATTACATCGGATATATCTCCAAGAACAATGAGGGGGACATGGTATTGAAGATCAAAGAGGGAGAAGAAGCCATCTAGCTACTAGCTATGTGTTGGGGAACGTAGTATTTTAAAATTTTCCTACGATCACGCAAGATCTATCTACCAGATGCATAGCAACGAGAGGGAAGAGTGTGTCTACGTACCCTCGTAGACCGGAAGCGGAAGCGTTAGAACAACGCGGTTGATGTAGTCGTACGTCTTCACGGCCCGACCGATCAAGCACCGAAACTACGGCACCTCCGAGTTCTAGCACACGTTCAGCTCGATGACGTCCCTCGAACTCCGATCCAGCCGAGTGTCGAGGAAGAGTTCCGTCAGCACGACGGCGTGGTGACGATCTTGATGTTCTACCGTCGCAGGGCTTCGCCTAAGCACCGCTACAATATTATCGAGGAGAACTGTGGTGGAGGGGGGCACCGCACACGGCTAAGAGATCATGAGATCAACTGTTGTCTCTAGAGGTGCCCCCTGCCCTCGTATATAAAGGAGGGAGGGAGAGGCCGGCCCTAGAAGGGGCGCGCCAAGTGTGGGGAGTCCTACTAGGACTCCCAAGTCCTAGTAGGATTCCCCTTTCCTTTCCGGAGTAGGAGAGAAGGAAAGAGGGGGAGAGGGAGAAGGAAAAGGGGGCTGCACCCCTTGTCCAATTCAGACCAGAAGGGGGCCACGCGCCTCCTTCTTTTTGGCCTCTCTCCTCTATTCCCGTAACTCCCCGGTACTCCGAAAATACCCGAATCACTCGGAACCTTTCCGATGTCCGAATATAGTCGTCCAATATATCGATTTTTACGTCTCGACCATTTCGAGACTCCTCGTCATGTCCCCGATCTCATCCGGGACTCCGAACTCCTTCGGTACATCAAAACTCATAAACTCATAATAAAACTGTCATCGAAACCTTAAGCGTGCGGACCCTATGGGTTCGAGAACTATGTAGACATGACCGAGACACGTCTCCGGTCAATAACCAATAGCGGAACCTGGATGCTCATATTGGCTCCCACATATTCTACGAAGATCTTTATCGGTCAAACCGCATAACAACATACGTTGTTCCCTTTGTCATCGGTATGTTACTAGCCCGAGATTCGATTGTCGGTATCTCAATACCTAGTTCAATCTCGTTACCGGCAAGTCTCTTTACTCGTTCCGTAATACATCATCCCGCAACTAACTCATTAGCTGCAATGCTTGCAAGGCTTATAGTGATGTGCATTACCGAGTGGGCCCAAAGATACCTCTCCGACAATCGGAGTGACAAATCCTAATCTCGAAATACGCCAACCCAACAAGTACCTTTGGAGACACATGTAGAGTACCTTTATAATCACCCAGTTACGTTGTGACGTTTGGTAGCACACAAAGTGTTCCTCCGGTATTCGGGAGTTGCATAATCTCATAGTCATAGGAACATGTATAAGTCATGAAGAAAGCAATAGCAATAAAACTAAACGATCAAGTTGCTAAGCTAACGGATGGGTCTTGTCCATCACATCATTCTCCTAATGATGTGACCCCGTTGATCAAATGAAAACTCATGTCTATGGCTAGGAAACATAACCATCTTTGATCAATGAGCTAGTCTAGTAGAGGCATACTAGGGACACTCTGTTTTGTCTATGTATTCACACATGTACTAAGTTTCCAGTTAATACAATTCTAGCATGAATAATAAACATTTATCATGATATAAGGAAATAAATAATAACTTTATTATTGCCTCTAGGGCATATTTCCTTCAGTCTCCCACTTGCACTAGAGTCAATAATCTAGATCACATCACCATGTGATTAACA
>LR738711.1:98432133-98455923 GCA_902687465.1 Secale cereale | reverse complement strand
AATGTGGGGGGGGGGGAGGGGCTGACAAACAAGTAGATAGGCATCGTGACATAGCGATAGAATCGAGACAATTAGTAAAGCAAAGATAGTAGTGATATCAAGGAATGGTCATCTTGCCTGATACGTCCTCGATGGGGTCGAAAACTTGCTCCTCGTAAACGTTCTCAACGGGTGTCTCGACCGTGGACTCGAACTCGTCTCCCATTGCTACCCAAAGAAGAACAAGCATCCGCATAAACACACATAACATGGAAAAGAACACATGCTACATGCACTTTGAACATGAATGCATAAGAAGAATGCAAAGAACGGAGTGATGGGTCTACCAGTACGGAGGACATGATGCCTAGAAGGACAAAGGGGAAGACATGATGGATATGGGAAAGCTCTTGGCAAACAAAGTACGCCGCTGGATAGATTGGAGGATTTCAGTTGAAAATGACATAAAGATCACCGGAAATGAGTGCACGATTTGCAAATGACGAACAAAACAATATGCAATGCAAAGTTGTTTAAAACAGCAACATGCCAACTTGGATGCATCATTTAAATATGCAATAGAGCTTAAACATGGAAACAGATGGCATGGCATTGAAGTACACAACATCCACCACAAAATATGATTACTGAACTATTTCTAAAAGTCCCTAGATCATCACCAAAACAACATGGCAAACTAACAAGTGATAACAATTTTACAGACAGTGAAAATATGAACATGGCAGAAACAGATTTGAGTAGGCATGTTCACAAGCTTGTTTCACTCACTACAAGACATATCATGGCATGGAATAAAAATTAGCAGCAAGTAGACATGATGATGAACCTAACCATGTGCAAAACTACCACATAGCGTAAATGAAATTAAATACACAACAATGACAAAATGGCATATGCTGTGTATATGACATATTTACAAACTTGCTCAAATGATGAAATGGATGCCATAGATGGATCGGAAGGATTTTTCTACCCCCAAAACATATATAATATGCATATGTTGCTGTAGAAAAATGCTCACAAAATGCATTTGCAAAATACTGCCAGAAAAAGGAAAAAAAATGGAAATGGCATAATGCCAAACAAGGAAACATCGAGAACTGGAATGTGCCTAAAATGGAATATGCCGAAACTGGCTATAGACAGAAAGGGAAGTATGACAGGTGGGACCCGGGTGGCTGTGCATATGACCCGAGTGGCATATGATGCATATATTACATGTTTACAAACTTGCTCAAATGATGAAATGTTTGCTATAAATGGATTGGCGGGATTTTTTCTACCCCAAAAACATATATAATATGCATATGCTATTGTAGAAAAATGCTCACAAAATGCATTTGCAAAATACTGCTAGAAAAGGAAAAACAGTATGGCATAATCCCATTCACGTGAGAGGCATCGCTACCGAGCCGGGAGCTCGGGAAAACCCACTGTTTCCTGCCCTTTTCTGAACAGCAAACAGGGAAACGTCTAGAATTGGAATATGCCGAAATTGGCTACAAATAGAAAGGGGAGGATGACAGGTGGGACCCGGGTGGATGTGCCTATGACAGGTGGGGCCTACCTGTCATAGAGAGAGATGAAGAAGAAAAAGGAGGGATTTAATCAACACCCCTGGGGCTGTGGGGTGAGAGTAAGGTGGTCGAACCACTGAGCTATGGAGGGAGTACTGACATTAGGAGGGATCGATAGATTTTGACATAGCTGCAGCGATCCTGCCGGCGACGCTTCGAGGAGCTCACCGGCGATGGCTACGGCGACCCTACGGAGCGGCGGAGTGGCGCTACGAGACCGCCAGGCGATCCGGCACACACGCTGACACACACGTCACCGAATGACGACGGAAACGTCACCGGCGACGGGGAGGTGAACGTGATGCACGTCGGGCCTAACGGAGCAGCTACGGGCACTAGACGACCCTACGCAAAACGACGAACGTGACGGACATGCGCGGAGAGGCTAAGGGCGCCCAAGCACTCGTCGATGACGAGGTTCGATGATTGTGGGTTCGGGCGATCGTGGCAAAGTGCGACAGAGCAAGCTAATGAAGGGGAAAAGAGGTCGGTGTTGGGGGCACACATAACAGGTAGGCCCATGAAGGGTCGAAATATCGTAAAGCATGGGGTCCACACATCATGTGGGTCCAGATAAATCTCATATAGACATACTATCCACTCGGACATATTGACGAACCATCCACTTAGAAGATAGTCAACCACTCGGTCATATGGCTCACTCGGATATGCGCAGACCAATAGTCGACAAAGTAGTCGAAGCGTCATCTTCATAGTGGAGTGATATTATGCAATTGATTCTCTAAATTGTAACATAGGAGGTGAGGGGGTGGCGCACTCTATATAAGCCACCCACCACATAGTTCAGGCAGGGCTTCTTTCTTCCAGCACTCTTTCTTTCTCACCATTTAGCTCAGGCATGGAGATCCATTCTCCCACTCTCTCTCTCTCAATACACCATGTAACTCCGCGTTCATGACAGATAAAGAAAGCCTCTCCGGAGCACGAGACGTAGGGTCGTTATCTCCACCACGAGAGGCCCGAACTCGCTAAAAGCACCATGTCACGCATACGCATCTTGATAGATCATGCTCCCTTACACTACCCCCTCTCTATTGTCGGAATCGTTCCCACGAAAGTTGGCGCCCACCGTGGGGCATGGCGTCTATCGAGCCATGATGCATATGGTTATTTCTTCAACCACCGACCGCTGATCGATCACCGATGGTGCCCTCTATTCGGTTTCATCTTCATGGAGAATCGTCGACCTTCATGTTGGCTTGCATCGCGTTCGTGTGAGCCGACCACCTCAATCGGTGTTCCAGACATCGCCAATAGCTGCAACAACGGCGTGAAAGTAGGAAAATTGCCGCCCCTCCGCGCGGGCGGCCACGGACGCTGTCCGCCTCATCGTTGTCTCCGACCTCGGCACAACCGAGTGCACCTAGTCTGCAAAGCACATCCGAGTGCATCTCGTCTGTGTCGTCGTCATTGAGTCCCCGCACGCGCGACCACTAACACCGTCCACCTCATTGTTATCACACACGGCTGCCGACGCCATTCGCCTCGTCGTCGACTCCGGCCTCGTATTCGGGGCTGCTTGGCGGCCGCCTCCGCGATGGAGGCGCAGGCACGCAGTGCTCGTTCCTCCGACGCTGATCGTCGGTGGCGGTCTCTGTGGCGGAGGCGCGCTGCGGCGAAAACCTATAAAACCGCCTCCACGGTGGAGGCGCAGTCACACATCGCTCGTTCCTCCGACGCCGATCGCCGGCAGCGGTCTTCATGGCGGAGGCACGCTGCGGTGGCAACCTACAAAACTGCCTCGACCGGCAACTGATGGCCGTTCGAGATTGAAGGAATCAAACCTGGTAAGTGCATGCGTAACGTGAGTCATTTTATCGATCAATTAATTGCATGCAGGAAAAGGGAAACAGAAGAACGAGGGCTGATAGTTTGGCTAAGGTAATCGCCTCATTAAGCGGCTCATCAGGTACTAAGGATTTCCAGCGACACTAATTACTGCGGCCAAAACCTCTGCCATTCCTACGTCAGTAATTGGTGCATGCATGCATGAGCCCGCCCGACCATTAATTTTGTGGTTGTGCTTGCTAACTTGCTAATGCGTTCTGATCGAGCTGAAAGTATCGATATGGTTGACTAGAGGGGGGGGGGGTGAATAGGCAACTAACAATTTTTAGCTTTTCTTGACCAAATTAAACTTAGCAACAAGGTAGGTTGTCTAGATGTGCAACTACGTTGCCAACCTATACGATGCAACAAGTACAAGTACACAAACAAGCACAAGGGACTAACACAATAAAGTTTGCACAAGTAAAGGTGACAGATAACCAAGAGTGGAGCCGGTGATGACGAGGATGTGTTACCGAAGTTCCTTCCCTTTGAGGGGAAGTACGTCTCCGTTGGAGCGGTGTGGAGGCACAATGCTCCCCAAGAAGCCACTAGGGGCACCGTATTCTCCTCACGCCCTCACACAATGCGAGATGCCGTGATTCCACTATTGGTGCCCTTGAAGGCGGCGACCGAACCTTTACAAACAAGGTTGGGGCTCTTTCCAGAACTAAATTGGAGGCTCCCAATGAAACCACAGAGCTTCACCACAATGGAATATGGCTCCGAGGTGACCTAAACTGACTAGGGTGCTCAAACACCCAAGAGTAACAAGATCAGCAAGGGATAAGTGGGGGGAATCAAATTTTCTTGGTGGAAGTGTAGATCTGGGCCTTCTCAACCAATCCCTAGAAAATCAACAAGTTTGATTGGCTAGGGAGAGAGATCGGGTGAAAATAAGTTTGTGGAGCAACAATGGAATTTGGGGGAGAAGAGGTAAGTCTTCTTGGAGAAGAAGACTCCCTTATATAGTGGGGGGACAAAATCAACCGTTATGCAGCCCGCAGCCCGTATCAGGGTGGTACTACCGCTGCCACAGCGGTACTACCGCTCTGGCAAGCAAGCATAGGGCAACCAGGACAGAAGAAGGAGTACATGCGCTACTATGGTACTACTGCTCCCTACAGCCGCTGGGAAGCAGGGGAGTATAGAGGCCGAGCAGCAGTTGGAGCGGCAGTAGAAGCGGTACTACTGCCTACAAGCGGTACTACCGCTCCCTACTGCCATCCCTACTACCGCTCCCCTGCATGGTCCTTTACGGAAACCCGACATGAAAAATCGAGACCACAACAGGGGCGGTAGTACCAACGGTACTAGGCGGCGGTACTACCGCCTATAGGTGGTACCACCGCTCTAACCGCGGTACTACCGCTTAGAACACAACACCCCTCGTTTTCCACAACACTGATACTCCAAAGAAGCAGGAAGAAGGCGAGGGTGCAAGGAAAGTGTGTACGTGATGATTCCACACATACTCTTCCGATACAGACCCCCTCTTGATAGTACGGTTATCTCTACGACTTAATTCCACCGAATAGAAACGAAGGAAAATAATCCGTCTATAGAGAAGTCCTCGAGGGGTAACAATCGTATAGTGCCCTTATATTGGATAACCTAAAAATTTTAATGCACACGATTAGTCCGCAAATGTATTGTCATCAATCACCAAAACCACCAGGGAAAATTATGCCCTAACAATCTCCCCCCTTTTGGTGGATTGATGACAACACGAGATTTGCACAAAATATAGTCACTTTAAATTAAGCAAACCAACTACCTACAAAATATAGACGGGCTCCCCCTAGATGTGTGCACCAAGGAGATTATAGCATGAAAGGCTATGTGCACATATTTAGGATCAAAACTCCCCCTATATTTTATAGACAGGCAACATCATTGCATCTAAGAACATCAATAAGCAGCTAAGCAAGGATAAGCATGAGAGCAATAATATAAGGGCAAATAATGATGCATCTCACACGATAAGAGGGTACTGAGACTTAAGTAGATAAGATAGGGTAGTTCTCATATGTCGTACACCATATGGTCTTACTCACAACCGAACAGAGTTCAAACACGAAAGCGAACAAACATGCAAACACAAAGCCCAAATGCAAATCAAATCCTTAACTCTCCCTCTTTGGCATCAAGACACCAAAGGGGAAGGGAAAACACCTAGACACGATGGTGGTAATAGAACTCCATGGCATTACCAATCATGCTCCTCCTCCTCCTCAAAATCCTTTGCTGTACGGGGAGAGGCACAAGCTCCAGTGTCCTCCTCAGTGTCAGACCACGGGCAGTTCAGTCGAGTCCATGTCTCCTCATCAATAATCCTCTCCTCAGATCCATCGTTAACCTCAAGGCCAACTTGCCTCATAATGGCCTTGTCACGATGACGAGCTATCTTGGCCTCCTTGTGAGCCTTGTACTGGCCCTTGGCCTGAAAGCAGAACAGACGTTGCATCTTCTCCTTGAGCTTCTTAGCCCACGAGGTCTCCTCAGATGGGGGCACATATTCCTCCTCAATCATCGTCCTCCTCCTCATCATCAGATAAGATAGTCTCCTGCTCTGGAGGTGCAGGAGTAGACGTACTCCACTTCTCCTTCTGACGCAGCTCGATAGAGTCATGAGAAACCATGTTGTGTGTGACAAGCTCCTCATCTGGAAACTTGGCTGCCTAAGTGTCCTCGATAAGCTGCATAAGATAGGGTCCATAAATGATGCACTTGCGCTCCATGACAGCAGAATAAAGTTCAGACCACATCACATGTGACACATCAAGCACCTGCTGAGTGCCCTGCCCTTCCTGACAGAATAGAAGCATGTCAACAAGGTAAGAGTGCACCTGATTGCCGACCCGAGGAAACAGAGAGTTCCAGAAGATCCGATGCATGATGTTTAGGAAGGGCCAGAGCTCATAAGTAACCTTCCCAGTCTCAGACACCTTCCTGGTAGAATAGGGCCAAAGCCTTTCCTTATGTGTAGTGGCAATCTCCTTATGAGGGTGAAACCCAAGTGGGGTATTGGCACCCTCATCATTGTACGATAAGCTGACCATGAAGTCCTTCCATGGTGCAGACAAAAGACGACCATTGGTCATCCAAGTCAGAGTGCGTGCCTCATCATGCCCAAAGTGAACGGTGGCAAAGAACTAGGCCACGAGCTCGGCATCAAAATCCTTGTTGAAAGAAATGATCATCTTGATACCCAACTCCTCACACCTCTGCAGAGCATTCCCAAAGTATCGCAAGTCCTTCTCCATGTGCGAGAGATCGACGGATTTGACCTTCACAAACAAGTTCTTCTTTTCCTTCAAGACATCGTGATAGATGGACTGCTGAAACCTGTTCCAGAAAGGACAGCTCTGAAGAGCAGGCTCCTAGGATACATGGTAGGGGTTGGGCTTCCTCTTGGTACAGAACTCCATCCCAGACATCTGATGAGCACGCTTGCGCCCAATGGAGATCTTCGACGTTGAAACTTTGGCCTTGCGCTTTGGCGGCTCGGTCGAGCCACCCTCAGTAGCAATAGCAGCGACCTCTGGTTCATCTAAAGAGCGATAACACATGGAACCTGTTGCATAGTCTGGATTCTTGCGGCGAGCCTGATGCCCGGAGCTACTACCACCTGAAACACACACACACACACACACACACACACACACACACACACACACACACACACACACACAAGAACCACAAGAACAAGAGTGCATAAGCCAAGGAAAGATAAACACCAAAGATGGAAAATTAGGCAGGGAAATATGGGCATTGGCATCTCAGAGCGGTAGTACCGCAACCCAGAGCGATAGTACCGCTAGGGTGCAGCGGTAGTACCGCTAGGGTGCAGCGGTAGTACCGCATGAACGGTTGTCAGCAGACTGACACCTACTACGGCAAGATCCGGTACTACCGGAGATGCAAAAGTCCATGTTTCTATACCTAATCATCAATCTACCTAGTCTAGCAGTCTCCCATGTCCTTCCTAAGCCTCGATTCAACATATAAATCGATGAGCGCAACGAATATAGCCCAAAACCTAGATTCAAGAAAGATAATCAAGGGAGAGAAGAATGAGGGCAATGCCGGCATCCATGGCAAGAGGAGAAGGTGGGATATCGATCCCACCGGTTGGAACCAAGGGAGATGGCCTGGATCTGGAGGCCCGGCGGTGGACCTCCGGTGCTTGGGGAGTCGCCTGAGAGAGGAGAGGACGGGATATGGGGCAAACTGAACGGGTATGGGGGAGTGGTAACCCCCCTTGCCCGATACATATCCCATGCTCCCAGCCCTAAACGGTAGTACCGCTTGGGTATAGATCTGGAGCACAAAGTGCCCCATAGTACCGCTCCACGGTAGTACTGTATAGGTAGGGCGGTAGTACCGCTCAGGCGCCCCAAAGCAGGATCAAGGGGGGAAGGGTGGCTTATGCATGACTAACGAAAAACCAAGAAGAGCACAAAGGCGAGAGACAAACCAAGATAAACCCGAACACGACAACACCAAAGCACAACTACTCTAAAGAGAAAAACACAAGCAAATGGAAACACCACACAGACAAACTCCCTAAAAGAGAGGGCGGTGGTCGAGACCACCTATGTTTGAGCTATATGGTATGGCGCCGCGAAGATTTTAACCTTGGGCCCATTGCCAACACTCATCTTTGAAGCACAAGTACCATAAAAATGGTTAATGTGAAAGACTTGATCAATTTATGCATAATGGGGGAGGCAGAGTTCATTGAGAGAACAACACTCCCCCTATGTCCATGCCTACACCTACACAAGATAACATGATGAGTATGGGGAGGTGTGCCTAGTTTCAATCCACATTGCACAATCTATGATATTTAGCTCATGCCTTAACTCGCGAAATCTTGCTTCATCCAAAGGCTTCGTGAAGATATCTGCAAGGTTATCATGAGTGTTGACATAGTGAAGATCAATTTCCCATCACCGAATATGCTCCCGGATGAAGTGATACCGAATATCAATATGCTTCGTCTTGAAGTGTTGCACAGGGTTGAGAGAAATCTTGATGGCACTTTCATTATCACACGAAAGAGGCACTTTGTCACAAATGACACCGTCATCCTTTAAAGTTTGCCTCATCCATAAAAGTTGAGCACAACAACTGCTAGCCGCAACATACTCAGCTTCGGTGGAAGAGAGAGATACACAACTTTGCTTCTTGGAAGACCAACTCACCAAAGAGCAACCAAGAAATTGGCAACCTCCGGAAGTTGTCTTCCTATCCACTTTGTCTCCCGCCCAATCCGAATCCGAGAAACCTACAAGGTTGAAATTTGCTCCTCTTTGGTACCAGAAGCCAAAGTTTGGGGTATGAGCCAAATATCGAAAGATTCGCTTGACTGCCACAAATTGACTTTCCTTAGGTGAGGCTTGAAACCGTGCACAAATTCCCACACTCAACATGATATCCGGTCTAGATGCACAAAGGTAAAGCAAGGATCCAATCATAGAACGATATACCTTTTGATCCACCGCTTTACCATTGGGATCAATGTCAAGTTGGCACTTGGTGGGCATTGGAGTAGTAGCCGGCTTGACATCACTTAGATTGAACCTCTTGAGCATGTCTTGAGTGTATTTGGCTTGCTTGATGAATATTCATTCTCTTCTTTGTTTGATCTCTAACCCAAGGAAGAACTTCAACTCTCCCATCATGGACATCTCAAACTCCGCGGTCATGAGTGCAGCAAACTCATCATTGAAAGCTTTGTTAGGTGAACCAAAGATAATATCATCAACATATAGTTGGCATACAAACAACTCCCCTTTGACCTTCTTAGTAAAAAGAGTGGTGTCGATTTTCCCAATTTCAAACCCACCATCTTGCAACAACTCGGTAAGATGCTCATACCACACACGTGGGGCTTGTTTAAGGCCATAGAGCGCCTTATCGAGTTGATACACGTGATTGGAGAACTTAGGATCCTCAAACCCCGGGGGTTGTTTGACATACACCAACTCATTAAGAGGCCCATTTAGAAAAGCACTTTTCACATCCATTTGTTGCAATTTAAAGTTATGATGAGAAGCAAAGGCAAGCAACAAACGAATAGATTCAAGGTGAGCAACAGGGGCAAAAGTTTCACCGTAGTCGATACCCTCGACTTGGGAGTAGCCTTGATCCACCAAACGAGCCTTGTTGCGAATGACAATCCCATGAGCATATTGCTTGTTCTTAAAGATCCATTTGGTTCTAATGAAATTATGGTTCTCCTTTGGCCTTGGCACCAAACGTCACACCTTGTTGCGCTCGAAGATATGGAGTTCTTCATGCATGGCATTGAGCCAATCGGGGTCTTCGAGCACCTCATAGACCTTTTGAGGTTCAACACAAGAGACAAACGCTTGATGAGCACAATAGTTTGCTAATTGTCTACGAGTGCTTACCCCCTTTGTGATGCTTCCAAGTATATTCTCCATGTGATGCTCTCTAGAAGCGAGCATGGAAGAAACTTTGGCAGCATGACGCTCCAATTGCTCTTCAAGAGATAGTTGAGGAGCTATGAGTTGATCATCTTGAGCGTCGTCATGAGCTTGATCTTGATCTTGAGCTTTCTCTTGATCTTGAACATGCTCGGGAGAGGGAACTTGGCCTTGTGCATCACTTGGTGGATCACCACCATCTTGCGGTTGATCTTGCACTTGGCCTTGTTCATCGGGTTGAGGGCCTTCACTTTGTTCTTCGGAAGCGTGTGGGTCTTGGGTTGGTGATGGTTCCACTTGAGTGGAACATTGTCCTTCTCCTTCGGCCACAAGGGGTTCCTCAATGGGTAGGATATGACCAACACCCATTCTTCTTATGGCTTGAGGAGGAATTTCATCACCTACATCACAAGTACCACTTTTCTCCACTTGGGAGCTGTTATTCTCATCAAACTCTACGTTACACGTCTCCTCAATGAGTCCATTGGACTTGTTGAGGACACGGTAATCATGGGAGTTTGTAGCATAGCCAACAAATATGCCCTCGTGAGTTCTAGCTTCAAATTTAGACAAACGAACACCTTTCTTGAGTATGAAACACTTACAACCGAACACCCGGAAGTACTTGAGATTGGGCTTGTTACCAGTAAGTATCTCATATGGAGTCTTGTTCAAGCCTTTGCGGAGATAGAGCCGATTGGATGCATGACAAGCGGTGTCGATGGCTTCGGCCCAAAAGTTGTACGGAGACTTGAACTCCTCCATCATGGTCCTTGTCACGTCCATCAATGTCCGGTTCTTTCTCTCCGCCACACCATTTTGTTGAGGGGTATATGGTGCGGCATATTGATGCTTGATCCCCTCATCACTAAGAAACTCATCCAAGGTGTAATTCTTGAACTCGGTGCCGTTGTCACTTCGAATCATCAAGATCTTTGCATCATGTCGTCGTTGAGCTTCATTTGCAAAGTTGATGACGGTTTGTTGGGTCTCGCTCTTCCTCTTGAATAAGTATACCCAAGTGTATCTTGAATAATCATGTACAATCACCAAGCAATACTTTCTACCCCAAGACTATCAAAGGATGGAGGCCCGAAGAGATCCATGTGAAGGAGCTCTAAAGGTCTCGATGAGTAGATGATAGTCGTGGGAGGGTGAGCCTTCTCATGTAACTTTCCTTCGATACAAGCATGATCTTTGGCAAAACTAACATTTCTTAGTCCATGGGCA
Organism: Secale cereale; assembly: GCA_902687465.1. Classification (NCBI taxonomy): domain Eukaryota; kingdom Viridiplantae; phylum Streptophyta; class Magnoliopsida; order Poales; family Poaceae; genus Secale; species Secale cereale. Next base: position 98,444,810 of record LR738711.1, on the reverse strand, counting down.
TGGTCCCCCTTGAGAAGACTTTGCAAATATCTCATATTGACATGGGCTAAATGGCGATGCCAAAGCCATCCCACATCAACTTTAGCCATTAGGCATGTCGCGGTTTTAGTGGGTCGCTCCAAGAAGTTAACCACATAGAGACCGTTCTCGACGTTTCCCAACAAAGGCTACTTTAAGAGTCTTGCTCCACAAGAGGGCCACAATATCAATATCAAAGAATGTAGCAAATCCCATGAGTGCAAGTGGATGAACGGAAAGTAAATTGTATGCAAGGGACTCAACAAGCATGACTTTCTCGATCGTGAGATCATGAGAAACGACTACCTTGCCAAGCCCCAATACCTTCGAAGATGAAGCATCACCCCATTTTACATTGGTGGCCATAGATGAACCTTTGTGCACGTCCACTGCCAAGTATTTGCTTTCGGTCATATGATTTGTGGCTCCACTATCGAGCAACCATGATCCCCCACCAGAAGCAAACTCCTACAAGAGATCAATGCTTGGATTTAGGTACCCATTTTGTAATGGGTCCTTTGAGATTAGTAACAAGGGTCTTAGGAACCCAAATAGACCATTCAATGTTAAGAAGAACCAACAAATTTACCAAAAACATGTCCATCACTAGCACGGTATAACACATAAGACAGGTAGTCGCCGGCTTTGTTGGAAGGAGAGGCAGTGTTTTTCTTGACTCCACTACCCTCCACATTCTTCTTCTTCTTCTTCTTCTTTTTCTTCTTCTTCTTCTTCTTCTTCTTCTTCTTCTTCTTCTTCTTCTTCTTCTTCTTCTTCTTCTTCTTCTTCTTCTTCTTCTTCTTCTTCTTAGGAGTACCCTCTCCCTCCCTCACAAAGGTTTGCTTGAGAGGAGGGGGTTGCTTGGTCTTGTCGTTCTTCTTCTTCTTGGGCTTGGGAGCAAACCCAATTCCTTCCTTGGCAACAACTTCCTTTTGATTGCTCAAAAGATCATTGAGGTTCTTCTCACCTTGTATGCAAGACACAAGGCCTTTCTCAAGTTGCTTCTTTAACTTGGCATTCTCCTCAACAAGATGCACATGCTCGCAACATGGGTTAGTAGCATTTGCATTATCAATTAAAACCATGCGAGGAAAAGTAGCTTTCTCCTTAGTTAGCGATATTTGAAGTTGATCATGAGACTCTTTGAGGCTAGCATGTACACTCTTCAAGATCTTGTGAGCCTTTGTCAAGTGTATCAAACTCCTCCTTGAGTCTAGCATGGTCAACTACGAGTTTTGCCTTCTCGGAATTGAGCACACGAGAGACAACTAATGCATGATCAAGATCTTTCTTTAATTTAGCATGATCATTGTTGTGTGACTCCTCAAGAGCCAAACGAAGACCACGCTCTCCCTCAAGAGCATTAGAGAGATCCAATATCTCATCGGCATAGTCTCAACTATGACCCTCCATTTTAGAGATGGTCTCCTTGTGAGCCTCGATCATGTCATTGGCTTCACCAAGTTGTTCCAAGAGAGCAACGAAGTGCTTCTTGGGTTTACCTTTGAGTTTACTCATAAAGAACTCAAATTCATTTTCCTCCTGCTCCGCCCCCTCACTCTCATAAATACAATCCGTCAACGAAGGATTAGAAGTGATGGTAGTATTGATGTTGGGGGTTACCTTGTTGGTGGCCTTAGCCATGAGGCACTTCACGGTGATATTCTCATTTGGTGAGTTGAAGAGGGATGATCGTGGAGTTGTTGCTATAGCAACGGTGGCCATGGTAACCATCTCGTCATCTTCTTCATCATCGTCATCCTCATCATATTCTTCTTGGGCCACCAATCCTTTGGGAGGAGTCTTCTTGGTGAAGTTGTTCTTGTTGGGATAAGAGTTGGCCTTGTCCTTTCGGATAAGCTTGCCTCCATTGTCTTCTCTTTTCTCATATGGGCAATCTACAACAAAGTGACTCACATTGCCACAATTGTAGCACGTCCTCACTTGTTGCTTGCCCTTGAAGCCACTTTAATTGTTCTTGTTGAAGTTGGGCCTTGAATTCTTCTTGTTGCCCCAAAATTGCCGTGATGCTAGAGCCATGTGCTCATGATAGGCATATTTTGTGTCTTCTGGGCAACACTCATCTTCATCCTCTTCATTCTCTTCTTCCACACTAGCCTTGGCCTTCAATGCAAGGTTGGGCTTATTTGATCGTTGAGCACGCAACATCGCATTGTCGGCGGTCTTGTCCAAGATCCTCATGGCAACGAACTCATCCAACACCTCACTTGAGGACAAAGTGTGGAAGTCCGGTCTTTGGCGGATGACAGAGGACATGGCCTTGTGGTAAGGCATCATGGCCTTGAGAAACTTGCGCTCGATCCAATTGTCATCTGTATCCTTGCTCCCATGATCACGAAGTGAAACCGCAATAGTGGTTAATCTCTGATAAAGTTCACGAGGATATTCATTTCGATCATGGCAAACTCATCAACTTCATCTTGCACAACCTCATAGTTTGAGAGTTGAATGCTTGCGCTTCCCCTGTACAAGGAACCAACATGCTCCCATGCTTCCTTGTCCACGGAGAAGGGTCGAAGATGTGCAATATCTTCGGGAGGGATGGCTTCTTGAAGAATGCAATGAACAGACTCGTTGAATTAATGATCTGCAGCTTCTCTTGGAGTTAAGCTGTAAGGATCATGCGGGTAGAAACATTGCTCAATGATTGTCCAAAGATTAGTATAACAATGGTTTAAATGACGTTTAAAACGAAATGTCCAAGTAGCAAAATCAGCATTTTTCACAAACTTAGGAGGAGGACCAACCGAATTTAGATGTGGGATGGGAATGGGTCCTCCATAATTGATGGGAGGTGCGGAATGAGCAAAGATGCCACTCCCATTCTTAGTCACCGGGACTTGCTAACTACTAGCTTCTCCCTTATCGGGAATAGCATCTGACATGTTGTTAGCGGGACGAACCACACCCAGCGGTGCGGTGGGTAATTTAAGACCCTCAAGAAATTCTTTGAACATGCCTTTGACCTCGGTCGTCAATGAGTCTTTCAATATGTCCAAAGCCACATTGAACTCCTCGCGAGAGACCGAGGGTCCCCCATCGGACGTAGGCAAGGACGGATTTCCACCAGAGTGTCCCTCCGTCTCGACTACGTTGTCACCCATACTCTTTTGACGGTAAAGTCCTTAATAAAGGGACGAGCCTCTGATACCAATTGAAAGGATCTATATGGTTGTCTAGAGGGGGGGGGGGTGGATAGGCAACTAACAATCTTTAGCTTTTCTTGAAAAAATTAAACTTAGCAACAAGATAGGTTGTCTAGATGTGCAACTACGTTGGCAACCTATATGATGCAACAAGTACAAGTACACAAACAAGCACAAGGGACTAACACAATAAAGTTTGCACAAGTAAAGGTGAGAGATAACCAAGAGTGGAGCCGGTGAAGATGAGGATGTGTTACCGAAGTTCCTTCCTTTGAGGGGAAGTACGTCTCCGTTGGAGCGGTGTGGAGGCACAATGCTCCCCAAGAAGCCACTAGGGCCACCGTATTCTCCTCACGCCCTCACACAATGCGAGATGCCGTGATTCCACTATTGGTGCCCTTGAAGGCGGCGACTGAACCTTTACAAACAAGGTTGGGGCTCTCTCCACAACTGAATTGGAGGCTCCCAGCGAAACCATGGTGCTTCACCACAATGGAATATGCTGGCTCTGAGGTGACCTCAACCATCTAGGGTGCTCAAACACCCAAGAGTAACAAGATCCGCAAGGGATAAGTGGGGGGAATCAAATTTCTCTTGGTGAAAGTGTAGATCTGGGCCTTCTCAACCAATCCCTAGAAAATCAATAAGTTTGATTGGCTAGGGAGAGAGATCGGGCGAAAATAAGCTTGTGGAGCAACAATGGAGTTTGTGGTAGAAGAGGTAAGTCTTCTTGGAGAAGATGACACCCTTATATAGTTTGGGGACAAAACCAACCGTTATGCAGCCCGCGGCCCGTATCAGGGCGGTACTACCGCTCTGGCAAGCAGGCATAGGGCAACCAAGACAGAAGAAGGATGAGTACACGCGCTACTGCGGTACTACCGCCCTGGGGGCGGTACTACCGCTTGTAGGCAGTACTACTGCTCCCTATAACCACTGGGAAGCAGAGGAGTACAGAGGCCGAGCAACAGTTGGAGCGGTAGTAGAAGCGTTACTACCGCTCCCTACTACCGTCCCTACTACCGTTCCCCTGCGTGGTCCTTTACGGAAACCCGACATGAAAAATAGAGACCACAGCAGGGGCGATACTACCGGCGGTACTAGGCAGCGGTACTACCGCCTATAGGCGGTACTACCGCTCTGATCGCGGTACTACCGCTTAGAACACAACTCCCCTCGTTTTGCACAACACGAATACTCCAAAGAAGCAGGAAGAAGGCGAGTGTGCAAGGAAAGTGTGTACGTGATGATTCCACCCATACTCTTCCGATACGGACTCCCTCTTGATAGTACGGTTATCCCTACGACTCAATTCCATCGAAAAGAAACGAAGGAAAATAATCCGTCTATAGAGAAGTCCTCGAGGGGTAACAATCGTATAGTGCCCTTATATTAGATAACCTGAAAAGTTTAATGCACACGATTAGTCCGCAAATTTATTGTCATCAATCACCAAAACCACCAGGGAAAATTATGCCCTAACACCAGCAAAAACTATTCATGGTTATGCATGCTACTAACTTGCAGGGTCGCTCGTCCCATTGTCGTCTCCGTCCTCACGCGCTACACCTTTGTCAAGCACGCATGCGCCATCATCGGCGACGTTCGCCGCATCATCGTCTCCGGCATCGTTTACCAGAACATCATCGTGCACCCGCGCATGGCACCTCCTCCCGCCACCGTTGATTGCTCTACAGCTGATCTCACGCCTCTCACGCACTCGGATGGAACAAGGCACTCCACTCAGACATGCACGACGTTCATTCGGACGGCTTACTGGTGCGTGGTGTGGTGATTCGCACTTGAACTCTGATGCAACAACCCTCGAACAACAACTCCATCCTCCGTTATCGCCAGCTCCTCGGCAGCAGGCTCCTGCGATGCAGTCGGAGGCTGGCCCTGCACCCATGCGCAGGAAAGTTCTTCCTCCGTCGCAATGACATGCAGACGACTAACATGCAATGATTCGGCCACCCGTGCGCCCTCACTCGATTGAGGGTGACATAACCAAACCGCTCGATCGCCCCGCACGCCGACATCAGTTGGACACGTCCTCATAGCTCGACCACCCCTGTGCGTCGTCATTCGGAGGACACGTCTTCATCGGCTTGCCTGAGAAGACAATTAAAATGTCTAGGCGTTCAGCCGCCACGCGCGTCGCCACTCGGCTGGACATGTCCTCGTCACTCGGTCTCCCTGCGCACCGTTACTCGGTTGAGAACATCTTCATCGACTTGTCCGACTAGGCCACCCATGCACCGCCGCTCGGTTGGACATGTCCTCGTCACTCGGCAGCCTCGCGCGTAGTCACTCAGCCGGGCAGGATTTCATCAACGTGCTGGCTTGGCCGCCCCGTGCATCGCCACTCGGTTGGGCTAGGACTCACCTGAAATTTCTGCAGCAAATCGATCCGATTGATTGCCCATAGTTCCTTTCCGAAAGGACGTCTGTCAGTCCGACTGAAGTCATCTTCACACCACCCTTCATGGGGACCCGTGTACTCAGACACGTAAAACACCCGACTGAAGTCATCTTCAGACCACCCTCCGTGGGGACCTGTGCACTCCGACACGGAAAACACCCGACTGAAGTCATCTTCAGACCACCCTCCATGGGGGACCGTGCACTCGAACACGTAAAACACCTGGCTGAAATCAGCTTCAGACCACCCTCCATGGGGACCCGTGCACTCGGACACGTAAAACACCCGACTGAAATCAGCTTCAGACCACCCTCCATGGGGACCCGTGCACTCGGACACGTAAAACACCCGACTGAAGTCATCTTCAGACCACCCTCCATGGGGACCCGTGCACTCGGACACGTAAAACACCCGACTGAAGTCATCTTCAGGATCGCTATGAGATGAGCTTGACGCCCCTTCGTGGGTTAACTTGGCCCTTCCACTAGGGTCCAAGGCGCATGCCTCATAAACTTAGATTCGTAGATGGCATGCGATGGCGTTCCCTCGGGATAAGGAGTGGCATGTCTCCAGAGAGTCAGACCACGCGACGGCGTCCTCACTCCACTTTTTATGGCATGTCCACACTCAGACCTCAAGTCTATCTCTTCCGAGAGACATATGAATGCCACCAAGTTTTGGTCGGCGATCAACAACATCCGATCATTCGGAGAACCTTTTAGTCCTCACCACTCGGTCGCCCTGTGCAATTGGCATTGGTTGGACATGTCCTCACCACTCGGCTGCCCCGCGCATCGCCACTCGGTGAAACACATGCATCTACATGAATCGGCCGTCCCGCACATCGCCACTCGGTGAAACACATCTACATCAATCGGCCGCCCCGCGCATCGCCATTGGTTGAACACATCTTCACCACTCGACCACTCGCGCGCCTTCAGACAGCTAAGTCATTCTACACGCACTACATTCTTTTATTGCCGCGTTCCCGAGTATCCCGTAATTCACACGTCACATTCACTCGAAGGCCATGCCATCGAGTGTACCTCTACGCTTCGTTGCTTATTTTCACATACTTAGTACTAGTTATTGACTCCAGAGTCCAACTTCCATTTTAACGCATACGTCACTCACGAACACCATGTGTTCTTCATTTCGAGTTTGCATCAGTCCTCGGGGGCTGCAATGTTGGGGAACGTAGTATTTCAAATTTTTCCTACGAGCACTCAAGATCTATCTAGGAGAAGCATACCAACGAGCAGGAGAGTGTGTCTACGTACCCTCGTAGACCGAAAGCAGAAACGTTTAGTAACGCGGTAGATGTAGTCGAACATCTTCGCAATCCAACCGATCAAGCACCGAACGCACGGCACCTCCGTGATCTGCACACGTTCAGCTCGGTGACGTCCCTCAAACTCTTGATCCAGTTGAGGCCAAGGGAGAGTTTCGTCAACACGATGGCATGGTGATGGTGTTGATGAAGTTACCGACGCAGGGCTTCGCCTAAGCACTGCGACAATATGATCGAGGTGTGTAAAAGTGGAGGGGGGCATCGCACACGGCTAAAAAATTTGTCAACTTCTGTGTTCTAGGGTGCCCCCTGCCCCGTATATAAAGGAGCAAGAGGAGGCCAACTGGCCCTCCTAGGGCGCGCCCCATGAGGGGGAGTCCTACTAGGAATAGGAATCCTATTCCTAGTAGGAGTCCACCAAGAGGGATAGAGGGGAAGGAAGGAGAGGGAGAAGGAGAAGGAAAGGGGGGCGCCGCCCCCACTACAAAAAATACACTTCCGTGATGATACGTGTCTGTCACAGTAGGTCACGTTTTCTGTCATGCATGTACATCCATGACAAATTTATGACAGAATCAAGATAGTCATACCTGTGCTGTCGTAGAAGTGTTCCATGACATTACCAAAATTATCATCACGGAAGTGTCCACTTCCATGACGATAAATCACGCGTCACAGAAGTGCTTTCGTCAAGGGTGACCGACACATGGCATCCACCGTAACGAAACACCGTTAAGCTATCGGGTCCGGTTTTGGATCCGATAACCCGTTAACAGCCCCGACCAATGGGGATTTTCCACGTGTAAAATCATCATTGGCTGGAGGGAACACGTGTCGGCTCATCGTTGGGACAGATGTCATCCACTCATTGGACCCAAAGCGCCTATGATACGTCAACGCGTGGCACGGCCCAACAGAGGCCCATTCTTATGAAAAGGCCGGCATGTTTGACTTGGTCAAAAGGTGGCGGGCCGGCCCACGCCAAGCCTGTTAACGACCTGTTCGCATACAACCCATTTACAGCCCGCTAACCCAGGGCTCGTTTACGGCCTATCCGAATTACGCCCAGTAGCGTCATCTGGGCCGTCCAATATAATTCCAGCCCGTTTTAACTTCCAAAGCACCTATGATACATCAACACGTGGCACAACCCAACAGAGGTCCATTCCTGTGAAAAGGCTGGCCCGTTTGACTTGGTCAAAAGGTGGCGGGCCGGCCCACAGCAAGCCTATTAACGGCACGTTCGTAGCCCATTTACAGCCCGGTAACCTAGGGCCCGTTTACGGCCAATCCGAATTAGGCCCAGTAGCGTCATCTGGGCCGTCCAATATAATTCCAGCCCGTTTTAACTTTCGGCCCATGTATGGCCCATGACGTATTTCGGCCCATATGAGTCCCTTTGTAACCCTTGGCCCATTAATGGCCCGTGGTGAAACCGACCCGTAATGAACAGTGTATCGCTTTATACCCATTAGCGGTCCATTATTCCATTGGGTCATTTCCAGCGCGTGTTACCTTTCGGCCTTTTGAGGGCCCATTTATTCTTGGGCTCATTTCCAGCATTCGGTTACTTACGACCCGTTACTGGCCTTTTCTGCTTGTGGGCCAAATTCAGCGCGTGGATATAGTCGGCCCGTTTGTGGCCCGTTAATCTGTTGGGCCATTTTCATAGCATCATCAAATACGGCCTATTAACGGCTCGTTATGGTCAGCCCATAAAACGTCTGATTTCCACTCTAGCCCGTTTACGGCCCCTTATACAGCCTGTACAAGGCCCATAGATGAGACGGCCCGTAGAAGGCCCATGGATCCTACGGGACGTAGAAGGCCCATTGACCCGACGGCCCATTGATCCAACGGACCATAGAAGGCCCATGGATCTGTTGGCCCATAGAAGGCCCATGGATCCGACAGCCGATAGAAGGCCCACGGATTCGACAGCCCATAGAAGGCCCACGAATCCGACGGCCATAGAAGGCCATGGATTGTGCGTCCCGTAGATGGCCCACGGATCGTACGGCCTGTGGAGGGCCATGGTCACTACAACGTTTGGGCGAGTCGGCCCCCGTTTGAACGATATAGCATATTCAAAGAATTATCCTACTCTATACTATCACCTCTAAAAACATACACTATACAATAAAGAGACTAAGGCATAGAAACGTAGAATAATCCTACACTATACAATAAAGAAATTACAGCCGATTATACCCACGGGGCATTATGGTTCGGCACCAGTGATAATAAAGCATACACAAACAACAAATTACATACACTGGGCAAATAAAGCTCATACATCATGGACGCGCATGAACATAACTTATTTGAACTATAATCTCTTCAGAAAATAGGATTGGCCGAATTTAGATAGCACAAATTTCGGTTTGCAAAATCTTCAATTCCTTCATTGTTACCTCAGTGTCTTGTTTCATTTTTTGACTCCTGCATCTAATACCTGCATGTCCAGTCTCAACTTGTTGATTGTACGTTCAGAATCATGTACACGTTGTCTTGCCACCTCTAGTTGATGCTCTAGAACATCAGCACATTCCAATTCCAATCCATAATCATTCGGTAACGGCCATGCCGCACTGCTCGCAGATCTTTGTGTTGATGTCACTTCATCCTGAAATGTTTCTGTAAGTACACATGACTAGGGAAAAAAATATAGTTACAACAGTGAAGCGAGCAAGACAGACTATTTTGTACATGGCAAAACAGGACTAACAATAATGTTACACGTTATGAAGCATAAGCAGGTGATATTAAAAATTATAAAAAAGGTAGTCTATGCAGCTTGCATACAGAAATCTCTCTTAGCTCACTAGAGGAGCATGATGTTGGGGCCCAATCCAAAACACAGACAAGTTAAAATTTTAGACATCATGTTGCATAGAAGTAAGCAAGCAGTTGGCCATTCTGTAGCTCAATTAAAGTCTTAGGGAGCATAATGAACAGCAAAGGATTTCATACAAACATACTACAGCAAGCAAAACTATGCAATCATTAGCCTAGTATAAATTGGATTGTCAGCCTCATTCAATAATAGTTGGTTAATAGACTTCAAAGCTTCAGGCACACTTCGGCAGAGTAATTAAATGGTAAGGCCTTTAATCATGTCAACTAATAGTTATGCAAGTACCTAACATCAGGCATCATTCTTTGGGCATCTCATTAAATGAGGACAAATAAAGCAATTGAAAAGAGCAAATTAACTATGCCTGAAACAAACAAGGAATTGAACTGTTGAGTTGGATACAGTGACTTACCTTAACATGTTGAAGAGGCTCAACGCAGCTCCTACTTCTCTTGCAAGGCTCCTTCCTAACATCTTGTACTTGGAAATCCTCAATCTTATCTTCATTGCACCCCCTCTGCAAGGTGACACAAACTAGTAACTCGTCTCCTTGGAAGATAAATATGCATACTTTCCAGTCTGTGAACACAAAATGATGAGATTATAACAAAACAATACCACATAATGAAACATGCCGCATCTCTTGCACTTGCACACAATGAAATGAGCATTTACTATGTCTGCACTATGTAAAAACTAGGCATACCTTTGAACTGGATCTCCAGGTACTCTTGCAGAGCCTACTTTAGTGTACAGCCAAACCTTTATGTCACCTATGAGTTAGAAAAGGCCCCACTACAGCAACCCTTAGTGTTTAAATCGTTGACAAGCTCTGTTAGAGTGTTAGGTCAAGAACAGCAAGTAATCAAAGCAAACAGTGATGGTCATGCGTTTTTCGTTTAAATTAGGAAATGGGATCTCTATGGAAAACATTGACCAAAGTAGATTGTGCCAAGTAGATGGTATCTTTATATTTGCATTTTGAGCAAATAGGGATGGTCTGTTTTCCTATCATATTAATTACTGCACTGGGTTCACTTTGTGATGTTTGCAAGTCAAATTAATTTTCATATGGGCAGCAAAATGAAAAAATATAATGCAATTTAGACTTTTCACTGATCACACCAAAGATAAGCTGAAAACGCAATGAAAAGAACTGGTTGGCTTATTACATGGAGCTTATATTCAGATGTGCTTATTTTCTTAAAATAACTTGTAATAACTGTCCCTAAGAAACTTGGCCAATAGAACTGACATACAAATAACATGTCATGATGATTGCAATGGAGGAGTGACGTACCATAGCACACTGTATAGGCTCACCGCTGGCTCTCCTTTTTTTGCGATGTTCCATGAAATTGCCACATACATCTTGTACTTTTTCATTGCGTAACCCTATCTGCAAGTTGACACAGATAATTTCAGACATCTCTACATGATAATACATTGCATATCCCTTGCGCATATTAAACCACCAATTAATGATTGTGTGCGTAGCATATACTTGCCATGACTCTGTGTGCTGGACTAGCAGTCACTCTAAGGGAGCCTAATGTAGTGTACTAGAATTCCTACATGCCACCTAAGATTTTGTGTAATGTACTGCCTCTGTTCCTAAATATATGTCTATGTAGAGATTCTAATATGGACCACATATAGATGTATATAGATGCATTTTCGAGTGTAGATTCAATCATTTTGCTCCGTATGTAGCCTATAGTGGAATATCTAGAAAGACTTATATTTAGGAACGGCGGTACGAGGTAGTATCATGTATGACATCTACATATCTAATTTAGCAGCCAGTAGTAGAAATCATTGTCTACACAAAGGGATTACTGGTCGAAAATCCTAGCAAAGCCCGCTGGCAGGCACAGAACAATACAAGAGAGAGAGAGAGACACACTTACAAGATCATAGCAATGCCTCGGTCCGGGATCTTGGTTGGCCAAGCTGTTAGATCCAGAAGAAACATCATCCTTGTAGTTTTTGCCAGCTGCATAACAGGTAACAGCGGCCTGTTAGTATATTTGAAGTACATCGGGCAGGTGATGTTGGACGGGTTTAAAGGTGACAAGTACCTAGGCCATGACGGGTGCTTGGCATCTTGCCAGACGGTGGGAATTAGGTTAGAAACATCAAGGGTGATGACGCTGTGCTGGCTGTCGAGGTCCGGTAAGGAGATCTAGAACCATTGAGTAGGGTGTTTGTGGAGCGGCTCCAGTAGGATGGACTACGGTGTGGGTGAAGCGGATCTGTGGCCGTGAACGAGGGCGTAGGTGAAGCTGCTCCGGTGGTTGGGTTAAGGATGGTGTCGATGATGCGGATCTGCGGCCGTGGACGGGGCGTCAGAAGCTGCTCCGGTAGGTTGGATGAGGGTGCGAGGAAGCGGATCTGAGGCCGTGGACTTGTGAGTTGGCAAAGCGGCCCCGATAGGGTTGAAAATGGTATAGGCGAAGCTACTCCGGTGGGGTTGATGATGGTGTCGGTGAAGCGGCTCCGGTAGGGTTGAGGAAGGTGTCGGCGAAGAGGATCAGAGGCCGTCGACCGGGGCGTCGGTGGGGCGGCTCCGGGGGGGTGTGGACAAAGCATCTCCGGTGGGGAGTACGAATGAGCCGCTACAGATGCGCTGTGGTTGACGAGAGTGCAGGAGAAGTTGATCTGGCGCCGTGGACAAGGCCTACACTGAATGGGCTATGGTACAGTGGTGGATGAGTAGTCTACTTGTTTCTAGGGGAGGTGGGAGGGGTAGATGCGGCCACAGAAGCAGATCCGGCGTGGACGCCGCTGGCAGTGAATGGGCTCTGGTACGCCGGTGGATGAGTAGTCTAGGGTTTCGAGAGGGGAGGGGAGAAAGGCCGATGAAGTATAGACGACGTGATGTGAGATGCTCTGGTGCTATGGAGTTAGTCGTTTTTGCGC
>LR738711.1:98315107-98430146 GCA_902687465.1 Secale cereale | reverse complement strand
ACACCGAAGGAGTAGGGCGGCACCTCGATCTTGGTAGTAATCTATCTACTCCTCTTTCAAACACACACACATACACACAAACTCGCTAGTTGTGCCCCTGTGCCTACTGCACACACTCTCGATACGTCTTTCTCTCCCCCCTCCCCCCACCCCAACAAGGACAACAGAAGGGTGACAACTCGATCTGATCGTAATCTGTCAATTGGTTTCTTTCTCGAACAATGTGTCTCTGTGCCTCACTCAGTAGCCCCCTCGATATGTACACTTCTTGCACGCGCACAACTATAGTGACGATGACGCTGAACCTAGTGTGCCTCATTTTTACGGGCCTCATGTGATAGTTTTCACCCTGTTTTCTGTTAATTAAAAAGGCAACCTTTTCATTGTTACTATTGTGAATCTGAAATCATTCGGGCAGACATAAAATATACCACTTCAACCCAATTATCGCAGTAACTATTTTTAAAAGAAACTAGCTATATGCCCGTGCGTTGCACGGAACATCAAGATGCATTTGTATGAATAGTTTATCTTGTGAGAGAAAAGGATGAACGAGGGAAGGCCGTATTTGCGAACGTGGAGAGGGGTGTGGGTATATTTTTGCAAAATTGCCATAGTTTTCTTCGTATCCGTTAGATATAAATCCAACGGCCTATATTAAAGGATGGCACGCACACTATCATCACCAACTCTATTTTCTACTCCCTCCGTTCCTAAATATTTGTCTTTTTAGAGATTTCAACAAGTGACTACATATGGAGAAAAATGAGTTAATCTACACTCTAAAATATGTCTACATACACATCCGTATGTGGTAGTCCATTTGAAATCTGAAAAAGACAAATATTTAGGAACGGATGGAGTATAAAAGTAGACATGGAGATATATCTCCAGCATGGTCTACAACAAAAATGTGCTGGACTGGTTAGGGCCGGATGCTCGCAACACGATGACATGAGTTCGAATTCTGTCTTTAACTTTAGATTTTTATATTATATATTACTTATTTAATATATACTTCTTTCGCTACTGTACTGACAGTGGAACCCACAGAGTACTTAGAATACAAGATTGAGGATGGACTTGTTTCTTTTTAACTTTCTGTACGAAGCTGTAGCCACCCTGCAAGTCACGTGTACACTGTACATGCAATTAACTTTTTATAGAGGGACAATCATACACGCAATTAACTCAAATGGATTGGATGTCACTCTATTATTTCCAGCATAAGAGCATCTCCAATGGCAGCCGGCAAATTTCCTCCCGCTTCCTTCCGTGGTGGACGACATCAAACGCAAGCAGCATACATTTTCACAACTCTAACCAACCAGATGAAATTCGTGCAAACACGGACTGATTTCATATAAATATGAAGGATTTCATATAAAACAGCCGGATCTTCATATAAACATGATGGATTTCATTACATTTACATGAACTAAGCGGTGCCAATCCGGCTCTCTTGGTATAATTAATACTCCCTCCGTCCGGAAATACTTGTCCTAGAAATGGATGTATCTAGACTTATTTTAGTAATAGATACATACAATTTATTCATTCTTATAACAAAAATTCCCCGTCAGCTGGAGAGGGAGTACATAATCTAAATGGCCGCCCGCGGATCCCTTTGTCTTCCTCATGTCCGGCAGACACTTTGCGGGGTCGACGAAGGTCCTTGGAAGAGATGAAGAAGCAAAGAAACCACCTGAATGTGTAGTCGTCGCCTCGGGTGGGGCCTTCATGGGACCCAAGTGGTGGCGGGCTCCCGTGTTCTACTTCTCCTCGATGATGGTGGCGGACACGGAGAAGCCGGCCACCGACTCGTCGCTCTCCACGCAGCCGGCTTCTCTCTCTGCCTGCATGGCGCTGCCGCAGGCACGGGAGGCGCGCCCATAGACATGGGAGGCGCGGCACCGCAGACACTGGTGGGACAGTACGATGCGACAGCAACGATGCCCGTACCGGTGTACTCGCCGCCGTGCCGGAGTGGAACAACTCGCCACTCCTCAATGAGCTGAACTGGAGCGGCGAGTTGCTGAACCACGCGCCTGCTTGGGGCGGCAACTGGCTCTGTCGGGCCAAGCGAGGTTGGTGAAGCACCGAGCGGCCTCGCTAGTACCTAGAGGGCTCGGCGGGCCACCTAGCCGGGTAATATGCCGGAGAACGGCTCCTCGGAAGCCATCGGAAGAGTGGAGAAAATTGTGAAGGAGGAGATGGGGGAGCGGTGGAGGGGTGCGATTCTTGCTCGTTGTCTGTCTGGCCGAGTAATGCTACACATACATAGGTTTACACGTACTTTACAAACAGGTGGGTATTGATTGGAGATTAAGGAGGAGAAGGGGCCACCCCCATGAAAATCAGGGGGGAGTGGTTAGTTAGGAAGAAAGAATCCTAGTCAGTGTGTAAATGCGTGTAACTCTTTGTATGTTTAGCATTATTGCTGTCTGGCCTCGTGTAAATAGAGGGCTGACGGTAGGAGCTTGGCCGGCGTCTGGCCTCGTTAAACTGAGGGCGGACGGGAGGAGCTCGGTTGGTGTTGCGTTTAATTCCCGCCCGCTCATGAACGGACATGTGGTCGGAGTAGGTTTCTTGGTTTGCATGCGGGTTTAACGGAGGAGTTTGATGGAGGCTAGGAGGCGTGTTTAGTCGGGCGTGCAGTGGGCGGCGTAGTACTATTCGATTTAACAGTTGGGCGGCGCAGTTCCCGATACGGCTTTAATGCAGACGAGGGAGGGAGTAGCGCTTCCCAAAATGTTGAACGTCCAATGCATCCTCCTTGAATTAATGCATCAGGGAACTAATGGGAGGAGGACCGGGAAAAGAGGCTGCACGATGTGAATGCAACGCAGTTTGCCCTCATATAAAGGCGCCCCTCCATTCCAATGCATCTACCACATCGTACGCACCTAAGCATTTGCCTAAGCACCTACACTAAGCGCAAAAGAGCTCACTCCAGACCCATGGCGGCGATGCGCGTGAGTGGCCAGCGGTTGTGCCAGATGGTCCACGACGTCGGCCTGCGGCATGGCGCCGAGGATCGTCTCCAGACGGTGTTGGAGACCGGATGGTGGATGGCCGCCATTGACGCCAACTACGACTCTTAGTTGGACCAGATGATCGTTGCCACCACCAACAAGTTCACCGTCCTCAAGAAGCTCGCGGACGACATCGCCGTACTCCTCCAGCCCGCGTGCCCGGGCTCCTCATTGCCTACCACCCTAATCGGCCTCCATGGTCGGAACCTCTTTCAAGCACTGGTGGCCCTGCGACTGCCCGCCGACGCCACGAAGAATGTCCACCTGGAGGCCGTGCTCGCCGCAAGGCGCCTCGCCCTGCAAGAATTCGTCTACCTACACATCCACGTGTACGAGTAAATCATGTACATAGGTATCTACAAGGCCAGTGAGGATGCTATGACGTTGGCCTTCCTCAACCGGCTGGAAGCCTTGGATGCCTTTGCTGAGAAGCACCTCGACCTCGCCACAAAAGCCGCCGCTCCTTAGCCGCCGGTCGGTGGCCCGACGCACTAAGTTGAGGAGGAGGATGTCGTACGTTGATGGATGCATCTTTCTTCTTACCTTCTGTAACCACCACTGCGATCGCATCATCATCGTGGCCATAATTCTTATTGTGCTGTTGCATTCTCGTTCCAGTCAATATCGACATGTGCGATCCCTTTGCTTAATTATATGCATCACTGTAACTAGTACTCCATCCATCAATTTATAAGGTGTGCTTACCTTTTCCATCAACTTCGTGCAACGCGCGGGCATCTTGCTAGAAACACTAGAACATGTCGGACCGCGTGTGACCACACCGACGATGCGCCAACCTAGCTTCAAAATATGTCTATATAATCCGTATGCGATAGTCCATTTGAAATCTTTAAAAAGTCAAATATTTAGGAACGTAGGGAGTAATATATTAGGAGTATATCAAAACAAGAGTGATTTCTTTCAAGTTTGTGAACAAGTACTACTATTCTACTACTTTGGATCCGTCGCAACGCACGAGCACATTGTAATAAAAGGAAAAGGCCTGTCGCATTCGCGTCGCACCCCCCCCCACACGTCCGGGAATCGGGAGTACTCCACGGCCCGTCCGGCACAACACATAGCTTAGGGAAGGCGTGTTGCCTAGCATTTTCACTTTCATGTGGGACCATCGTTGAGCAAACCGGGTATTGGCAAACCGCACCCTGCCCGCCATCGGGTTGGAAAACAGAAAAGAGGGGAAGATCTAGCTGTAGCACGAAAGCCAAGAAATTTGGTGTCAGATGGGGCTCGTTGATAGAGTCGGAGCATTCCGTACTACTCTACTCCTACTAGTACCAAGTTTGTACTATACAACTAGTACTACCACTATACAACTAGTACTACCACTATACAACTAGTAGGTACGTGCACGACACAGCATCATAGGAACAAAAAATGGGAAGATCTTGTTTTGGGTGATTTATCTTTTTTTCTGTCAACATAGTATGAATAATATGATGTGGGGGGCACCCATGAAGCTTACGTGGCTTGGTTGCATGGCTTCGAAAGGTTAATAGATAATGTGTTTAGAGTGCACTCCACTAAACAAATATACTTTGGATCCATTGCAACGGGCCGACACATCTATATCTATACCCTCTATATAGCGTGTGAATAACTTTGAAAGTTGGTCCTTGGATGAAGCAAATCCGAGGGTACAAAGATGGCAAATCCGAGCACTATTGGCCATTGGATATCATCTACATTCCACCATATTCTGCCACATGTAGAATCTACAAGACTCCATGGTTGAACTTCATTCATGACTAACTTTGCCACAACTAAGCTTAGGAAAAGTGTGTCTGCCACAAAAAATGTGGCTAACAAAATGGCCACCACAAGTGTGGCATGATTTGGCAAGAATTTGAGTCTATGACATGTGGACCATGTAGCTAGAAAAGTGTGGCAAGCCACAAGTGTAGCAATGAACCAAACATATGCCTGGTGTGTTTGGTAGGGTGTATGAAGGGTGCATGATCCCAATAGTTCCCTTCTCGACCCATTTTTGGGTGTTTGGTAGAGTATATGGAGGGTGCATGAGTCCACACTAGATTAGCACAAATACACTAGAAGCATGCATGAAGAGAGCATACATGAAGAGGGGTGTTGAGTTGAGCATGCATGAAGAGGGAACAACTATGCTGAGACAAGAACGCAACCAAACACACTTGTGGCACACCTAAGCTCAGGCATGGCAACCTTAGGCTGCAAACCAAACCATAACTTTGAAAGTTGGTCGTTGGATGAAGCCAATCCGACGGTGCAAAGATGGCAAATCCGAGCACTACTGGCCGTTGGATATCATGTACATTCCACCAGATTCTCCCACATGTAGAATCTAGAAGACTCCACATGTAGAAGCATAATGCACAAACCACGAGAATCTCATGCGTGCAATGCACGTGTACCTTACTAGTAGTTGGTAGTAGTAAGAAACAAATTCCGCGTTTGGCACGAGCTCGTACTGCGGGAGCACCAAAAGGCCTGCCACAGGAGTTACATTTCCCTCTCGGGGCCCACGGGACCGAACTTCAGTGGCTTAGTGCCTAGCCTATGAGTCAATGACATGCGGACCTTAAATGCGGCTGGCCCACCTGTCATTCTCATGGTGGTGGTGTGGTTCGCGACTCACTCGTTCGCGATGAACCGGCCGGTGGTGGCGTGGCCGTGGCGACGGTGCCACAGCTGGGCGTCGGGGCATTACGAGGCGCCACACCGGCGGGTACTACCTGTAGTCCAGAAGTACTCCAACTGAGGATTGATGCCCGGGAAGAAATGTGTCACAACTGCTGGATGAAAATTCAATGGTGCGTGATGTGTGGTGTCATGGGTTCGTGTAGCGTCGTGGGAATCGCGTGTGGCTATGGTAGAAACTTGATGCTCGCCGCATTTTAGGTGGCCCACATGTCATGCACACAAAGGCAGAGGGTGTATGAAGGGTGCATGATCTCAATAGTTCCCTTCTCGACCCATTTTTGGGTGTTTGGTAGAGTGTATGGAGGGTGCATGAGTCCACACTAGATTAGCACAAATACACTAGAAGCATGCATGAAGAGAGCATACATGAAGAGGGGTGTTGAGTTGAGCATGCATGAAGAGGGAACAACTTTGCTGAGACAAGAACGCAACCAAATACACTTGTGGCACGCCTAAGCTTAGGCGTGGCAACCTTAGGCTGCAAACCAGACCATAACTTTGAAACTTGGTCGTTGGATGAAGCCAATCCGACGGTAGAAAGATGGCAAATCCGAGCACTACTGGCCGTTGGATATCATCTACATTCCACCAGATTCTCCCACATGTTGAATCTAGAAGACTCCACATGTAGAAGCATAATGCACAAACCACCAGAATCTCATGCGTGCAATGCACGTGTACCTTACTAGTAGTTGGTAGTAGTAAGAAACAAATTCCGGGTTTGGTACGAGCTCGTACCGCGGGAGCACCAGAAGGCCTACCACAGGAGTTACATTTCCCTCTCGGGGCCCACGGGACCGAACTTCAGTGGCTTAGTGCCCGGCCTATGAGTCAATGACATGCGTACCTTAAATGCGGCTGGCCCACATGTCATTCTCATGGTGGTGGTGTGGTTCGCGACTCACTCGTTCACGATGAACTAGCCGGTGGTGGCGTGGCCGTGGCGACGGTGCCACAGCTGGGCGTCGGGGCATTACGAGGCGTAGATGGCCACACCGGCGGGTACTACCTGTAGTACAGAAGTACTCCAGCTGAGGATTGATGCCCGGGACGAAATGTGTCACAACCGCTGGATGAAAATTCGATGGTGCGTGATGTGTGGTGTCATGGGTTCGTGCGGCATCGTGGGAATCGCGTGTGGCTGTGGTAGAAACTTGATGCTCGCCGCATTTAAGGTGGCCCACATGTCATGCACACAAAGGCAGAGGGGCGGTGCGGTCGAGAGGGGTGAGGCACACGTCGGGGGCGTGGTGCTGTGGGTTGGAGCGGCGTCGTGGGAATCACGAGTGGTAGTGGATGAAGCGTGTTGGTCATCGTAGTTGAACTTCCATGGACAAGCTGTCATGTCTACGGACACATGCATTGCATACCGATCACTGGAAGGAGTAGTAGAGAAAGCTAGGCGGATAAATAGTTCCTTGTAGTCAAGTGGACCCACGCTACTACTTGTTCCAAAGACATGCACACCATCGAAATAGTCCATCTATATCAATATACATAGAGAGGGAATATTTTTTTTACAAGAGAGGAAATAGTTCATCCATCCATAATGCCCTGCTGCTGTTCTTCCTCTTCTTCTTCTTCGTCTTCTTCTTCTTCCTCTTCTTCTTCTTCCTCTTCTTCTTCTTCTTCTTCTTCTTCTTCTTCTTCTTCTTCTTCTTCTTCTTCTTCTTCTTCTTCTTCTTCTTCTTCTTCTTCTTCTTCTTCTTCTTCTTCTTCTTCTTCTTCTTCTTCTTCTTCTTCTTCTTCTTCTTCTTCTTCTTCTTCTTCTTCTTCTTCTTCTTCTTCTTCTTCTTCTTCTTCTTTTTCTTCTTCTTCTTCTTCTTCTTCTTCTTCTTCCTCTTCTTCTTCTTCTTCTTCTTCTTCTTCTTCTTCTTCTTCTTCTTCTTCTTCTTCTTCTTCTTCTTCTTCTTCTTCTTCTTCTTCTTCTTCTTCTTCTTCTTCTTCTTCTTCTTCTTCTTCTTCTTCTTCTTCTTCTTCTTCTTCTTCTTCTTCTTCTTCTTCTTCTTCTTCTTCTTCTTCTTCTTCTTCTTCTTCTTCTTCTTCTTCTTCTTCTTCTTCTTCTTCTTCTTCTTTTTTTTCTTCTTCTTCTTCTTCTTCTTCTTCTTCTTCTTCTTCTTCTTCTTCTTCTTCTTCTTCTTCTTCTTCTTCTTCTTCTTCTTCTTCTTCTTCTTCTTCTTCTTCTTCTTCTTCTTCTTCTTCTTCTTCTTCTTCTTCTTCTTCTTCTTCTTCTTCTTCTTCTTCTTCTTCTTCTTCTTCTTCTTCTTCTTCTTCTTCTTCTTCTTCTTCTTCTTCTTGTAGGTCAGCGATGCTTTTCAAATCAAGGTTGTACGGCTCCAACTTCTGTTTGTCCCCTGCGATGCGGTGCCTGCCCCACAGAAGTACATGTCCTCCCGAGAAAAGAAATTGTGAAGCTCACCTGGTATGGAGGGCGCGTGTATGATGTGGTACACCAAAACTTCATCTTTGAGGAACAACTGAAGGACGGTGGCGCGTTGAATCTTCCCAGTGGCACGCTCCGTGTACTCTGCGTCGAGATCGATGACATTCATCTCCACCTTTTGGAGGGAGTTGGATACATTGTTGATCCACTTCCGAAAAACCCTTGGGTGGTCGGTGACTGTGGCAACTATGCTCAACGAGCCTTCGACGAGGACATGTCGGATGCTTAAAACTTGCATGTCAATCTCTTTCACCATTTGGAACCGCTGGACTGGAGGGCTATGGTTTGGAGAATTAGGATTAGATGTCTAGACTAATGATAACCCAGAAGTGTAGGGGATCGCAACAGTTTTCGAGGGTAAAGTATTCAACCCAAATTTATTGATTCGACACAAGGGGAGCCAGAGAATACTCTTATGTATTAGTAGCTGAGTTGTCAATTCAACCACACCTGGAAACTTAGTATCTACAGCAAGGTAGTTTAGTAGCAAAGTACTCCCTCCGTAAACTAATATAAGAGCATTTAGAATACTAAAATAGTGATCTAAATGTTCTTATATTAGTTTACAGAGGGAGTAATATGGAGAGAGCGGTAACAACAATAAAAGTGATGATAGTGTTTTTGTAGTTTTTGTAATAGTAGCAGCAGAAAAGTAAATAAGCAACAAGCAATATCTGAAAAGCTCGTAGGCATTGGATCGGTGATGGGAAATTATGTCGGATGCAATTCATCATGTAGAAGTTATAACCTAGGGCGACACAGAACTAGCTCCAGTTCATCAATGTAATGTAGACATGTATTCCGAATATAGTCATACTTGCTTATGTAAAAGAACTTGCATGACATCTTTTGTCCTACCCTCCCGTGGCAGCGAGGTCCTATTGGAAACTAAGGGATATTAATGCCTCCTTTTAATAGAGTACCAGACCAAAGCATTAACACATAGTGAATACATGAACTCCTCAAACTACGGTCATCACCGGGAGTGGTCCCGATTATTGTCACTTCGGGGTTGCCGAATCATAACACATAGTAGGTGACTATAGACTTGCAAGATAGGATCAATAACACACATATATTCATGAAAACATAATAGGTTCAGATCTGAAATCATGACACTCAGGCCCTAGTGACAAGCATTAAGCATAGCGAAGTCATAGCAACATCAATCTCAGGACATAGTGGATACTAGGGATCAAACCCTAACAAAACTAACTCGATTACATGATAGATCTCATCCAACCCATCACCGTCCAGCAAGCCTACGATGGAATTACTTACGCACGGCGGTGAGCATCATGAAATTGGTGATGGAGGAAGGTTGATGATGATGACGACGACGATCTCCACTCTCCGGAGCCCCGAACGGACTCCAGAACAGCCCTCCCGAGAGAGATTAGGGTTTGGCGGCGGCTCCGTATCGTAAAACATGATAATTCCTTTTCTCTGAATTTTTCTCCACGAAAGTGAATATATGTGGTCCGGAGATACGTCGGTGGAGCGTCAGGGGGCCCACGAGGTAGGGGGACGCGCCCTGGGGGAGGGGGCGCGCCCCCAGCCTCGTGGGCCCCCTGGCCTGGATCTTTCCGTAAGTATTTTTTATATTTTCCAAAATAATTCTCCGTGAATTTTCAGGTCATTCCGAGAACTTTTTATTTCTGCACAAAAACAACACCATGGCAATTCTGCTGAAAACATCGTCAGTCCGGGTTAGTTCAATTCAAATCATGCAAGTTAGAGTCCAAAACAAGGGCAAAAGTGTTTGGAAAAGTAGATACGTTGGAGACGTATCAACTCCCCCAAGCTTAAACCTTTGCTTGTCCTCAAGCAATTCAGTTGATAAACTGAAAGTGATAAATAAAAACTTTGACAAACTTTGTTTGATCTTGTTGTTGTAAATATGTAAGCCAGCATTCATGTTTTCAACAATGATCATGAACTAACCACATTCACAATAACTATCAGGTCTCATGTCTACTCACATCAATGGCATAATCAACTAGCGAGCAATACTAATAATCCTCGGATGACAACACTTTCTCAAAACAATCATGATATGATATAACAAGATGGTATCTCGCTAGCCCTTTCTGAGACCGCAAAAAATAAATGCAGAGCACCTTTAAGGATCAAGGACTGACTAGACATTGTAATTCATGGTAAAATAGATCCAGTCATGATCATACTGAATGCAAATTAATAGTAATACATGCAAATGACAGAGGTGCTCTCCTACTGGTGCTCTTTTATAAGAGGATGATGACTCAGCATAAAAGTAAATAGATAGGCCCTTCACAGAGGGAAGCAGGGATTTGTAGAGGTGCCAGAGCTCGATATTTAAACAGAGATGAATAGCATTTTGAGCGGTATACTTTGATTGTCAACATAACAACCAAGAATACCGATATCTTCCATGCTACACACATTATAGGCGGTTCCCAAACAGAATGGTAAATTTTATACTCCCCCAACCTGGCACCTCGATTTTTAAAAAGAGATGAATAACATTTTGAGTGGTATACTTTCATTGTCAACATAACAACCAAGAATACCGATATCTTCCATGCTACACACATTATAGGCGGTTCCCAAACAGAATGGTAAAGTTTATACTCCCCCAACCACCAACAAGCACACTCCACGGCCATTCGAATCCATGGGATACCGTCCAAACAAGCAACAGCCCTGGGGGAGTTTTGTTTAATTATTATGATTTTGAGCATGGGACTGGGCATCCCGGTTACCAGCCATTTTCTCATGAATGATGAGCGGAGTCCACTCATCGTGAGAATAACCCACCTAGCATGGAAGATATAGACAACCCTAGTTGATACATGAGCTGTTCGAGCATACAAAACAGAATTTCATTTGAAGGTTTAGAGTTTGGCACATACAAATTTACTTGGAACGGCAGATAAATACCGCATATAGGAAGGTATGGTCTACTCATATGGAACAACTTTGGGGTTTATGGAAGTGGATGCACAAGCAGTATTCCCGCTTAGTACAGGTGAAGGCTAGAAAGAGACTGGGGAGCGACCAACTAGAGAGCGACAACGGTCATGAACATGCATTAAAATTAATCAACAATGAATGCGAGCATGAGTAGGATATAAATCACCATGAATATAAATATCGTGGAGGCTATGTTGATTTTGTTTCAACTACATGCGTGAACATGTGCCAAATCGGACCACTTGAATTGTTCAAAGGAGGATACCACCCTATCATACCACATCACAACCATTTTAATATCATGTTGGCACGCAAGATAGACCATTATAAACTCTCAGCTAATTAAGCATGGCATAAGCAGCTATGACCTCTAACTGTCATTGCAAGCATGTTTCATTCATAACAAGCTGAATCAGGAACCATGAACTATCATATTTACAAACACAAGAGAGGTCGAGTTCATACCATCTTTTCTCATCTCAATTAGTTCATCATATATCATCCTTATCGCCTTTCACTCGCACGACCGAACGGTGTGGATAATAATAATAGTGCACGTGCAATGGACTAAGCTGGAATCTGCAAGCATTTAATACAAGAGAGAAGACAATGTAATATGGCTCAAGGTTAAATTAACAATAAAGCATATGCGAGCCACTAAGCATTTTAATCATGGTCTTCTACTGTTGACCCCCAAAGAAAAGAAAAGAAACTATTTACACGGGAAAGCTCCCAACAAGCAAAAGAAGAACAATAAATCTTTTGGGGTTTTCTTTTAATTACTACCACTACAAGGAAAGTAAACTAGCTAAAAGCTACAACTAATATTTTTTTTGTTTTTCTTAAGGTTTTTCTAACACACAAGAAAAAGACTAAGAAAAAGAATTGAAACTAAACATGGATGGTACAGTGAAAGAGTGTGAGCACCGACAACTAGAATAAGTGTGTGAACATGAGTGTAAAGTCGGTGAGAAACACGTACTCCCCCAAGCTTAGGCTTTTGTCCTAAGTTGGTCTATGGCCACGGATTGAAGCTACTCCCTCGAGTGTACTGAGATGTGTCCTCTGGGTGCCACTGGTTGGCAAGTTCATCCAGATCCCACCCATAAACAGATTGAAGATAAGGATCGACTGGTGGCTCCGGCTCTGAAGCTTGTGCCTGGCTCTGGTGCTTGTAGAAAGCATCTGATGTAACAAGACATTCGCCTGTAGATAGATCAAACAGAGGTGGTGCAGGCAAGGTAAAAATCTCACAATATTTTTCATCAAACCTTAATTTATAATTAAGCAACCTATCCTTGTCTTTAACAATAAAATCATGTGATATCATGCTCTTGTAATCTAGATAAACAGAGGAAAGCAATTTTTCTTCCTTCTCATGATGCCTAATAGGTACTCTAAAATGTTCAGCAAGGCGAGAAGCAAAGATGCCTCCAAAGACAGGCCCCTTTGAGCAGTTCAAACTCAGTCGTTTAGCAAAGACGGCACCCAAGCTAAAAGTTGTGTCTTGAAACAAAGCATGGCGTAAAATGACAATATCAGGGGCACTAAGATTCCCACTGTTCCCGCGACCGATTAGACATCTACTAGCAAATAAAGCAAAGTAGCGCAGAACAGGGAAATGTATACTAGTAATTCTTGCCCATGAGACTTGTCTAGTTTCCCCTACAACTATCATGTCAATGAACCCTTCAGCGTCTTCACGACGTGGTTCATCAAGTCTACCTTCAAAGGATATCTTGCATATTTCACAAAACTCAAAGAATGATATTTCCTTAACCTCGTCATATAAACGAAACTCCACTGTAGGTGGTGTTTTCTTAGCATGAAAATGAAAATTTTACGTGAAAATATTAGTGCGTAAGAGATACTGTTCACGCTGGTCGTGGAGGAAGTCGGTGAGGCGTGCATTATTTGCCAACCAATAAAAGTCTTCGTAAATCCTGGTGGCTCTCATGAACTCATTACAAGGCCATTCACACGGCCGAACTTCCGCCATGCAAGGAAGATTATATTTGGGCTTCTTATTTCCTTCCTTCTTATTCTCCTCTGAACTTTTACTGGAGGAACCCCTCAACAATCTCTTTATCATTTTCCTCCTCTGATTTTTTTTGAAATTTTTAGTAACTCAAAATAAAAGTTAACCAAACTCAACAAGATTGATAGAAACAACTCCTACAAGTTCCTAGGGACTAAATCATGCATTAGAACTACTTGGGACCAAAGAAATTTGACATGCAAGCTTAAGATCAAGGTCACCACAACAGCAAAAAATTGCAATAAATAAAGCACTACAAAAACTAATTGTACCAATGGAGGAGTCACATACCAAGGAACAATCTCCCCAAACATTTTGGTGAATGGTGCTTTGAGTAAGGAGATCGAAAATGGCAGCAAGATGAGCTAGAACTCGTGCTTGAGCTGGTTGGTGATTTTTTTGGGAGGAAGAAGAGGAGTATGGGTGCAGGAATAAGTGGAAGGGGGCCACGTGGGGCCCACGAGGCAGGGGGCGCGCCCTGGACCCTTGTGGCCAGGTGCTGCCTCCCCTCGTGGTGTTTTCTATACCATATATTCTCAAATATTCTATAAAAATCATATTAAATTTTTAGGGCATTTGGAGAACTTTTATTTTTGGGGTATTTTTTTTATTGCACGGATAAGTCTGGAAACAGACAGAGAATACTATATATTTATCCTAATTAACAGAAATTAAAAGGAGGGTACCGAAGGTTGTGCTATCTAGATTCACCTATCCCATGCTCATCAAAAGGAATCCATTAACAAGGTTGATCAGGTCTTGTTAATAAACTCTTTCAGAATAACATGAAACCGGAGAATTTTTGAATAACACTAGGTTACCTCAATGAGGATATGTATGTCCCCAACAATAAGAATGTCATATGTCTTCTTAACAGTAGGGAGAGGAAATTCAAAACCTCCAATAGTAATAGTTGAAACTTTTCCAACATAATTGATACTATGGACCTGAGGTTGTTTCCTCGGAAAGTGTACCGTATGCTCATTACCATTGACATGAAAAGTGACATTGCCTTTGTTGCAATCAATAACAACCCCCACAGTATTCAAAAAGGGTCTACCAAGGATAATAGACATACTATCGTCCTCGGGAATATCAAGTATAACAAAGTCCGTTAGAATAGTAACATTTGCAACCACAACAGGCACATCCTCACAAATACTGACAGATATAGCAGTTGATTTATCAGCCATTTGCAAAGATATTTCAGTAGGTGTCAACTTACTCAAGTCAAGTCTTCGATATAAAGAGAGAGGCATAACACTGACACCGGCTCCAAGATCACATAAGGAAGTTTTAACATAGTTTCTTTTAATGGAGCAAGGTATAGTGGGTACTCCTGGATCTCCTAGTTTCTTAGGTATTCCACCTTTAAAAGTGTAATTGGCAAGCATTGTGGAAATTTCTACTTCAGGTATCTTTCTTTTATTGGTAATAATATCCTTCATATATTTAGCATAAGGATTTGTTTTAAGCACGTCAGTCAAACGCATACGCAAAAAGATAGGTCTAATCATTTCAGCAAAGCGCTCAAAATCCTCATCATCCTTTTTCTTGGATGGTTTAGGAGGAAAAGGCATGGGTTTCTGAACCCATGGTTCTCTTTCCTTATCGTGCTTCCTAGCAACAAAGTCTCTCTTATCATAACGTTGATTCTTTGATTGTGGGTTATCAAGATCAACAGCAGGTTCAACCTCTACATCATTATCGTTGCTAGGTTGAGCATCATTATGAACATCATCATTAATATTATCACTAGGTTCATGTTCATTACCAGATTGTGTCTCAGCATCAGAAACAGATATATCATTTGGATTCTCGGGTGTGTCAGCTACAGGTTCACTAGAAGCATGCAAAGTACTATCATGTTTCTTTTTCTTCTTCTTAGAAGAACTAGGTGCATCTAAATTAGCTCTCCGAGAATCTTGCTCAATTCTCTTAGGGTGGCCTTCAGGATACATAGGTTCCTGAGTCATTTTGCCACCTCTAGTTGCAACTCTAACAGCATAATCATTATTCTTACTATTTAATTCATTGAGAAAATCATTCTGAGCCTTAAGTACTTGTTCTACTTGAGTGGTAACCATAGAAGCATGTTTACTAATGAGTTACAACTCACCTTTAACTCTAGACATATAATCACTCAAGCATTCAATCATATAGGCATTACGTTGCAATTGTCTACCTACATAAGCATTGAAGTTTTCTTGCTTCACAATAAAATTGTCAAACTCATGTAAGCATTGGCTAGCAGACTTATAACGAGGTATATCACCTTCATCAAATCTATAAGGAGAACTTACCTTTACTACCTGTGTCGGGTTATCAAGACCATGTATTTCTTCAATAGGCGGTAAATTCTTAACATCTTCAGCTTTAATACCTTTTTATTTCATATATTTCTTTGCCTCTTGCATATCTGTGGGACTGAGAAATAGAACACCTCTTTTCTTCGGAGTTGGCTTAGGGGCTGGTTCAGGAAGTGTCCAATTATTTTCATTGGCCAGCACATTATTCAATAGTAATTCAGCTTGATCAACTGTTCTTTCCCTGAAAACACAACCATCAAACCTATCCAGGTGGTCTCTGGAAGCATCGGTTAGTCCATTATAAAAGACATCAAGTATTTCATTCCTCTGAAGAGGATGATCAGGCAAAGCATCAAGTAATTGGAGAAGCCTCCCCCAAGCTTGCGGGAGACTCTCTTCTTCAATTTGCACAGAGTTATATATTTCCCGTAAGGCAGCTCGTTTCTTATGAGCGGGAAAATATTTAGCAGAGAAGTAATACATCATATCCTGGGGACTACGCACACAACCAGGATCAAGAGAATTAAACCATGTCTTAGCATCACCCTTTAACAAGAATGGAAACAACTTAAGTATATAGTAATAATGAATCTTTTCATCATTGGTAAATAGGGTGGCTATATCATTCAACTTAGTAAGATGTGCCACAACAGTGTCAGATTCATAGCCATGGAAAGGATCAGATTCAACTAAGGTAATTAACTCAGGATCAACAGAGAAATCATAATCCTTATCCGTAACAAAGATAGGTGAAGTAGCAAAAGCAGGGTCATGTTTCATTCTAGCATTCAAGGACTTTTCTTTCAGCTTAGCAAATAATTTCTTAAGATCATATCTATCATTGCAAGCAAGAAAGTCTCTACAGTTTCTTCATCCATAACATAACCTTCAGGAACAGCATGCAATTCATATCTAGGGGAGAAGCGTCATCATCACTTTCATAAATATTATCAGTGTCAATATTTGCATTCTCCCTAACCTTAGCAATTTGTTCATCTAGAAATTCACCTAGTGGCACAGTATTATCAAGCATAGAAGTAGTTTCATCATACATAGCAGAAGTGGAATCATCAAGAACATACAACATATCATATTCAATAGCAGGAGTAGGTGTCGCAAATTTACCCATAACAGATGGTGAATCAAGTGCAGAGCTAGATGGCAGTTCCTTACCTCCCCTCGTAGTTTAGGGTAAGATCTTGGTTTTTGAGTCCTTCAAGTTCTTCATAGTGATCAACAGATATAAATACCAAGTGACTTAAAGAATAGAGCTATGCTCCTTGGCAACGGCGCCAGAAAGTAGTCTTGATAACCCAAGTGTAGGGGATCGCAACAGTTTTCGAGGGTAAAGTATTCAACCCAAATTTATCGAATCGACAAAAGGGGAGCCAAAGAATACTCTTAAGTATTAGCAGCTGAGTTGTCAATTCAACCACACCTGGAAACTTGTATCTGCAGCAAGGTAGTTTAGTAGCAAAGTAATATGGAGATAGCGGTAACAGCAATAAAAGTAACGATAGTGTTTTTGTAGTTTTTGTAATAGTAGCAGCGGAAAAGTAAATAAGAAACAAGCAATATGTGAAAAGCTCGTAGGCATTGGATCGGTGATGGGAAATTATGTCGGATGCAATTCATCATGTAGAATTTATAACCTAGGGTGACACAGAACTAGCTCCAGTTCATCAATGTAATGTAGGCATGTATTCCGAATATAGTCATACATGCTTATGGAAAAAACTTGCATGACATCTTTTGTCCTACCCTCCCGTAGAAGCGGGGTCCTATTGGAAACTAAGGGATATTAAGGCATCCCTTTAATAGAGTACTGGACCAAAGCATTAGCACATACTGAATACATGAACTCTTCAAACTACGGTCATCATCGGGAGTGGTCCCGATTATTGTCACTTCGGGGTTGCCGGATCGTAACACATAGTAGGTGACTATAGACTTGCAAGACAGGATCAAGAACACACATATATTCATGAAAACATAATAGGTTCAGATCTGAAATCATGGCACTCGGGCCCTAGTGACAAGCATTAAGCATAGCAAAGTCATAGCAACATCAATCTCAGAACATAGTGGATACTAGGGATCAAACCCTAACAAAACTAACTCGATTACATGATAGATCTCATCCAACCCATCACCGTCCAGCAAGCCTACGATGGAATTACTCACGCACGGCGGTGAGCATCATGAAATTGGTGATGGAGGAAGGTTGATGATGACGACATCGACGATCTCCACTCTCCGGAGCCTCGAACGGACTGCAGATCAGCCCTCCCGGTAGAGATTAGGGCTTGGCGGCGGCTCCGTATCATAAAACACGATAATTCCTTCTCTATGATTTTTTTCTCCCTGAAAGTGAATATATGGGGTCCGGAGATACATCGGTGGAGCGTCAGGGGGCCCACGAGGCAGGGGGCGCTCCCCCCACCCTCGTGGACAGGGTGTGGCCCCCCTGGCCTGGATCTTTCTGCAGGTATTTTTTATATTTTCCAAAATAATTCTCCATGAATTTTCAGGTCATTCTGAGAACTTTTTATTTCTGCACAAAAACAACACCATGGCAATTCTGCTGAAAACAGCGTTAGTCCGGGTTAGTTCCATTCAAATCATGCAAGTTAGAGTCCAAAACAAGGGCAAAAGTGTTTGGAAAAGTAGATACGTTGGAGACGTATCATCTAAATGAAGAAGATGATTATTTATAGGGGCTTCGGAATTACTCCAGGAGGATGTGAAGAGGTTAAAACAATGGGAATGCAGTGTGGTTTGGATGCAAATGAAGATCAAGGAGTAGTGAAGAAGCCAAGGAAAATCGGTTCCGGATGGAGAAGTAAATGGTATAAGTGGCCTGCATGCAGTTGATTAAACGGCTAGGTAGACTAAACGAAAAGGCTACGCGGGTAGGCTGAGGAGTGGAGCCTGTCCCTGTACATTCCCATCCTTCCAGCGCTACATGTGTCACTAGCTAGTTGAGGTCACTCTTTCGAATCACCGTGGCGAGACATTTTATGATTCCTTTTTATTTCTGCACCCCTCCTGACAGGTGGGACCTATGCAAACGAGAATTTGGTTCTGCTCGCAATATGAATGATACCTGGAGGATGAAGTGAACCCAGAGGCATGCTAGCACGGGATTACTACTCATGTTCCTACTACTCCTACTAGTAGTAGTAGTACAACTGTGGTACACTTGATGGTCAAAATACTATTATTCATCCGGTCCTCACAGTGAAGTGAGACCCTACGCCCGAGGTGACACCAGTCTAGGCGGCATGTCCGGGTTACCAAAGTCAGCCTCACCTTGTGCACGGTGCAGTCACTGTCACCGCCGCTGTATAGCATGCCTCGCCTCGTCTCCCTCTCCCCTAGCACCACTCCATCTCCATCTCCGTCTCGCTGGAGATCCCGAGGTCACTCTTCATTATCTCAGTGTGCCCCCGCATACCCTCGCCTCACTCGCCTCCCCAGTACCACTATTCCCTCGCTAGCCGCTCTAGCACCGACAGCCTTCTCCCCCGTAAATCAAGCCCCCCAAAACCCCACCTTCCAAACTCCACCATGGCCGAACGCGAACCGCGCAGGATCCATATGAGCCGTGATTGGAGCAATCTCCCTAGTGACGTCCTCGACCTCTGTTGTTCGTGTATGGATATGTTGAGCGCCCTGCGGCTGGCTGCATGCTCGAGGGGCATGCACACAGCCATCATCGAAGCGAGGCCAAAGCTTTTCAAGACACCCTGCTTGCTGCTATCTGGTCTTGCGAGATTGGCTCACCATGATACAGAGGCGTACATGATGGCCCTCGACTTCAATCCGATCTCCATTAGCAGAAACTTCTTTGCAGGTATGTAGTGGGTCGCCGTACATCATTTCCCTCGACTTCGATCCGATCACCATCACCCGAAACTTCTTGGCAGGTATGTACTCGGTCGGCATGAACTCCCACTGGATGGCTGCCTTCAGAGAAGACGGTAAAAAGTTGGTGCTCGTGAACTTCCAGACCTCCCATGAGATTATCCTTCCTCCGTTGGATTATATAGAATTTTACCATCGCGGTCCTAGTCATCTAGATTACAGTTGGACGGACCTTGTGTTGCAGAAGATTGTAATCTGCCAAGTGCCCATACGACATGCGAACTACGCAGACTTCAAGCTAATTGCCTTGTTCGACCGCGGACTCGCCTATGTTTACGCCGGTGCTTTCTTTAGTTGGAGACAACTCAGCTCGCAGTGGATCATCGTCAAAGCTGATACACACTTCTGTGATACCATTGAACACAATGGCATCATCTACGCGACTGACAAAGCAGATGGCACAACATATTGCTGGGACAGTGCGTGTAAGTTGTTTCAGTCTCATGTTAATGATGACGCCATGACACTGTTCGAACTTTTTGTGATGATTGGCATATCCCTGTTTGAGCAAAATTTGAGTAGAACTATGGCAATGTATTAGAGACGCCGTAAATCAGCTATATTTGGAATGAGTTAATTCATGCGATTGTGATCATGTCATTACAACCAATTTGTACCTCTGAATAATCAAATGGTTAGGAATATATGGATATTCTCCTTATTTTACAGTAATCTATATACTACTACTAAATATGAGTGTGTATCAATGGCCATGTAGTTTTCTCATTTTCATGATGTAGAAACATGCACCACACTG
Source organism: Secale cereale (assembly GCA_902687465.1). Classification (NCBI taxonomy): domain Eukaryota; kingdom Viridiplantae; phylum Streptophyta; class Magnoliopsida; order Poales; family Poaceae; genus Secale; species Secale cereale. Next base: position 98,409,985 of record LR738711.1, on the reverse strand, counting down.
TTGGTTTCATCTAACCATACATTAGGGAAGTAAATGTGCATATGGATAACTCTATATTTGGAAGTAGTGAAATCCTATAATGCTTACCATGTGTACATACCTATATCCGCCCTTCAGCAATCAATGGCTAGAATAATATCCTCACAAAAAATTTGCCCACGGAACATGAGTATATAACAATGCATGGCCTGTTAGTTACCTTGAAGAATTTGTTTGTGAGGACATAACATGATTCCATAACATGCATGACATGGTAGTTTCCTGTGAAGAATCGATTGCGAGATAACATGAGTATAACCATGCATGGCACTTCCATATTTTCGAACCCAATATACTTTTCCCTGTATTTTCCTCCCAGTTCCAACAGGGACATACCAATGTTGTTTCTTGCATTATCCTACTCATACTATGAAAAATTCTGATCTTACATTAACAATGCCTGTCCTTTTTGATATGATGCAGTGTCCCTACAGTTACTACCCTTTGTAATCACACCACCTTGCCAAAAACAGGGAAGCACAACTGGTTCCTCGCTCGATCAGACGACGACAAAAGGCTGATGATCATTCGGACACATGAGCCGAAAAATTTATATTGCAAAAACCCCACTGTATACAAGCACCATGAAATACGTGAGTATCCGGACAGTGGCTTTTACGTCTATGAGCAGGATACCAGTTTGTTGGGGCCTTCAGGATTTTTTAGTTGGAGGCGGGTAAACAGCCTTGGTTCACACTCTCTGTTTCTCAGACTGAATTATCCGATTAACCATGAGATCACCATTGGCAAGGACCTTGATGGCAGAGAGGCTCTGTTTGCTTGAAAAAATGTGTCTACAAGGCGAGCCCTTGAAGTTCGGGAGCAAACTCCCCTGATTGTCAACGATACAACCTGTAGCCAAAAGAAGGTGAGAATGACAAAGGCATTGGGATTAACTTTGATCCTTGAATGTCTCAATTACGACAGGTAGTGATGTGGTTCAAGCCTTCAGGTTGATAGGTAATTGGGTTGTTGCGTCGAAAGGGTGGATGATAAGCCACAAGTGTAGGGGATCGCAACAATTTTCGAGGGTAAAGTATTCAACCTAAATTTGTTGATTCGACACAAGGGGAGCCAAAGAATACTCTTAAGTATTAGCAGCTGAGTTGTCAATTCAACCACACCAGGAAACTTAGTATCTGCAACAAGGTAGTTTAGTAGCAAAGCAATATGATAGTGGCGGTAGCAGCAATAAAAGTAACGAGAGTGTTTTTGTAGTTTTTGTAATAATAGCAGCAGAAAATTGAATAAGCAACAAGCAATATATGAAAAGCTCGTAGGCATTGGATCGGTGATGGGAAATTCATCATGTAGAAGTTATAATCTAGGGTGACACAGAACTAGCTCCAGTTCATCAATGCAATGTAGGCATGTATTCCGAATATAGCCATACGTGCTTATGGAAAATAACTTGCATGACATCTTTTGTCCTACCCTCCCGTGGCAGCGTGGTCCTATTGGAAACTAAGGGATTTTAAGGCCTCCTTTTAATAGAGTACCGGACCAAAGCATTAACACATAGTGAATACATGAACTCCTTAGACTATGGTCATCACGGGAGTGGTCCCGACTATTGTCACTTTGGGGTTGCTGGATCATAACACATAGTAGGTGACTATAGACTTGCAAGATAGGATCAAGAACACACATATATTCATGAAAACATAATAGGTTCAGATCTCAATTCATGGCACTCGGGCCCTAGTGACAAGCATTAAGCATAGCAAAGTCATAGCAACATCAATCTCATAACATAGTGGATACTAGGGATCAAACCCTAAGAAAATTAACTCGATTACATGATAGATCCCATCCAACCCATCACCGTCCAGCAAGCCTACGATGGAATTACTCACGCACGGCGGTGAGCATCATGGAATTGGTGATGGAGGAAGGTTGATGATGACGATGGCGATGATCTCCACTCTCCGGAGCCCCGAACGGACTCCAGATCAGCCCTCCCGAGACAAATTAGGGCTTGGTCGCGGCTCCGTATCTAAAACGTGATAATTTTTCTCTCTGATTTTTTATCCCTGAAAGTGAATATATAGGATCTGGGGATACGTTGGTGGAGCACCAGGGGGCCCACGAGGCAGGGGATGCGCCCTAGGGGGAGGGGCGCCCCCCACCCTCGTGGACAGGGTGTGGCCCCCCTGGTCTGGATCTTCCTACAGGTATTTTTTTATATTTTCCAAAATAATTCTCCGTGGATTTTCAGGTCATTTCGAGAACTTTTTATTTCTGCACAAAAACAACACCATGGCAATTTTGCTGAAAACAGCGTTAGTCCGGGTTAGTTCCATTCAAATCATGCAAGTTAGAGTCCAAAACAAGGGCAAAAGTGTTTGGAAAAGTAGATACGTTGGAGACGTATCGGTGGAGTACTGGTGTCTCTAGATCATTGGTCGCTGAAGCGGGGCTGCAAATTATGATGGTGTTGGATCATCTCTTTGAATGACTTTGTTGTCTTTGCTGCTTGTTCTGCATGGGTAGTTATTTCTTATGTTATGTATATTCCTTGTCATTTGGTCATCCTCGTCTATGTCACTCTTACGATGTAATAGTTGGCTCTGTTTAGAATGTCATTCTTGTCTGGATCACGAGAGTCTGAGCGCTGCAGATGGGTGCATTTTGGTGGTGTAGCAAGACTTCTTATGAACTATCAGGTCTTGCTGTTTATGTTAGTAGTAGTCTCTAGTTAGTGTTTGAAAGTTGTATATATCGTTGTTTCAAACGTATTATTGTCTCGAACTACTGGTGGGCTAAATGAGGGCATCACAATTCTCCAGTGTTCAGAGTGTATCTCCTTTTCTCAAGTTATATAATTTGAGCTCAGTGTTTTTTCGATGATGTACACTTGTTTGGGCCAGTGAGGTGTCGTTGAATATGGGCCGAGTAGTAACGCAATGCCAAATAGGTCAATTATGACTCTCAGGCCGTGATACGTCTCCAACGTATCTATAATTTTTTATTGTTCCATGCTATTATATATATATACATATATGGTATTTTGGATGTTTAATGGGCTTAATTATACACTTTTATATTATTTTTGGGACTAACCTATTAACCCAAAGGCCCAATGCAGATTGATGTTTTTTTGCCTATTTCAGGGTTTCACAGAAAAGGAATATCAAACGGAGTCCAAACGGAATGAAACCTTCGCGAGAGTTATTTTTGGAACGATATCAACACAAAAGACTTGGAGTACACGCGAGGGGACGAAGGAGGCGGCCACGAGGGTCCAGGGCGCGCCCCCTCCTACAGGGCGTGCCCCCCACCCTCGTGGGCCCCCTCTGGCTCCCCTGATGCCCTCCTTCCTCCTATATATACCCATGTACGCTGAAATCATCAAGGCAACAGAGAAAACCCAATTCCACCGCCGCAACCTTCTGTTCCCGTGAGATCCCATCTTGGGGCCTGTTCCAGAGCTCCGCCGGAGGGGGGATCTTCCACGGAGTGCTTCTACATCAACACCATTGCCTCACCATGAGTTGTGAGTAGTTTACCACAGACCTTTCTCCGGCTGCTAGCAAGCCTTTCTCCCCTGCTCGTTTGCATCTCTTCGCTACTACGTGCGGTTGTGCCGGAACCATAGGTTACGGAGGTGAGATCGAAAGAGGAGAAACAGCAACCGGAGGCGAGATCGAAAGAGGAGAAGTAGCAACCTTTTCCTCAACATAGAAAAGGGACGGGGGAACTTACGGTGTTCTGTTAGGAGTCCGCATAGCTCCGTGAAAAATCGTGTGTTCTGTTTCTTTCTGTTTTGCTAGTTCTTTTACTCTCGATTTTTTTCTATCGTGTGAGACAGGATGACGTAGGAAGGACGGGAGGATGGTTAACATTAAAAATAATAATAGGAGAGATCTCAACCGTCAATATTTCGTTAGTAACACAAAATCAATGGATATAAAGAAGTGACGTATGGACAACTATGAAAGCCTTTGTCTTTTAATATTAGGTAAAGATGTGAGCATCATTGAATTCTCAAGCCTATCTTAATGGCTATAAAGAAAGAGCTTGTTGGGAGGCAACCCAATTTTATTTTCTTTGTTTTTGATTCTGTTTAGGAATAAATATTGCATCTAGCTTCTGTTTAGATGTGGTTTTGTGTTTTAATTAGTGTTTGTGTCAAGTAGAACCTTTGGGAAGACTTGTGTGAAATTTATATGATCATGCTTTAAAAAACAGAAACGTCGGGGCTCACGAGAATAGTCACCAGATTTTACTGGAGAGTGCTATTTAGTTGATTCTTTTTGCAGATGATTAGTAGACAAATTCCTCACGTTTACCAATTTACTTCAATTTTTTTGGAGTTACAGAAGTATTCAAAAGTTACAGATTACTACAGATTGTTCTGTTTTTGACAGATTCTGTTTTTCGTGTGTTATTTGCTTATTTTGATGAATCTATGAGTAGTATTGGGGAGTATTAATCATAGAGAAGTTGTAATACAATAGGTTTAACACCAATATAAACAAAGAATGAGTTAATTACAGTACCTTTGAGTGGTGGTTTGTTTTCTTATACTAACGGAGCTCACGAGATTTTTGGCTGAGTTTTGTGTTGTGAAGTTTTCAAGTTTTGAGTATGGCTTTGATGGACTATAGAACAAAGAGTGGCAAGATCCTAAGCTTGGGGATGCCCAAGGCACCCCAAGGTAAAATTCAAGACAACCAAAAGCCTAAGCTTGGGGATGCCCCGGGAAGGCATCCCCTCTTTCGTCTTCATCTATCAGTAACTATACTCGGGACTATATTTTTATTCACCGCATGATATGTGTTTTTCTTGGACCGTCATGTATGATTTGAGTCTTTGCTTGTTAGTTTGCCACAATCATCTTTGCTGGAAAAACCTTTTTGAGAGAGATAAATATGGCCTAGAATTTGTTAGAATACTCGATGTGCTTCACTTATATCCTTTGAGCTAGATAAGTTTTGCTCTAGTGCTTCACTTATATCTTTTAGAGCACGGTGGTGATTTTATTTTGTAGAAATTGTTGATCTCTCATGCTTCACTTATATCCTTTTGAGAGTCTTGTAGAACAGCATGGTAATGTGCTTTGGTTATAAAACTAGTCCTAATATGATAGGCATCCAAGATGAATATAGTAAAAACTCTCATATAAAGTGCATTGAATATGATGAGAAGTTTGATACTTGATGATTATTTTGAGATATGGGGATGGTGATATTAGAGTCATGCTAGTGGAGTAATTATGAATTTGAGAAACACTTGTGTTAAAGTTTGTGATTCACGTAGCATGCACATATGATGAACTATGTGACGAAGTTAGAGCATGAGGTATTTATTGAGTGTCATCCTTTGTGTGGAGGTCAGGGGCGCGCGATGGTTAACTCCTACCAACCTCCCCCTAGGAGCATGCGTTGATTGCTTTGTTTTGATGACTCGTAAATTTTTGCAATAAGTATATGAGTTCTTTATGACTAATGTTGAGTCCATGGATTATACACACTCTCACCCTTCCACCATTGCTAGCCTCTCTTGTACCGTGCAACTTTCGCTGGTACCATACACCCACCATATACCTTCCTCAAAACAGCCACCATATCTACCTATCATGGCATTTCCATAGCCATTTTGAGATATATTGCCATGAAACTTTCCACCGTTCCGTTCATATGACACGCTTCATATTGTCATATTGCCATGCATGATCATGTAGTTGACATCGTATTTGTGGCAAAGCCACCATTCACATTTCATTCATACATGTCACTCTTGATTCATCGCACATCCCGGTACACCGCCGGAGGCATTCATATAGAGTCATATTTTGTTCTAGCTTTGAGTTGTAATCTTCGAGTTGTAAGTCAATAAAAGTGTGATGATCTTCATTATTAGAGCATTGTCCCATGTGAGGAAAGGCCAAAAAAAGAGATGGCCCCAAAAAATTATATAGAGGGCAAAAAAAAAGAGAAAGCCCCTCCAAAAAAATGAGAGAAAAGAGAGAAGGGACAATGCTACTATCCTTTTCCACACTTGTGCTTCAAAGTAGCACCATGATCTTCATGATAGAGAGTATCTTGTTTTATCACTTTCATATACTAGTGGGAATTTTCATTATAGAACTTGGCTTGTATATTCCAACGATGGGCTTCCTCAAATGCCCTAGGTCTTCATGAGAAAGAAAGTTGGATGCACATCCAGTTAGTTTCTTTTGATGAGCTTTCATACACTTATAGCTCTAGTGCATCTGTTGCATGACAATCCCTACCCACTCACATTAATATCTATTGATGGGCGTCTCCATAGCCCGTTGATATGCCTAGTTGATGTGAGACTATCTTCCTCCTTTTTGTCTTCTCCACAACCACCACTCTATTCCACCTATAGTGCTATATCCATGGCTCATGCTCATGTATTGCGTGAAGGTTGAAAGGTTTGAAAAATTGAGTATGAAAATAAGTGCTTGGCTGAAACCGGGCTTGTGCATGATATGAATATTTTGTGTGATGAAGAGGGAGCATAGCCAGACTATATGATTTTGTAGGGATAACTTTCTTTGGCCATGTTATTTTGAGAAGATATGATTGCTTTGTTAGTATGCTTGAAGTATTATTATTTCTTATGTCAATATAGACTCTTGTCTTGAATCTTTCGGATCCGAACATTCATGCCACAATAAAGAAATTACGTTGAAAATTATGTTGGTTAGCATTCCACATCAAAAATTCTGTTTTTATCATTTACCTACTCGAGGACGAGCATGAATTAAGCTTGGGGATACTTAATACATCTCCAGTGTATCCATAATTTTTTATTGTTCCATGCTATTATATATGATGTTTTGGATGTTTAATGGGCTTTATTATACACTTTTATATTATTTTTGGGACTAACCTATTAACCCAAAGGCCCAGTGCAGATTGCTGTTTTTTTGCCTATTTCAGGGTTTCGCAGAAAAGAAATATCAAACGGAATGAAACCTTCGCGAGAGTTATTTTTGGAACGATATCAACACAGAAGACTTGGAGTACACACGAGGGAACGAAGGAGGCGGCCACGAGGGTCCAGGGCGCGCCCCTACCCTCGTGGGCCCCCTCTGGCTCCCCCGATGCCCTCCTTCCTCCTATATATACCCATGTACCCTGAAAACATCGAGGCAACAGAGAAAACCCTAATTGCAACGCTGCAACCTTCTTTTCTCGTAAGATCCCATCTTGGGGCCTGTTCCGGAGCTCCGCGGGAGGGGGGGGGGTCTTCCACGAAGTGCTTCTACATCAACACCATTGCCTCACCATGAGTTGTGAGTAGTTTACCACAGACCTTCGGGTCCATAGTTATTAGATAGATGGCTTCTTCTCTCTTTTTGGATCTCAATACTAAGTTCTCCTCGGTCTTCGAGGAGATCTATTCGATGTAATGTTTTTGCGGTGTGTTTGTCGAGAACCGATGAATTGTTGGTTTATGATCAAGATTATCTACGAGAAATATTTGGTTCTTTTCTGAATTCTTTTATGTATGATTATAATATCCTTGCAAGTCTCTTCAAATTATTGGTTTGGTTTGGCCTACTAGATCTATAGTTCTTGCAATGGGAGAAGTGCTTGGCATTGCGTTCAATCTTGCGGTGTCCTTTCCCAATGACAGCAGGGGCAGCAAGGCACGTATTGTATTGTTGCCATCGAGGATAAAAGATGGGGTTTATATCATATTGCTTGAGTTTATCCCTCTACGTCATGTCATCTTGCTTAAAGCATTACTCTGTTCTTAGGAACTTAATACTCTAGATGCATGCTGGATAGCGGTCGATGTGTGGAGTAATAGTAGTAGATGCAGAATCATTTCGATCTACTTGTCACGGACGTGATGCCTATATGTAATGATCATGCCTAGATATTCTCATAACTATTCGCTTTTCTATCAATTGATCGACAGTAATTTGTTGACCCACCGTAGAATTCTGCTATCATGAGAGAAGCCACTAGTGAAACCTATGGCCCTCGGGTCTATTCTCAACATATTAATCTAAAATCTACTTTACTTTGCTTTATTTAGTTTATGTTCTTATATCCAAAAATACAAAAAATATCAAACTATCCTATCTATAATATATCACTTTCGTAAGTGACTGTAAACGGATTGACAACCCCTTATCGCATTGGCTGCGAAGTTCTTCTTTGTTTGTGCAGGTGCGAGGGACTCGGGCGTGGTCTCCTACTCGATTGATACCTTGGTTCTCCAAAACTGAGGGAAATACTTACGCTATTGTGTTGCATCACCCTTTCCTCTTCGAGGGAATACAACGCAAGATCGAGAAGTAGCAGGCCGGGCTCTCAAAAAAAAGGTTGGGCTCTCCAAAAAAGAAAGAATAAGGACTTAGGCTGACATGTGGGCGCCACCGGTGTTTTCGTGCGCTTGCGCGCCAAGAGCATATTGGCGTGTGTTCGAAATTCAAGCTACCTTTTCATCCCCAATCTCCCGCCCCTCCCCCACCTCTGGAATCTCGATTCCTACTCCAGTTCCCCCAAATCCCCCTCCTGTACTCCCTGTACTCAAGCTCACTATCATGTCGCCGGTCAACGCGGATCTCTAAGCCGGAGATCCTGAGGTCTGTCCTGCCTTCGGTCACTGCGTGCTGTCGCTCAACAGTGGCATGGCAGCTCTTGATGACCAGTTTGCCAGCAAAGTGCTGATGGTAACCATCAACGGCGACCGGCCTCCCGTCTCGCCGGACGACCTTGTCAAAGCTCTTGGCATTGCGCACGACATCCAAATAAGTGATTTGCTTGTCGAAGTCTGTCCGCCACCGGCTGATTTCTTCGTCAGGTTCTGGACAACTTTCGACTGCAGTCGTGTGTTTGAATCTTCCCGGCGTTTGTTCTGCGATGGCACGCTGGTGAGCTTTGATCGGTGGCACCTAGGATGGGGCTCGGTGCCCTCTGAGCTTGATTTTTTAACAAAGCTTACCTTCCACGGCATGCCTCGACGTGCTTGGAACAGCGAGTACATGAATGAGCTTATCAGCGACCTTGGAGGTGAGCGAGTAAGTATGTTTGTTCCTCCAGACAGCTGGCCTCTGAAGGTTGTGGCATGGATGAAGAAGCCGTCCACCATACCGAAGGTGATTGGTGCTGAGATACCGGTGCATGAACCAGGGTTGTACTATTCGTCGCCACCTAGGCCTTCGCGGACCACGTTAGGGATGTACCTATATCGAGTGTTCGTGCATGTCGAAGAAGTGGTCAATTCATCAATCAAAGTCATGCCGCCGCTGCTGGTGCCAGGGTCCGTCGACGACGTCCATTATAGGAGTCAACGTCAGACTTGTCCCGTGTTGCTCGGAACGATGGATGGCACATGGCCTACTCCATCGTGCGACGGAGGCCACTGCTTCTTTGGGAGAAGAGCCAGGGCTGGATGCCTGGATGTGCTCTAATTTGAGGTAATAACTGAATCTTGTCAGATACTAGTTAAATCCGAGCTATGGGTGTGAAGCACTGATGTGCCAGTACATTTGATTGTGACATGTTCTAATTTTGTACCTGAACATTTTTTAGAAAGGGTTGTACGTCAACTTAATGTGCTAGAAGAACTTATTGTGTTGCGTGTCTGTTTTCTTTGTACAACATTCAAGATATTTCCCTGTCATTGATAAAGACGATGAACCGTTATGTACGAGTTCGTTGGTTTCAACATAGCCCTACCCGTAGTGATCCACTGCTTCCATCCTGATTGTGCCGCCTGCGTGAAATTTTTGTATTCAAGTTCAGTGTGCTATGATGTTCTATATGATTGTGTCAACTATATAAGTTTTTACTGAGCATCAGCAATGCATATGGCTGAAAGATGTATTTACGAGCATCGACCGATGGGTCTCTCTCTCTCTCTGACACACACACACACAAGTGGGACCCGTTGAATTATTTCTTTGCTCGTGACAGCTTTTAATTAGGTTCCACTGTAATCTAACTATTTTCTTAAGTTATTAATTGAGCTCAGTGACTTCAAAAAGTTGTACAGAAGCCTTGTTTGGGCCTTTCCGGCGTCGCTGAATGTGGGCTGAGTAGCCATGTTAGGTTGTACTGTACTACACATGCCTTTTTTTCAACATCGGCAATGCAACTGGGCCGATAGTTGTACACGATATCCGGGTCTACTTGTTATTCTCCGCCCCGCTGGGCTGCAAACTTTCCTAGGAGGTATGCATTAAACTTAACAAGAAAATGGATTGTAAGAAATAATAAATGGGATGTAATTATAATAACTGGGCAGTAACTATAAAAAAAATGCACCAAACGCGTAATTAGTTTAAAAAATATATTATTTCCGGAATTTGAAAATTTTAATTTCATTACTTGTTGCGTGCGCAATATTTCGTTGGATTTTAACGTAATACAACTTTATTTTGAAATTATATTTAATCTAACTAGAAATTTCGGATAAAAATATTTCGGATCCCATAATTGTAGGAATTTTTTTTGAATTCTGTTTTGAGCGGTTGGATGAAATTATTAATCGTTGTCCTAACTAGAAAATGGGCTGTACTTTTAACAAACTGTAAATGGGCTGTAGTAAATTCCATTAGAATTAAAAATGGGCTGTACATTCTTACAAATCGCAAATGGGCTATATGTTCTCTGCCACACACTTGTGGGCCCTCTAAGTTGACGCGTCCCCTACAAAAAACTAAGTTGACCCGTATGCAAGGCTTGGTCAACAATACACGGTTCTGGCTGTTGTGGCCGTTGGATGTCCATCCAACGGATGTCGTGCTTCTTCTTCAATCTCGGATATTCTTGCTTCAGCCGCCCAAAAAATGATTCCCCCCTGACATCTGGGGCGCACCGTTTCGGAGGCTGACCTGTGGGCCTACTAAGTTGACGCGTACCAAGGGCTTTGTCAACTTAGTCAATATAAACGATTCTAGATGCAGTGACCGTACGATGTCCATCCAACGGCCGTAGTGCTTTTTCAACCTCTGGTATTTTTGCTCCAGCTGCCTAATGCAGCGCCGGTCATGTTGTGTGCTCCTGCCTCCTGTGGCCGGCTGTGATGCCGCGGAGGCCTCACCGCCCCTACTACTCCCACCGCTGGCCATGCCATCCCTCTACTCACCCACACCCCCTGTTATTCCGCGGCGACAGCAGCCTCACACCGCAGCCGAACCAGTGAACCCTCGTACTCCTCTCTGTGCGGGCTTCCACTACCGCGTCTTCGCCAACTCCACGTTGTCCCCTTCCTAGGCCTCGCCGTCGTCCAACGCGCTGGTGCTCTCGACGCGGCGTGGTCAACGTGGTCAAGGAATGACTTCCATCGGACGTGGACTGTATGTGGAGAGGCTGACAGCTGGGTCGACGACGGCAGCAAGGAAGTGCCTCCTTATTACACAGAAAATAATGATTCCTCCACCTGACAGCAGGGACCCACCGGACGGGCCACCATATTTCGCGAAAAAATGTTTCCCCCCTGACTGCTGGGACCCACTGGACGGGCCACCCTATTGCACGAAAAAATGTCCCCCCCTCTGTCAGCTCGGACCCACCGGAAGCGCCTCCTTATTTCGCACAAAAAAATGAATACTCCCCCTGCTGGTTGGGACCCACCTTGGTGGGAGGCTGACTTGTGGGCCTACCAAGTTGACGGGGACAGAGTGCTTTGTCAACTTAGTCAATATGAACGATTCTAGATCCAATGGTAGGTTGTGCTACCGCGGAGGCCTCACCGCCCCCTACTATTCCCACCGCTGGCCAGGCCATCCCTCTACTCACCCACACCCCCTGTTATTCTGCGGTGACGGCAACCTCACACCGCAGCGAACCAGTGAACCCTCATACTCCTCTACGCGTGGGCATCCACTGCCGCATCTTCCCCGGCTCTGCGTCGTCCCCTTCCTAGGCCTCGCCGTCGTCCACCGCCCTGGTGCTCTCGGCGCGGCATGGTCAACGTGGTCAAGGAACGACTTCCAAGAGTAATGTACATGGAGAGGCTCACAGCTGGGTCCACGGCAGCCGCAAGGAAGTGCCTCCTTATTACGCGAAAAATAAATATTCCTCCACCTGACAGCAGGGACCCACCGGACGGGCCATCGTATTTGGCGAAAAAACGTTTCCCCCTGACTGCTGGGACCCACCGGACGGGCCACCGTATTTTGCAAAAAAAATGTCCCCCCCGCTGTCAGCTCGGACCCACCAGAAGTGCCGCCTTATTACGCACAAAAAAATGAATACCCCCCCTGCTAGTTGGGACCCATCTTGGTGGGTGGCTGACTTGTGGGCTTACTAAGTTGACGGGGACGGAGTGCTTTGTCAACTTAGTCAATATGCTCCAGTGAACGTATGATGTCCATCCAATGGCCATAGTGCTTTTTCAACCTCTGGTCTTCTTGCTCCAGCAGCCCAAAGCAGCGCCAGTCGTGCCGCATGCTCCTGCCTCCCGTGGCCGGCTGTGCTGCCGCGGAGGCCTCACCGCCCCCTACTATTCCCACCGCTGGCCAGGCCCTACGGCGATGGCAGCCTCACACCGCAGCCCAACTAGTGAACCCTCGTACTCCTCTCCGCGCGGGCTTCCACTGTCACGTCTTCCCCCGGCTCCGCGTCGCCCCCTTCCTAGGCCTCGCCGTTGTCCACCGCCCTGGTGCTCTCGGCGCGGCGTGGTCAACGTGGTCAAAGAACGACTTCCATCGGAAGAGTACTGTACGTGGAGAGGCTGACAGCTGGGTCCATGGCCGTAACAAGGAAGTGCCTCCTTATTATGCGCAAAATAATTATTCCTCCACCTGACAGCGGGGACCCACTGGACGGGTGTCGGTGTACTAGAGTAGGGGTACCCTAGTATCCCGAACTTGTGCACGGGTAGACGCAGCACCCCGCGGCAAGGCTTGCCGGGTGACCGCCAAGGTCCTCTGCGGTTCCTTTGGAGCCATTCAAGAACAAAGTATTCGAGCCAAGAAGACAAGGCCCCGGCAAGAGGAGCTTGCCGGGAAGGCCACTCAAGGCACAAGACCCCGGTGAGAGGAGCTTGCCGGGAAGGCCAACCAAGGCATCTCAAGGAACTTGCCGCGACGCGCCACGCGTCCCGGCAAGACCCGGTGAGCGACAAGCTCCCGGACGCGACAAGACAACGACCGCGGCAAGGCGCTTGCCGCGGCAAGCTACCACTCTGTGCCCACGCTCCAGCACATCCGCCAACGTGTCGCTCTAGGATCCTTCCAGGCGTACGTGGCGGGAGGCTGTCCAGCCAGCGGTGCGTGGTGGCAAGCGGCGCTGACGAGATCGCCATCGTGGCGAACGGTGGCGTCCCTAACGGTCCCTTTTTGCACTGTTTGGGCGACGCCGCTGGGCATTTAATGCCCTTGTCCCCTGTCGTTAGGGTTAGGTATGATACACTGTACAGGTAGTTGTACCAACTACAACACCTTTCCATTTTTGACCCTTATCTGCGTTGCCACCTGTCGGTGACCCCTTGAGCATATAAAAGGAGGCCCATGCGCAACGTAGAGGGGGGTTCGGAGCAGAAAAACTCTCACGCTCGGTCTCGTTAGCTGCCGGTGGGTACTGTAGCACTCAGCGCTCCCGAGCAAGAACTCAATACAAACCACAAAGCAGGAGTAGGGTTTTACGCATCCGTGCGGCCCGAACATGGGTAAACTGCTCGTGTGCTTCGCCTCGATCTGCTCTTCGTGCGATCTCCGCCCCCGCCGAACCGAAAGGGACTCGGTCCGCTGGTCCCATACTTGATCTTGAGCAATCAAAGAATTTAAAGGAACATCATGAGGATCAATAGGAGATTGCTTGGAAAGTAGAGACATGATCAAGTCAACCTTTTCATTTAGGGAGGAAATCTCCTCGACAGATTTTACCTTCTTACCTGTTGGAGCGCGTTCGGTGTGCCATTGGGAAAAATTGGTCATCATCTCATCGAGAAGCTTCGTGGCAGCACAAAGTGTAGTTGACATAAAGGTTCCTCCCGCGGCCGAATCTAACAAGTTCTGCGAGGTAAAGTTCAAGCCTGCATAAAAAGTTTGGATAACCATCCAAGTAGTCAAACCATGAGTAGGGCAGTTCTTGACAAGAGATTTCATGCGTTCCCAAGCTTGGGCAACGTGTTCATTATCCAATTGTTTAAAATTCATTATGTTACTCCTTAGTTGGATAATTTTAGCAGGGGGATAGTACTTCCCAATAAAGGCATCCTTGCACTTGTCCCAAGAATCTATACTATTCCTAGGCAAGGATTGAAACCAGATTTTAGCTCCTCCTCTCAAGGAGAAAGGAAAAAGCTTAAGCTTAACAATATCACCATCTATTTCTCGGTACTTTTGCATATCACAGAGCTCAATAAAATTATTTAAGTGCAAAGCAGCATCATCTCCAGCACCGGAGAATTGATCTTTCATAACTAGGTTCAGTAAAGCAGGTTTAATTTCATAAGAAGGTGCTGAAGTGGCAGGTGTAGTAATAGGCGTGCAGATAAAGTCATTGTTGTTATGACTAGTGAATTCACACAACTTGGTGTTCTCAGTGGAACCCATAGCAGCAGCAAGCAAGATAACTCTTTTTGTGATTTTTGGTAAAGGAAACTAAAGCAAAAACTGAAAGGTAAACTAACAAGACTAAAAAGAAAAGATAAAAGATAGCGTGCAACTCCCCTATCTTGAAGAGTGGAGTCCCCGACAACGGCGCCAGAAACTTGCTTGATGGCTTCTCGCCCCTCATTGGTTACCCCAAGTGGAAGGTTTGAGATGTAGCGTAGCGGCAAATTTCCCTTGGCAAAGATACCAAGGATCGAATCCCGTGAGACTCCGAGGGTCGACAAGAAGGTGTCAATGGCGCCAGAAACTTTTGCTTGACAGGACCTTCACACAGATACAAATAACTTTGCTCCCAACGAGTACAGAGAGGTTGTCAATCCCTCCGACCTTGTCGTTTACAAAGGATCAAACACAAGAGATAATAGTGATAGGTATGACTGCAACTAGGAAATAGAACAGGAAGTAAATAGCGGGTGTGATCAGTGATGGTAATATGGATCGGGGTCCCATGATGTTCACTAGTGATGTCTCTCTCCCAAAAGACGATAAAACAACTAAGCGAGGTAAACAAATTACAGCTGGGCAATTGACAGGATTATGTGCGCAAACCAATGCTAACTATGCTGTAAAGAAAGGTAGAGGCTCAAAAGCATGGGTGGTACGCCAAGGCAAGTAGACCGAAATCCATCTGCATCTACTACTAATCATCCACCTTGAGATATCTATCCAGAACATCTCGCTGGTATTAAGTTGCGAGTCCCACCCAAAGTGTAAACTCAAAGCAACAGACAACTGCATTAAAAGAACTTTGCGTAAAGTAAACAATCCTTGCACCCGCAAGTACAAGCACCGTTGTTTTCCCCCTTGTGGCAACAGCACATCCCCTAGACTCATGTTTCTGTCACTCAAACTAGTCATCGAGGGGCATGAACCCACAATCAAGCATAACATTCCCTCTTGGAGTTACTACCTACTACTCGGCCAAAGCAATAAATAGCAACGGAGAACATGCAAGAATTACTCAAGAACATAAATATAAAAGAGGTGAATCAAATATATTACTCACACACAATCTGAACATAATCTCATAATCCATCGGATCCCAGCAAACTCAGCAGAGCAACAGCATAAAGATTACATATGTGCCTCGATCATGTAGGGCAGCTCACGAGGTCTAATCCATGAAGAACAAAGAGGGGAGGAGAACATCACATAGCTACTGGTCATGGACCCATGGTCCAAGGGGGACTACTCACAACTCATCCGGGAAGCGTCCATGGTGGTGGAGAAGCTCCCGGTGGTGGTTCTCCCCTCCGGCAGGGTGCCGAGAAGAGTTCTCCTGGTGCTCCCGATCTTGGAAGCGCGACGGCGGCGGAACAGAGATGAGATCGCGAAAAAGGGTTCCGTCCTCGAGGGTTTCGGGACGCGAGCAATATATATGCAAAAGGGGGTCACCAGAGGCGGAGGTGGGGCCCCAGGCGCCCCCCTGGCGCGGCCAGGGGTGGGGCCGTGCCGGGTGGCTGCCTGGGCCACCCCAGGCTCCCCTCTGGCCCTGCCTTGGTTTTTCTGGAAGCTCCCGATACGCTGATATTTCCTGTATTTTTCCCGGAATTTTTAGGGCACTTTTAATATGGGGGAAACCTGAAATAGAAAAACAGCAGAAAACAGGAACTGGCACTGGGGTGCACTGAGTTAATAGGTTAGTCCAAATATGATCAAAAGTGTATGGAAGTGCATAAATATCATAGCAATATCACACAAAAGAGGCATGGAGCAAGCAGAAATTATAGATACGTTTTGGACGTATCAACATCCCCAAGCTTAATTCCTGCTCGTCCTCGAGTAGGTAAATGATAACAAGCATAATTTCTGTGGTGGCATGCTATCAACCATATAAGAACTTTTAAGTAAAGCAATCAAGGCAGGTAATCCATTCAAGTCATAACAAGCAAGAGTCTATATTAGCATTGTAACAAGTAACATAAGAACATAAAGGTGCAAGAGCTCTCGCTGTCCGTGACTCGAATGTCTCCAAATGGTGTTTGCGTGCAAGAAAGGGGATAGGGATATATGAGAGAGTAAAACATAGTTTTTGTATTGTTGAGAACTTAATCTACTAAAGTTTTACACTTGGTCTTCTTTGGAATCTTATCTTGACTCATCCCCAGACCTCTGCCAGGTACAAGTAAAAATGATCCACTCCCTTTCGATATTTTGAGCACTCATGCAATGGATGAGCGTAAGCAAGAAAGTCGACACTTAGGATGGCAAAGAGAGAAAAATGATAGAGGGGGAAGAAAAAAAAGGTGTGAAAGGCTCACATCAATGAGGACAATCATCGACGAGAGAAAGCCAAATGATAGATATGATGTGAGGAGTAGGGATTGCCATGCAACGGATACACATATGAGCTAAGGTAAGCTCTCCAATGGAACTAGTGGGGGTGCATCCAACTTGCTTGCTCAAGAAGACCTAGAGCTCTTTTGAGGAGGCTCATCATTGGAATATACAAGCCAAGTTCTATAGTGTAAAGGTCCCCACATAGCTATATGCATGAATGATAATCTCTATGGAGTACAAGGTATAAGATGGAGTACGAGTGTGGATCTCTGATACGTCCAAAATGCATCACTATTTTGTATCATAATTTATCCTTATTCATTGATATATTTCACGTTACGGTGATGTTCTTATATTGTTTTGGTCTATTTTACACAGTTTGCAAACTCTCCGATGCCGGAACAGCAGACGCAGGATTCAGCAGTAAAAAGTGGACGCTGAGTTGCTGAAGAAGAATACCTCCAAATTACCTGAAAATTTACGGGAGATATTTTTCAGAAGAATCACGAAGGCAGGCAAAAGGGGAGCCAGAGGGGGGCCATAGGGTGCCCAGGCGGCCTGGGGGCGCCCCCCCTGGCCGCGCCGGGGGGGCGCCTGGAGCCCCTGGCCCACCTCCGGATGCCCCCTTTTGCATATATTTTCTCCGTTCTCCGAAAACCCTAAATATAAGACTTTTTACGGAGTTCCGCCGCCGCTTCGAGGCGGAACCCTACAGAGAAGAAAAGGGCATCTCCGGCGGGCAGATTCCGCCGGGGAGATCACCTCCCGGAAGGGGAGATCGTCGCCATCGTCATCACCATCGTCACGGGCATCATCGAGATCATCATCAACATCATCCCCAACATCAGCACCATCTCCATCTTCATCCAAATCTCATCTTACAATCACAACTCGTGTTGTAACTTGTACTACCTATCCTCTCTACTCCATCGGTGTTGATTACTACTTTGTGGTGAATGCTATTGAGTTTTGTTTGAGAAATATTATTATGTCCAGATTGTTTATCACATATTTATCCCCGCTGATCATGGTCTCTTTTATGTCTCGTGAGTAGTTACCTTAGTTCTTGAGGACATGGGGAAAGTCTTGTTGTTTGTAGTCATATGCTGTTGAAGTAATATGTGTTGTTTGATACTTACGTTGCGTTGTCATTCTACTAGTGGTGTTGTGTGAGTCGAACACCCAACACTTCGCCTTATTAAGGACCTAGGAGAATACATTGTGTATAAATAATGCTAATGGTGGGTTGCCGGAGTGACAGAAACCTGAACCCTAGTTCGCACGCTTTTTCATAAGGGAATAATGGATCCTCGATCGTATTGCTATGGTTAGGCTTTTGCCTTAAATTCTATCTTGTATTTGCGGATGCTTGCAAGGTGTTTAATCATAAGAGTGCATTCATCTTAGTCTAGAGAGTGCACTAGCATAGATCCACCCACTCAACACTTATCAACACATAACATAGTATCGATACGGAATATGGTGAAAGCACATGACTACCTCTCCCGTGTGTCCTCAGGAACGCTTTAGTCTTTATAAGTTCAGTTGCTAGGCCTCTCCTTTGCTAAGAAAGGATTGGGCCACTTTTTACTCTCAGTACCTTTTATATTACTTGCTTTTACTATCCTGTTGCTTATACCGAGAAAACCCCTAAAAGTTATCTTTCTGTGCTTGCAGTAATTTCTTGCTCAGAATCGCTTATCAATACCTTCTGCTCCTCGTTGGGTTCGACACTCTTACTTATCGAAAACGCTGCAATAGATCCCTTACGGTTGTGGGTCATCAAGTACCGTTTTCTGGCGCCGTTGCCGGGGAGCGTAGCGCTATTGGTAAAGTGAAACTGGTAAGAAAGTTTTTTATAATTCTGTTTTTATTTTTGATATTGCTGCTCTTTGTCCTTATGGACAACCCTATTATTGGAGCGTTGCTTGCGGGAAGACGCCCCACACCTGTGGTGGTTGATCCTCCCCTTATTGAAATTGTGCCTTATAAAATACCAGCTGGCATTATCGATTATGTTTTGGCTTATCGTTATGCAGGAGACAGACATCCCGGTGAACACTTGCTATATTTGTCACGACTATGTTCATTATTTAAGCTTGCAGGTGTATCGAGGGAGTTTGTCATGAGGAAATTGTTTGTCATATCACTTATAGATAAAGCTTCGGATTGGTATGGGCTTCTCGATAACTCACACTTGCTGGACTGGCAGGAGCTTATGTCTCTCTTTTATACTAAGTTTTATCCTCTTCATGAAATTCACCGAGACAGGAATTATATCTATAACTTTAGGTCTCGTGACGGAGAAAGCATTGCTCAAGCTTGGGGGAGATTGAAGTCCCTAATGCTCAAATGCCCTATTCATAAGCTTCCCAAGGAAATTATACTTACAAATTTTTATGCCAGGCTTTCTCGTCAGGATAAGGAGATGCTGGATGCCTCCTCTAGTGGGGTATTTCAGAAGAAGAGTGTTGAAGAAAGGTGGGATCTCCTTGAAAGGATCTAGAGGAATACCGAAGATTGGGAAATTGATAAAGGTATTGAACCCGCTATAAATTATGAACATGATTATATTGAGAGCTATGTGGAAACTGATTACTTCAATACTTTTTGCTCTAAGATTGGTCTTGACTCCCATCTAGTGATTGATTTGTGTAAGAATTTTGCCTCTCACGTTGATTCTTTTAAAAAGAAGAAAGACCAGCACCATGAACCTTTTAAAGAACCACCTATTGATATTTATGTTGCTGACCCTATTTTGCCTGCAGTTATATATGAAAAGCCTCCTTTTCCCACAAGGATAAGGGAGCACTCTCTTGTGATAGGCATAATAAATAAAAGTGAGAGAATAGTTGATGAGCCTGAGGACCAGATCAGGGTCGATCCTCAAGTTGCATTGATTAAAGACCTTGCTACTAATGATGTTTTGGATTCCAATATAACTTTTTGTGCTGTTTCCACTAACCTTGTCACAGCCAAGAATAAAGGCCCAATTTCAGGTACTCCAGTGGTATCTGTTAAAATATGAGATCACAATTATTATGGGCTATGTGATTTGGGATCAAGTGCAAGTGCTATCCCCTATTCACTTTATGAAGAGATCATCGGTGAGATTTCCCCTTGTGAACTTGAAGAAGTTGATGTTACCATTCATCTTGCAAATAGAACAACTATCTCTCCTATCGGAATTGTGAGGGACGTTGAAGTCCTATGTGGAAAGGTAAAATACCCTACCGACTTTCTAGTACTTGGTTCAGAGAGGGACAATTTTTGTCCAATTATTTTTGGTAGACCTTTTCTTAGAACTTGTGGAGCTATAATAGATTGCAAGAAAGGTAAAGTTTCTGTTGAATTCGATGGTGAGCCATATGAATTTAATTTTTCTAAGTTCTCTAAGCAGCCTCGTGGTACTGATTTACCTAGTGATGATAAGATTATTGAAAGTATTGCCTCTATTGCTATTCCCCCTAAAGATCCTTTGCAGCAATACATGGAGGACCACGAGAATGATTTGCATATGCAGGAAAGAAATGAACTAGATGAATTATTCTTGAGGCAGCCTATTATCCTGAAGCACAACCTTCCGGTTTAACCTTTGGGAATTTTATCAAAACCGAAAGAAGACCCGGTGTTCGATCTTAAACCCCTTCCCGATACGCTCAAGTATGCTTATTTAGATGAAAAGAAAGTATATCCTGTTATTATCAATTCTAACCTTTCAGGATATGAAGAGGAGCGATTATTGGGAGTACTTCGTAAACACCGAGGCGCAATTGGCTATACCCTTGATGACCTTAAGGGGATTAGTCCATCTATCTGTCAACATACTATCAACCTTGAGCCTGATGCTAAACCAGTTGTTGATCATCAACGACGGTTGAACCCGAAGATGATGGATGTTGTGAGAACTGAGATTCTCAAGCTTCTAGCCGCAGGTATTATCTACCCTATAGCTGATAGTAAGTGGGTAAGTCCGGTACATTGTGTTCCTAAGAAAGGAGGTACAACTGTGGTTCCTAATGATAAAAATGAATTAATACCTCAGAGAATTATTATTGGATATAGAATGTGTATTGATTACAGGAAGTTGAACAAGGCAACCAGGAAGGATCACTATCCGTTGCCGTTCATCGACCAAATGCTTGAAAGGTTATCCAAAAATACCCACTTTTGTTATCTCGATGGTTATTCTGGCTTCTCTCAAATTCATGTTAACACTGTTGATCAAGAGAAGACCACTTTTACTTGTCCCTTTGGTACTTATGCTTACAGACGTATGCCTTTTGGTTTATGTAATGCCCCTGCTACTTTTCAAAGGTGTATGTCTGCTATCTTTCATGGTTTCTGCGGGGATATTATGGAAGTCTTCATGGACGATTTCTCCGTCTATGGAACTTCTTTTGACCATTGTCTTCACAACCTTAATAAAATTTTGCAGAGATGCGAGGAGACAAATTTGGTACTCAACTGGGAAAAGTGCCACTTTATGGTTAATGAAGGAATTGTTCTTGGTCACAAGATTTCCGAAAGGGGAATTGAAGTGGACAAGGCCAAGATCAAAGCTATTGAAAGGATGCCCTATAAAGGGACATCAAAGGTATTCGCAGTTTTCTCGGTCATGCAGGTTTTGATAGAAGATTTATTAAAGACTTTTCTAAAACCTCGAGACCCCTAACTAATCTTCTCCAGAAGGATGTTCCTTTTGTATTTGATGAAAGTTGTAAGGAAGCTTTTGAAGTCCTTAAGAAAGCTTTAATAACTGCTCCCATAGTACAACCACCTGACTGGAATTTACCTTTTGAGATTATGTGTGATGCAAGTGATTTTGCTGTTGGAGCTGTTTTAGGACAAAGAGTTGATAAGAAATTGAATGTTATACATTATGCTAGTAAAACCCTTGATAGTGCTCAAAGAAACTATGCTACTACTGAGAAAGAATTCTTAGCTGTAGTTTTTGCTTGTGATAAGTTTAGGCAGTATATTGTTGATTCCAAAGTTATTATTCATACTGATCATGCTGCCATTAAGTATCTTATGACAAAGAAGGATGCCAAGCCAAGGCTTATCAGATGGGTACTCCTTCTTCAATAATTTGATTTGCAGATTGTTGATAGGAAAGGGGAAGACAATCCGGTGGCGGACAATCTTTCAAGGATGGAAGATATACCGCACGACCCCATCCCAGTTAACGATAGTTTTCCAGACGAGCAACTTGCCGTTGTAAAAGTACAATCTCTTTCCGATCCTTGGTATGCAGATTATGCTAATTTTATTGTTGCAAAGTATTTGCCTCCAGGTCTAACATTTCAGCAGAGAAAGAAGTTCTTTCATGATTTGAGGCACTACTTTTGGGATGACCCACATCTTTTCAAAGAAGGTCCCGACGGGATCGTGAGAAGATGCATTCCGGAACATGAGCAGAAGGACATTCTCCGACGGTGTCATGATAGTCCCTATGGAGGACATCATGCCGGTGAAAGGACTGCACATAAGGTTCTTCAATCAGGTTTTTATTGGCCTACTCTCTTTAAAGATGCTAGAAATTATGTTTTAGCCTGTGATAAATGTCAGAGAGTTGGTAACATTAGTAGAAGGAATGAGATGCCTATGAATTACTCACTAGTGATTGAACCTTTCGATTGTTGGGGTTTTGATTTTATGGGTCCTTTTCCTTCTTCGCATAAGTACACTCACATTTTAGTAGCTGTTGATTATGTGACCAAGTGGGTTGAAGCAATCCCCACTGAAAGTGCTGATCACAAGACATCTTTGAAAATGCTTAAAGATGTAATTTTTCCTAGGTTTGGTGTACCAAGGTATCTCATGACTGATGGGGGATCACACTTCACGCACGGAGCTTTTAGAAAAGCTCTGGCCAAATACGATGTTAATCATAGAATTGCTTCACCATATCATCCTCAAACTAGTGGGCAAGTTGAGCTCACCAATAGAGAGATTAAGTTGATCTTGCAGAAAACAGTAAACAAAAATAGGAAGGATTGGTCAAACAAGTTAGGAGATGCTTTGTGGGCATATAGATATGCTTACAAAAACCCCATGGGCATGTCCCCCGATAAGATGGTGTATGGCAAGGCTTGCCATTTGCCATTAGAGTAAGAGCACAAAGCTTTCTGGGCTGTTAGAGAGCTTAACGCTGACCCAAAACTAGCTGGTGAGAAGCGTCTCATGAACTTGACTTCTCTAGATGAATGGAGAAGTGAAGCTTACGAGAGCGCTAAAATGTTCAAGGAAAAGGTAAAAAAGTGGCATGATAGGAAGATTCTGAAACATGAATTTAATGTTGGTGATAAAGTTTTGTTGTTTAGATCCCGTTTCAGGTTTTCTCCAGGTAAACTACTTTCCAGGTGGGAAGGACCATTTCATATTGAAGAAGTTTATCGGTCTGGTGCAATTAAGATTAACAATTTTGAAGGCACCAAACCTCAAGTTGTGAATGGGCAAAGACTTAAACATTACATAACAGGAGACCCTGTCAATGTTGATGTGAATATAATATACACAACAAGCCATGAAGAACATGTTGCAGCCCTGTTTCAGACGCCAGCAGAAGCAGAATAAAGAAAAGGTATGTAGTACGGTAAGGAAACACCACAAACCATCATAAAAGTTCCGTATTACGAGTTTTTGCAAAATTAGTAAAATTCCGAGTCGAAGTGGAGCCGGAGACGACCTCCAGGGAGTCCAGGCGCCCCCCTGGCGCACCCCCCCTGGGCCACGCCGGCAGGCCGCCTGGGCACCCGGGAGCCCGTCTCCGACCCCGCTTTGGTCCGTTACCTTCCTTTCTGTACATAAATTTTTCCTATATATTTGCCCGGATTGTTCCGGCAACGTATCTTGCGATTTCGCATGTTTTCTCTTCGATCTGTTTCTGCCAGGAAATCTTTCAGCTGAATTTAGGTGCCATGGCTTCTCCAAGTTCCCCCAAGGACAAGTTCGTCGTCAACGTCATCAACCCTTACCTCGCTGAGGTGAAGAAGCACCCTCAGGTTGTTCGGATGGAGGACGGTGTCCTTCATCAAGAAGATCTGAAGGGAACTATCAAAGAGGGGAGCATCCAGGCCAGGCTGGAAGAAGTGGAGCAGGAAGTCTTCGAGTACAAGAAGATGACCGAGCGTGGTGTCGAAGCTAACTTTGACATCACCAACGAGATGAAGAACTACTTCCTGAAGGAGATGAAGGAGATGTGGGAAAGAATCGCCGCGTCTGAAGAAAGAATTATAGAACTCCAAGGGCAAATTAATGATCTACATAACCAGAACTGTGAGTATGAACTAAGGTTTCTGCGCATGGGTTTGGGTGCTGAATGCAGGATTCAGGAGACGAGCTTCTCATATGAGACTGGAGAACCCCTTCCATGGAAGCGTTTCGCCAAGGACTACTTGATCAATGCCAACAAGGATGATGAGTGAAATCTCCTGGGGTAATGGCATTCCCTTGGCTTGTTCCAAGCTTGGGGGAGTGCCCGGTGTCTTTATCTTTACCTTTTGTTTTTTGGAGTCAAGTAGAGTCGTATCATGTCTAGGGAGGTTATTATATGAGATAGGTGTGTGCATTGAGGTCTATCGCTCCTTCGGTGAAGAATTGTATCCGTAAGTGTGGAGTCGTTTATGATGGAATATTAATGAGAAGTTTATCGGTTCCTTTTGCTGCACTCGGTATTCTCTTCACGCAATCGACCTTATATGATGATTCTTATGGGGAGTATTGACCTTATGTCAGGTATGGCTATGAAACTTTATTTACTCTTGGCAAATATAGCTTTGGTCATAACAACAAGCATGATTTTCTTAAATTATCAACATAGCCAAAACTTTATGTTATTATGCTTGAAGTGTTATGCTGACAAGGAAGACAACTTGATGTGTTATGCTTATTTCGATGTTCATGCTTTATATTGCTTTGCATCTTAGTCATCATCAATTGTCTGTTCTCTCAAAACCTTTGCTAGCCTAACTCTGTACTAAGCGGTATTCTGCTTGTGCATCCATACCCTTAAGCCAATACCTTCCATATGAGTCCACCATATCTACCTACTCGTGGTATTCCGCTACCACCTCCTAAAAGTATATAATTTATGTGTTATCCTTAAATGTTCAAAATATTTTATTTTGTGCCTCTGTTCTAGCTCATGAGGAAGTAATAGCTAATTCATAGTCTTTTTTGAGTTGGACAAGCTTCACCCCGGGATTGCATGTATAATGTGCAAACCCATAATACGAGAAGGAGCTGGCATAGAGTGCGCCCGGCTTAAAAATAATATAACAAACAAACCCTCCTTCACGCTTTGTTCATGAGAAATCAGAAAACTTTGGCAGTGATAAACAAAGGAGAATAAGAGGATGTTATCGTCCTCGTGCGGGAGCCGTTCCTCGAAACTTATCCAGCTCAAAAAGCAATTGAGTTATCTATTAGCATTCGTTGACAAATCATGCACCCCTAAAAACTTGTTTTCATTCTGTTTGATTTGAGGATAGCACATGAGTTTTCCCTACTACCCTAGAGCAGGGCCTATCTTTTAATTTTAAGTTGAGTCAGTTACTTCTACTTCCTTCTATTTCTCAAAAAGAGCAGACGTTTGATGTTGATAAGGATTCATTCATATAAAGCTGCATTAAGATTTGTCATATCATATCCTTGTTGACATTATCATTCGATAAGTAAGTTGTTTGTCATGCCCAGCTGAGGCAAACATCTTCCTTTGTGTTAACATTTTCACTTCTTGCCTATTAACATGTTATTCAAAAAGCTTCAATTGATCTCATCAAATATAAGAGTGAAAGTTAAATCTATTGTTGTTCTTTGACCAAAGGACATGTTTGCCATGATATAATGAGTTTCCTTAGCCCTACTTTCGAATATAAGTGTCATCACTCTTTAATAAGGGCCTTATGAGTTGAAGATTGCTGTTGAGGATATTTGAGTTGGTAAAGAAACTATGATGCTTCTTGTCCGTATTCTATTTATCGACACTTCACTCTCTAAACTTGTGGACAGGTTTACCGAGTTCATATTCGCTTGGGGACAAGCGAGGTCTAAGCTTGGGGGTGTTGATACGTCCAAAATGCATCACTATTTTGTATCATAATTTATCCTTATTCATTGATATATTTCACGTTACGGTGATGTTCTTATGTTGTTTTGGTCTATTTTACACAGTTTGCAAACTCTCCGATGCCGGAACAGCAGACGCAGGATTAAGCAGTAAAAAGTGGACGCTGAGTTGCTGAAGAAGAATACCTCCAAATTACCTGAAAATTGACGGGAGATATTTTTCAGAAGAATCACGAAGGCACACAAAAGGGGAGCCAGAGGGGGGCCACAGGGTGCCCAGGCGGCCTGGGGGCGCGCCCCCCCTGGCCGCGCCGGGGGGGGGGGGGCACCTGGAGCCCCTGGCCCACCTCCGGATGCCCCCTTTTGCATATATATTCTCCGTTCTCCGAAAACCCTAAATATAAGACTTTTTATGGAGTTTCGCCGCCGCTTCGAGGCGGAACCCTACGGAGAAGAAAAGGGCATCTCCGGCGGGCAGATTCCACCGGGGAGATCACCTCCCGGATGGGGAGATCGTCACCATCGTCATCACCATCGTCACGGGCATCATCGAGATCATCATCAACACCATCCCCAACATCAGCACCATCTCCATCTTCATCCAAATCTCATCTTACAATCACAACTCGTGTTGTAACTTGTACTACCTATCCTCTCTACTCCATCGGTGTTGATTACTACTTTGTGGTGAATGCTATTGAGTTTTGTTGGAGAAATATTATTATGTCCAGATTGTTTATCACATATTTATCCCCGCTGATCATGGTCTCTTTTATGTCTCGTGAGTAGTTACCTTAGTTCTTGAGGACATGGGGAAAGTCTTGTTGTTAGTAGTCATATGCTGTTGAAGTAATATGTGTTGTTTGATACTTAAGTTGCGTTGTCATTCTACTAGTGGTGTTGTGTGAGTCGAACACCCAACACTTCGCCTTATTAAGGACCTAGGAGAATACATTGTGTATAAAGAATGCTTATGGTGGGTTGCCGGAGTGACAGAAACCTGAACCCCAGTTCGCACGCTTTTGCATAAGGGAATAATGGATCCTCGATCGTATTGCTATGGTTAGGCTTTTGCCTTAAATTCTATCTTGTATTTGCGGATGCTTGCAAGGTGTTTAATCATAAGAGTGCATTCATCTTAGTCTAGAGAGTGCACTAGCATAGATCCACCCACTCAACACTTATCAACACATAACATAGTATCGATACAGAATATGGTGAAAGCACATGACTACCTCTCCCGTGTGTCCTCAGGAACGCTTTAGTCTTTATAAGTTCAGTTGCTAGGCCTCTCCTTTGCTAAGAAAGGATTGGGCCACTTGTTACTCTCAGTACCTTTTATATTACTTGCTTTTACTATCCTGTTGCTTATACCGAGAAAACCCCTAAAAGTTATCTTTCTGTGCTTGCAGTAATTTCTTGCTCAGAATCGCTTATCAATACCTTCTGCTCCTCGTTGGGTTCGACACTCTTACTTATCGAAAACGCTGCAATAGATCCCTTACGGTTGTGGGTCATCAATCTCTCAAAAGGAAATAGTAGTGTGCCCCCTTCTCTCTTTTTATTTCTTTTTCTCTCTTTTTTCTATTTTTCTATTTTTTTGTGGCCTCAATGGCTCTTTCTATTTATCTCTCATTTGTCCTCTTTGGGATCTTTTGATTTTGTCCTCTTTGGGATCTTTTGATTTGTCCTCTTTGGGATCTTTCCCTCACTTTAGGGGCAACACTCTATGTATTACAAGAAGTATAGAAGATCTTTCAAACTTTACAAAAGTACTCAACATAAAGAAAATGAAACTATCATGATGTATGCAAATGTATGCCTCTGCCAGTGTAGCAGGATATGCAATGATACTAGCGCGTCATGTAGCAATGATTAGGGCAAGGCTCAACTAGCATGCGGCTCAGCGATCAAGCAAAAAGCATGTATGACATGAAGATCAAGTCATGAGAAGATGGATGTTGCATGGCAATGTATCTCGGAAAGGCTATGGAAATGCCTTAATAGGTAGGTATGGTGGCTGTTTTGAGGAAGGATATAATGAGGCTTATGATGACAAAGCGTATCGTGCCAAGGATTTGGATGCACCGGCGAAGTATGCGCCAACTCTCGAGGTGAGAAAGGGCAATGCACGGTACCGAAGAGGCTAGAAAAATATGGTTAGGTGGAAGTGTTAACCTTCGAATACTCACATTAGTCCAAAGAACTCATGCACTTATTATCGGTAACTCTCAATCTAATTAGGAGGTTCACAAAGAGACAAGTACCCCGAGGAGGTGTGTATGGGGGTTTGGTTACCCTTGCGCATCCTCGTCCCATGGTACGTGAGTGTACTCTAATATTCGATCCCTCCAAAGATTAGTGATCCATTTAGTAGCTAAAGTTCCCAACTATTTTGTAGGTTTTCGAAAATAAACACGGATTGCCCAAAATACGACATCTAGCACTAATAGGCTAAATCTCTTGTCACCAAAAGTTCAGACATTACTCATGGCAATACCTCAAAACTATTGCAAGTTACTACTAAAATTAAATAGCAACCTCAATTACCTACTTTAAGTTAAGACACACAACTCAGTGCAACAGACAAACTCTCTTAACAAGATAAACATGAAAACTCAAGAGAGTTCAGCAACCAACTAAACAAAAGCTCTTTAAAAAGAAAAGCATGAAAACTAAGAGCTAAACATGACAGTAGCTATGGAAAGACAAAGAACACACACAGCAAAGATAAGCATGAAAATCCTATGTTGTGTTCTAGGTTGAAGTGGAGCGTGTCTCTCTCCCACACAAAGAAAGCTGGGTTCTAACTTGTTATGAACAGCAAGCAAAGCTAAAGAAAACGAAAAGCAAGATGCTCCAAGTATAGCACATAACGCATGAAGTGATTAAAATATAGTGGAACGAAAGACGAACTGATAATTGTTGATGGAGAAGGGGATGCACGGGGGCATCCCCAAGCTTAGACGCTTGAGTCTTCTTGAATATTTCTTGGGGGTGCATGGGGGCATCCCCAAGCTTGAGCGTTTGACCCTCCCGAATCTTTTTATCATCTTCCCTCGCACACTTGAAAACTCCCTTCATACATAACTCATCATAATGTGATTAGCGAGGTTAGTACCCACAATAAAATAACTTTTCCTTGCTGGAAATAAAGATAATCTTGAAGAGCTACTGTTTCTCAAGATTGCCAAAAGGTTTTTGCAAAGAAAAAGCAAGCTCAAGGTTTGCAGAACGAAGAAAAGGCAAAACAGGACAGAATCTGTGAAAAACAGACCAGCAGGTAGTAAATAATTTTTTCGGGGCACTTCCGCAACTCAAATCAAAAAACTCAGAACAGACGCCCGAAAGCCAATTGTATAGAGCACGCTGTCAAAACAATTCAGATCAAAAAAATGATCTGGTGATTTTATACGAATTTTTCTGTCCAAGGATAGAATCTGTTTTCTGGACTGCACGTCACAACTTTTGAACTTTCTTGCAATCGGAGGCTAAACTTGGCACAAAGCTGAAAAGAAAAGATACAATGATGATGCTACTGTAGTAACAAACATCAAGACACAACAAAAGCAAAATAAAACTTTATTAATTGTGGGCTGCCTCCCAAAAGCGCTTTCTTTTATGCCTTTAAGCTAGGCATGATGCAAAAAGAGAGGATCAAGTTTTATCAAGAGTAAAAGAATAGCTAGCCCGTGTAACGGACTCAAAAGGTAATTTAATCTTCTTTCTAGGGAAGTGTTCCATTCCTTTCTTGAGAGGGAATTGGAATTTTATATTCCCCTCTTTCATGTCTATGATAGCACCAACGGTGCGAAGAAAAGGACGTCCCAAAATAATTGGACATGAAGGTTCACATTCAATATCCATAATAGTAAAATCAACGGGAACATAATTGTCATTGACAATGATAAGAACATCATCGATCTTCCCCAAAGGTTTCTTTACAGAAGAATCAACAA
Source organism: Secale cereale (assembly GCA_902687465.1). NCBI lineage: Eukaryota > Viridiplantae > Streptophyta > Magnoliopsida > Poales > Poaceae > Secale > Secale cereale. The sequence goes on along the minus strand of LR738711.1, from coordinate 98,380,078 downwards.
GACGAACACCAAAAGAAATAGGATCAAAAGATTTCAATCTAAGCATATCATATATTCTTTTGGGCATACCGAGGTACTAGATCCAACATCACATAAAGCATAGCAAGAGAAGTTATTCAACTTAATTTTAATCATAGGATCCCAACCATCTTCTAGCTTTCTAGGTATGGAGGCTTCTACCCTAAGCTTCTCCTCCCTAGCTTTGATAAGAGCATTAGTGATATGCTCCGTGAAGGCAAGGTTAAGTGTGCTAGTGTGGGGATCTCTAGACATCTTGTGAAGAAAACTAATAACTTCAGAAAGGGTGCAATTATCAAAATCAAGGTCACTACTATCAAGTAAAGTGGTAGTGGTGTCCTTTAGGCTCACTTGTTTGGTAGCTTCTATGGTCATAGGAGTTTCTTCTACGGTTGAGGTCATAGCATCACCATTAATAGGTCCAATGGGACTAGGAGTGCATTGGGTGCTAAGAGTTTGGATATCCTCAACAACTTGGATAGTAGCAACAGTGTGGTGGGTAGGAAGGCTCTTAATTCTATCTTCTTCCTCCTTCAGGGGTGCAACCACTTCGGGTTTAGCTGCCATTTGGTTTATCAAAGTGGCTTGTGTGTGGGACATATTGGAAACTTGGGTCTCAGTGATAGTGAGCCTAGTCTGGATGTTAGAAATCTCAATATTTAGGCTCTCCAGTTGTCTACCAATGTCTTGCAAGATAGCAGTATGCTCATCTAATTGCCTCGAGAAGGTCTTGTTTTGTTCATATTGGGTGTGCATGTAGTTCTTAGTGGCCTTCTCTATTTCTAGAAGTTTTGCATAACTAGGCATGTCTCTATCTCTTTGGGTGGAGTTCTTGGTGCTAGGATAAGCATTGTTGTTCCCATAGGAATTAGAGGGGAACGGTCTAGGGTTGCTACCAAAATTACTCCTATAAGCATTGTTATTGAAATTGTTTCTAGAGATAAAGTTCACATCTACTTGATCTTGAGCAATCAATGAATTTAAAGGAACATCATGAGGATCAATAGGAGATTGCTTGGAAAGTAGAGACATGATCAAGTCAACTTTTTCATTTAGGGAGGAAATCTCCTCGACAGAGTTTACCTTCTTACCTGTTGGAGCGCGTTCGGTGTGCCATTGGGAATAATTGGTCATCATCTCATCGAGAAGCTTCGTTGCAGCACCAAGTGTAGTTGACATAAAGGTTCCTCCCGCGGCCGAATCTAACAAGTTCCGTGAGGTAAAGTTCAAGCCTGCATAAAAAGTTTGGATAACCATCCAAGTAGTCAAACCATGAGTAGGGCAGTTCTTGACAAGAGATTTCATGCGTTCCCAAGCTTGGGCAACGTGTTCATTATCCAATTGTTTAAAATTCATTATGTTACTCCTTAGTTGGATAATTTTAGCAGGGGGATAGTACTTCCCAATAAAGGCATCCTTGCACTTGTCCCAAGAATCTATACTATTCCTAGGCAAGGATTGAAACCAGATTTTAGCTCCTCCTCTCAAGGAGAAAGGAAAAAGCTTAAGCTTAACAATATCACCATCTATTTCTCGGTACTTTTGCATATCACAGAGCTCAATAAATTATTTAAGTGCAAAGCAACATCATCTCCAGCACCGGAGAATTGATCTTTCATAACCAGGTTCAGTAAAGCAGGTTTAATTTCATAAGAAGGTGCTGAAGTGGCAGGTGTAGTAATAGGCGTGCAGATAAAGTCATTGTTGTTATGACTAGTGAAGTCACACAACTTGGTGTTCTCAGTGGAACCCATAGCAGCAGCAAGCAAGATAACTATTTTTGTGATTTTTGGTTAAGGAAACTAAAGCAAAAACTGAAAGGTAAACTAACAAGACTAAAAAGCAAAGATAAAAGATAGCGTGCAACTCCCCTATCTTGAAGAGTGGAGTCCCCGGCAACGGCGCCAGAAACTTGCTTGATGGCTTCTCGCCCCTCGTTGGTTACCCCAAGTGGAAGCTTTGAGATGTAGCGTAGCGGCAAATTTCCCTTGGCAAAGATACCAAGGATCGAATCCCGTGAGACTTCGAGGGTCGACAAGAAGGTGTCAATGGCGCCAGAAACTTTTGCTTGACAGGACCTCCACACAGATACAAATAACTTTGCTCCCAACGAGTACAGAGAGGTTGTCAATCCCTCCGGCCTTGTCGTTTACAAAGGATCAAACACAAGAGATAATAGTGATAGGTATGACTGCAACTAGGAAATAGAATAGGAAGTAAATAGCGGGTGTGATCAGTGATGGTAATATGGACCGGGGTCCCATGATGTTCACTAGTGATGTCTCTCTCCCAAAAGGCGATAAAACAACTAAGCGAGGTAAACAAATTATAGCTGGGCAATTGACAGGGTTATGTGCGCAAACCAATGCTAACTATGTTGTAAAGAAAGGTAGAGGCTCAAAAGCATGGGCGGTACGCCAAGGCAAGTAGACCGAAATCCATCTGCATCTACTACTAATCATCCACCTTGAGATATCTATCCAGAACATCTCGCTGGTATTAAGTTGCGAGTCCCACCCAAAGGGTAAACTCAAAGCAACAGACAACTGCATCAAAAGAACTTTGCGTAAAGTAAACAATCCTTGCACCCGCAAGTACAAGCACCGTAGTTTTCCCCCTTGTGGCAACAGCACATCCCCTAGACTCATGTTTCTGTCACTCAAACTAGTCATCGAGGGGCATGAACCCACAATCAAGCATAACGTTCCCTCTTGGACTTACTACCTACTACTCGGCCAAAGCAATAAATAGCAACGGAGAACATGCAAGAATTACTCAAGAACATAAATATAAAAGAGGTGAATCAAATATATTACTCACACACAATCTGAACATAATCTCATAATCCATCGGATCCCAGCAAACTCAGCAGAGCAACAGCATAAAGATTACATATGTGCCTCGATCATGTAGGGCAGCTCACGAGGTCTAATCCATGAAGACCAAAGAGGGGAAGAGAACATCACATAGCTACTGGTCATGGACCCATGGTTCAAGGGGGACTACTCACAACTCATCCGGGAAGCGTCCAAGGTGGTGGAGAAGCTCCCGGTGGTGGTTCTCCCCTCCGGCAGGGTGCCGAGAAGAGTTCTCCTGGTGCTCCCGATCTTGGAAGCGCGGCGGTGGCGAAACAGAGATGAGATCGCGAAAAAGGGTTCCGTCCTCGAGGGTTTCGGGACGCGAGCAATATATATGCAAAAGGGGGTCACCAGAGGCGGAGGTGGGGCCCCAGGCGCCCCCCTGGTGCGGCCAGGGGTGGGGCCGCGCCGGGTGGCCGCCTGGGCCACCCCAGGCTCCCCTCTGGCCCTGCCTTGGTTTTTCTGGAAGCTCCCGATACGCTGATTTTTCCTGTATTTTTCCCGGAATTTTTAGGGCACTTTTAATATGGGGGAAACCTGAAATAGAAAAACAGCAGAAAACAGGAACTGGCACTGGGGTGCACTGAGTTAATAGGTTAGTCCAAATATGATCAAAAGTGTATGGAAGTGCATAAATATCATAGCAATATCACACAAAAGAGGCATGGAGCAAGCAGAAATTATAGATTCGTTTTGGACGTATCAGATGGCGATCTTGTCAGCGCCGCTTGCCACCACGCACCGCTGGCTGCACAGCCTCCCGCCACGTATGCCTGGAAGGATCCTAGAGTGACACGTTGGCGGATGTGCTGGAGCGTGGGCACAGAGTGGTAGCTTGCCGCGGCAAGCGCCTTGCCGCGGTCGTTTTCTTGTCGCGTCCGGGTGCTTGTCGCTCACCGGGCCTTGCCGGGACGCGTGGCGCGTCGCGGCAAGTTCCTTGAGATGCCTTGGTTGGCCTTCCCGGCAAGCTCCTCTCGCCGGGGTCTTCTGCCTTGAGTGGCCTTCCCGGCAAGCTCCTCTTGCCGGGGCCTTGTCTTCTTGGCTCGAATACTTTGTTCTTGAATGGATCCAAAGGAACCGCGGAGGACCTTGGCGGTCACCCGACAAGCCTTGCCGCGGGGTGCTGCGACTGCCCGTGCACAAGTTCGGGATACTAGGGTACCCCTACTCTAGTACACCGACAGGAGGCCCCGGGCTTGGGCCATACACGGTGCCGAGCGCTGTTGGGCCAGGCCCAAAACAGGGCACGGGCACGTGCGGCCTCGGTTACGTCGTATCTCACTCCGTATCCACACCGCCCTCCCTGAACGGAACGCGTTGATTGCGGATTCATGGGAGAGATCATGGGTGGTTTCTTTATTCGGAAAGGCGGAACGTCCGCCCCCTCCCTCCTTATAAGCAGGGGAAATAGGGGCAGTTCGCCCATCCGCCAGTCGCTACTCCAACCTCGAAAACCTCCGCTACTCCCCTTCTTCCCAAAGCTGAAAGAGAGCAGCGCTCCGCCCCCCATCGCCACCAGCACCACCAACGCCGTCGACCTCCCTCACCACTTCCGCCATGGCTCCGAAAACCGACAAGGGGAAGGGCGCGAAGTCGGCCGAGGCGCAGCGGCTCGCGGCGCTGCGAAAGGAGCGGGCGATCTTCCCCCCAAGCTCGCCGCGAAGGAGCTGAGGGAGTATTACTACCTCTTCTAGTCGGGGGAGACGCGAGCGCATCCGCGCACGAAGGTACTTCCAGCCGTCGCTTGGAAAATGGTCCCAACTGGATACCCTTTCTTCGCCTTGTTCTTCTATTGCGGGCTCTGCCCGCCTTTCTTTGAATTTTTCTGCGATATCATGAACACCTACGGGTTCCGCCTCCTTGACTTCACCCCCAATGTCGTTCTGACCATGGCAGTTTTCGCACACCTCTGCGAAAACTTTGTCCGAGTCTAACCAAATGTAGCCCTTTTCCGCCACTTCTTTATGCCTCGAGTTGGGAGAGGAGAGCCTTTATCCGGCGGAATCGCCTGTATCTCGAGGGCCGGCAAGAAAGACGCTTATCTAGAGGGAGAGCTCCGTAGCAAGTGGGAGGAGTGGAGGGCAAACTGGTGCTGGATTGTCGAGGAGAACCCGCAGCCATTTACCATCCAGCGCCAAACCCCAGTAGTGCGCGGCAGTGACTGGAGCAACGTGGCCCCAGAAGACGATAGGCTGAAGATTGCCGTCGCCCGGATCCAACGCCTCAGGCTTGCCGGGCTCACTGTAGGTGCAGTTGGCGTAGATTTCCTTCGCCGCCGCATCGCCCCCCTGCAAGAGAGGAGGAGACCCGCCTGGGAGTTCGAGAATGCGGCGGACATCATGAGGCTGCATCCGGGCCTCAACTTCAACTTCACTGTTCTGGAGCTCAACGCGATGCTCCAGGACCTGTTCAAATACGACCCTCAACATCCCGAAGTATTCAGGTTGCCGAAGGGTGTTGTTCCGCTGTGCAACAACTCCGCGCTCAGCCGCATTCGCGCAATGATGCCGCTGTGCGACTCGCATGGGATTGACCCAACTTGGCAAGAGCCTGCAAGTGACGCCGTGCAGGAGTTCTTTGACGGCTTGGAAGAAGTGCCAATTCGTTCCGACGAGAAGAAAGGCCTCACCCGCGACACCACCGATACGGAGATGAAGCGCATTGCCACTAGGTTGGAAGAGGCGGCGGCAGCCGCAGCCGCGAGCGAGTTTGGATTCACCGTGGAGGAGGCAGAGGCAGCAGAGGCGGCAAGCCGTGCCGAGCGAGAGGAGCTTGCCGGCGCGGAGGAGGCAGAGGCAGCAGAGGCGGCAAGCCGTGCCGGGCATGACGTCGAGTCGAGCAAGCTCGCTGAGGATACGAGCGGCTCGCTGGAGATCGACTCCTCTTCCTCCTCATCTTCAGACAGCTCGCCGCAAGCAGAGCCCCCAGCTCCACCAAGAAGGCGTCTCCGCAAGGCCGGGGACGTAGCGGAGCGGCAGACAAGTCAACAGCCGCCGCGCCACGCGACACGCTCTACCGCAGCAAGCACGGTTGCCGCGGGAGCACCTCGCGCTTCTGCGGCAACTGGAGCGGGGTCCTCCCGGACCACCACTTCTATTCCTGCCGCTTCTCGCACCGTGGCGGCAGCCGGCGCGGGGTCGTCTCAGACCACCGCCACTGCTCCCGCCAAGCGGCCAAGGGAGCCTACTCCTCCGCCTCCTCACGCCAGTCGTGAGCCGGACTTCGACTTCTCCGTGCTCAGCTCCGACGAGGAAGAAGAAGAGTAAGATTCTTGTTATACTTGTATTTCTTCAATTCTTGCTGTTTTGTCTTGTATCTCATTCGCATTGCTCTGAACTTATCCCCTTTCAAGACTCTGGCCCAGAGAGCGGCGAAGAGAGCCAAGGTCCCGGCGAGGAGAGAGGAGGTGATCATCGTCGAGGACAAACCCGCCGCGACAGCAGAGGATGCGCCCGAGACCACCTTGCAGGAGACCACCTTGCCGGACCCGGCAACCATTCTCCAGAGCAGTCCCCAGCGCAGCCCCCAGCGTAAGTATATGGTTCACTTTCTGCTGTTAGGCGCGCATGGATGCTCTTTACTTTGCTGACATCTGACTGTTGGTTTGTGTAGGAGCAGAGCAGCCCCACCAGGAGCGCCCGGAGACCGCCCCCGACATGCCATCTGCTCCGACTACGCCGCCAAGGGAGAGCTCTCCGGCAAGGGAGAACTCTCCGGCAAGGGACAACACCAGCGGCCCCCCGGCGGCGGAGACTACGACTGCGCCGCCAAGGGGGAGCTCTCCGGCAAGGGAGCCTGCCGAGGAGCCGGCTCGCGCAGGTAATCCTCTCGCTTCAAAACTTCGCTTGGGTTCTTCTTCTTTTGATCTTCTTTTTGGATATTTGCTTGACTTTTCTCCCCTTTCCGGCCGTCAGACCCATCCGCTACGGAGCCGATGGAGACGGAGGTCGCTGGCGAGGAGAATACGTGCGGCAACACCGGCGACGCCGCTGCCACCGAAGAAGCAGCCGGCGCCGACGATCCCGCCGGCGATGAGGCCGCCAGGGCTGCCGCCGCAGCAGCCGACGAGGGGTCTGGCGATCGCACTGACGGCCCTGAGGCCGCAGCAGCGCCGAGCGCTACGCCGACCACCGACCCTTCCGCCGCTGCCGCGGCGTCAGGCTCCGAAGAGCCCCAGCCAAGCGTCTACTTGAAGGCCAGCGATGGCGTCTTCATCAATCTCCCCTGGGCATCACTCTCCAGGGCGCCGGTCGAAGGAGAGAGCTTTGACGGACAGGTGCTCGCCTCCGCTGGGCTGACGCTAATGGACGCGCCGAGCAACAGCAGCGGCGAGCCCGAGAAGGAGCGGCTGCTGCGGAAGCTATTGTCGCTCTACCGCGCTCGGCAGGCCAAGCTGGAGTCCCGAGAGACGTTTGCCGCGAAGGCGGGAGCTGACATCGAGAAACGCGCGGAGGAGCTCTGGGGTCTCAACCAGGCAGCTCTCCGGTCCCTGGCAGAGGAGCGGGAGCAACTTGCCGAGGAGCAGCAGGCCTTCTTCCTCGAGAAGGCTGAAGTCGAAGAACAGCAGCGGCTTGCCGCTGAGAAGCTGTCCGCGTGATAGGGCGAGCTGGCGCAGCGGAAGGTCAATCTTGACAGCCATAAGGAGGAGCTTGCCGCGCGCGAGCAATCACTTGGCGGAGCCCTCAAGCAAGCAGGGGACGCTGCCGCAGCTGCCGAGGCCGCCAAGAAGGAGCTGGAGACGAAGGTGGCGCAGCTGGAGGCCGATCTCAAGGCGAGCGGTGAGGAGATTGCCGCGCTCAAGCGTGAGCGGGAGAAGGACGCCCACAACAACTCAGAGCTGCAGGTTCGCCTCGCCGAGAAGGGCAAGGAGCTTGCCGCCGCCAAGGACTCCAACACGGATCTTGAGTTGAAGCTGACCACTTTGACCAAGACGTTGGACGGCGCCAGGGAGCGGGAGGCGGCCTTGAAGGAGGAGATCAAGGCCGAGAAGGCGCTGCTGGCGAGTTCTGCTGCCATCCAGAACACTTTCAGGGAGACCGTCGAGCACTGGACGGAGGGTCTCGTGAATGCCGCCACAGATATTAACAAGGAGCTGGCACAGCTGGGGATGGAGGATCTCGGGTATCCCTCCGATGAGAACCTCCAACCCAGCGCCAAGCTTACTTTGTTCTTCAAAGGCGTGGCGACGGCCCTCCAGCGACTCCGGGAGACGACTCCAAAGCGGCTAGCCGACGAGTCGCGCAAGATCTGCGCGGGGGCTCTTCAAAAGGTGTTGGTGAAGGTGGCCTTCCACAACCCGGGCCTCAACCTCACCAACGTCCTCAAGTCCCTGCCGCCGGATGCTGATCTGGAGGCGCTCAAGGCCCTTGTCGCACCCATTGTGGACAAGGTGAGCGGGATCAAGAGGGTTGAGGGCGATCGCGTAGATTAGGCCGCCCGTTTTCTTCTTCTCTTGTCGCTGCTGGTCATGTTATGAGAACAATCTATTAGAGCTGCGACAAGCTACTTTGTAATATAACTCTATTTTGGGTAGTGATTGCTATGTTATTTCCTTTACTTGATTCATCCCTTTGTATGTTTTTGCCCTATGCTTTTAGGGAACTTGCCGGCGCAGGCACCTTAGCCGCGAGCGCTGAGTGCGGGACTTCAGCAGCCTGCTGGCGATGCCGTTGCCGACAAGAAACCTTGTCGCAACTAGTTGCAGCACACTTAAGTTGTTGAGCGGACTCGAAACAAAGTAAGGGCGCGACACTAGTCGCAGCATACTTAAGTCGTTGAGCGGACTCGAAACAAAGTAAGGGCACAACTAGCTATGAGTTGGTTCCTCCACGCACAGGTTTTCCATACAAAGCACGGTCGTTCAAGGAAGATAACTTAAAAATTTAAAATTTTGATTGCTCAAACTTTGGCCACTTAGCTTTTGTGTTGTTTGCTTCCCGGTAAGGCGAAACTTTCTTGAACGACGCCTGGTCCATACTATTATCTTCTCCTTCCCCCCGGCAAACTTGTGGGCGAGGGAACTTTCCTTTCCTTGAGAAAAAGAAAGAAGAGAAAATAAAGATATGGAGCCTTACGGCTCGTTATTGCTTACCGGGGGTAGGTGCTGCACAAAGTGTCAGTTAACGCATGCAAAAAATAGAAAGCATGAAATTGACAAGATGTGCGGAGCACATGAGCTTTACTTATGCACGGGGTCTGCGCCCGGCTTTGTACAAAGGATTACATGCAACAGCGGCAAGACTTGTACAAAAGGTGGTTGCCGGAACGGGTTCCGGCAACCGCGCCTTACCGATAAAATTTACGAAGATGCTCGATGTTCCAGGAGTTGCTCACCGGAATGCCATCTTCGGTCTCAAGGCGGACAGCGCCAGGGCTAGTGACTCGTTTCACCCGGTAAGGGCCTTCCCACTTCGGCGTCAACTTGTTGGAATTCTTGGCGGACTGAACGTGCCGAAGAACAAGGTCGCCTTCCTCGAGACTTCTGGCGTTAACTTTGCAGCTATGGTAGCGGCGCAAAGCTTGCTGGTAGCGAGCAGCTCGTACAGCAGCCTGAAGACGGTCTTCCTCAAGGAGCAGCGCGTCATCTTGTCGCAGCTGCTCTTGCTCGAGCTCATCATAAGCGAGCACTCGAGGTGACCCGTATACGAGTTCCGTGGGGAGAACTGCCTCTGCTCCATAGACTAGAGCGAAAGGTGTCTGGCCAGTGGCTCGTTTTGACGTCGTCCTGATCGACCAAAGAACCACCGGCAGCTCCTCAATCTAGTTTCTTCCGCACTTGTGCATCCTGTCGAAAGTCCTGGTCTTGAGCCCGCGCAGCACTTCAGCATTTGCCCTCTCCGCTTAACCGTTGCTTCTCGGGTGAGCAACAGAAGCAAAGCAGACCTTGGCGCCAAGATCTTGGACATACTGCATGAAGGTGCGGCTCGTGAATTGCGTACCGTTGTCGGTGATGATCCTGTTAGGGATCCCGAAGCGACAAACAGTCGACCTGAAGAACTTGACTGTTGACTGTGCGGTTACCTTCCTCACTGCTGCCTCTGCCTCCTCCACGCCGGCAAGCTCCTCTCGCTCGGCACGGCTTGCCGCCTCTGCTGCCTCTGCCTCCTCCACGGTGAATCCAAACTCGCCCGCGGCTGCGGCTGCCGCCACCTCTTCCAGCCTAGTGGCAATGCGCTTCATCTCCGTATCGGTGGTGTCGCGGGTGAGGCCTTTCTTCTCGTCGGAACGAATCGGCACTTCTTCCAAGCCGTCAAAGAACTCCTGCTCGGTGTCATCTGCAGGCTCTTGCCAAGTTGGGTCAATCCCATGCGAGTCGCACAGCGGCATCATTGCGCGCATGCGGCTGAGCGCGGAGTTGTTGCACAGCGGAACGACACCCTTCGGCAACCTGAATACTTCGGGATGTTGAGGGTCGTATTTGAACAGCTCCTGGAGCATCGCGTTGAGCTCCAGAACAGTGAAGTTGAAGTTGAGGCCCGAACGCAGCCTCATGATGTCCGCCGCATTCTCGAACTCCCAGGCGGGTCTCCTCCTCTCCTGCAGGGGGGCGATGCGGCGGCGAAGGAAATCTACGCCAACTGCGCCTACAGTGAGCCCGGCAAGCCTGAGGCGTTGGATCCGGGCGACGGCAATCTTCAGCCTATCGTCTTCCGAGGCCACGTTGCTCCAGTCGCTACCGCGCACTACTGGGGTTTGGCGCTGGGCGGTAAATGGCTGCGGGTTCTCCTCGACAATCCAGCACGAGTTTGCCCTCCACTCCTCCCACTTGTTGCGGAGCTCTCCCTCCAGATAAGCGTCCTTCTTGCCGGCCCTCGAGATACAGGAGATTCCGCCGGATAAAGGCTCTCCTCTCTCAACTCGAGGCATAAAGAAGTGGCGGAAAAGGGCTACATTTGGATAGACTCCGTCAAAGTTTTCGCAGAGGTGTGCGAAAACTGCCATGGTCAGAACGGCATTGGGGGTGAAGTCAAGGAGGCGGAACCCGTAGGTGTTCATGATATCGCAGAAAAATTCAGAGAAAGGCGGGCAGAGCCCGCAATAGAAGAACAAGGCGAAGAAAGGGTATCTAGTTGGGGCCATTTTCCCAGCGACGGCTGGAAGTACCTTCGTGCACGGATGCGCTCGCGTCTCCCCCGACCTGAAGAGGTAGTAATACTCCCTCAGCTCCTTCGCGGCGAGCTTGGGGGGGTAAATCGCCCGCTCCTTTCGCAGCGCCACGAGCCGCTGCGCCTCGGCTGACTTCGCGCCCTTCCCCTTGTCGGTTTTCGGAGCCATGGCGGAAGTGGTGAGGGAGGTCGACGGCGTTGGTGGTGCTGGTGGCGATGGGGAGCGGAGCGCTGCTCTCTTTCAGCTTTGGGAAGAAGGGGAGCAGCGGAGGTTTTCGAGGTTGGAGTAGCGACTGGCGGATGGGCGAACTGCCCCTGTTTCCCCTGCTTATAAGGAGGGAGGGGGCAGACGTTCCGTATTTCCGAATAAAGAAACCACCCACGATCTCTCCCACGACGCCGCAATCAACGCGTGCCGTTCAGGGAGGGCGCGGTGGATACGGAGTGAGATACGGCGTAACCCAGGCCGCGCGTGCCCGCGCCCTGTTTTGGGCCTGGCCCAACAGCGCTCGGCACCGTGTATGGCCCAGGCCCGGGGGCTCCTGTCGGTGTACTAGAGTAGGGGTACCCTAGTATCTCGAACTTGTGCACGGGCAGTCGCAGCACCCCGCGGCGAGGCTTGCCGGGTGACCGCCAAGGTCCTCCGCGGTTCCTTTGGAGCCATTCAAGAACAAAGTATTCGAGCCAAGAAGACAAGGCCCCGGCAAGAGGAGCTTGCTGGGAAGGCCACTCAAGGCACAAGACCCCGACGAGAGGAGCTTGCCGGGAAGGCCAACCAAGGCATCTCAAGGAACTTGCTGCGACGCGCCACGCGTCCCGGCAAGGCCCGGTGAGCGAGAAGCTCCCGGACGCAAGAAGACAACGACCGCGGCAAGGCGCTTGCCGCGGAAAGCTACCACTCTGTGCCCACGCTCCAGCAGATCCGCCAACGTGTCGCTCAAGGATCCTTCCAGGCGTACGTGGCGGGAGGCTGTGCAGCCAGCGGTGCGTGGTGGCAAGCGGCGCTGACAAGATCGCCATCGTGGCGAACGGTGGCGTCCCTGACGGTCCCTTTTTGCACTATTTGGGCGACGCCGATGGGCATTTAATGCCCTTGTCCCCTGCCGTCAGGGTTAGGTATGATATACTGTACAGGTAGTTGTACCAACTACAACACCTTTCCATTTTTTACCCTTATCTGCGTTGCCACCTGTCGGTGACCCCTTGAGCATATAAAAGGAGGCCCATGCGCAACGTAGAGGGGGGTTCGGAGCAGAAAAACTCTCATGCTCGGTCTCGTTAGCTGCTGGTGGGTACTGTAGCACTCAGCGCTCCCGAGCAAGAACTCAATACAAACCACAAAGCAGGAGTAGGGTTTTACGCATCCGTGCGGCCCGAACCTGGGTAAACTGCTCGTGTGCTTCGCCTCGATCTGCTCTTCGTGCGATCTCCGCCCCCGCCGAACCGAAAGGGACTCGGTCCGCCGGTCCCATAGGTGCTCGTGGATCAGTTTCCCCGACATCTTTGGCGCACCTCTTCGGAGTGCTGCGCTACCATCGAGGACGCACCATCGAGCTCCACCGGCAAGTGTAAGAAGACAATGGCAGCTCCGCCAGAGACCAAGAAGGTGTTCGCCAAGGAGGACGGCACTGGTGGTACCTTCACCATCAGCGCCACTCTTGACCCTAAATAGGAAAGCGCGCTCATTGCTTTCCTACGGGCGAATGTCGACGTGTTTGCGTGGCAACCGTCTGACATCCCCGGTGTTCCCAGGAAAGTAATTGAGCACCATCTTGCCGTCTGTCCTCATGCGTGGCCCGTCAAGCAGAAAGTTAGGAAACAAGCAGTGGAGCGCCAAGAATTCATCGCAGAAGAGATCAAGAAATTGGAAGCAGCAGGCCTTGTCAGAGGATGGTTGGCCAATCCTGTAGTCATGCGCAAGGCAAACGGGAAATGGAGGCTTTGTATCGACTTTACCGATGTTAATAAAGCTTGTCCCAAAGACCCATTTCCCTTGCCGCGCATTGACCAGATTGTTGACTCCACGGCCGGATGTGACTTGATTTCATTTCTTGACTCATACTCAGGATACCATCAGATCTTCATGGCAGAAGAGGATGAGGAGAAGACCGCATTCATCACTCCATGTGGCACATACTGTTTCGTACGGATGCCTTTCGGGTTAAAGAATGCTGGTTCAACATTTGCAAGGATAGTCCATTATGCTTTTGAGCCACAAATACACAGAAATGTGGAAGCCTACATGGATGACATAGTGGTCAAGAGCGAGGACAAGGCAACTCTGATTCAAGATTTAGACGAGACCTTTGCAAATCTGCGCAAGATCAGCCTCAAGCTCAACCCCGAGAAGTGTGTGTTTGGAGTCCCTTCCGGCAAGTTTCTCGGGTTCTTCGTGTCTCAGCGGGGAATTGAAGCCAATCCCGACAAAATCAAGGCCATTGAGCAGATTGAAGCACTAAAGCGCGTCAAGGATGTACGAAGACTTGCCGGTTGCGTGGCTGCTCTCAGCAGGTTTATCTCTAAGTCTGCTGAGCGCGCCCTGCCGTTTTTCAAAATATTGAAAAAGGCAGGTCCAATGAAATGGACTCCGGAAGCGGAGGCTGCGCTGCAAGGCTTGAAGAAATACCTGTCCTCCACTCCAATACTTGTCGCACCTAAACCACAAGAGAAGTTATTGTTGTATCTAGCGGCAACCAATCAAGTGGTTAGTGCTGCGTTAGTAGCAGAGGGGGAGGCAGATGATGAGCCAGCAACCACGGCAGGCGCATCCAGCGACAAGCAGGGGGCTTCCCCGACAAGCTCTGGTCCCGACAAAGATGGATCTGCGCAGGAGATACGGAAGAAAATGGTGCAGCGCCCAGTTTACTTTGTCAGTTCCCTTCTGCAGGGGGCTAGGTCAAGGTACTCTGGTGTGCAGAAATTGCTTTTCGGCCTTCTCATGGCCTCGAGAAAGCTGCACCATTACTTCCAAGCACATGAGATCACAGTTGTCACTTGCTTTCCGCTGAAGAGGATACTGCAGAATCCAGAAGCAACAGGCATGATTGTTGAGTGGGCACTGGAACTGTCTAGCTTTGGCCTCAAGTTTGAGAGCAGTTCAACTATCCAAAGCACAGCATTGGCAGAATTCATAGCAGAGTGGACGCCAACACCAGATGAAGAAATTCCAGAAACGAGCATCCCCGTCAAGGAAACAAGCAAAGAGCGGCTGATGTACTTTGATGGTGCCTTCTCGCTGCAGGGCGCCGGTGCCGGCATGCTGCTTGTCGCACCCACCGGAGAGCACCTCAACTACGTAGTCCAGATGCACTTTCCCAAGGAACAAGCAACAAACAATACCGCAGAGTATGAGGGTTTGCTTGCCGGTCTCAGGATCGCGGCAGACCTTGGGATCAAGAAGCTCATTGTCAGGGGTGACTCGCAGCTTGTCGTCCGCCAAGTGAACAAGAGTTATCAGAGTCCATTGATGGAAGCCTACTTTGATGAAGTGAGAAAGCTAGAAGAGCACTTTGACGGCCTACAGATGGAGCATGTTCCAAGAGCTCAGAACGACATTGCTGATGGCCTGTCGAAGTGCGCCGCACTTAAGTTACCTGTGGAACCAGGGATCTTTGTGCTCAAGCTAACTCAACCGTCTGTAACACCATCAACTGGACAGAGCAAGAAGAGGAAGTTGATTTCTGGTGACTATTTTCCGGCAGAGCTTCCCGAAGCCGCCGCCAAGAAGGCCCCCAAGATCAACACCAAGAGCGCTGAGGAGTAGTCTGCTCCGGCAAGCCCTGGGGTTTGTTCCGTTGAAGCAGACGCTCCCGACAAGTTTTGCTCCGGCAAGCTTGCTGGGGAACGTCAAGCTCCGGCCGAGCCGCAGGTTCTCCCCGTAGAAGCGGATGTTCCCGCAGCAGCAGATGTGCCTTTAGTCCTTGTTGTAGAGCCACAAGCTCCAGCATGGGCACAGCAGATTGTCCGTTTCCTTCAGACAGGCGAACTTCCCGAAGAGCAAGAAGAAGCGGAAAGAGTAGCCCGGCAGTCAAGTATGTACCAGTTTGCCGACAACACACTGTACAGAAGAAGACTCAACGGTTTGAAATTGAAGTGTATTCACCGGGAAGACGGACAAAAGCTGTTGGCAGAGATACATGGAGGCATATGTGGTCACCACATTGGCGCAAGAGCACTTGCCGGCAAAGCATTCCGGCAAGGTTTCTCTTGGCCGACAGCCCTCCATGATGCAACTGCACAAGTAACCAAGTGTGAAGTGTGCCAGTTCTATTCCAAGCAGATACACCAGCCAGCTCAAGCTCTCCAGACGATTCCTTTATCCTGGCCATTTTTGGTCTGGGGGCTCAACATCCTCGGCCCCTTCCCCCGAGCAGTCGGGGGCTTTGAGTACTTGTACGTTGCAATCGACAAGTTCACAAAGTGGCCGGAAGTGGAAGCAGTGAGGAAGGTGACCGCACAGTCAGCAGTCAAGTTCTTCAGGTCGATTGTTTGCTGCTTCGGGATCCCTAACAGGATCATCACCGACGACGGTACGCAATTCATGAGCCGCACCTTCATGCAGTACGTCCAAGATCTTGGCGCCAAGGTCTGCTTCGCTTCTGTTGCTCACCCGAGAAGCAACGGTCAAGCGGAGAGGGCAAATGTTGAAGTGCTGCGCGGGCTCAAGACCAGGACTTTTGACAGGCTGCACAAGTGCGGAAGAAACTGGATTGAGGAGCTGCCGGTGGTTCTTTGGTCAATCAGGACGACGCCAAATCGAGCCACTGGCCAGACACCTTTCGCTCTAGTCTATGGAGCAGAGGCAGTTGTCGGTGTACTAAGGTAGGGGTACCTCAGTACCCCAACTTGTGCACGGGCAGTAGCAGCTTCCCGCGGCAGGGCCTACCACGCGCTTGCCGGAGACCTTCCTGCTCCATATGAAACCATTCAAAAACAAAGTATACAAGACAGAAGATCAAGACCCCGGCGAGTGGAGCTTGCCGGGAAGGCCGTTCCAGGCTCAAGATTACCTCACTCACGCAAGGCCCCTGGCAAGAGGAGCTTGCCAGGAAGACTAGAAGATTACGTCACGGAAGACATGCCTCGGCGCAACATGCACCCCGGCAGGACCCGGGAAGCGACAAGCTTCAGAGCCCGACAAGCTCCCGGGCCCGGCAAGGTCAAGACCCCGGCAAGGTACTTGCCGGGGAGGGTTGCGCTGTGTGCCCGCGCTCCAGCTCATCGAACCACGCGTCGCCCTGAAGCCACTCCAGGGACGCGTGGTGGATGGCTGTGCAGCCTGGGGGACACGGTGGCGCTCCACGGTGGTGAAGCCATCGCCGTGGCAAACGGAGACGCAAGGGCGGGCGCTTTTGGGGTCGACGGCGACGGGCATTAAATGCTCTTGTCCCCCACTGTCAAAGTAGGTGATGACCACTGTTCATCCACTGTAGCTCCACTATTCCCGCACTGTTACAACTACCACCTCTTTTACATTTTTACCCTTTCTCCTACGTTGACACCTGTCGGTGACCCCTTGCACTATAAAAGGAGGCCCATGCACAACGTAGAAGGGGTTCGGAACCTAGATCGCTCATACGCTCGGTGTAGCTAGTTCTTCAAGCTCCCGAGCTCCCCAACTCAATGCAAACTAAGCAGGAGTAGGGTTTTACGCGTTCAACGTGGCCCGAACCTGGGTAAACTGCCTGCGTGATCTCTACGATCTGCTCTTCGTGCTCCCTCCGCTCCCTTACCGCACGAACAAGGGGCTCCGGTCCCATAGGTGCTCGTGGTGGACAGTTTCCCCCGACATCTTTGGCGCGCCAGGTAGGGGGCGTCGAGGTTGTGCGAACCTGATCCGGCGTTCACGCGGGCGCATTCTTCATCAACCTCTCTAAATTCGTTAGCTTCATCAACAACTGCGCCATGGCCCCGAAGAAGAAGGCTTCGGAGGTCCCAGGCCCGTCTGCGTCTCATCCGCCGCCGCCGGAGCCGACGGTGGGCGGGGGAGACGCCGTCGGAAGGCTGGTCGCCGGCGAGGACACGCGCGACACCACCAAATCCAAGGACAAGACGGACGACCGAGCCTCGGTCTCCGTGGACGCGCCACGTCCATCTCAGCAAACGACAACCCAGCAGCGCCATGCCACAGGAGGTGGCATCCGCTTGCTGGGCCAAGGGCAAACCGGAGGTTCGCGGGACGCTCCGGGCCATCGTCCTGGCACGAGCAAAGCGCGGTCGCCGGGACGGGACCCTGCTCCTTCTAACGCTGTTAGGAGTCCGAGCATATCCCGCTCCTCGCACCGCTCGCCCCCGCTCCCCTCCACTCCAGTAGAAGCGCTCGCAAGGGCGCAACTGCTCCTCGACTTCCCTCCAGCGGCAGACAAGGCCGAAGACTGGAGGGCCACCATCCAGAGCCTAATCGCCTTCGCGAACAACGACTCTCCACAGCAGCCGGCGACCTCACGGCCGCGGCAAGTCGAGAAGGCGAAGGCCGACGGCGACAAGACCGCCGGGGGTGCAACCACCGTGCACTCCCCGCCGCGGAAGCAAAAGACGCCGCCCCGCCGGATCAACGTCGACGACGACTCCACGGCGTCGTCGGATCCGCGGGCTCGTCGGGACCAGCGCCTGGTCCTCGACGACCGGCGACAAGAAGACGCTCGAACGACGATCGAGCGCCGCCGAGAAGCTCGGCGACAATCAGATCAGCGAGCTGGAGCCGCTGTTGACGCACCCGCGCCCGGTGAACCAGGCGACTTGCCGTACGCGGCAGGTTGCCCTGCGTTCACCCATGAGCTGCGGCGCGTCCAGTGGCCCAGCATGAAGAACTTCAGGCCCGACGAACCGGAGAAGTACGACGGCAAAACGCACCCCTCGGAATTCCTCAGCATTTACACCATCGCGGTGCAGGCTGCCGGGGGGCGCGACGAGAAGATACTAGCGAACTACTTCCCGCTAGTGCTTAAGCCAAACGTCCGTTCTTGGCTTATGCACTTGCCGGAAGGTTCCATTTCTTCTTGGGCGGACCTTTGCCATCAGTTTGTTGGCGCCTTCACGGGCGGCCACAAACCCCACGGCCAGGAGAGCGATCTCCACATTCTGGCCCAGAAGGAAGGAGAACCCCTGCGCAAATACATCCAACGCTTCAGTCGTGTGCAGCACAACATCCCCGACGTCCACCCTGCCGCGGTTATCAGCGCGTTCCACCAGAACGTGCGTAACCGCCGCATGCGTGAAGAAATGGCCATGACCAAGATACGGGATGTCAGCGAGCTCTATGCTCTAGCTGATAAGTGCGCACGCGCCGAAGAGGGGAGGAGACTCCCCGGAGAGGACACCGGCGCGGGGGGAAGCAACAGCGACGACGCCGCCCCGGCAAAGAAGAGCCGGCGGCGGAACAACAGGAGGAAGAACAAGAAGGAAGTGCTTGCCGTCGAGAAGTCCGGCAAGGAGGCTCCCGCCAAGCAAACACAGGCTGGCGGCTCCGGCAAGGAGCCTGCCCCTGTGGCGGCAGCCGACAAGCAGGACGGCTCCGACAAGCAATACTGCAAGATCCACCGCACCAAGGGCCACGACCTCTCCAACTGCAAACGCGTCGAGTACCTCGTCGAGCAGCAGAAAGCTGAGTACGAGAGGCGCTACAAGGAGAAGGCCCAAGGTGGCGGAGGAGAACCAAGCAAGAAGCGGCCATTCAATGGCCGGGGAGGACGCCGCGGCAAGGCAAAGCAGCGGCAAGGTGACCGACCTCCCCGGGGCCGCGACAAGGATGAAGAAGACGACGACGAAGACATGGAGGATGAGGATAACAGCGAGCAGGAGTTCCAGAAGGCCACGGAGGTCCTGTGCGTCGACGGTGGCGCCTCTCTGCACACCTCCCACCGCCAGCTCAAGCAGTGGGTGCGCGAGGTGAATGCAGCAGAGCCGCCCGTGGAGTCGCGCAGGCTCCTCAAATGGTCCAGCACGCCCATCATTTTTGATCTTGAGGATCACCCTGACCGCACCACTGCGGTCGGGTGCTTGCCGATGCTGGTCTCACCCACCATCCGCAACCTCAGGGTCACTAAAATGTTGGTTGACGGCGGGGCCGGGCTGAACTTGATCTCCTCTGCTGTGATAAAGAAACTCCAAATCCCAGATGGCGAGCTCGAAGAGACCGGTTCTTTCCAAGGAATCAACCCGGGAAGGAGCAAGCCCAAGGGGAAGATAACTCTGCCGGTGACCTTTGGCGGGGAGCTCAACTTCAGAACTGAGCGCATCACATTCGACGTCGCCGATATCCCATTGCCATACAATGGGATACTCGGCCGTCCCGCCCTCGCCAAGTTCATGGCAGCTTCCCACTATGCCTACAACGTACTCAAGATGCCGGGGCCGATAAGCGTCATCACCGTCCATGGCGACAAGAAGGACGCGCTTGTCTGCGCCGACAAGATCTACCGGGATGCAGCAACCGCGGCAGAGAAGGACACACTTGCCGCTGAAGCTCCCGGGGGGAAGAAGACGAAGACCAAGTCCGGCAAGTGCTCTGGGGCCCACTCCGGCAACCGCACCTCTTCGGAGTGCTGCGCTGCCGTCGAGGACGTTCCATCGAGCTCCACCGGCAAGTGTAAGAAGGGGATGGCCGCTCCTCCGGCAACCAAGAAGGTGTCCGCCAAGGAAGACGGCGCTGGTGGTACCTTCACCATCAGTGCCACACTTGACAGCAAATAGGAAAGCGCGCTCGTTGCCTTCCTACGGGCGAATGTCGATGTGTTTGCCTGGCAACCATCTGACATCCCCGGTGTTCCCAGGAAGGTAATTGAGCACAAGCTTGCTGTTTGTCCTCATGCGCGGCCCGTCAAGCAGAAGGTGAGGAAGCAAGCCGTGGAGCGCCAAGAATTCATCAACGAAGAGATCAAGAAGCTAGAGGCAGCAGGCCTAGTTAGAGGTGTGATCCATCCGACGTGGTTGGCAAACCCAGTCGTCGTACGCAAGGCCAATGGGAAGTGGAGACTGTGTATAGACTTCACCGACGTGAATAAAGCATGCCCTAAGGATCCATTTCCCTTGCCGCGCATTGACCAGATAGTTGACTCCACTGCCGGATGTGAGCTACTCTCTTTCCTTGATGCATATTCAGGCTACCATCAGATTTTCATGGCCAAGGAAGATGAAGAGAAGACTGCATTTATCACTCCATGTGGCACTTATTGCTTCATACGCATGCCATTTGGACTGAAGAATGCAGGATCAACATTTGCAAGGGTAGTGCACACTGCTTTCGAGCCACAGATCCACAGAAATGTAGAGGCTTACATGGATGACATCGTGGTGAAGAGCAAGAGCAAGGATACCCTGGTCCAAGATTTGGAAGAGACATTTCAGAACCTGCGCAAGATACAGCTCAAGTTGAACCCCGAGAAGTGCGTCTTTGGAGTCCCCTCCTGCAAGCTTCTCGGGTTCTTTGTGTCACAGAGGCGGATTGAAGCTAACCCCGACAAGATTAAAGCCATTGAGCAGATCGAGGCCCCGAAGCGCGTCAAGGATGTCAGAAGGCTTGCAGGTTGTGTGGCTGCCCTCAGCAGGTTCATTTCGAAGTCTGCAGAACGCGCCCTACCTTTCTTCAAAATCTTGAAGAAGGCAGGTCCCATGAAGTGGACTCCGGAAGCGGAGGCAGCGCTGCAGGATTTGAAACGGTACCTATCCTCCACTCCAATACTTGTCGCACCTAGACCACAGGAAAAGTTGTTGCTATACCTAGCGGCAACCAACCAGGTGGTTAGTGCTGCGTTAGTAGCGGAGAGGGAGGCCGACGAGGAGTCTACACCACCGGCAAGCGAATCCAGCGACAAGCAGGGGGCTGCTCCGGCAAGCTCTGGCCCCGACAAGGACAACTCTACGCAGGAACAGGAAGAAGTGCGGAAGAAGATGGTGCAGCGCCCGGTGTATTTTGTGAGCTCCCTCTTGCAGGGGGCTAGATCAAGATACTCCGGGGTACAAAAGTTGCTTTTCGGCCTCCTTATGGCCTCGAGAAAGCTGCGCCATTACTTCCAGGCACATGAGATAACAGTGGTCACTCGCTTCTCGCTGAAGAGGATATTGCACAATCCGGAAGCAACAGGCAGGATCGTTGAATGGGCACTGGAGCTGTCGAGCTTTGGACTCAAGTTTGAAAGTACCTCAACCATACAGAGCCGAGCTTTGGCAGAATTCATAGCTGAGTGGACCCCAACGCCCGACGAGGAAATTCCAGAAACAAGTGCACCCGTACAAGAAGCAACAAATGAATGGGTAATGTACTTTGATGGTGCCTTCTCGCTGCAAGGCGCCGGTGCCGGCGTGGTACTCATCGCGCCCACCGGAGAGCACCTCAAGTATGTTATCCAGATGCACTTTCCCAGGGAGCAAGCGACAAACAACACTGCTGAGTATGAAGGTTTGCTTGCCGGCCTCAGGATTGCGGCCGAACTTGGGATCAGAAAGCTGATTGTGCGGGGAGATTCTCAGTTGGTGGTCCGACAAGTTAACAAGAGTTACCAGAGCCCTTTGATGGAAGCTTATGTAGATGAAGTGAGGAAGCTTGAAGAGCACTTTGAAGGTCTACAAATGGAGCACGTCCCAAGAGCTCAGAATGACATTGCAGACGGCCTTTCAAAGTGTGCTTCGATGAAGTTACCTGTGGAACCAGGGATCTTCTTGCTCAAGCTAACTCAACCATCCGTTACACCGTCAATTGGGCAGTCCAAGAAGAGAAAGTTGGTCTCCGGCGACTACTTGCCGGCGGATCTTCCTGAAACCGCCGCCAAGGTCCCCAAGATCAACGATCAGAACGCTGAGGAACAGTCTGCTCCTGCAGATCTGAGGATCTGTGCAGTTGAAGCAAGTGTTCCCGACAAGCCTCGCCCCGGCGAGCTTGCCGGGGGACCATCAACTCCGGCGGAACCAGAGGTTCTTGCCGTAGAAGCTGGGGTCCCCGCAGCGGCCCTCATGCCTTTATTTCTTGCCGTTGAGCCACGAGCTCCGGCATGGGCGCAGCAGATCGTCCGCTTTCTGCAAACTGGAGAACTTCCCGACGACCCAGAAGAAATAGAGAAGATAACCAGGCAGTCAAGTATGTACCAGTTCGTGGATAACGAACTGTACAGAAGAAGACTCAATGGTGTCAGGTTGAAGTGCATTTCCAGAGAAGATGGACGGAAGCTGTTGGCAGAAATACATGGAGGCATATGTGGCCACCACATTGGCGCAAGGGCGCTTGCCGGGAAAGCTTTCCGGCAAGGGTTCTTCTGGCAAGAAGCTCTCCAAGATGCAACTGCACTAGTAACCAAGTGTGAAGCGTGCCAGTTCCATGCAAGGCAAATTCATCAGCCAGCTCAAGCTCTCCAGACGATTCCTTTGTCCTGGCCCTTCTCGGTCTGGGGGCTCGATATCCTCGGCCCCTTCCCCCGAGCTGTCGGGGGCTTTGAGTACTTGTACGTCGCAATCGACAAGTTCACAAAGTGGCCAGAAGTGGAACCGGTGAGAAAGGTGACAGCACAGTCAGCGGTCAGGTTCTTCAGGTCGATTGTTTGCTGTTTCGGAATCCCTAACAGGATCATCACCGACAACGGTACACAATTTACTAGTCGCACCTTCATGCAGTACGTCCAAGACCTTGGCGCCAAGGTCTGTTTCGCTTCTGTTGCTCACCCGAGGAGCAACGGTCAAGCGGAGAGGGCCAATGCTGAAGTGCTGCGCGGACTCAAGACAAGGACCTTTGACAGGCTGCGCAAGTGCGGAAGAAACTGGATAGAGGAGCTACCGGCGGCTCTTTGGTCAATCAGAACGACACCAAGTCGAGCCACCGGACAGACACCCTTTGCTCTAGTCTATGGAGCAGAGGCAGTTCTCCCCACGGAACTCGTATACGGGTCTCCTCGAGTGCTCGCTTATGATGAGCTCGAGCAAGAGCAACTGCGACAAGATGATGCATTGCTCCTCGAGGAGGAACGTCTCCAGGCTGCTGTACGAGCTGCTCGATACCAGCAGGCCTTGCATCGCTACCATAGCCGCAAGGTCAAGGCCAGGAGTCTCGAGGAAGGCGACCTTGTTCTTCGGCGTGTTCAGTCCGCCAAGAATTCCAACAAGTTGACGCCGAAGTGGGAAGGCCCTTATCGGGTGAGACAAGTCACGAGGCCCGGCGCTGTCCGCCTTGAGACCGAAGAAGGCTTACCGGTGAGCAACTCCTGGAACATAGAGAATCTTCGCAAGTTTCACCCATAAGGCGCGGTTGCCGTGATCCGCTCCGGCAACCACCTTTTGTACAAGCTTTGCCGCTGCTGCATGTAACCCTTTGTACAAAGCCGGGCGCAGACCCCGTGCATCAGTAAAGTTCTCATGTTTTGCGCTATTTGCCTTTTACATGCCTTTCTTTGCTATTTGCATGTGTTATTTGGCATCTTGTGCAACATACATATCCGGTAAGCATTAGCACGCCGAAAGGCCATATACTTGTTTCCCTCTTCTTTTTCCTTGCCTCTTAAGCAGAAGGAATGTTCCTCGCGCACAAGTTTGCCGGGGGGGACCTGCGCCTTCAGAGCCTCCGTGTTCGCGTCGGCCGGCAAGCTGCGGAGAACGTTGGTGAGGTTTATACCGGGATTGCGGTATACAATCTTCGTCAGAACGCGCTCCAAGGTTCCCGCGCAGAGCTGGCGCGACTCCTCGGCCAGTTGCGCGGGGAGCTTCTTCCGAAGATCTGCAAGAGCCGGCGCGATCCCTCTGAAGAAAAGGCTAAGCTTGGCGCTGTGAGGGAGGTTTGGATCCGGAGAGTAGATGAGATGCTCAACCTTCAGCGCCAGCAGCTCCTGGTCGATGTTGGATGCAGAGGACACCAAGTCGTCGGTCCACACCTCGACGGTCCGCCGGAAGTTCTCGGCCGCAGTGTTGGCGCTCTCCACCAAGCCTCGCTCCCTGCGGAGCTCTTCCTTCAGCTTGGTTTCCCGGTCCCGGACGGCGTCGAGCGAGTCCTTCAACGTGGAAACCTTCAGCTCCAGATCCTCAATTGAATCCTTGGCGGCCTTCAGCTCGTCGCCCTGCTTGGAGAGGCGCACCTGGAGTTCGGAGTTGGTGTGGGCGTCCTTCTCGCTCTCTGTGTTGAGCGCGGTGACCCTCTCCACGCTCGCCTTCAGTAACTCCTCCAGTTGCGCAACCTTGGCCGCGAGCTCCTCCTTGGCGGTCTCCGCAGCAGCCGCGGCGGCTTTCGCCTCCTTCAGCTCTCCGCCAAGGGCCTGCTCCCGAGCGGCAAGGTCTTCCTCGTGGGAGTCGAGGTTGACCTTCCGTTGGGTGAGCTCTCCTTCTCGCCGGGACAGCTCCTCCCCGGCGAGTCGCTGCTGCTCTTCGGCTTCGGCCTTCTCCAGGAGCCACTCCTGGTACTCCCCGGCGAGCCTCTCGCGCTCCTCCGCCACGTCGCGGAGGGCAGCCTGGTTGGCGGCGCGGAGCTCCGCCGCGCGCTTCTCCATATCGGCGGCGGCCTTGGCGGCAAGGGCCTCCCGAGACGCAAGCTTCGCCTGCCTGGCCCGGTAAAGGGCCAGGAGCTGATGAAGCAACTTCTCCTCCTCGGGCCCGTCGCTTCCGCCGGGCGCCTCGACGATCTTCAGACCCGCGGAGGCGAGGACCTCTCCATCAAAGGCCTCGCCCTCCGCGGGGACTCGCGATGAAGAACCCCACGACACCTGGATGAAGACGCCGTTGGGAGCCTCAAGGTAGTAACCCGACTGCTCCTTTCCGGCGGAGGGGTCGGCGGCCGGTGCAGCACTCGATGCTCCTGCCACCTCCGGGCCGGCAGTGCGGTCGCCGTCCCCCTCCCCGGCCGCTGCGTCTGCGGTCGGAGCAGTCTCCTCCGCAGCCGGCTCGGCGGCTCCCGCCGTGTCCTCAGCGACAGGGGCGTTGCCGTCGTCGCCCAGCGCGTCCTCCTCTACGACGATGGTTTCCGTCTCCATCTGTTCTGGGGGAGGAGGATCTAGAAGAAGAAGAAAAAGAAGAAGAAGTTCAAGCAAATATCCAAAAAGAGACGAATCCAAGAAGACAAAGTTACGAGGCTTACCTTGGCGTACTTCGTCGACGGCGGGCTCCCTCGCCGGGGAGCTCTGCCTTGGCGGGGTGGCCGCCCTCGCCGGGCTGCTCGCCCTTGGCGGGGTACTCGCCCTTGGCGGAGTACCCGCCCTTGGCGGAGCACTCTCCCTTGCCGGAGAGTTTGTCCTTGGCGGGGACGGCTGGGCCTGCGGCTCCTCGGGAGCGGCCTCCGGGTGCTCCTGTGGCTGCGGCTCCACCTCTGCACAAGACAATCAAGACAATCAAGACAACAACAAGAACAGCAAGGTGTCAATATAAGCAAATTCCTTAAGCGCGCCCGGCGAGCGGAAAGATTGAAACCAAACTTACGCTGGGGGCTGCGCTG
The DNA here is from genome assembly GCA_902687465.1 of Secale cereale. Lineage (NCBI taxonomy): Eukaryota > Viridiplantae > Streptophyta > Magnoliopsida > Poales > Poaceae > Secale > Secale cereale. The sequence goes on along the minus strand of LR738711.1, from coordinate 98,354,702 downwards.
GGGGCTGCTCCTCGGAGCAGCGCTCGGGTCTGGCAGGCTCGTCTCCGGCGCGTCTCCAGTCGCCGCGACGGGCGAGTCGTCCGCGACCTCGACAACGGGAACCTTGGCCTTCTTCGCCACTCGCTCCGCCAGGGTCCTGAAGTCAAAACAAGAAGCAAGATCAGAATCAACAATAATCAAGACGAAGTTTAAGAAGATACAAAGCCTCGAGATCTTACTCCTGTTCCTCCTCGTCGTCGTCGTCGCTCAGGGCGGAGAAGTCGAAAGCCACCTGAGGCGCGTCCGCGCGAGGGGCAGGAGGCGAAGACTCCCTCGGGCGCTTGGCGGTCCCCGCGGCTGGGGGCTGCGAGGACCCGGCCCCTGTGGACGCCGAGGCCCGGGGAGCGGGCGGAGCAGCCGCTCCGCCCTGCGAAGACCCTCCTCCGCTTGGCGCTGACGTGCGGGGCGCCTCCGCCGTGGCCTGTGTGCGGGTCGCCTCCGCCGTGGCCTGTGGGCGGGTCGCCCCCGCCGTAGTTGGTGCGCCGGGCGCCCCCGTCGCAGCTTGGCTCCCCCGGGAAGCTCGCGCTGCCCGGCGAGTTGGTTGTTGTCGGGGCGCCTGCGCCCTCGTCCCCGTCGTCGCCTTGCGGACACGTTTCAGCGGAGACCGCTTGGGACTCGCCCGGGGCGGGGAGGTCTCCGATGACGAGGAGACGTCGTCGGCGTAGAGCCCCAGAGACCCGTCGGAGTCCTCGGCGGCCCCGACGTCCTCCTCCTCCTCCTCTTCCCCGGCAGGCTTGCTGGACCCAGCACCTTGCCCCGCAGCCGTGCTCTTTCCGGCGCCTCCGCCCCCTCCGGTGCCTCTGCTACCTCTGGCAGCGCCGCCTCTTGCCGCGGCCTCGGTCACGATTCCGGGGATCCCGGAGTGCCTCAAAGAGGGGACCCCGGCGAGCGCGTCGGGAGGAAGCTGCAGCAGTCTGCGGATCTCCGCCTCCTCCGCTTGGCAGGACGCATCCGCAGCCTCTGCCTCATCAGGTGTAAAGCCAAATTCTCCTGCCGCTGCGGCTGCAGCGGCCTCTTCAACCCGAGAAGCTATATAGGCAATCACTTGGTCGGTGGTGTCCCGTGTGAGCCCCTTGATTTCATCCTTGTTCTTCGCCACCTTCACAAGGTTGTCGAAGAAGCTGATGATGTCTGATGACTTGGGCGGAATCCATGTGCGGTCCACGCCGTGCGAGTCACACGCGGGCATCATGGCGCGAAGAGGATCCCGGGCCGTGCTGTTGCAGAGAGGCACCACTCCCCGGGGAGCTCTGAACCACTCTGGGTGTGCCGGGTCGTGCTTAAAGAGTTCCCGGACCATCCCCTTCAGCTCAAGCGCCGTAAAGTTGAAGTTTAGCCCGGGGCGCAGCCTCATTATGTCCGCCGCGTTGCCGTACTCCCATGCCGGCCTCTTCCTATCCTGTAGAGGGGCAATGCGGCGGCGGAGGAAATCTGTGCCTACTTCTCCGACAGACAACTTTGCTACCTGAAGACGAAGAATCCGGACGAGGGCGACGTTGAGCTTGATGTCGTCCGAATCCAGCTCGCTCCAGTCCCTGCCGCGCACGATAGGTGTTGTGCGCGGCGCAGTGAAGGGCTGCGGCTCATCCTCAACTATCCAACACCAGTCCACACACCACTCCTCCCACTTGCCGCGGAGCTCCCCCGGCAAGTAGGACTCCTTCTTGTTCAAGCGAAAGACCCAAGATATCCCTCCGGAGAGGGGAGCGCCGGCCTCTGCTCTTGGGGTAAAGAAGTGCCTAAACAACGCTACGTTCGGATATATCCCAATATAGTTTTCGCACATATGTGCGAAAACCGCCATCGTGAGGATGGCGTTGGGGGTGAAGTCAAGAAGGTGGAGGCCGTAGGTGTGCATGATATCGCAGAAGAAATCGGAAAAAGGGGGACAAAGGCCGCAATGGAAGAAAGCTGCGAAGAAGAAGTACCCGGCCGGGTAGTTGTCCTTGGCGGCGGCGGGGTAGGCTCTGGTCCGAGGATGCGCCTTGGTCTCCTTGGCCCAGAACAAGTAATACTTGTTCCAGAGCTCCCGCGTGCTAAGCCTCGGCGAGAAGACGACGTTCCGCTTTCGCAACAAGGTGAGCCTCACCGCTTGCTCCGATTTCTCCTTCTTGGTCTTCTCCGCCTTCGCCTTCTCGGTCTTCGGGGCCATGGCGGGGGTGGCGAGGGAAGGGGGACGAAGAGTCCGGCGGCGCCGCAGATGCGGAAGGCGGCGGAGGAGGTGTGGAGGCGGAGCGCAAGAGGGGATCTCTGGAGATGGAAGAAGAAGCAATGAAGGCGTAGGAGGGGAACCGCTCCTGCTTCCTCTGCTTTTATGGGGAAGTGGGGGACGTTTCGCTCTTTCCATTAAAAGAACGTGGCCACGTCCCATCCCACGGCGCCGCAATCGACGCGTGCCGTTACGGGGGGACGCGGCGGATGCGGAAGTGGATTCGGCGTGCGGCGGGCCGCGCGTGTCCGTGCACTGTTTTGGGCCTGGCCCAACAGCGCTCGGCACCGTGTGTGGCCCAGGCCCGGGGGCTCCTGTCGGTGTACTAAGGTAGGGGTACCTCAGTACCCCAACTTGTGCACGGGCAGTAGCAGCTTCCCGCGGCAGGGCCTACCACGCGCTTGCCGGAGACCTTCCTGCTCCATATGAAACCATTCAAAAACAAAGTATACAAGACAGAAGATCAAGACCCCGGCGAGTGGAGCTTGCCGGGAAGGCCGTTCCAGGCTCAAGATTCAGAGCCCCTGGCAAGAGGAGATTGCCAGGAAGACTAGAAGATTACGTCACGGAAGACATGCCTCGGCGCAACATGCGCCCCGGCAGGACCCGGGAAGCGACAAGCTTCAGAGCCCGACAAGCTCCCGGGCCCGGCAAGGTCAAGACCCCGGCAAGGTACTTGCCTGGGAGGGTTGCGCTATGTGCCCGCGCTCCAGCTCATCGAACCACGCGTCGCCCTGAAGCCACTCCAGGGACGCGTGGTGGATGGCTGTGCAGCCTGGGGGACACTGTGGCGCTCCACGGTGGTGATGCCATCGCCGTGGCAAACAGAGACGCAAGGGCGGGCGCTTTTGGGGTCGACGGCGACGGGCATTAAATGCTCTTGTCCCCCACTGTCAAAGTAGGTGATGACCACTTCATCCACTGTAGCTCCACTATTCCCGCACTGTTACAACTACCACCTCTTTTACATTTTTACCCTTTCTCCTACGTTGACACCTGTCGGTGACCCCTTGCACTATAAAAGGAGGCCCATGCACAATGTAGAAGGGGTTCGGAACCTAGATCGCTCATACGCTCGGTGTAGCTAGTTCTTCAAGCTCCCGAGCTCCCCAACTCAATTCAAACTAAGCAGGAGTAGGGTTTTACGCGTTCATCGCGGCGCGAACCTGGGTAAACTGCCTGCGTGATCTCTACGATCTGCTCTTCGTGCTCCCTCCGCTCCCTTACCGCACGAACAAGGGGCTCCGGTCCCATAGGTGCTCGTGGTGGACAGTTTCCCCCGACACAGTTCTCCCCACGGAACACGTATACGGGTCACCTCGAGTGCTCGCTTATGATGAGCTCAAGCAAGAGCAGCTGCGACAAGATGACGCGCTGCTCCTTGAGGAAGACCGTCTTCAGGCTGCTGTACGAGATGCTCGCTACCAGCAAGCTTTGCGCCGCTACCATAGCCGCAAAGTTAACGCCAGAAGTCTCGAGGAAGGCGACCTTGTTCTTCGGCACGTTCAGCCCGCCAAGAATTCCAACAAGTTGACGCCGAAGTAGGAAGGCCCTTACCGGGTGAAACGAGTCACTAGGCCTGGCGCTGTCCGCCTTGAGACCGTAGATGGCATTCCGGTGAGCAACTCCTGGAACATCGAGCATCTTCGTAAGTTTTACCCGTAAGGCGCGGTTGCCGGAACCCGTTCCGGCAACCACCTTTTGTACAAGTCTTGCCGCCGTTGCATGTAATCCTTTGTAGAAAGCCGGGCGCAGACCCCGTGCATAAGTAAAGCTCATGTGCTCCGCACATCTTGTCAATTTCATGCTTTCTATTTTTTGCATGTGTTAATTGACACTTTGTGCAGCACCTACCCCTAGTAAGCAATAACGAGCCGTAAGGCTCCATATCTTTATTTTCTCTTCTTTCTTTTTCTCAAGGAAAGGAAAGTTCCCTCGCCCACAAGTTTGCCGGGGGGGAAGGAGAAGATAATAGTATGGACCAAGCATCGTTCAAGAAAGTTTCGCCTTACCGGGAAGCAAACAACACAAAAGCTAAGTTGCCAAAGTTTGAGCAATCAGATTTTTAAATTTTTAAGTTATCTTCCTTGAACGTCCATGCTTTGTATGGAAAACCTGTGCGCGGAGGAACCAACTCGTAGCTAGTTGCGCCCTTACTTTGTTTCGAGTCCGCTCAATGACTTAAGTGTGCTGCGACTACTGTCGCACCCTTACTTTGTTTCGAGTCCGCTCAACAACTTAAGTGTGCTGGGACTAGTTGCGACAAGGTTTCTTGTCGGCAACGGCACCGCCAGCAGGCTGCTGAAGTCCCGCACTCAGCGCTCGCGGCTAAGGTGCCTGCGCCGGCAAGTTCCCTAAAAGCGTAGGGCAAAAACATACAAAGGGAGGAATCAAGTAAAGGAAATAACATAGCAATCACTACCGAAAATAGAGTTATATTACAAAGTAGCTTGTCGTAGCTCTAATAGATTGTTCTCATAACATGACCAGCAGCGACAAGAGAAGAAGAAAGCGGGCGGCCTAATCTACGCGATTGCCCTCAACCCTCTTGATCCCGCTCACCTTGTCCACAATGGGTGCGACAAGGGCCTTGAGCGCCTCCAGATCAGCATCCGGCGGCAGGGACTTGAGGACGTTAGTTAGGTTGAGGCCCGGGTTGCGGAAGGCCACCTTCACCAACACCTTTTGAAGAGCCCCCACGCAGATCTTGCGCGACTCGTCGGCTAGCCGCTTTGGAGTCGTCTCCCGGAGTCGCTGGAGGGCCGTCGCCACGCCTTTGAAGAACAAAGTAAGCTTGGCGCTGGGTTGGAGGTTCTCATCGGAGGGATACCCGAGATCCTCCATCCCAAGCTGTGCCAGCTCCTTGTCAATATCTGTGGCGGCATTCACGAGACCCTCCGTCCAGTGCTCAACGGTCTCCCTAAAAGTGTTCTGGACGGCAGCAGCACTCGCCAGCAGCGCCTTCTCGGCCTTGATCTCCTCCTTCATGGCCGCCTCCCGCTCCCTGGCGCCGTCCAGCGTCTTGGTCAAAGTGGTCAGCTCAACTCAAGATCCGCGTTGGAGTCCTTGGCGGCGGCAAGCTCCTTGCCCTTCTCGGCGAGGCGAACCTGGAGCTCTGAGTTGCTGTGGGCGTCCTTCTCCCGCTCACGCTTGAGCGCGGCAATCTCCTCACCGCTCGCCTTGAGATCGGCCTCCAGCTGCACCACCTTCGACTCCAGCTCCTTCTTGGCGGCCTCAGCAGCTGCGGCAGCGTCCCCTGCTTTCTTGAGGGCTCCGCCAAGTGATTGCTCGCGCGCGGCAAGCTCCTCCTCGTGGCTGTCAAGATTGACCTTCCGCTGCGCCAGCTCGCCCTCCCGCGCGGACAGCTTCTCAGCGGCAAGTCGCTGCTGTTCTTCGACTTCAACCTTCTCGAGGAAGAAGGCCTGCTGCTCCTCGGCAAGTTGCTCCCGCTCCTCTGCCAGGGACCGGAGAGCTGCCTGGTTGAGACCCCGGAGCTCCTCCGCGCGTCTCTCGATGTCAGCTCCCGCCTTCGCGGCAAGCGCCTCTCGGGACTCCAGCTTGGCCTGCTGAGCGCGGTAGAGCGACAACAGCTTCCGCAGCAGCCGCTCATCCTCGGGCTCGCCGTTGCTGCTGCTCGGCGCATCCACTAGCGTCAGCCCAGCGGAGGCGAGCACCTCTCCGTCAAAGCTCTCTCCTTCGACCGGCGCCCTGGAGAGTGACGCCCAGAGGAGATTGATGAAGACGCCATCGCCGGCCTTCAAGTAGACGCCTGGCTGGGGCTCTTCGGAGCCTGACGCTGCGGCAGCGGTGGAAGGGTCGGCGGTCGGCGTAGCGCTCGGCGCTGCTGCAGCCTCAGGGCCGTCAGTGCGATCGCCAGACCCCTCGCCGGCTGCTGCGGCGGCAGCCCAGGCGGCCTCATCGCCGGCGGGATCGTCGGCGCCGGCTGCTTCTTCGGTGGCAGCGGCGTCGCCGGTGTTGCCGCGCGTATTCTCCTCGCCAGCGACCTCCGTCTCCATCGGCTCCGTAGCGGATGGGTCTGACGGCCGGAAAGGGGAGAAAAGTCAAGCAAATATCCAAAGAGAAGATCAAAAGAAGAAGAATCCAAGGAAAGTTTTGAAGCGAGAGGATTACCTGCGCGAGCCGGCTCCTCGGCAGGCTCCCTTACCGGAGAGCTCCCCCTTGGCGGCGCAGTCGTAGTCTCCGCGCCGGGGGGGCGATGGTGCTGTCCCTTGCCGGAGAGCTCTCCCTTGGCGGCGTAGTCGAAGCAGATGGCATGTCGGGGGCGGTCTCTGGGCGCTCCTGGTGGGGCTGCTCTGCTCCTACACAAACCAACAGTCAGATGTCAGCAAAGTAAAGAGCATCCATGCGCGCCTAACAGCGGAAAGTGAACCATATACTTACACTGGGGGCTGCGCTGGGGAGTGCTCTGGAGAATAGTTGCCGGGTCCGGCAAGGTGGTCTCCGGCAAGGTGGTCTAGGGCGCATCTTCTGCTGTCGCGGCGGGTTCGTCCTCGACGATGATCACCTCCTCTCTCCTCGCCGGGACCTTGGCTCTCTTCGCCGCTCTCTAGGCCAGAGTCCTGAAAGGGGATAAGTTCAGAGCAAAGCGAATGAGATACAAGACAAAACAGCAATAATTGAAGAAATACAAGTATAACAAGAATCTTACTCTTCTTCTTCCTCGTCGGAGCTGAGAGCGGAGAAGTCGAAGTCCGGCTCACGTCCGGCGCGAGGAGGCGGAGGAGTAGGCTCCCTTGGCCGCTTGGCGGGAGCAGTGGCGGTGGTCTGAGACGACCCCGCTCCGGCTGCCGCCACGGCGCGAGAAGCGGCAGGAACAGAAGCGGTGGTCCCGGAGGACCCCGCTCCAGTTGCCGTAGAAGCGCGAGGTGCTCCCGCGGCAACCGTGCTTGCCGCGGTGGAGCGTGTCGCGCGGCGCGGCGGCTGTTGACTCGTCTGCCGCTCCGCTACGTCCCCGGCCTTACGGAGACGCCTTCTTGGTGGAGCTGGGGGCTCTGTGTAATGCCCAGGATGGAGTTATACCTCCTACGTGTCGAGGCACGACTTAAAGGCATAAGTCCATCCTAGACTGATCTCAAGTTTGGTAATCTTTGCACAACTCATGTAAAAGAGGGATAGTAAACTGAAAATAGTTGGCTTACACTCGCCACGTCACAGAAATTACAGTACAAGTCTCAAACATCATACATAAGAGCACTACAACCCTCTAAGGGCAAAAGCCAAAAGTCAAAGTACCAAACTCAGATAAATAAACCACAGGCGGATCGAATCCTAGTAAGAGACTCCACTACTGATCGTCCGGGTAACGCACGTAGTACCGACTACGCTCCTCGTCGTACTCCCAATCCAGCTCGGTGCCATCACCTGGATAGCTCACAGCTGGACCTGCATCTGGTGTCTGAAGTAACTGTGAGCCACAGAGGACTCAGCAATCCCGTTCCCGGGTAACAGAACTATCAAAGCCTTTAGGTGAGGGAAAAGGCTGAAGAAAGAACAAGTCTGCAGCAGCAACTAGCATTTAGCTTACGCAAGTGAGAGCGAGAAGAGAAGGCATCGGCGAGAAGTGATCACGAAGTGATCCTAGCTACAAGCTCACAAACATAACCCCTCCGTGTTCAACTCTCGAATCCCTATTCGGAAATTGACAGTCACGGAACTCACGCTGGTAGTGTATTAGCATCATTGTGTCAAGTTATCTACAACCGGAATTAACAAGCTCCCATCTGCCACATAACCGCGGGCACGGCTTTCGAAAGTTCAAACCCTGCAGGGGTGTTCCAACTTGACCCATTACAAGCCCACGATCCGCGGAGTCGCAACTCCAAAGTGGGAAGACCCGAGTATCCTCGGAATCCCGTGCTCAAGATATACCAAGCTAAGGTAAGGCTAATCCAGCAAATCCTCCCGGCGTGTCGACACCCTGATAGTAGCCGCGCGTATCTAGGTCTCAGGACACGACCGGATGGGCGATTCTACGGGTGGATACCAGATACCTCGGGTTGCCCCAAGGCGGCCCCGCAGACTCCCCGTTTCGGACCAACACTCATGTGGAGCACTGGCCCGGGGTTGTTGATTAAGAAAGAGGGTTAATTACTCCCTATGCATGTTTAGTTTGTTATTAGGCAAATAGTACCAATGTTGGGACTTGCTGGAAAAGACTTAGCACTTAGCGGTTTATCGAGGGGGTCCCATACACCCCAACCGTGTTAGGAACGCATAATCAAGGAACATAAAACCGGCTTATACGGATCCTAACGGCATGAGTGGAACAAATCACCAAGCAAAAGGCTTAGCCTTCCACCCTTGCCAATATATAGATGATTTCAAATTAAGCATTTATATAGTGTGATATAACCCAACCAAACTTCAACATGGAGCAAGCATCTTCTCTTCACCTGCAACTAGCAACGCTATAAGAAGGGCTGAGCGAAGCGTACTTAGCCAAGCAACGGTTTGCATAGGTAGGATGGTTAAACATGGCAATTGGTTACAAGTAGGAGGCTGACAAGAAGAACATGGGCATCGAGGCAAAACTATAGATCGAGACTACTAGCAATAGACAAAGATAGTAATGTTATCGGGGTTCGGTCATCTTGCCTGAAAAGAATTCGTTCGGATCGTAAGAAGGGTCCTCGTGCTCAACCTCGTTGGAAAACTCGTGCTCAACTTCGAACCCGGTCTCAGCTTCCGGCTCTAAACACAACAAACACACCAAACACCAATCAACAAAATGCAATGCGCACTCGAAAAACATGAATGCGTGATGGATGCACTAAAGATGCACATGGAGCACGTAAAACATCACTCAAGCAAAACACCTCAAAACAAGATAACAACCTGATATTATTAATCTACACAGAAAATCACCCAAGTTTGATATAAGAATCGCTGAAATCGGAGTTACGGGCTAAAAGTTATGCCCGAAACAAGATTTGAGCGAAAACTGAAAATTACAGCAACATAGCATCTTTGGAGCTCAAAATAATTAATCTACAGCACCCAAAAAGCATGGCAAAGGACATGAACACAAACTAGATATATAGTACAGCAACTAGGTCCAAAGTGCACCCCCAACGGAGTCACGGATCAATAGCAATGATCTTGGACATATTGAACTTTGAAATAAAATTCTGACAGCAGAATTTTATTGAAACTTTAGAGCAAAAGATAAACATGCTACAGCCACTCAAATGGACATGTGAGGACATGGATGGAAAGACAACAATATATACTACAAGGAACAATCAAAATCCACCCCAAAACTATCATGCTTTGTCCTACAACATCACACGAACATGGCATCGGAACGTTACAGATTTCAGACTTGGTGAAATTTCACTAAGTCCTAAAACAGCAATATCATCATAGCATCAAAAAGAGCATGTTTAAGACACCTCGAAACTAAACATGGCAAAGGGTAAGCACCTCATCAAAGTACATATGACGGTGATCCCGAAACACACAAGCATGCTACAAAGAGGTGAACACAACGATTGCAACGAGCTCAACAAGATGGCATTTCATAACAAGTGAAAACACAACATAAGAACATGGCACTTTGCAACGATGATAACAAGGAAACAATAAATCTACCATGCAACCTATCACACACAATACGTAGTTCGTGGCAAGACGAACACGTGGACATGTCATTTGCATCGTTTGGACAAACGAGCTAAAAGTTATCACAAGTCAAAGGTGGCATGAAAATAACACATAACAGCAGTTTATAACATGATGCACTCTTGCAACAGCAAAACAAGTGTCAAGATGACATCTAACATGCATGACTACAACAGGTAAAACGTAGAGGACATCTCCACGAACATCTGGACATGCTACACGCGCAAAACGGAGCAACATGCACAAAATTAGAGCAGTTCAAAGATCGCATTTCAGAACAGGATTTAAAAGGGACTTAGGAGGATTAGGTCAACCTCAACGGATCCAGATCTGATCCGGATGAACAGTACGGGCCGGCGGCGGAATCTGGGCCCACGACCGGAGGCACTGTGCGGGGGAGGCGGCCCGACGCGGCCCGCGGGGCGGAGAAGCGGCGGGAGGCCCGCGGTGGGCCGAGCCCAGCTGGCGGAGCAGCCTGCGGGGAAGGAGGCGAGGCCCGCGAGGCGGCGGTGACCCGCTCGGGCCGGCGGCGCGGTTCGGAGGGCGGGACGCGGCCTGGTGAGGTACGGGCCGGCGAGAGTACGGCCCAGGCGAGCGGCGGGAGGACCACTTCAACGGAGTCACGCCTGGGCCGACGCGGACGGCTGGCGAGGCCTCGATCGAAGGCTGATCTGGCTGCGGGCTGGCTCGAGCGACCGAAGGATCTGGCGGTGGCGCCTCGAGGCGTTGAGCTCGGGGAATCGATCCAGATCGGATCTGGCGAACGGCGGCTCGTTCCTCGGGAACCTGGCCAGCTCTGCGGGAGGAGTTTTGGGATCTGAAAGATAGGGAAAAAATAGAGGGGAAGGGGGAAGAAGAAGGGGATGCCCAAAATAGACTAGGGTCTATTATATAGCAGAAAATTTAGGGTTAGGAGGAGATTTAGGAGTTAGGAGCCCTCCGATCGCGATCCGACGGATCCGATCGCGGGGTTGATTTAAAAGGCCCAGACGGAGATAAAAGAAAGCAGTAGGGGTATTTCCGGGACACGAAGTGAAGGCAATTCGGGCCCACACGGACAACGGAGGGAAAAGTCAACGGAGTCCAAACGAGACGAGATTTGAGAGGCGGGTTGCACACAACAAAACAACAACACACAACACAACCTCGCGGCACACCGGTAACGTAAAACGCCCGAACAACAAAGTAGGCCTACGGGACGTCACGGACACGTGAGGGAGCTCCGGAACGCGAAACGGACAACGGAAAGAAACACGACGAACCGGATGCAACCCACAACACACATGCAATGCAATGCACATGTCTACATGATATGAAAGAATGCCACACACTCACACAACAAAACGACGAAAGCCCAAAAGACAACGAACCCGAAATGGAAATAGATGAAGCCGGAGATATATTATATACCCAAAAGGGAAAGTATTACATCCGGGGCATTACAAACTCTCCTCTACTACAAAAAGATCTCGTCCCGAGATCTAGGACTGGAAAAAGGAAGGGTACTCGGAACGAAGATGTTCTTCTCGTTCCCAGGTAGCTTCTCGGTCTGTGTGATGTGACCACTTGACTTTCAGAAACTTGATGGACTTGTTGCGAGTCTTGCGTTCGGTTTCTTCGAGAATTGCAACTGGATGCTCTCGGTAGGAAAGGTCTTGTTGAAGATCAATCTCCTCAAACGGAATCATGCGCTCAGGTGCCTTGAAGCATTTGCGAAGCTGAGACACATGGAAGACATCATGAACATTTGCAAAGTTGGAAGGGAGCTCGAGCTGATAGGCTAGATCGCCTCTTTTGCCAAGAATCTTGAAAGGCCCGACGTATCTAGGAGCAAGCTTTCCTTTGATACCGAATCTCTGGGTTCCTTTCATCGGAGAAACTCGGAGATAGACATGATCACCGATGTCGAAAGCCAAATCACGATGCTTTCCGTCATAGTAGCTCTTCTGACGCGACTGAGCGGCCTTGAGATTCTCACGTATGACCTTGCACATTTCTTCGGCTTCTAAGATCAAGTCATTGCCAAGAAGTTGGCGTTCGCCTGTTTCAGACCAGTTGAGAGGGGTACGGCACTTTCTGCCATAGAGAATTTCAAACGGTGCTTTGCCTGCACTTGCTTGAAAGCTGTTGTTGTAAGAGAACTCGGCAAATGGAAGACAGTCTTCCCATTTCATGCCGAAGGAGATGACACAGGCTCTTAGCATATCTTCAAGGATCTGATTCACACGCTCGACTTGACCACTAGTCTGAGGGTGAAAGGCAGTGCTGAACCTGATCTTCGTGCCCATGGCGGACTGAAAGGAGTCCCAGAACCTTGATGTGAACAAGCTGCCACGGTCTGAGGATATCACTTGAGGAATGCCATGTAGGGACACAATTCTGGAAGTGTACAGCTCTGCAAGTTGAGCTGCATTGATTGATTCTTTGACTGGAAGAAAGTGAGCGACTTTGGTAAGCTTGTCAATCACCACAAAGATAGCATCATTGCCTCGCTTGGATTTAGGAAAGCCAGTGACGAAGTCCATTTCAATGTGGTCGAACTTCCACTCAGGAATAGGAAGAGGTTGGAGAAGACCGGCGGGACGTTGATGTTCTGCTTTCACTCTTCTGCATACATCACATTCATTCACGAATTGGGCAATTTCCCTTTTCATGCGTGTCCACCAGTAAGATTGCTTGAGGTCTTGGTACATCTTGGAACTGCCAGGATGAATGGAAAGGAGAGAGTCATGAGCTTCTTCCATTATGAGCTTCCTGAGATCACCTTTGGGAACAACGAGTCTGTCCTCGGAGAACAAGGTATCTCTCTCATCAACACGGAAGCACTTATATTTTGGAGTGCCCTTTGCAATCCCATGTTTTACCTTCTTCACCATGGTATCACTGAGCTGGGCCTCACGGACTTGATCTTCCAAGGTAGGAGCAATTTGGAGATTAGCAAGAAAACACTGCGGAACAACTTGGAGGTTGAGCTTCCTGAATGCTTCACAAAGCTCAGGCTGATATGGCTTGATAAGAAGGCTGTTGCAATATGCCTTTCTGCTCAAAGCATCTGCAATCACATTCGCCTTGCCTGGAGTGTACTCAATGCTGGGGTTGTACTCTTGGATCATCTCGACCCAACGAGTCTGGCGGAGGTTCAGATGCGGCTGTGTGAAGATGTACTTCAAGCTCTTGTGATCAGTGAAGATGTCGACCTTTCTGCCCAACAACAGATGTCTCCACGTAATCAGAGCATGTACCACAGCTGCTAGCTCGAGATCATGTGTGGGATAGTTCTTCTCACTGGGCTTGAGCTGCCGAGAAGTATATGCCACAATTTTCATATCTTGCATAAGCACACCACCAAGACCTTGAACAGAAGCGTCACAGAACACTTCATAGGGCTTGGTTTCATCCGGAGGAGTCAGAACTGGAGCAGAGACAAGCTTCTCTTTGAGGGTTTTGAAAGCCACTTCACACTCGGGAGACCAAAAGTATTTGACATTCTTCTGAAGGAGGTTGGAAAGAGGCTTGGCAATCTTGGAGAAGTTCTCCACAAACCTTCTGCAATAGCTGGCAAGACCCAGAAAACTGCGGAGCTGCTTGACGTTCTGAGGAGCTTCCCAGTTGACAATTGCTTCAACTTTCTCGGGATTAACCGCAATGTCGTCAGCTGAGATAATGTGGCCCAGGTACAAAACCTTATCGAGCCAGAACTCGCACTTTGAGAACTTGGCATAGAATTTATGCTCTCGGAGTCGATCAAGAACCAGACGCAAGTGCTTTTCGTGATCTTCTTCATTCTTGGAAAACACCAGAATATCATCCAGATACACAAGCACGAATTCGCCAGTATAGGGGTTGAAGATGTAATGCATCATCCTTGAAAAGGTAGGAGGAGCATTGGCGAGACCGAAGGACATGACGGTATACTCATATGAACCGTAGCTCGTTCTGAAGGCCGTCTTGGGAATGTCTTCCTCGCGAATGCGAATTTGATGATAGCCCATTCGGAGGTCAAGCTTAAAGAACACTTTTGCTCCTTTGAGCTGCTCAAAGAGTTCGTTGATGTTGGGGAGCGGATACTTGTTCTTAATCGTCTTCTTGTTCAATGGCCGGTAGTCAACACAGAGACGCTCCGTGCCATCTTTCTTCTTGACAAATAAGACGCCACAGCCCCACGGAGATGTACTCGGTCTGATGAGACCCATACTCTCCTGCTTATCAAGCTGCTTCTTCAATTCCTTCAATTCATCCGGAGAGAGCTTGTATGGACGCCGGCAAGCAGGTTCGGTGCCCGGCTCGAGTTCAATGACAAACTCCACCTGGCGGTGTGGAGGCATGCCTGGAAGATCTTCTGGAAAGACGTCTTGATATTCGTTCACCACTGGAATTTGCTCTATGGCATTAATTTCACCCTTATCATTAAGAGAGAAAAGCCGAATAGTATTATCCCTGGAGGCGAAGATAATCACATCTTCATCAGAATGAGTCAATTTAACTTCCTTTTGAGCACAATCAATGTGAGCATCGTCCTGAGAAAGCCAATCCATTCCGAGAATGAGGTCGATATCAGAATGACCAAGAATCACCGGTTTAGCCAGAAAACGATAATCTCCCATGCGAATAGAAACATCCGGAGCATAAACACTAGAAGTCATAATCTTGCCCGGAGAAACAACTTGCAACTTCTGAGGCAAATTTGAAGTGGCAATACTGTGCTTGGATGCAAATGGTTGAGACATGAAAGAGCATGATGCACCCGAATCAAATAACACTTTAGCTGGAAAAGAGTTCACTGGAAGGTTACCCAGAATGACATCAGAAGAAGCCTCCGCTTGTGCTGCATTCATCAGATTGACCCTGGCAGCCTTTGGATCATGCCTGACAAGAGCTGAACTCATAGGTGGTGGAGGAGGAAGACGCTTCAGATTCGGACATCTGTTGGCATAATGACCCTTCTGGCCACACTTGTTGCACACCACTTCAGAGAGAGGACGGAAATGAGAGCCACTGGACTTGGAGCCTTGAGACTGAAACTGCTTCTTCGACTGGTTGCTTGGGTTGGGTGGGTGGGCGAAACCACGACCACTAGAGTTCTTGTTGTTGGAGTTGTTGAAGTTGTTGTAAGGAGCTCGAATCATTGGAGGAGGAGGAAGCCAGAATTTCTGTTGTTTCGCAGCCAACTGAGACGATGAGGAAGAGTGAACAGCATCTCGAATTCTCTTCTTAGAAGCCTCCATCTTAAGCTGAGCTGCTTCTTGTTTCAAAGCCATGTTATAGAACTTATCGAATTCGTCTGGCTCGAACAAAGTGAGAGCAAGCTGAAGTTCATCTTTGAGACCTCCACGGAACTGATAGATTTTACTCTTTGCATCAGGAATGTCTTGCTTTGCATAGCGAGCGAGGTTTTGGAACTTGACATTATACTGATAGACTGACATGGAGCCCTGCTTGAGGTTGCGGAATTGCTCACGCATACCCTCAATAACACTTGTAGGAATGTGATGCGAGCGGAAATCCTTGCAGAAATTCTCCCATGAGATCACTTGACCCGGCCTTGAGTCTTTGTACTGCTGCCACCAGTCAGCTGCTTGATCTTTCAGTTGGAAGGCTGCAAACTTCACATAGTCATCTTCTTTCACGTTACTGCACTCAAAATGCTTCTTGATATCGGTTAGCCAATCTTCAGCATCAAGAGGGTCGACACAGTAACTGAAAGCTTTAGGATTGTTGGCCAGGAACTGGTTGAGGGTAGCATGGTGCTGCTGGAAGAAGTTGCCTTGGTTCATTGGAACGCCCTGATTAGCTTGATTAGCTTGATTAGCTTGCATCATCTGCATCATCTGCATCATCAACTGAGTGTTCTGAGCAGTAGTCTGCATAATTGCTCTCCAAGCCTCAGGCGGAGGAGGAGGTGAAGGAGGATGCTCTGGAACCTCTTCCACCTCTGGGTTGGCATTCGGAACCTTTTTCGGAGCCATCCTGTAAGAGATGACCACGAATCAGCAAGTGATTGACAAAAGGAATAAGCTGAATCAATGGAATGAATTGCAACAAGTCTTCACAATAATCATTCGAACAATAAGAACGAATGAAATCATCCGAACAAGAGGAACGAATGAATTTCTCAGTTAATTGATAACATCAGTCTTCACGAGAAGCCACATAGGGATCAAAAGGATAAAATAAGAAAAACAACAAGGTACGGACAGGAACAAACACAAGAGAGGAGTTTCGTTCTAACATCTTTGTGCTGAGAGCATATGAACGCGTTACGAAAAGGTTTTGCAATCCCCGGATCAGCATAGCCAAGGACCCTTTAAGATGCAACTCCTGATAGTAACCTCGGTCATATAACCCCTTCACTCAATGTCGAACCCCGAACTCACTAACCTGCATTCGTTGGAAGAATGCCTACGATCTACTGGATAAAACCCACCTATAGTTTTCCGAAAGATTCCAGTTATGCAATCAGGTGTTGGGGATACACGGGAAGCACCGCGCAATCAACTCTAACCTACATCCAGGTGTATCCATCCTTCAACACATAACCAGTCTTTCTCGGAAACTGTGTACCTCGGACCTTCGAAAAGCATCCACTATAACAAGCTATGGCAATACTCCCAAACTACCTCCCCAGTACTGGGTGATGTCGGGGTTATCTTGCCACTGGCCGTATAGGGGAGATTTTCGATGTCGGCCGTCTTAAGTATTTAGTACTGTAGCGATATGCTTGTTACAATGATAACCCAAAGCTCAACTCCTCGGTAACAGGAGGCATCGGGAACAATATCCTTGTCACAAGAACATCGAAACAATCCCAGAATACTCGCGGGATTCCTAAAAAAAATTTTGTGCAAATTTTGAAGATAGGAGAGACAAGAGTAGACGTCAGGAGTCCTCACCAGAGAAAAAGGGGATGAGAAGCAAAGAAATCCTACTCTCCGATATAATATAGGACTCAAAAAGTTTTTCAGTGTGTGCCTAGACTCAACCGTCAATGGTTCGATCAAACAGTGGGGGCTCCTAGGTCGAAGAAGGCTCTGATACCAACTTGTAATGCCCAGGATGGAGTTATACCTCCTACGTGTCGAGGCACGACTTAAAGGCATAAGTCCATCCTAGAATGATCTCAAGTTTGGTAATCTTTGCACAACTCATGTAAAAGAGGGATAGTAAACTGAAAATAGTTGGCTTACACTCGCCACGTCACAGAAATTACAGTACAAGTCTCAAACATCATACATAAGAGCACTACAACCCTCTAAGGGCAAAAGCCAAAAGTCAAAGTACCAAACTCAGATAAATAAACCACAGGCGGATCGAATCCTAGTAAGAGACTCCACTACTGATCGTCCGGGTAACGCACGTAGTACCGACTACGCTCCTCGTCGTACTCCCAATCCAGCTCGGTGCCATCACCTGGATAGCTCACAGCTGGACCTGCATCTGGTGTGTGAAGTAACTGTGAGCCACAGAGGACTCAGCAATCCCGTTCCCGGGTAACAGAACTATCAAAGCCTTTAGGTGAGGGAAAAGGCTGAAGAAAAGAACAAGTCTGCAGCAGCAACTAGCATTTAGCTTACGCAAGTGAGAGCGAGAAGAGAAGGCATCGGCGAGAAGTGATCACAAAGTGATCCTAGCTACAAGCTCACAAACATAACCCCTCCGTGTTCAACTCCCGAATCCCTATTCGGAAATTGACAGTCACGGAACTCACGCTGGTAGTGTATTAGCATCATTGTGTCAAGTTATCTACAACCGGAATTAACAAGCTCCCATCTGCCACATAACCGCGGGCACGGCTTTCGAAAGTTCAAACCCTGCAGGGGTGTTCCAACTTGACCCATTACAAGCCCACGATCCGCGGAGTCGCAACTCCAAAGTGGGAAGACCCGAGTATCCTCGGAATCCCGTGCTCAAGATATACCAAGCTAAGGTAAGGCTAATCCAGCAAATCCTCCCGGCGTGTCGACACCCTGATAGTAGCCGCGCGTATCTAGGTCTCAGGACACGACCGGATGGGCGATTCTACGGGTGGATACCAGATACCTCGGGTTGCCCCAAGGCGGCCTCGCAGACTCCCCGTTTCGGACCAACACTCATGTGGAGCACTGGCCCGGGGTTGTTGATTAAGAAAGAGGGTTAATTACTCCCTATGCATGTTTAGTTTGTTATTAGGCAAATAGTACCAATGTTGGGACTTGCTGGAAAAGACTTAGCACTTAGCGGTTTATCGAGGGGGTCCCATACACCCCAACCGTGTTAGGAACGCATAATCAAGGAACATAAAACCGGCTTATACGGATCCTAACGGCATGAGTGGAACAAATCACCAAGCAAAAGGCTTAGCCTTCCACCCTTGCCAATATATAGATGATTTCAAATTAAGCATTTATATAGTGTGATATAACCCAACCAAACTTCAACATGGAGCAAGCATCTTCTCTTCACCTGCAACTAGCAACGCTATAAGAAGGGCTGAGCGAAGCGTACTTAGCCAAGCAACGGTTTGCATAGGTAGGATGGTTAAACATGGCAATTGGTTACAAGTAGGAGGCTGACAAGAAGAACATGGGCATCGAGGCAAAACTATAGATCGAGACTACTAGCAATAGACAAAGATAGTAATGTTATCAGGGTTCGGTCATCTTGCCTGAAGAGAATTCGTTCGGATCGTAAGAAGGGTCCTCGTGCTCAACCTCGTTGGAAAACTCGTGCTCAACTTCGAACCCGGTCTCAGCTTCCGGCTCTAAACACAACAAACACACCAAACACCAATCAACAAAATGCAATGCGCACTCGAAAAACATGAATGCATGATGGATGCACTAAAGATGCACATGGAGCACGTAAAACATCACTCAAGCAAAACACCTCAAAACAAGATAACAACCTGATATTATTAATCTACACAGAAAATCACCCAAGTTTGATATAAGAATCGCTGAAATCGGAGTTACGGGCTAAAAGTTATGCCCGAAACAAGATTTGAGCGAAAACTGAAAATTACAGCAACATAGCATCTTTGGAGCTCAAAATAATTAATCTACAGCACCCAAAAAGCATGGCAAAGGACATGAACACAAACTAGATATATAGTACAGCAACTAGGTCCAAAGTGCACCCCCAATGGAGTCACGGATCAATAGCAATGATCTTGGACATATTGAACTTTGAAATAAAATTCTGACAGCATAATTTTATTGAAACTTTAGAGCAAAAGATTAACATGCTACAGCCACTCAAATGGACATGTGAGGACATGTATGGAAAGACAACAATATATACTACAAGGAACAATCAAAATCCACCCCAAAACTATCATGCTTTGTCCTACAACATCACACGAACATGGCATCGGAACGTTACAGATTTCAGACTTAGTGAAATTTCACTAAGTCCTAAAACAGCAATATCATCATAGCATCAAAAAGAGCATGTTTAAGACACCTCGAAACTAAACATGGCAAAGGGTAAGCACCTCATCAAAGTACATATGACGGTGATCCCGAAACACACAAGCATGCTACAAAGAGGTGAACACAACGATTGCAACGAGCTCAACAAGATGGCATTTCATAACAAGTGAAAACACAACATAAGAACATGGCACTTTGCAACGATGATAACAAGGAAACAATAAATCTACCATGCAACCTATCACACACAACACGTAGTTCGTGGCAAGACGAACACGTGGACATGTCATTTGCATCGTTTGGACAAACGAGCTAAAAGTTATCACAAGTCAAAGGTGGCATGAAAATAACACATAACAGCAGTTTATAACATGATGCACTCTTGCAACAGCAAAACAAGTGTCAAGATGACATCTAACATGCATGACTACAACAGGTAAAACGTAGAGGACATCTCCACGAACATCTGGACATGCTACACGCGCAAAACGGAGCAACAGGCACAAAATTAGAGCAGTTCAAAGATCGCATTTCAGAACAGGATTTAAAAGGGACTTAGGAGGATTAGGTCAACCTCAACGGATCCAGATCTGATCCGGATGAACAGTACGGGCCGGCGGCGGAATCTGGGCCCACGACCGGAGGCACTGTGCGGGGGAGGCGGCCCGACGCGGCCCGCGGGGCGGAGAAGCGGCGGGAGGCCCGCGGTGGGCCGAGCCCAGCTGGCGGAGCAGCCTGCGGGGAAGGAGGCGAGGCCCGCGAGGCGGCGGTGACCCGCTCGGGCCGGTGGCGCGGTTCGGAGGGCGGGACGCGGCCTGGTGAGGTACGGGCCGGCGAGAGTACGGCCCAGGCGAGCGGCGGGAGGACCACTTCAACGGAGTCACGCCTGGGCCGACGCGGACGGCTGGCGAGGCCTCGATCGAAGGCTGATCTGGCTGCGGGCTGGCTCGAGCGACCGAAGGATCTGGCGGTGGCGCCTCGAGGCGTTGACCTCGGGGAATCGATCCAGATCGGATCTGGCGAACGGCGGCTCGTTCCTCGGGAACCTGGCCAGCTCTGCGGGAGGAGTTTTGGGATCTGAAAGATAGGGAAAAAAATAGAGGGGAAGGGGGAAGAAGAAGGGGATGCCCAAAATAGACTAGGGTCTATTATATAGCAGAAAATTTAGGGTTAGGAGGAGATTTAGGCGTTAGGAGCCCTCCGATCGCGATCCGACGGATCCGATCGCGGGGTTGATTTAAAAGGCCCAGACGGAGATAAAAGAAAGCAGTAGGGGTATTTCCGGGACACGAAGTGAAGGCACTTCGGGCCCACACGGACAACGGAGGGAAAAGTCAACGGAGTCCAAACGAGACGAGATTTGAGAGGCGGGTTGCACACAACAAAACAACAACACACAACACAACCTCGCGGCACACCGGTAACGTAAAACGCCCGAACAACAAAGTAGGCCTACGGGACGTCACGTACACGTGAGGGAGCTCCGGAACGCGAAACGGACAACGGAAAGAAACACGACGAACCGGATGCAACCCACAACACACATGCAATGCAATGCACATGTCTACATGATATGAAAGAATGCCACACACTCACACAACAAAACAACGAAAGCCCGAAAGACAACGAACCCGAAATGGAAATAGATGAAGCCGGAGATATATTATATACCCAAAAGGGAAAGTATTACATCCGGGGCATTACACTCTGCTTGCGGCGAGCTGTTTGAAGATGAGGAGGAAGAGGAGTCGATCTCTAGCGAGCCGCTCGTATCCTCAGCGGGCTCGCTTGAATCGACGTCATGCCCGGCACGGCTTGCCGCCTCTGCTGCCTCTGCCTCTTCCGCGCCGGCAAGCTCCTCTCGCTCGGCACGGCTTGCCGCCTCTGCTGCCTCTGCCTCCTCCACGGTGAATCCAAACTCACCCGCGGCTGCGGCTGCCGCCGCCTCTGCCAGCCTACTGGCAATGCGCTTCATCTCCGTATCGGTGGTGTCGCGGGTGAGGCCTTTCTTCTTGTCAGAACGAATCGGCACTTCTTCCAAGCCGTCAAAGAACTCCTGCACGGCGTCATCTGCAGGCTCTTGCCAAGTTGGGTCAATCCCATGCGAGTCGCACAGCGGCATCATTGCGCGAATGCGGCTGAGCGCGGAGTTGTTGCATAGCGGAACGACACCCTTCGGCAACCTGAATACTTCGGGATGTTGAGGGTCGTATTTGAACAGCTCCTGGAGCATCGCGTTGAGCTCCAGAACAGTGAAGTTGAAGATGAGGCCTGGACGCAGCCTCATGATGTCCGCCGCATTCTCGAACTCCCAGGCGGGTCTCCTCCTCTCCTGTAGGGGGGCGATGCGGCGGCGAAGGAAATCTGCGCCAACTGCGCCTACAGTGAGCCCGGCAAGCCTGAGGCGTTGTATCCGGGCGACGGCAATCTTCAGCCTATCGTCTTTCGGGGCCATGTTGCTCCAATCGCTGTCGCGCACTACTGGGGTTTGGCGCTGGGCGGTAAATGGATGCGGGTTCTCCTCGACAATCCAGCACCAGTTTGCCCTCCACTCCTCCCACTTGCTGCAGAGCTCTCCCTCCAGATAAGCGTCCTTCTTGCCGGCCCTCGAGATCTAGGCGATTCCGCCGGATAAAGGCTCTCCTCTCTCAACTTGAGGCATAAAGAAGTGGCGGAAAAGGGCTACATTTGGATAGACTCCGACAAAGTTTTCGCAGAGGTGTGCGAAAACTGCCATGGTCAGAACGACATTGGGGGTGAAGTCAAGGAGGCGGAACCCGTAGGTGTTCATGATATCGCAGAAAAATTCAGAGAAATGCGGGCAGAGCCCGCAATAGAAGAACAAGGCGAAGAAAGGGTATCCAGTTGGGGCCATTTTCCAAGCGACGGTTGGAAGTTCCTTCGTGTGCGGATGCGCTCGTGTCTCCCCCGACCAGAAAAGGTAGTAATACTCCCTCATCTCCTTCGCGGCAAGCTTGGGGGGGGGGGAGATCGCCTGCTCCTTTCGCAGCGCCACGAACTGCTGCGCCTCGGCCGACTTCGCGCCCTTCCCCTTGTCGGTTTTTGGAGCCATGGCGGAAGTGGTGAGGGAGGACGACGGTGTTGGTGGTGCTGGTGGCGATGGGGTGGAGCGCTGCTCTCTTTCAGCTTTGGGAAGAAGGGGAGCAGCGGAGGTTTTCGAGGTTGGAGTAGCGACTGGCGGATGGGCGAACTGCCCT
Organism: Secale cereale; assembly: GCA_902687465.1. Taxonomy (NCBI): domain Eukaryota; kingdom Viridiplantae; phylum Streptophyta; class Magnoliopsida; order Poales; family Poaceae; genus Secale; species Secale cereale. Next base: position 98,332,188 of record LR738711.1, on the reverse strand, counting down.
TGTTTCCCCTGCTTATAAGGAGGGAGGGGGCGGACGTTCCGCCTTTCCGAATAAAGAAACCACCCACGATCTCTCCCACGACGCCGCAACCAACGCGTGCCGTTCAGGGAGGGCGCGGTGGATACGAAGTGAGATACGGCGTAGCCCAGGCCGCGCGTGCCCGTGCCCTGTTTTGGGCCTGGCCCAACAGCGCTCGGCACCGTGTATGGCCCAGGCCCGGGGGCTCCTGTCGGTGTACTAGAGTAGGGGTACCCTAGTATCCCGAACTTGTGCACGGGCAGTCGCAGCACCCCGCGGCAAGGCTTGCCGGGTGACTGCCAAGGTCCTCCGCAGTTCCTTTGGAGCCATTCAAGAACAAAGTATTCGATCCAAGAAGACAAGGCCCCGGCAAGAGGAGCTTGCCGGGAAGGCCACTCAAGGCACAAGACCCCGGCGAGAGGAGCTTGCCGGGAAGGCCAACCAAGGCATCTCAAGGAACTTGCCGCGACGCGCCACGCGTCCCGGCAAGGCCCGGTGAGCGACAAGCTCCCGGACGCGACAAGACAACGACCGTGGCAAGGCGCTTGCCGCGGCAAGCTACCACTCTGTGCCCACGCTCCAGCACATCCGCCAACGTGTCGCTCTAGGATCCTTCCAGGCGTACGTGGCGGGAGGCTGTGCAGCCAGCGGTGCGTGGTGGCAAGTGGCGCTGACAAGATCGCCATCATGGCGAACGGTGGCGTCCCTGACGGTCCCTTTTTGCACTGTTTGGGCGACGCCGATGGGCATTTAATGCCCTTGTCCCCTGCCGTCAGGGTTAGGTATGATACACTGTATAGGTAGTTGTACCAACTACAACACCTTTCAATTTTTTACCCTTATCTGCGTTGCCACCTGTCGGTGACCCCCTGAGCATATAAAAGGAGGCCCATGCGCAACGTAGAGGGGGGTTCGGAGCAGAAAAACTCTCACGCTCGGTCTCGTTAGCTGCTGGTGGGTACTGTAGCACTCAGCGCTCCCGAGCAAGAACTCAATACAAACCACAAAGCAGGAGTAGGGTTTTACGCATCCGTGCGGCCCGAACCTAGGTAAACTACTCGTGTGCTTCGCCTCGATCTGCTCTTCGTGCGATCTCTGCCCCCGCCGAACCGAAAGGGACTCGGTCCGCCGGTCCCATAGGTGCTCGTGGATCAGTTTCCCCGACAACGGGCCACCGTATTTCGTGAAAAAAACGTTTCCCCCTGACAGCCAGGACCCACCAGCTACATCTTTGCATGCAAGGAAGTGCATCCGGAAAAAAAAACGATTCGCCCCTCTGACTGCTGGGACCCACCAGCTACATCTTCGCACACAAGGAAGTGCCTGACAGTCGGGACCCACCTGGTCGAAGCGTATGTAGCGTTGTCATTCTGGTCGCGAATGTGTATATACATACTGGTCGATGTAGAGGCGCGCACGTGTCGTAGCAGAGGCGCGCACGTAGCATGTACACGTACGTACATCGGCCAGTGTGCAAGAAACTAAATACGGCCACGTGCGTACATACGGGCGGGGTCTCGAACGCCTACTCGCGCGTACGTACGGCCAGGGCTCGTGCACATGGCTGGGTCAGAATGGAGAAACATCGTCGTCGTCGTGTTCATGGGGAGCCAACCAGTTGGGTTGGAACGGAATGCATCGTCGTGTTCATCGGGAGGGCTTGGACGGAACAACCGATGAAAACGAGGTCTGGCGTACCGCAGAACAGAGGAAACGGCCTTGTGTTCGACCGGCCACGTTCGAAACGGGATCCTGTTCATCGGGAGGGGTCTGGCGTACCACAAAACGGAGGAACCGGACCTCCTACTGTCGAAACGGGGGTCCTGTTGATCGGGAGGGGTGTGGCATACCGCAAAACGGAGGAAACAGACTTGTGTTGGAGCTCTATGGTCGAAACGGGGGTCCTGTTCATCGGGAGGGGTGTGGCGTACCGCAAAACGGGACTCCACGGGCTACTGTTCATCTCCACCGTCGACCCCCTCCAGCCTCCACGGGCTACTGTTCATCCATCGTCGACCTCCTCCAGCCTCCACCTGCGACTGTTCATCCATGGGCTCCTGTTCATCCAGCCTCCACCGCGCGCTACTCCACCGACTACTGTTCAACCAGCCCTCTCCACGGGCTCCTGTTCAACCACCCCTCCACGGGCTACTGTTCATCCAGCCCTCCATCGTCTACTGTTCATTCAGCCCTCCATGGGGTGAACCTGTTCATCCTGCCCTCCACGGGGTCCTGTTCATCCAGCCCCAACAAGCTCGATCGATCGGGGTTCTGTTCATCCAGAGGTAACACCATGGGGTCCTGTTCATCCACACCCACGGGGTCCTGTTCATCCACCCCCACCGGGAACTGTTCATCCAAACCCCACAACAACACTCACTGTTGATGTCTACTACACAACCTTCTTCTTCTAGACGTTGTTGGGCCTCCAAGTGCAGAGGTTTGTAAGACAGTAGCAAATTTCCCTCAAGTGGATGACCTAAGGTTTATCAATCCATGGGAGGCGTAGGATGAAGATGGTCTCTCTGAAACAACCCTGCAACCAAATAACAAAGAGAATCTTGTGTCCCAACACACCCAATACAATGGTAAATTGTATAGGTGCACTAGTTCGGCGAAGAGATGGTGATACAAGTGCAATATGGATGGTAGATATTGGTTTTTGTAATAAAAAAATATAAAATCAGCAAGGTAGCAAGTGGTAAACGTGAGCATAAACGGTGTTGCAATGATAGGAAACAAGGCCTAGGGTTCATACTTTCACTAGTGCAAGTTCTCTCAACAAGGATAACATAATTGGATCATATTACTAGCCCTCAACATGCAACAAAGAGTCACTCCAAAGTCACTAATAGCGGAGAACAAATGAAGATATTATGGTAGGGTACGAAACCACCTCAAAGCTATTCTTTCTGATCGATCTATTCAAGAGTCCGTAGTAACGTTCAATCTATCATAGAGTTCGTACTATAATAACACCTTAAGACACAAATCAATCAAAACCCTAATGTCACCTAGATACTCCATTGTCACCTCAAGTATCCGTGGGAATGATTATACGATATGCATCACACAATCTCAGAAACATCTATTCAACCAACACATAGAACTTCAAAGAGTTCCCCAAAGTTTCTACCGGAGAGTCAAGACGAAAACGTGTGCCAACCCCTATGCATAGATTCCCAAGGTCACGGAACCCGCAAGTTGATCACCAAAACATACATCAAGTGGATCACATGATATCCCATTGTCATAAGATCCAACTAGAATAGCAAAGCTCGCGATACCTCAAGATTGTGCCATCTCAAGAACACGAGAGAGAGCGATCAAACACATAGCTACTGATACATACCCTCAGTCGCGAGGCTGGACTACTCCCTCCTCATCATGGAGAGTGCCGGGATGATGAAGATAGCCACCGGTGAGGGTTCCCCCCTTCGGGAGGGTGCCGGAACGGGGTCTAGATTGGTTTTCGGTGGCTACAGAGGCTTTCGGTGGCGGAACTCCCGATCTAGGTTATTTTCCGAAGGTTTTAGTATTTATATGATTTTTTGGCGTAGGGCACAAGTCAGGGGGGCTTCTGGGTTGTCCACGAGATAGGAGGGCGCGACCCCATGCCCAGGGTGCGCCCCCACCCTCGTGGGCAGCCCGTGGCTCTCGTGGCCCAACTCTTTTACTTCGGGGGCTTCTTTTGGTCCAGAAAAAATCATCAAAAATTGTCACGTCAATTGGACTCCGTTTGATATTCCTTTTCTGTAAAACCCTAAAACAGGAGAAAAACAGAAACTGGCACTGGGCTCTGGGTTAATAGGTTAGTCCCAAAAATCATATAAAATTGTATATAAAAGCCCATAAGACATTCTAGAAGGATAATATAATAGCATGGAACAATCAAAAATTATAGATACGTTGGAGACGTATCAACTATTCATCCAGAGGCACCATCAATCGGCTTCAGTTACCACCAGTAGTGAAGGAATCGCTCGATCGGGTTCAGTTAACAGCCATCGATCGATCGCTCGGGTTCAGTAACGCGTAGCCTGCAGTACAATCGCTCGGGTTTAGTTAGAGCAAAACGCCTCGCTCGGGTTCAGTTAGAGCCCAACGCCTCGCACCCACGCGCGTGCGTGTATGAGAGAAACGCGCATCGCTCGGCCCCGACCACCCATCGTAACCGGGAACACCCCGATATTTTCCTCGCCCTCGCTTCCACCACGATTTTTTCCGTCATTGACGGCCCAAAGAATGTCATGCAGCTGCGTCTCCAGCCCGCCCAGGACGAAAAGCCCATTTCCTGTCATGATTTTTTTTCATAGAAGTAGGACCCCACCACATCTATGATGATACCGGGTTTTGTCACAATTATCGTCATAGAAGTGTCATAAGTATGACAGAAAAAAATTCGTTCGGCCCAAAATGTCACGGATGTGTCTTTTTTTTTGTAGTGCCCCTTCCTAGTCCAATTCGGACCCAAGGGGGAGGGGGCGCGCGGCCGGCCCTAGCCACCCCTCTCTCTCTCCACTAAGGCCCATGTGGCCCATTAGTTCCCCCGGGGGGTTCTGGTAACCCTCCGGCACTCCGGTTTTATCCGAAACTTCTCCGGAATACTTCCGGTGTCCGAATATAGTCGTCAAATATATCAATATTTATGTCTCGACTATTTTGAGACTCCTCATCATGTCCGTGATCTCATCCGGGACTCCGAACAACCTTCGATACATCAAAACACATAAACTCATAATACTGATCGTCATCGAACGTTTAAGCGTGCGGACCCTACGGGTTCGAGAACTATGTAGAAATGACCGAGACTCATCTCCTGTCAATAACCAATAGCGGAACCTGGATGCTCATATTGGTTCCTACATATTCTACAAAAATCTTTATCGGTCAAACCGCACAACAACATACGTTGTTCCCTTTGTCATCGACATGTTACTTTCCCGAGATTCGATCGTCGGTATCATCATACCTTTTCAATCTCGTTACCGGCAAGTCTCTTTACTCGTTCCGTAATACATCATCTCGTGACTAACTCATTAGTCATTTGCTTGCAAGGCTTATTATGATGTGTATTACCGAGAGGGCCTAAAGATACATCTTCGACACTCGGTGTGACAAATCCTAATCTTGATCTATGCCAACACCGCAAACACTTTCAGATACACCTGTAGAGCATCTTTATAATCACCCAGTTACGTTGTGACGTTTGATAGCACACAAGGTGTTCCTCCGGTATTCGGGAGTTGCATAATCTCATAGTCAGAGGAACATGTATAAGTCATGAAGAAAGCAATAGCAGTAAAACTAAACGATCATAGTGCTAAGATAACGGATGGGTCTTGTCCATCACATCATTCTCCTAATGATGTGATCTCGTTGATCAAATGACAACACATGTCTATGGTTAGTAAACACAACCATCTTTGATTAACGAGCTAGTCTAGTAGAGGCATACTAGGGATTTTCTGTTTTGTCTATGTGTTCACACACATGTATCAAGTTTCCGGTTAATACAATTGCAGCATGAATAAAAGACATTTATCATGATATACAAGGAAATATAAATAATAACTTTATTATTGCCTTTAGGGCATATTTCCTTCAGTCTCCCACTTGCACTAGAGTCTATAATCTCCATTACATAGTAATGATTCTAACACCCATGGAGTCTTGGTGCTGATCATGTTTTGCTCGTGGAAGAGGCTTAGTCAACGGGTCTGCGACATTCAGATCCGTATGTATCTTGCAAATATCTATGTGTCCCTCCTTGACTTGATCGCGGATGGAGTTGAAGTGTCTCTTGATGTGCTTGGTTCTCTTGTGAAACCTGGATTCCTTCGCCAAGGCTATTGCTCCAGTGTTGTCACAAAAGATTTTCATTGGACTCAATGCACTAGGTATTACACCTAGATCGGATATGAAGTCCTTCATCTAGACTCCTTCATTTGCTGATTCCGAAGCAGTTATGTACTCCGCTTAACACGTAGATCCCGCCACGACACTCTGCTTGGAACTGCACCAACAAAGAGCTCCACCGTTCAAACAAATATGTATCCGGTTGTGACTTTGAGTCATCCGGATCAGTGTCAAAGCTTGAATCGGCGTAACCGTTTACGACGAGCTCTTTGACACCTTCATAAACGGGAAACATATCCTTAGTCCTTTTAAGGTACTTCAGGATGTTCTTGACTGATGCCCAGTGATCCACTCCTGGATTACTTTGGTACCTCCCTGCTAAACTTATAGAAAGGCACACATCAGGTCTGGTACACAACATTGCATACATGATAGATCCTACGGCTGAAGCATAGGGAATGACTTTCATTTTCTCTCTATCTTCTGCGGTGATTGGGCATCGAGTCTTACTCAACTTCTCACCTTGTAACAGAGGCAATAACCCTTTCTTTGACTGATCCATTTTGAACTTCTTCAAAACTTTATCAAGGTATGTGCTTTGTGAAAGTCCAATTAAGCGTCTTGTTCTATCTCTATAGATCTTGATGCCAAATATATACGCAGCTTCACCGAGGTCTTTCATTGAAAAATTCTTATTCAAGTATCCTTTTATGCCATCTAGAAATTCTATATCATTTCCAATCAACAATATGTCATCCACATATAATATCAGAAATGCTACAGAACTCTCACTCACTTTCTTGTAAATACAGACTTCTCCAAAAGTCTGTATAAAACCATATGCATTGATCACCTCATCAAAATGTATATTCCAACTCCGAGATGCTTGCACTAGTCCATATATGGATCGCTGGAGCTTGCACACTTTGTTAGCACCTTTAGGATCGACAAAACCTTCCGGTTGCATCATATACAACTCTTCTTTGAGATATCCATTAAGGAATGCAGTTTTGACATCCATTTGCCAGATTTAATAATCATAAAAAGTGGCAATTGCTAACATGATTCGGACAAACTTAAGCATCGCTACGGGTGAGAAAGTCTCATCGTAGTCAACTCCTTGAACTTGTCGAAAACCTTTCACAAAAAGTCGAGCTTTGTAGATAGTAATGTTACCATCAGCGTCAGTCTTCTTCTTAAAGATCCATTTATTTTCAATGGCTTGCCGATCATCGGGCAAGTCAACCAAAGTCCACACTTTGTCCTCACACATGGATCCCATCTCAGATTTCATGGCCTCAAGCCATTTTGCGGAATCAGGGATCATCATCGCTTCCTCATAGTTCGTAGGTTCATCATGGTCTAGTAACATGACTTCCAGAACAGGGTTACCGTACCACTCTGGCGCGGAACATACTCTGATTGACCTATGAGGTTCATTAGTAACTTGATCTGAAGTTTCATGATCATCATCATTAGCTTCCTCACTGATTGGTGTAGGAATCACTGGAGCTAGTTTCTGTGATGAACTACTTTCCAATTTGGGAGAAGGTACAATTACCTCATCAAGTTCTACTTTCCTCCCACTCACTTCTTTTGGGAGAAATTCCTTCTCTAGAAAGGATCCATTCTTAGCAACGAATATCTTGCCTTCGGATCTATGATAGAAGGTGTACCCAATAGTCTCCATTGGGTATCCTATGAAGACACATTTCTCTGACTTGGGTTCGAGCTTATCAGGTTGAAGCTTTTTCACATAAGCATTGCGGCCCCAAACTTAAATAAACGACAACTTGGGTTTCTGCCAAACCACAGTTCATAAGGCGTTGTCTCAACGGATTTAGATGGTGCCCTATTTAACGTGAATGCAACTGTCTCTAAAGCATAACCCCAAAACGATAGTGGTAAATCGGTAAGAGACATCATAGATCGCACCGTATCTAATACAGACTCCGATATTTGGCACACGTGTGCCACATAGCTAAAACTACCACACACCTCCTTTTCCTCCCTAATTACATGCATAATTGCATTAGTATGAATCAATTTCCACGCATTTCTTCCTCTAATTACATGCACGCGCTAGAAGACAAAAAAGTTGATGTCATCATAGATTCTTCTTATTTCGAAAATTTAAAATGTTTTGTAGTTCAAACCGTCGGTCCGATGCAAAAATCGTTTTCACATAAAAATTCTTCACGATGAGATCTTCGAAACTAGATCCCATGTTGGTATGTTTCGACGACTTTTTTTGGGTCAAAAGTTACCATGTCTTGGCTATATAAGTTACAACATCCGTGGTATGCAACTTATCGTGCTATTTCCACATAAGTTACCAGGACATAAACATGTTCTCCCACCTTCTCCACATGGGCATGCATGTATGCACTAGAGAACAAAAAAGGTGATGTCATCATAGATTCCGAAAATTCAAAATGTTTTGTGGCTCAAACCGTCGGTCCAATGCAAAAACCGTTTTCACATAAAAGATTCGTCATGACGAAATCTTCAAAACTAGATCCCATATTGGTATATTCTGTGACTTTTTTCGAGTAAAAACTTACTACATCTCAGCTACATAAGTTATCACGCCTGTGGTATGCAAGTTATCGTGCTATTTCAACATAAGTTATCGGGGTTATATTTTTCAGCAACTCCCCCCCCCCCCCTTGATCAAAAGTTACGCAGGTGTTTGTACTTAAGTTATCAGATATGTGATTCATACATTACCGTGATATTTTCGCATAAGTTACCGGGGGATGTTTTTCAACAAATTTTCCTCTTTGCTCAAAAGTTATCATGGTGTTTGTACATAAGTTGTCGGGTATTCTATTTGTATATTACCATGTTGTTTTGATATAAGTTACCGGGTTATGTTTTTTCAACAACTTTTTTCCTCTTTGTTCAAAGTTACCGTGGTGTTTGTACGTAAGTTACTGGGTATGCGGTTCATATATTACCATGGTATTTTCACATGTTATCAGAGGATGCTTTTCAGCCTCCTAGTCAAGTTACCACGGTATTTGTACATAAGGTATGGGGTATGTGGTTTGAATATTACCGTCACATAAGTTATCGGGGGTATATTTTCCAACAATTTTTCTCTCTCATTGGTAAAAGTTAACGTGATGCTTGTATGTAAGATATCGAGTATGTGGTTCATATATTATCGAGCTATTTTCACATGAGTTATTGAAGCCGAGGGAGGGAGAAGATGTTTTTAGCAACTTTTTTACCTCGTTGGCCAAAGTTATCATTTGTATGTAAGTTATCGAGTGTGTGGTTCGTTTATTACCGTGCTATGTTCACATAAGTGACCGGGGTATGTTTTCAACAACTTTTTCCCCTCCTTGGCCAAAGTTACCTCGGTGTTTGTACGTATGTTATTGGGTCTATGATGCTTAAAATATCATGCTATTTACACAAAAGTTACCGGGGTATGTTTCACCAACCTTTTTCCATGGGTCGTATATTACCATACTATTTACATAGAAATTACCGAGGGGTATTTTCTTAACAACCTTTTTCTCCCTTATTCAATTTAAGGCGGTATCGTACATAAGTTATCAGGTATGTGTTCGTATATTACCGTGCTATTTTCACATAAGTTATCGAGAGTATGTTTTTATAATATTTTTCCCTTTGGTCAAAGTTACCATGGTGTTTGTAAGTAAGTTATCGGGTATTCGATTCATTTATTACCGTGTTATTTTCACATTAATTACCGGGGGTATATTTTGATTTTCAATAACCTTTCCCCCCTTGGTTGAAGTTACCACAGTGTTTATACGTACATTATGGGGTATGCCGTTCATACATTACGATTTTTTTTCACATAGGTTATTAGGGGTATGTTTCTCAAGAACTTTTCCAAATTTACGTATCTGTACCTAAGTTATCAGGTATGTGGTTAGTATATTATCATGTTATTTCAAAAAAACTATCTAGGGTATATTTTCAAAAACTTCTTTCCAACTGTTAAAAGTTATCGTGGTGTTTGTATGTACGTTAATGGGTATGCGGTTCATACATTACCGTGTTATTTTCCCATATGTTAACGGGAGTATATTTTTCAACAACTTGTTCCTCTCCTCGGACAGAGTTACCGCGGTGCGTAAGTTATTAAGTATGTGGTTCGTATATTACCATGCTATTTTTATATAAGTTATTTAGGGTATGTTTTTCAACCAAAAAAATACGGTTGTATGTTTCAACAAAAAAAATCTCGGTCAAAAGTTACTGCAGTGTTCTGAACTTAAGTTATCACGCCTACGATGCGTTACCATGCTATTTACACATAAGTTATTGATGTATGTATTTCAACAACATTGCTCCACGACGTGTCAAAGTTACCGTGTTATTTACACCTAAGTTATCATGCCAGCATTACGTAAATTATCATGTTGATTACACTGAAGTTACGGGAGGCAAAAAAAGGTTTCCCAGTCTTCTCTCCATGGACTAGAAACTGAAGTTATCATGTCTAGGGTGTGTTAAATTACCATGCTACTTGGGCAGGAGTTACCGGAGTTATCGGTGTATTTTTTTCCTGAGTTGAAGTTAATAGGACACAGGGTGTCTAACTTACCAACCATGTGGTGCATAAATTACCATGCTATTTTCGCGGTCAAAAGTTACTAGGCCTTGGTAACTTAGCAGCCCCTCAGGCCATCGTGTAAGAAAACTTCTTGCAATAATAACTTTTTTAGTGTTCATATATTGAACAAAAACTATGGTGGAATGAGTTATCTACGGGTCGATTCCATAAGTGTTGGGTCTTGCAGGATGCTTTTTTATTCACTAGTTCCACGAATATACAACTACATGGATTGATGAATCTTAGCACAAGCATGATGTAGCTGACCTGATTAGTGCGGTCAGAATTTCCCATTGACCAGGCTAGGTCCTGTGTCGATGCGCCATGTCAGCATCACGAAGGACATGCCGGACACGACCACACCCTGAATTCAGGTAAAATGAATCAAAGATGACCAGCGGCAAACCATATTTTGCATACTGTAGCAATCAATTCAGAAGCACGATGGTTGATTGGTTTCTTACAGAGTAGAGGAAAGTGTGGATCTGGAACTTGCTGGAGATGGTCCAGACGGTGAGGTTGTACTGCACACTGAGGCCAAGGACGATGGCCTCGAGGAAGCTGAAGGACACACCTATGTAGAACTAAGCACCATGGCACCGTCAAGCAAGACGACCGTGCTAGCGAGCTTGGTGACACCAATGGCCACCCTGAGGCTGAGAGACATGGAGCGGGTGACTACGACGAGGATGAAGGAAAGTTGGGGGATGGTCGTCCGGTGGCTTGAGAAGTACCTGTTCATGCGGCTCCCCGCCGTTTGATAAGATAAAGAGAAATGTGGTTTATCAGGTCAAAAAAATACAAGTAATCGGTCGAAACAAATACAAGTTATTGTGCTACACATCATAAATTATCATGCTAAAATGAAGTTACCATGCCAAGAAATAGACAGAGTTAACATGCTGACAAAGTGTGAGTTAAACGTGGTGACACTTCAGTTATCGAGCTGGCATATTAAGTTATCAGGCTCAAATTGCATAAATTATCGGGTTGAAAGTAAAAAAAATATTGAAAGCAGATCAAATTAAAAATGCTGACACGGTATAATTTGTTAGGCTAAAGCAATATGAATTATCAGTTAGAAGTGTTCTAGTTACCATGTTGAAAAATATAATGAGTTAAATAGGCTAACAAAGTGGTTTTTATCATGTTGACACGCTAAAATTTATTCAGGACGACATACTATAAATTATCAGGTTCAAGCTGCATAAGTCATCAAGTTGAAGTAAAACATGAGTGTTCAAACCTGTTAGAGCTAAAAAAATTGATACATCACAAGTTATCAGGCTCAAGTTGCATAAGTTATGTGGTTAAAGTAAGAAAAATAAGTATTCAAAGTGGTTCGAGTTAGAATGATGGCATGATATGATTTATCAAGCGAAATCAATATGAATTATCAGGTAGAAACAATTGAAGTTATTATGCTATAAAATAAAATGATTTAAATAGGTTTGCAAAGTGAGTGTTATCATGGTGACACGCTAGAAGTGACCAAGATGACATAGTGTAAGTTATAAGGCCCCATATGCATAAGGTTCATACTTTAGCCTTCCTCTGAAAAAATACTCCTCATGCCAACTAGTCCCAAGGCCAAGAACACAAGGAACCGTAAGTACCTGAATGGTCATCCCAAGATCGAGGACGCCATCTTTGTGCCGCTCTCGGAAGGTCTCGAGGCCCTTTCATGATATGTAGCTGAACCAGTGCACGTCGACATCGATCTCAAAGTAGTTTGAGCCCTACATCATAATAAGTAGACATATGCACATGTTTCAATCTGGGGCGCATCAAGAATATCTGAATTTGAGCACGTTGATGGAGACGTGAGGAAGCATGAATGGTTCGTATAGCTTGTAGAATTTGTGCCGAGGTCTAGAAAACACTAGCTTTTGGTTGTAGGATTGCACAAGCCTCCCCTCGGCTGCACTAATTAGCTGCAGGTCTTCGGGTTCACAATATCGCCAGAATTTTCAGCCTCTCTGTGTAGGGCACGTTCCTGTCCACCGAGAACCCCCTTGCCCTTCATCATTTCCTCATTCATAACACTCTGCATAACCAATTACTCATCAGAAACATGTCTGAGGTACTGAAAATGTTTAGCTTATGAAATGCAATAAATTTTGCTCACCTTGATGTTGTCCCTGAGCTGAGGAGAAATCTCTTTGTCGAAGCTATCGGATATCTTGAAATACAGGACCAGGATTACGCCGTCATCATCATTCTGGCCGAACATGGTAGTAGGATAGGCAAGCAACTATACATATTAGCTAACTTGGTAAGTTTCAGATCTAACAAATCAATACTGCTTGATTAAGTAGTTAAAGAAACATGAGTGAACTACTGAATGTTCACAATGTTGGCAACTGCCACAAGTAAACAGAATCCATACAAAACTAGATGAGCAGTGTGGAGGGACGTTAGATGAAACAGAGTTTTCAGATGGCCGAGGGGACCGACTGACCATCCACTGAATTGGTTTGGCAGAGCCTTGCCGACACGGTGACCGCCACCAGCGTCCATTCTATCCACGGGCCAATCCACGATGGACACCGGACAGAGTCCTCGTCGGCTGGCTAGTCGCCGGCGCGTGGTTGGGTTGCGGCGGCGCGCATGAGGTAGAGGGGGCGGCGTAAATTGGCCTGATGTGGGGAGGTGGAGGGGGAGTGTTGGTGGCGCGGGGAGGCGGAGGTGGAGCGGAGGTAGGAGCTTCCGTTGGCGGTGGCGTGCTGGTGGGGGAGCGACCATGGCGGCGTGCGAGCTCGCCGATGGCTGGAATGGGGATCGAGGCGAGGTCGGGGGAGAGAGGGTTCCCGTGAGGGTGGGGTTCGATCTGTTCGGGTGTTTTTTTTTGCGTACCAGTTCGATTGCGTGATGGTGATCCGATGTCTCCCAGCTCGTGTGGCATTTTTGCAATCTGTCACAGGGTTGCTAAATACATTTTTCGATCTAATAATGTACGGTTAGGACGTTCGAACACACCATTACGCTGTGGTGTTCCAAGTGGCGTGAGCTGTGAAACTATTCCACATTGTTTCAAATGAAGACCAAACTCATAACTCAAATATCCGCATCCGTGATCAGATCGTAGAAACTTTTTTCTCTTGTTACGATGATTCTCTACTTCACTCTGAAATTCTTTGAACTTTTCAAATGTTTAAGTCTTGTGCTTCATCGAGTAGATATACCCATATCTGCTCAAATCATCTGTGAAGGTCGGGAAATAACGATACCCACCGTGAGCCTCAACACTCATTGGTCCGCATACGTCAGTATGTATGATTTCCAACAAGTCAGTTGCTCGCTCCATTGTTCCGGAGAACAGAGTTTTAGTCATATTGCCCATGAGGCATGGTTCGCAAGCACCAAGTGATTCATAATCATGTGATTCCAAAAGTCCATCAGCATGGAGCTTCTTCATGCGCTTTACACCAATATGACCCAAACGGCAGTGCCACAAATTAGTTTCACTATCATTATCAATTTTTCATCTTTTGGCTTCAATATTATGAATATGTGTATTAATACGATCAAGATCCAACAAAAATTGACCATTCATCAAGGGTGCATGACCATAAAAGATATTACTCGTGTAAATAGAACAACCATTAATCTCTGATTTAAATGAATAACCGTCTCGCAACAAACAAGATCCAGATATAACGTTCATGCTCAACGCTGGCACCAAATAACAATTATTTAGGTCTAAAACAAATCCCGAAGGTAGATGTAGAGGTAGCGTGCCGACGGTGATCACATCTACTTTCGAACCATTTCCCACGCGCATCGTCACCTCGTCCTTAGCTAATCTTCGTTTAATCTGTAGCCCATGTTTCAAGTTTAAAATATTAGCAACCAAACCAGTATCAAATACCCAGGTGCTACTACGAGCATTAGTAAGGTACACATCAATGACATGTATATCAAATATACCTTTGTTCACTTTGCCATCCTTCGTATCCACCAAATACTTGGGGCAGTTCCGCTTCCAGTGACCAATCCCTTTGCAGTAGAAGCACTCTGTTTCAGGCTTGGCTCCAGACTTGGGTTTCTTCGCGGGATTAGCAATTGGCTTGCTCTTATTCTTGAAGTTCCCTTTCTTTCCCTTGCCCTTTTTCTTTGAAACTAGTGGTCTTGTGAACCATCAACACTTGATGCTCCTTTTTGATTTCTACCTCCGCAGCTTTGAGCATAGCGAAGAGCTCGGGAATTGCCTTCTGCATCCCTTGCATATTATAGTTCATCACGAAGCCTTTATAACTTGGTGGCAGTGATTGAAGAACTCTATCAATAACACTATCTTCATCAACTTTGCATCCAAGTTGAGTCATGTGATTGTAGTACCCAGACATTCTGAGTATCTGTTCACTGATAGAACTGTTCTCCTCCATTTTGCAGCTATAGAACTTATTGGAGACTTTATATCTCTCAATTTGGGCATTAGCTTGAAATATTAACTTCAACTCTTGGAAAACCTCATATGCTCCATGACGTTCAAAATGTCTTTGAAGTCCCGATTCTATGCCGTAAAGCATGGCACACTGAACTATTGAGTAGTCATCAGACCGTGTCTGTCAGACGTTCAAAGCGTCCACATTAGCGGGAGGGGCTTGTCACCTAGCGGTGCTTCAAGGACATAATTCTTATGTGCAACAATGAGGATAATCCTCAAGTTACGGACCCGGTCTGTGTACTTGCTACCATCATCTTTCAACTTAGCTTTCTCTAGGAACGCATTAAGATTCAAAGCAACGAAAGCACGGGCCATTGATCTACAACAACATAGATATGCAAAAACTATCAGGACTAAGTTCATGATAAATTAAAGTTCATTTAAGCATATTACTAAAGAACTCCCACTTAGATAGACATCCCTCTAGTCATCTAAATGATCACGTGATCCAAATCAACTAAACCATGTCCGATCATCACGTGAGATGGAGTAGTTTTCAATGGTGAACATCTTATGTTGATCATATCTACTATATGATTCATGCTCGACCTTTCGGTCTCCAGTGTTCCGAGGCCATGTCTGTACATGATTGGCTCGTCAAGTTTAACCTGAGTATTCTGCATGTGCAAAACTGTCTTACACCCGTTGTATTTGAACATAGAGCTTATCACACCCGATCATCACGTGGTGTCTCGGCACGACGAACTTTCGCAACGGTGCATACTCAGGAGAACACTTGTACCTTGAAATTTTGTAAGGGGTCATCTTATAATGCTACCGCCGTACTAAGTAAAATAAGAAGCATAATAAGGTAAACACATGCAATCAAAATATGTGACATGATATGGCCATCGTCATTTTGTGCTTTTGACCTCCATCACCAAAGCATCGTCATGATCTCCATCGTCACCGGCTTGACACCATGATCTTCAACGTAGCGTCGTGGTCGTCTCGCCAATTATTGCTACTACTACTATCGCTAACTCATAGTGATAAAGTAAAGCAATTACCTGGCTTTCACAATTCATACAATAAAGAGACAACCATAAGGCTCCTGACAGTCACCGATAATTTACAAAACATGATCATCTCATACAATAACGTATAACTCATCACATATTTACCATATCACATCACAACATGCCCTGCAAAAACAAGTTAGACGTCCGCTACTTTGTTGTTGCAAGTTTTAAGTGGCTACTACGGGCTTAGCAAGAACCGTTCTTACCTACGCATCAAAACCATAACGATTTTTCGTCAAGTGTGTTGTTTTAACCTTCACAAGGACCGAGCGTAGTCACACTCAATTCAACTAAAGTGAGAGAGACAGACACCCGCCGGTCACCTTTAAGCAACGAGTGCTCATAACGGTGAAACCAGTCTCGCATAAGTGTACGCGTAATGTCGGTCCGGGCCGCTTCGTCTCACAATACCGCCGAATCAAAGTATGACATGCTGGTAAGCAGTATGATTATTATCGCCCACAACTCATTGTGTTCTACTCGAGCATATCATCTATGCATAGACCTGGCTCATGATGTCACTGTTGGGGAATGTAGTATTTCAAAAATTTCCTATGAACACGCAAGATCTATCTAGGAGATGCATAGCAACGAGCGGGAGAGTGTGTCTACGTACCCTCGTACACCAAAAGCGGAAGCGTTTAGTAACGATGTTGATGTAGTCAAATGTCTTTGCGATCCAACCGATCAAGCACCGAACGCACGACACCTCCGCGATCTGCACACGTTCAGCTCAGTGACGTCCCTCGAACTCCTGATCCAGTTGAGGCCGAGGGAGTGTTTCGTCAGCACGACGGCGTGGTGATGGTGTTGATGAAGTTACCGACGCAGGGCATCGCCTAAGCACTGGGACAATATGATCGAAGTGTGTAACAATGGAGGGGGGCACCGCACATGGCTAAAACAATTGCCAACTTGTGTGTTCTAGGGTGCCCCCTGCCCCCGTATATAAAGGAGCAAGGGGAGGCCGGCCGGCCCTCCTAGGGCGCGCCCCATGAGGGGGAATCCTACTAGGAATAGGAATCCTATTCCTAGTAGGATTCCACCAAGAGGGAGAGAGGGGGAAGGAAGGAGAGGGAGAGAGAGGGAGAAGGAAAGTGGGGCGCCGCCCCTCCCTCCTTCCCCCCCCCCCCCC
>LR738711.1:98250035-98311944 GCA_902687465.1 Secale cereale | reverse complement strand
CCCGCACATCGTCACTCAGCCACCCCACGAGTCGCCACTCGGTTATGCATGTCTTCTCCACTCGGCCGCCCCATGTGTCGCCCCTCGGTTGTGCACATATTCTCCACTCTGCCGCCCCGTGTGTCCCCATTCGGTTGTGCATGTCTTTTCCATTCGGCCACCCCGCGCGTCACCCCTCGGTTGTGCACGTCCTCACCACTCGGCCGCCCCACGCGTCGCCATTCAGTTGTGCACATCTTCTGCATTCGTCCTCCCTGCCCGTTACCTCTCGGTTGTGCACGTCCTCACCACTCGGCCGCCCCGCGCGTCGACGTTCGGTTGGTCGCCTCTTCGCTACTCGGCTGCCCCGCGCATCGCCACTCTGTGGAGCACGTCTTCACTTTGACCGCCCCCACGTGTCATCATTCGATCGGACAAGGCCTCACCACTCGACCGCTCTGCGCATCGCCACTCCGAGTGGCACGTCTTCACTTTAACCGACCCATGCATCATCACTTGACAGGACACGTCCTCGCCACTCGGCCGCTCCGCGCGCCGCCACTCCGTGGGGCACATCTTCACTTTGACTGCCCCACGTGTCATCACTCGACATGACACATCCTTGCCACTCGGCCGCTCTGCGCGTCGCCATTCCATGGGACACGTCATCACTTTGACCGCCCCGCGCGTCATCACTCGACAAGACACATCCTTGCCACTTGGCCGCTCCGCGCGTCGCCACTCCATGGGACACATCTTCACTTTGACCACCCCGCGCGTCGCCACTCGGCCGCCCCACGCTCACTACTCGTCCGCCCCGCGCGTCGCCATTCGGTTAGTCACCTCTTCGCTACTCGGCCGCCCTTCGCGTCGCCACTCTGTTGTGCACGTCTTCACCACTCAGCCGCCCCACACGTCGTCACTCGGTTGTACACGTCCTCGCCCCTCGGTCGCCCTGCGCGTCGTCACTCGGTTGTACATGTCCTCGCCCCTTTGCCGCCCTGCGCGTCACATGTCTTCACCACTACACCCCTAACACGAGAACAACTAAGTTACTCATATGATCAAACCTCATATCGCACTCTATAGCAAGATTACCTCTTCCGAGCATCATTCGGGGGCTGCGCACAGCCGTGGGCTATGCCGCCCTTAGGGGTTACGCCCACTTGATCAACCTGTTGATCACATCGGGAATATTTTTCTGACCATACATGCTCGGTCCGCCGAAGATCTATAAGGGTAGCACCGTCCACTCAGACGATCGCCCAAAATCATTACCTGGAGTCATCTTCAGGACTGCAAAAGGGTGAAAACGATGCTCCTCTACGGATGCACTTGGCCCTTATTCTATGCTCCAAGGCGTCAATTTCACAAACTTGGACTCAGAGATGGCATGTGACGGTGTTCCTCCAGGATAATGAGTGGCCTCTCTCTGGAGAGTCAGCCCACACACTAGAATCGCAACTCGGGTTTCATGGCACGTCCACATCGGACCACTAGTCTATCTCCTCCGGGAGACATACGAGTGCCACCAAGTTTTTCCTTGCAATCAACATACCCCGATCAGTCAGGAAGCACGTCCACTCGAACAAATACCCGTTTCATGCAAAAGGGTGAAAACGAAGCTCCACTACGGATACAATCACTACAAAAAAAGACACATCCGTGACATTTTGGGCCGAACGAAATTTTTTCTGTCATACTTATGAAACTTATATGACAATAATTGTGACAAAACCCGGTATCATCATAGATGTGATGGGGTCCTACTTCTATGACAAAAAAATCATGACAGAAAATGGGCTTTTTGTCCTTGGCGGGCCGGAGACACAGCTGCATGACATTCTTTGGGCCGTCAATGACGGGAAAAACCGTGGTAGAAGCGAGGGCGAGAAAAATATCGGGGTGTTCCTGGTTACGATGGGTGGTCGGGGCCGAGTGATGCGTGTTTCTCTCGTACACGCACGCGTGTGGGTGCGAGGCGTTGGGCTCTAACTGAACCCGAGCGAGGCGTTGGGATCTAACTGAACCCGAGTGATTGCACTGCAGGCTACGCGTTACTGAACCCGAGCGATCGATCGACGGTTGTTAACTCAACATGATCGAGCGATTCCTTCGCTACTGCTACCAACTGAAGCCGATCGATGCTGCCTCTGGATGTACAGTGAGCGTTGCTGGGGGATTTGGATGAATAGTTCCCGGTGGGGGTGGATGAACAGGACCCCGTGGTGTTGCCTCTGGATGAACAGGACCCCGATCGATCGAGTCGGTTGGGGATGGATGAACAGTACCCCGTGGAGGGCAGGATGAACAGGACCACCCCATGGAGGGCTGGATGAACAGTAGACGGTGGAGGGCTGGATGAATAGTAGCCCATGGAGGGGTGGTTGAGAAGGAGCCCGTGGAGAGCGCTGGTTGAATAGTAGCCGGTGGAGTAGCGTGCGGTGGTGGCTGGATGAACAGGAGCCCGTGGATGAACAGTCGCAGATGGAGGCTGGAGGAGTTCGACGGTGGATGAACAGTAGACGTAGAGGCTGGAGGGGGTCGACTGTGGAGATGAACAGTATCCCGTGGAGTCCCATTTTGCGGTACGCCACACCCCTCCCAATGAACAGGACCCCCGTTTCGACCATGGCGCTCCAACACAAGTCCGTTTCCTCCGATTTGCGGTATGCCACACCCCTCCCGATCAACAGGATCCCCGTTTTGATCGTAGCGCTCCAACACAAGTCTGTTTCCTCCGTTTTGCGGTACGCCACACCCCTCCCGATCAACAGGACCCCTGTTTCAACCGTAGGAGGTCCGTTTCCTCCGTTTTGCGGTGCGCCAGACCCCTCCCGATGAACATGATCCCGTTTCGACCGTGGCCGGTCGAACACAAGTCTGTTTCCTCCGTTCTGCGGTATGCCAGGCCTCGTTTCCATCGGCTGTTCCGTCCAAGCCCTCCCGATGAACACGACGATGCATTCCGTTCCGACCCAGCCGGTTGGCTCCCCATGAACACGACGACGATGATGTTTCTCCGTTCCGACCCAGCCGTGTACACGAGCCCTAGCCGTACGTATGCGCGAGTTGGCATTCGAGACCCTGCCCATATATACGTACTTGGCCCTATATTCTTTCTTGCACACTGGCCGCTGTACGTACGTGCTACGTGCGCGCCTCTACTACGACACGTGCGCGCCTCTACATCGAGGAGTATGTACGTACATGTTCGCGACCAGAATGACAATGCTACGTACGCTTCGACCAGGTGGGTCCCGACTGTCAAGCACTTCCTTTCCTGGGAAGAAGTAGCTGGTAGGTCCCAGCAGTTAGGGGGTGAATCTTTTTTTTTGCCCGGACGCACTTCCTTGCATGCGAAGATGTAGCTGGTGGGTCCCAGCAGTCATGGGGAAATATTTTTTCGCGAAATACAGTGGCCCGTCCGGTGGGTCCCCACTGTCAGGTGGAGGAATATTTTTTGCGCGTAATAAGGAGGCACTTCCTTCCTGCAGTCGTGGACCCAGCTGTCAGCCTCTCCACGTACAGTACTCTTCTGATAGAAGTTGGTCGTTGACCACATTGACCACACTGCGCCGAGAGAACCAAGGCGGTGAACAATGGCGAGGCCTAGGAAGAGGACGATGCGGAGCCAGGGAAGACGCGGCAGTGGATGCCCACGCGAAGAGGAGTACGAGGGTTCACTGGTTCGACTGCGGTGTGAGGCTACCGTCGCCGCAGAATAACAGGGGGTGTGGGTGAGTAGAGGGATGGCCTGGCCAGCGGTGGGAGTAGTAGGGGGCGGTGAGGCCTCCGCGGCATCACAGCCGGCCACGGGAGGCAGGAGCACGAGGCATGACCGGCGCTGGTTTGGGCGGCTGGAGCAAGAAGACTAGAGGTTGAAGAAGCACTACGGTCGTTGGATGGACATCGTACGGTCACTTGAGCTATAATCGTGCATATTTCCTAAGTTGACAAAGCCCTCCGTCCCCGTCAACTTAGTAGGCCCACAAGTCAGCCTCCCACTATACTGGGTCCCAGCTAGCAGGGGGAGTATTCATTTTTTGTGCGTAATAAGGAGTCACTTCCTTGCGTGCGAAGATATAGCTGGTGGGTCCGAGCTGTCAGCGGTGGTAACATTTTTTTCGCGAAATACAGAGGCCCTTTCGATGGGTCCCAGATGTCAGGTGGAGGAATCATTATTTTGCGCATAATAAGGAGGCATTTCCTTGCGTGCGGCCATGGACCCAGCTGTCAGCCTCTCCACATACAGTCCACTTCAGATGCATGTCGGTCGTTGACCACGTTGACCAGGCCATGCCGAGAGCACCAGGGCGGTGGAAAACGGCGAGGCCTAGGAAGGGAACGACGGGGAGCCAGGGAAGACTCGACAGTTGTTTCCCACGCGGAGGGGAGTACGACTGTACGTGGGTTTACTGGTTCGTCTGCCGTCGCCGGAGAATAACAGCAGGTGTGGGTGAGTAGAGGGATGGCTAGGCCAGCGATGGGACTGCGATGGGGCGGTGAGGCCTACGCGGAAGCACAGCCGGCCGCGGGGGGGAGAGAGCAGGCAGTCCCACTGGCGCTTGTTTGAGCAGCTGGAGTTGGTAGAGCAGAGACACAACGGCCGTTGGATGGACATCCAACAGTCACTGCTTGTGCGTCAACCTTTTTTTAGGAAAGCCTCAAATCTGTGAAAAACATCATACAGCCTATCTGCCATTATTTCTAATAATTTACAGCCCATTTGCCAATTCTTAAGGTTTTTTGCAGCCCATATTCTTTTTGTTAGCATTACAGCCCATATTGTGGCCACGGTTAAAAAATTATACGAAATTTTGCATATTTCGGTGCGGTCCGAACTGTTTTTAATCCCGAAATTTCGAGTCACGTTCAAACTGATTTTAAAAATAAATATATATCAATATAAAATCCAAAAAATTATCCAAGCATAAAAATCAATGCAATTTAAAATCTCAAAATGAAAAAAAAATGAAACTAATTGTCGGTTCGATGTGTTTTAAAAATGTACAGCCCATTTCTCATTACTAATAGGCCATTTTCTCGGCCAGACAAACGAAATCTCTCCTCGTCTTGAAAGATTTGCAGCCCAACAGGCCTGACAAAGTGACTTACTTGGCAAATTACAAAAATACTAGGCTGTTGCCGTGGACCCATCTGTCAGCCTCTCCACGTACAGTACTCTTCCGATGGAAGTCGGTCGTTGACCACATTGACCATGCCGCGCTGAGAGGACAAAGGCGGTGGACGACGACGAGGCCTAGGAAGGGGACGACGCGGAGCCAGGGAAGACGCGGCAGTGGATGCCCATGCGAAGTGGAGTACGAGGGTTCACTGGTTCAGTTGTGCTGTGAGGCTACCGTCGCCGTAGGGCCTAGCTAGCGGTGGGAGCAGTAGGGGCGATGAGGCCTCAACAGCAGCACAGCCGACCACTGGAGGCAGGAGCAGGCGGTTTGGCCGGCGCTGGTTTGGGCGGTTGGTGCAAGAAGAGTAGCGATTGAAGAAGCAGCATGACCGTACAATTCAAATTCAACAGTTACTGCTGCTAGAATCGTTTGTTAACTAAGTTGACAAGCCCTGCGTACGCGTCAACTTAGTAGGTCCACAGGTCAGCCTCCCAACCGGTGCGCCCCAGATGTCAATGGGAGGAATCATTTTTGCTGCTAAAGTCGTGTGTTGACTGACAAAGCCTTGCGTAAACAAGTCAGGCTCAAAATCTGTGGTGTGTACAGCCCATTTGCTATTATTTTTATAATTTTTACTCATTTTCTAATTCATATGGAATTTATTGCAGCCCGTTTTCCATTTTCAGAATTGCTGCCGGTCAGTAACAGGGTTAAAAAAACTAAATATGTGGGAAATTTTAAAAATTCACAAATTTTTGCTGGGGAACAAAATATTCTTAATCCAAAAATTAGTAGCCATACTAAAACAAATTTAAAAATAAATTAGTACTATGTCATGTTAAATCCAATGAAATGCGTATAAGATATCAGTGAAGAACAAAAACAAAAAAAGAAACTGTCGGCGTCCTCAGAACCAGGGTGCCCAGACTTGCCTGTCTGCGGCCCGCGACGCGCTCCTACTACGGCCTGGTACGGCCCAGCTGATCGACCAGCTGCTCAAGACCCTCGCGAGGGGCCTAGGCCTCGCGAGGAGAACGACACTAAGACCCCCTCAGGAGCGGCCTCGGCTAGACTGCTCCACAGGGGCGGAGAACTCAAGGCCAAGCCTGCCTCAGGAGGAGACAGTGACGCACCGTGCCAGCGCGTGCCAGCGGCGCAGTTGCCATTTTGGTGCAAAGGAGGCAACGCATGCGCAGGTTCCCGAGGGGCGAGACAAAGGTTTCCCATTCGGTGCAACAAGACCGAAGACCGCAAGGACGACAGGGAGGATGTCACCACCGAGCCGACCACCGCGTCACCGTCTGATCTCTTTGCAGGCGGAGACCGCTTTTCTCAGGATAGGATCGTCCTTGTGTTCCCGCTCAAAATGGCCATTGTGGGATCCCTTCCCACCTAAACATTTCGGGGGAAGAGGATCCTGGCCGCCTATATAAGTAGCTACGGTTCCCACTATGAGGCCAAGCCAAGCTAACCTGACCGACCCCGCCTTCACACCAAGGAGCAAGAACACTTGCCTCCTGACCCTCTTGAGCTCTCCTCCTGAGCTCAAGAACCAATGTACTTATTCATACTCAAGCCCTCTCGAGGCCAATCCACCAAAGCAGGAAGTAGGGTTTTACACCGCAAGGTGGCCTGAACCTGGGTAAATTCGTGTGTGCTTTCACTTGTTGCTTTCTTGAATCTCACCATCGGGCGAGGGCGTGGCGCTAGGTAGACGTGAGTGGGAGAGATCTTCGTTCACGCCCCTGTGTTCGAACTTCTTGGGTTTGTGGAGCCCGTAATCAGCCATTTGGCGCGCCAGGTAGGGGGAGTGTCAAAATCCCGCCTCTCTGATGACCTCGTCCCTCTCTCATTCGTCGACCTCGCTTCACCGCCATGGTGGACACACGCCGAGTGCGTGCCGCCCGCTGCGCCGCCAACGTCGCTCAGGCGGCGCCCGCGGGCCACGGTGCACCGCTTTGTCCCAACTCGCCGGTCGCCAACGCCGCCACCGACCCGGCCATCCACGAGCAGCATGACTCGTCGCTACCGTTGTCCGTGCGGCGCGATGGCCGCACGGTGACATCATCACCCTCGCCGGCCGCGGCGTCGTCCTCGCTGCTCCGTCGCGGGTCGGCCTACCAGCAGCCTGCGCTACTGATGGCGTGGAAGCTCCTATGCTACCGTCCAGCGTACGACCTCTACGACGAGTGGCTCCACCGCATCACCGAGCTCGTCAACGCCGCCAGGAAGGTACCTGCACCGACCCACTCCTCGCGTCCTCCGTCGCTCATGGTGGGGAACGTGGACCATGGCGTCCCGGCTCCACCTCCACCGCACGGCGCCGGCCAGGGGCTCAGACGCGAGGCTCCATGGCGTGAGCAGCCCCGCAAGGCCCTCGCAGGAAACGGACAGAGCTGCCAGGTGGTCCCGCGTCCCCAGGCAGAAGCTCGCGGGCTCCCCGTTCCACAACACCAGAACCGCGCACCACATGAGGTGGTGGTGCCTCCACTCCAGGAACCAGCACCGCACGCGCAGGGGGCGCCTGCAATCATGAGCGTGGCTGGATGTCGCGCCCTAACTCCAGAGCTACGGCGCCTCGTTTGGCCCGGCAAGTTCAAGCCGGATCTACCTCCGCGCTACAATGGCACCGCAGACCCCGCAGAGTTCCTTCAGCTCTATGAGCTGAGCATCGAGGCGTCCAATGGCACCGAGCAGGTCATGGCGAACTGGTTCCCCATGGCCCTCAAGGACGGCGCTCGCTCCTGGCTCCTGAACCTCCCCGTAGGGTCCATCTCCTCCTGGGGGGAGCTTCGTGAGCGTTTCGTCGCCAACTTCCAAGGTACCCGCGACCGAGCCCCGGCGGCCGCGGATCTGCGCCACGTGAAGTAGCAACCTGGGGAGACCCTGCAGAAGTACATCCAGCATTTCAACACCGTGCGCCTCTGGATCCCTGATGTCTACTACGCACCCTTCTTCTTGTAGACGTTGTTGGGCCTCCAAGTGCAGAGGTTTGTAGGACAGTAGCAAATTTCCCTCAAGTGGATGACCTAAGGTTTATCAATCCATGGGAGGCGTAGAATGAAGATGGTCTCTCTCAAGCAACCCTGCAACCACATAACAAAGAGTCTCTTATGTCCCCAACACACCCAATTCAATGGCAAATTGTATAGGTGCACTAGTTCGGCGAAGAGATGGTGATACAAGTGCAATATGGATGGTAGATATTAGTTTTTGTAAACTGAAAATATAAAAACAGCAAGGTAACTAAAGGTAAATGTGAGCATAAATGGTGTTGCAATGATAGTAGAGAAGGCCTAGGGTTCATACTTTCACTAGTGCAAGTTCTCTCAACAAGGATAACATAATTGGATCATATTACTAGCCCTCAACATGCAACAAAGAGTCACTCCAAAGTAACTAATAGCGGAGAACAAACGAAGAGATTATGGTAGGGTACGAAACCACCTCAAAGCTATTCTTTCTGATCGATCTATTCAAGAGTCCGTAGTAACATTCAATCTATCATAGAGTTCGTACTAGAATAACACCTTAAGACACAAATCAATCAAAACCCTAATGTCACCTAGATACTCCATTGTCACCTCAAGTATCCGTGGGCATGATTATATGATATGCATCACACAATCTCAGAAACATCTATTCAACCAACACGTAGAACTTCAAAGAGTGCCCTAAAGTTTCTACCGGAGAGTCAAGACGAAAACGTGTGCCAACCCCTATGCATAGATTCCCAAGGTCACTGAACCCGCAAGTTGATCACCAAGACATACATCAAGTGGATCACATGATATCCCATTGTCACCACAGATAAACACGCGCAAGATATACATCAAGTGTTCTCAAATCCTTAAAGTCTCAATCCGATAAGATAACTTCAAAGGGAAAACTCAATCCATTACAAGAGAGTAGAGGGGGAGAACAAGATCCAACTAGAATAGCAAAGCTCGCGATACATCAAGATCGTGACATCTCAAGAACACGAGGGAGAGAGGTCAAACACATAGCTACTGATACATACTCTCAGCCCTGAGGGTGGACTACTCCCTCCTCGTCATGGAGAGCGTCGGGATGATGAAGATAGCCACTTGAGAGGGATTCCCCCCTCCGGCAGGGTGCCAGAACGGCTGTAGATTGGTTTTCGGTGCCTACAGAGGCTTTCGACGGCGGAAGTCCCGATCTAGGTTAATTTCCGAAGGTTTCAGTATTTATAGGAATTTTTGGAGCAGTGGCCAAGTAAAGGGGAGCTACGGGCCATCCTCGAGATAGGGGGGTGCACCCCCCGGCCCAGGGCGTGGCCCCCACCCTCGAGGGCAGCCTGTGGCTCTCCCGGCCCAACTCTTTTGCTTCAGGGGCTTCTTTTTGTCCAGAAAAAATCGTCAAAAATTGGCTCGTCAAATGGACTCCATTTGATTTTCCTTTTCAGTAAAACCCTAAAACAGGAGAAAAACAGAAACTGGCACTGGGCTCTGGGTTAATAGGTTAGTCCCAAAAATAATATAAAAGTGTATAATAAAGCCCATAAGACATCCTAGAAGGATAATATAATAGCATGGAACAATAAAAAATTATAGATACGTTGAAGACGTATCAGCATCCCCAAGCTTAATTCCTGCTCGTCCTCGAGTAGGTAAATGATAAAGAAAGAATTTTTTATGTGGAATGCTAACCAATATAGTTTTTCAATGTAATTCTCTTAATTGTGGCATGAATGTTCAGATCTGAAAGATTCAAGATAAAAGTCTATATTGACATAAGAAATAACAATACTTCAAGCATACTAACAAAACAATCATGTCTTCTCAAAATACTATGGCTAAAGAAAATTATCCCTACAAAATCATATAGTGTTGGCTATGCTCCCTCGTTATCACACAAAAATATTCATATCATGCACAACCCCGATTTCAGCCAAGCACTTGTTTTCATACTCTATTCTTTCAAACCTTTCAACTTTCACGCAATACATGAGCGTGAGCCATGGA
The DNA here is from genome assembly GCA_902687465.1 of Secale cereale. NCBI lineage: Eukaryota > Viridiplantae > Streptophyta > Magnoliopsida > Poales > Poaceae > Secale > Secale cereale. The sequence continues at coordinate 98,301,851 of LR738711.1, read as the reverse complement.
CATAGCACTATGTGGAATAGAGAGGTGGTTGTGGAGAAGACAAAAAGGAGGGAGATGGTCTCACATCGACTAGGCGTATCAACGGGCTATGGAGATGCCCATCAATAGATATCAATGTGAGTGAGTAGGGATTGCCATGCAACTGATGCATTAGAGCTAAATATGAATGAAAGCTCAACAAAAGAAACTAGTGGGTGTGCATTGATGGCTTCTCGCCCCTCGTTGGTTACCCCAAGTGGAAGGTTTGAGATGTAGCATAGCGGCCTTTCCCTTGGCAAAGATACCAAGGATCGAAGCCCGTGAGACTCCGAGGGTCGACAAGAAGGTGTCAATAGCGCCAGAAACTTTTGCTTGACAGGACCTGCACACAGATACAAATAACTTTGCTCCCAACGAGTACAGAGAGGTTGTCAATCCCTCCGGCCTTGTCGTTTACAAAGGATCAAACACAAGAGATAATAGTGATAGGTATGAATGCAACTAGGAAATAAGAACAGGAAGTAAATAGCGGGTGTGATCAGTGATGGTAATATGGACCGGGGTCCCATGATGTTCACTAGTGATGTCTCTCTCCCAAAAGACGATAAAACAGCTAAGCGAGGTAAACAAATTACAGTTGGGCAATTGACAGGATTATGTGCGCAAACCAATGCTAACTATGCTGTAAAGAAAGGTAGAGGCTCAAAAGCATGGGCGGTACACCAAGGCAAGTAGACCGAAATCCATCTGCATCTACTACTAATCATCCACCTTGAGATATCTATCCAGAACATCTCGCTGGTATTAAGTTGCGAGTCCCACCCAAAGTGTAAACTCAAAGCAGCAGACAACTGCATTAAAAGAACTTTGCGTAAAGTAAACAATCCTTGCACCCGCAAGTACAAGCACCGTTGTTTTCCCCCTTGTGGCAACAGCACATCCCCTAGACTCATGTTTCTGTCACTCAAGCTAGCCATCGAGGGGCATGAACCCACAATCAAGCATAACGTTCCCTCTTGGAGTTACTACCTACTACTCGGCCAAAGCAATAAATAGCAACGGAGAACATGCAAGAATTACTCAAGAACATAAATATAAAAGAGGTGAATCAAATATATTACTCACACACAATCTGAACATAATCTCATAATCCATCGGATCCCAGCAAACTCAGCATAGCAACAGCAGAAAGATTACATATGTGCCTCGATCATGTAGGGCAGCTCACGAGGTCTAATCGATGAAGAACAAAGAGGGGAGGAGAACATCACATAGCTACTGGTCATGGACCCATGGTCCAAGGGGGACTACTCACAACTCATCCGGGAGGCGTCCATGGTGGTGGAGAACCTCTCGGTGGTGGTTCTCCCCTCCGGCAGGGTGCCGGGAAGAGTTCTCCTGGTGCTCTCGATCTTGGAAGCGCGGTGGCGGCGGAACAGAGACGAGATCGCGAAAAAGGGTTCCGTCCTCGAGGGTTTTGGGACGCGAGCAATATATATGCAAAAGAGGTCACCAAAGGCGGAGGTGGGGCCCCAGGCGCCCCCCTGGCGCGGCCAGGGGTGGGGCCGCGCCGGGTGGCCGCCTGGGCCACCCCAGGCTCCCCTCTGGCCCTACCTTGGTTTTTCTGGAAGCTCCCGATACGCTGATTTTTCCTGTATTTTTCCCGGAATTTTTAGCGCACTTTTAATATGGGGGAAACCTGAAATAGAAAAACAGCAGAAAACAGGAACTGGCACTGGGGTGCACTGAGTTAATAGGTTAGTCCAAGTATGATCAAAAGTGTATGGAAGTGCATAAATATCATAGCAATATCACACAAAAGAGGCATGGAGCAAGCAGAAATTATAGATACGTTTTGGACGTATCAACATCCCCAAGCTTAATTCCTGGTCGTCCTCGAGTAGGTAAATAATAACAAGCATAATTTCTGTGGTGACATGCTATCAACCATATAAGAACTTTTAAGTAAAGTAATCAAGGCATGTAATTCAATTCAAGTCATAACAAACAAGAGTCTATATTAGCATTGTAACAAGTAACATAAGAACATAAAGGTGCAAGAGCTCTCGCTGTCCGTGACTCGAATGTCTCCAAATGGTGTTTGCGTGCAAGAAAGGGGATAGGGATATATGAGAGAGTAAAACATAGTTTTTGTATTGTTGAGAACTTAATCTACTAAAGTTTCACACTTGGTCTTCTTTGGAATCTTATCTTGACTCATCCCCAGACCGTCAGCCAGGTACAAGTCAAAATGATCCACTCCCTTTCGATATTTTGAGCACTCATGCAATGGATGAGCGTAAGCAAGAAAGTCGACACTTAGGATGGCAAAGAGAGAAAAATGATAGAGGGGGGAGACAAAAAAGGTGTGAAAGGCTCACATCAATGAGGACAATCATCGGCGAGAGAAAGCCAAATGATAGATATGATGTGAGGAGTATGGATTGCCATGCAACGGATGCACATATGAGCTAAGGTAAGCTCTCCAATGGAACTAGTGGGGGTGCATCCAACTTGCTTGCTCAAGAAGACCTAGAGCTCTTTTGAGGAGGCTCATCATTGGAATATACAAGCCAAGTTCTATAGTGTAAAGGTCCCCACATAGCTATATGCATGAATGATAATCTCTATGGAGTACAAGGTATAAGATGGAGTACGAGTGTGGATTTCTCAAAAGGAAATAGTAGTGTGCCCCCTTCTCTCTTTTTATTTCTTTTTCTCTTTTTTTCTATTTTTTTTTATTATTTTTTGTGGCCTCAATGGCTCTTTCTATTTATCTCTCATTTGTCCTCTTTAGGATCTTTTGATTTTGTCCTCTTTGGGATCTTTTGATTTGTCCTCTTTGGGATCTTTTCCTCACTTTAGGGGCAACACTCTATGTATTACAAGAAGTATAGAAGATCTTTCACACTTTACAAAAGTACTCAACATAAAGAAAATGAAACTATCATGATGTATGCAAATGTATGCCTCTGCCAGTGTAGCAGGATATGCAATGATACTAGCGCGTCATGTAGCAATGATTAGGGCAAGGCCCAACTAGCATGCGGCTCATCGATCAAGCAAAAAGCATGTATGACATGAAGATCAAGTCATGAGAAGATGGATGTTGCATGGTAATGTATCTCGGAAAGGCTATGGAAATGCCTTAATAGGTAGGTATGGTGGCTGTTTTTAGGAAGGATATAATGAGGCTTATGATGACAGAGCGTATCGTGCCAAGGATTTGGATGCACCGGCGAAGTATGCGCCAACTCTCGAGGTGAGAAAGGGCAATGCACGGTACCGAAGAGGCTAGAAAAATATGGTTAGGTGGAAGTGTCAACCTTCGAATACTCACATTAGTCCGAAGAACTCATGCACTTATTATCAGTAACTCTCATTCTAATTAGGAGGTTCTCAAAGATACAAGTACCCCGAGGAGGAGTGTATGGGGATTTGGTTATCCTTGCGCATCGTCGACTCATGATACGTGAGTGTACACTAATATTCGATCCCTCCAAAGATTAGTGATCCATTTAGTAGCTAAAGTTCTCAACTATTTTGTAGGTTTTCGAAAATAAACACGGATTGCCCAAAATACTACATCTATCACTAATAGGCTAAAGCTCTTGACACCAAAAGTTCAGACATTACTCATGGCAATACCTCAAAACTATTGCAAGTTACTACTAAAATTAAATAGCAACCTCAGTTACCTACTTTAAGTTAAGACACACAACTCAGTGCAACAGACAAACTCTCTTAACAAGATAAACAAGAAAACTCAAGAGAGTTCAACAACCAACTAAACAAAAGCTCTTTAAAAATAAAAGCATGAAAACTAAGAGCTAAACATGACAGTAGCTATGGAAAGACAAAGAACACACACAGCAAAGATAAGCATGAAAATCCTATGTTGTGTTCTAGGTTGAAGTGGAGCGTGTTTCTCTCCCACACAAAGAAAGCTGGGTTCTAACTCGTTATGAACAGCAAGCAAAGCTAAAGAAAACTAAAAAGGAAACTAAGAGCAAGACGCTTCAAGTATAGCACATAACGCATGAAGTGATTAAAATATAGTGGAACGAAAGACGAACTGATAATTGTTGATGGAGAAGGGGATGCACGGGGGCATCCCCAAGCTTATACGCTTGAGTCTTCTTGAATATTTCTTGGGGGTGCACGGGGGCATCCCCAAGCTTGAGCGTTTGACCCTCCTGAATCTTTTTATCATCTTCCCTCGCACACTTGAAAACCCCCTTCATACATAACTCATCATAATCTGATTAGCGAGGTTAGTACCCATAATAAAACAATTTTTTCCTTGCTGGAAATAAACAAAATCTTGAATAGCTACTGTTTCTCAAGATTGCCAAAAGGTTTTTGCAAAGAAAAAGCAAGCTCAAGGTTTGCAAAACGAAGAAAAGGCAAAACAGGACAGAATCTGTGAAAAACAGACTAGCAGGTAGTAAATAATTTTTTCGGGGCACTTCTGCAACTCAAATCCAAAAACTCAGAACAGACGCCCGAAAACCAATTGTATAGAGCACGCTGTCAAAAAAATTCAGATTAAAAAGATGATCTGGTGATTTTATACGAATTTTTCTGTCCAAGGACAGAATCTGTTTTCTGGACTGCACGTCACAACTTTTGAACTTTCTTGCAATCAGAGGCTAAACTTGGCACAAAGTTGAAAAGAAAAGATACAACGATGATGCTACTGTAGTAACAAACATCAAGACACAACAAAAGCAAAATAAAACTTTATTCATTGTGGGCTGCCTCCCAAAAGCGCTTTCTTTTATGCCTTTAAGCTAGGCATAATGCAAAAAGAGAGGATCAAGTTTTATCAAGAGTGAAGGAATAGCTAGCCCGTGTAACGGACTCAAAAGGCAACTTAATCTTCTTTCTAGGGAAGTGTTCCATCCCTTTCTTGAGAGGAAATTGGAATTTTATATTCCCCTCTTTCATGTCAATGATAGCACCAACGGTGCGAAGAAAAGGACGTCCCAAAATAATTGGACATGAAGGTTCACATTCAATATTCATAATAGTAAAATCAACGGGAGCATAATTGTCATTGACAATGATAAGAACATCGTCGATCTTCCCCAAAGGTTTCTTTACGGAAGAATCAACAAGACGAACACCAAAAGAACAAGGATCAAAAGATTTCAATTTAAACATATCATATATTCTTTTGGGCATAACGGAGGTACTAGCTCCAACATCACATAAAGCATGGCAAGAGAAGTTATTCAACTTAATTTTAATCATAGGATCCCAACCATCTTCTAGCTTTCTAGGTATGGAGGCTTCTACCCTAAGCTTTTCCTCCCTAGCTTTGATGAGAGCATTAGTGATATGCTCTGTGAAGGCAAGGTTAAGTGTGCTAGTGTGGGGATCTCTAGACATTTTGTGAAAAAAATCAATAACTTCAGAAAGGGTGCAATTATCAAAATCAAGGTCACTACTATCAAGTAAAGTGGTGGTGGTGTCCTTTAGGCTCACTTGTTTGGTAGCTTCTATGGTCATAGGAGTTTCTATGGTTGAGGTCATAGCATCACCATTAATAGGTCCAATGGGACCAGGGGTGCATTGGGTGCTAAGAGTTTGGATATCCTCAACAACTTGGATAGTAGCAACAGTGTGGTGGGTAGGAAGGCTCTTAATTCTACCTTATTCCTCCTTTTCTCTAGCCCATCTCTCTTTAAGTTTAGCCATCATCCTAATGTTTTCATTAATTTGCACTTGAATAGCATTCATAGGAGTGGTCTTCCTCTCCTCAAGAGGGGAAGTTCTAATTTTAAGCAATTCTACCTCATGGGCTAAATTGTCTACCTTCGAAGAGAGATTGTCTAGTTTGTTTAGTTTTTCTTCTACACTCTTATTGAAGGCTTTTTGGGTAGTGATAAAGTCTTTAAGCATAATTTCTAGTTCAGAAGTGGAGTTCTTGGTGTTAGGATAAGCATTGTTGTTCCCATAGGAATTAGAGGGGAACGGTCTAGGGTTGCTACCAAAATTACTCCTATAAGCATTGTTATTGAAATTGTTTCTAGAGATAAAGTTCACATCTACTTGATCTTGAGCGATCAAAGAATTTAAAGGAATATCATGAGGATCAATAGAAGATTGCTTGGAAAGTAGAGACATGATCAAGTCAACTTTTTCATTTAGGGAGGAAATCTCCTCGACAGAGTTTACCTTCCTACCTGTTGGAGCGCGTTCGGTGTGCCATTGGGAATAATTGGTCATCATCTCATCGAGAAGCCTCGTGGCAGCACCAAGTGTAGTTGACATAAAGGTTCCTCCCGCGACCGAATCTAACAAGTTCCGCGAGGTAAAGTTCAAGCCTGCATGAAAAGTTTGGATAACCATCCAACTAGTCAAACCATGAGTAGGGCAGTTCTTGACAAGAGATTTCATGCGTTCCCAAGCTTGGGTAACGTGTTCATTATCCAATTGTGTAAAATTCATTATGTTACTCCTTAGTTGGATAATTTTAGCAGGGGGATAGTACTTCCCAATAAAGGCATCCTTGCACTTGTCCCAAGAATCTATGCTATTTCTAGGCAAGGATTGAAACCAGATTTTAGCTCCTCCTCTCAAGGAGAAAGGAAAAAGCTTAAGCTTAACAATATCACCATCTATTTCTTGGTACTTTTGCATATCACAGAGTTCAACAAAATTATTTAAGTGCAAAGCAGCAGCATCTCCAGCACCGGAGAATTGATCTTTCATAACTAGGTTCAGTAAAGCAGGTTTAATCTCATAAGAAGGTGTTGAAGTGGCAGGTGTAGTAATAGGCGTGCAGATAAAGTCATTGTTGTTATGACTAGTGAAGTCACACAACTTGGTGTTCTCGGTGGAACCCATAGCAGCAGCAAGCAAGATAACTTTTTTTGTGATTTTTGGTAAAGGAAACTAAAGTAAAAACTGAAAGGTAAACTAACAAGACTAAAAAGCAAAGATAAAAGATAGCATGCAACTCCCCTATCTTGAAGAGTGGAGTTCCCCGGCAACGGCGCCAGAAACTTGCTTGATGGCTTCTCGCCCCTCGTTGGTTACCCCAAGTGGAAGGTTTGAGATGTAGCGTAGCGGCAAATTTCCCTTGGCAAAGATACCAAGGATCGAATCCCGTGAGACTCCGAGGGTCGACAAGAAGGTGTCAATAGTGCCAGAAACTTTTGCTTGACAGGACCTGCACACAGATACAAATAACTTTGCTCCCAACGAGTACAGAGATGTTGTTAATCCCTCCGGCCTTGTCGTTTACAAAGGATCAATCACAAGAGATAATAGTGATAGGTATGACTGCAACTAGGAAATAAGAACAGGAATTAAATAGCGTGTGTGACCAGTGATGGTAATATGGACCGGGGTCCCATGATGTTCACTAGTGATGTCTCTCTCCCAAAAGACGATAAAATAGCTAAGAGAGGTAAAAAAATTACAGCTGGGCAATTGGCAGGATTATGTGCGCAAACCAATGCTAACTGTGTTGTAAAGAAAGGTAGAGGCTCAAAAGCATGGGCGGTACGCCAAGGCAAGTAGACCGAAATACATCTGCATCTACTACTAATCATCCACCTTGAGATATCTATCCAGAACATCTCGCTGGTATTAAGTTGTGAGTCCCACCCAAAGTGTAAACTCAAAGCAACAGACAACTGCATTAAAAGAACTTTGTGTAAAGTAAACAATCCTTGCACCCGCAAGTACAAGCACCGTTGTTTTCCCCCTTGTGGCAACAGCACATCCCCTAGACTCATGTTTCTGTCACTCAAGCTAGTCATCGAGGGGCATGAACCCACAATCAAGCATAACGTTCCCTCTTGGAGTTACTACCTACTACTCGGCCAAAGCAATAAATAGCAACGGAGAACATGCAAGAATTACTCAAGAACATAAATATAAAAGAGGTGAATCAAATATATTACTCACACACAATCTGAACATAATCTCATAATCCATCGGATCCCAGCAAACTCAGCATAGCAACAGCAGAAAGATTACATATGTGCCTTGATCATGTAGGGCAGCTCACGGGGTCTAATCGATGAAGAACAAAGAGGGGAGGAGAACATCACATAGCTACTGGTCATGGACCCATGGTCCAAGGGGGGCTACTCACAACTCATCCGGGAGGCGTCCATGGTGGTGGAGAAGCTCCCGGTGGTGGTTCTCCCCTCTGGCAGGGTGCTGGGAAGAGTTCTCCTGGTGCTCCCGATCTTGGAAGCGCGGCGGCGGAGGAACAGAGACGAGATCGCGAAAAAGGGTTCCGTCCTCGAGGGTTTCGGGACGCGAGCAATATATATGAAAAAGAGGGTCACCAGAGGCGGAGGTGGGGCCCCAGGCGCCCCCCTGGTGCGGCCAGGGGTGGGGCCACGCCGGGTGGCCGCCTGGGCCACCCCAGGCTCCCCTCTGGCCCTACCTTGGTTTTTATGGAAGCTCCCGATACGCTGATTTTTCCTGTATTTTCCCGGAATTTTAAGGGCACTTTTAATATGGGGGAAACCTGAAATAGAAAAACAGCAGAAAACAGGAACTGGCACTGGGGTGCACTGAGTTAATAGGTTAGTCCAAATATGATCAAAAGTGTATGGAAGTGCATAAATATCATAGCAATATCACACAAAAGAGGCATGGAGCAAGCAGAAATTATAGATACGTTTTGGACGTATCATGCATCCAACTTGCTTGCTCATGAAGACCTAGTGCATTTGAGGAAGCCCATCATTGGAATATACAAGCCAAGTTCTATAATGAAAATTCCCACTAGTATATGAAACTGACTAAGCACGAGACTCTCTACAATGAAGAACATGGTGCTACTTTGAAGCACAAGTGTGGAAAAAGATAGTAGCATTGTCCCTTCTCTCTTTTCTCTAATTTTTTTGGAGGGGCTTCTCTTTTTTTAGCCCCACTCTGTTTTTTGGGCCATCTTCTTTTTTATTTGGCCTTTATCTTTTTATTTATTTTTTATTTGTTTCCTCACACGAGACAATGCACTAATAATGATGATCATCACACTTTTATTGATTTACAACTCGATATTACAACTCGATACTAGAACAAAGTATGACTCTATATGAATGCCTCCGGCGGTGTACCGAGATGTGCAATGAATCAAGATTGACATGTATGAGAAATTATGCACGGTGGCTTTGCCACAAATATGATGTCAACTACATGATCATGCATGGTAATATGACAATACGAAGCGTGTCATATGAACGGAACGATGGAAAGTTGCATGGCAATATATCTCGGAATGGCTATGGAAATGCCATGATAGGTAGGTATGGTGGTTGTTTTGAGGAATAATATGGTGGCTATTTTGAGGAAGGATATATAGTGGGTTTATGGTACCGGCGAAACTTGCGTGGTACAAGAGAGGCTAGCAATGGTGGAGGGGTGAGAGTGCGTATAATCCATGGACTCAACATTAGTCATAAAGAACTCATGTACTTATTGCAAAAATCTACGAGTCATCAAAACAAAGCAATCAACGCATGCTCCTAGGGGGGAGGTTGGTAGGAGTTAATCATCGCGCGCCCCCGACCTCCACACAAAGGTTGACACTTTACAAATACCTCATGATTTAACTTAGTCACATAGCGGTTCACCATACGTGCATGCTACGGGAATCACTAACCTTAACACAAGCATTTCTCAATTTCATAATTACTCCACTATCATGACTCTAATATCACTATCCTCATATCTCAAAACAATTATCAAGCATCCACATCTCATTCTATTCAATGCACTTAGTGTGAAATTATTTACTACATTGACATTGGATGTCTATCATGTGAAGACTAGTTTTATAGCCTAAGCACATTACCATGCTGTTTTAATAGACTCTCAAAATGATATAAGTGAAGCATGAGAGTTCATCTATTTCTTCAAAATAAAACCACCGCCGTGCTCTAAAAGATATAAGTGAAGCACTAGAGCAATAACAAACTACTCCGAAAGATATAAGTGAAGATCAATGAGTAGTTGAATAATTATGTAACTATGTGAAGACTCTCTAACATTTAAGAACTTCATATCTTAGGATATTATTCAAATGGCAAGTAAAACAAAATAAACTAAATTGACGCTCCAAGCAAAACACATAACATGTTGCGAATAAAAATCTTCACAACACAAAACTTAGACAAAAATTCTCGTGAGCTTCGTTAGTATAAGAAAGCAAACCACTACTCAAAGGTGCAGCAATGAATTCATTCTTTGTTTATATTGGTGCTAAACCTACTGTATTCCAACTTCTCTATGGTTAATACTTCCCAATACTACTCATAGATGCATCGGAATAAGCAAACAACAGACGAAAAACAGAATCTGTCAAAGACAGAACAGTCTATAGTAATCTGCAGGGTTCGCCTACTTCTGGAACTCCAAAAAATTAAAAATAAATTGCTAAATTTGAGGAATTTGTCTACCAATCATCTGAAAAGGAATCAACTAAAAAGCACGCTCCAGTAAAATCTCATGACTACTTTAGCCAGCGCTAACGATTCTGTTTATCACAGCAAGATCACATAAACTTCACACAAGTCTTCCCAAAGGTTCTACTTGGCACAAACACTAAACAAAACATGAAACCACATCTAATCAGAGGCTAGATGCAATATTTATTCTCTAACAGCAACAAAAACAAAGAAAACAAAATAAAGTTGGGTTGCCTCCGAACAAGCGCTATCGTTTAACGCCCCTAGCTAGGCATGATGATGCTCACATAAAAGATGAGAATTGAAACATAACGGGAGCATCATGAAGCATATGAATAGCACATTTAAGTCTAACCCACTTCCTATGCATAGGGATTTTGTGAGCAAACAACTTATGGGAACGATAATCAACTAGCATAGGAAGGGAAAACAAGCATAACTTCAAAACTTTAAGCACAGAGAGAGGAAACTTTATATTATTGTAATATGTAGAAGCATATGATCCTCTCTCATAATAATTTTCAGTAGCATCATGAATTAATTCAACCATATAACCAGCACATAAATCATTCTTTTCATGATCTACTAGCATAGAAATTTTACTACTCCCATCATAAGCAAAATTCTTCTCGTTAATAGTAGTGGGAGCAAACTCAACAAAATAACTATCATGTGAAGCATAATCCAATTGAAAACTAAAATCATGATGACAAGTTTCATGGTTATCTTTATTCTTTATAGCATACGTGTCATCACAATAATCATCATAGATAGCAACTTTGTTCTCATAATCAATTGGAACCTCTTCCGAAATAGTGGATTCATCACTAAATAAAGTCATGACCTCTCCAAATCCACTTTCATCAATATAATCATCATAAATAGGAGGCATGCTTTCATCATAATAAATTTGCTCATAAATACTTGGGGGACTAAAAATATCATCTACACCAAACAGAGCTTCCCCAAGCTTGTGGCTTTGCATATCATTAGCATCACGGGTATTTAAAGAATTCATACTAACAACATTGCAATCATGCTCATCATGCACATATTCTATGCCAAGCATTCTATGTAATTCTTATTCTAGTACTTGAGCACAATTTTCCTTCCCATCATTTTCACGAAGGATATTAAAAAGATGAAGCATATGAGGTAACCTTAATTCCATTTTTTGTAGTTTTCTTTTATAAACGAAACTAGTGATAATACAAGAAACTAAAAGATTCGATTGCGAGATCTAAAGATATACCTTCAAGCACTAACCTCCCCGGCAACGGCGCCAGAAAAGAGCTTGATGTCAACTACGCACCCTTCTTCTTGTAGACGTTGTTGGGCCTCCAAGTGCAGAGGTTTGTTGGACAGTAGCAAATTTCCCTCAAGTGGGCGACCTAAGGTTTATCAATCCATGGGAGGCGTAGGATGAAGATGGTCTCTCTCAAGCAACCCTGCAACAAAATAACAAAGAGTCTCTTGTGTCCCCAACACACCCAATTCAATGGCAAATTTTATAGGTGCACTAGTTCGACGAAGAGATGGTGATACAAGTGCAATATGGATGGTAGATATTGGTTTTTGTAAACTGAAAATATAAAAACAGCAAGGTAACTAAAGGTAAAGGTGAGCATAAACAGTGTTGCAATGATAGTAGAGAAGGCCTAGGGTTCATACTTTCACTAGTGCAAGTTCTCTCAACAAGGATAACATAATTGGATCATATTACTAGCCCTCAACATGCAACAAAGAGTCACTCCAAAGTAACTAATAGCGGAGAACGAACGAAGAGATTATGGTATGGTACAAAACCACATCAAAGCTATTCTTTCTGATCGATCTATTCAAGAGTCCGTAGTAACGTTCAATCTATCAAAGAGTTCGTACTAGAATAACACCTTAAGACACAAATCAATCAAAACCCTAATGTCACCTAGATACTCCATTGTCACCTCAAGTATCCATGGGCATGATTATACGATATGCATCACACAATCTTAGAAACATCTATTCAACCAACACAAAGAACTTCAAAGAGTGCCCTAAAGTTTCTACCGAAGAGTCAAGACGAAAACATGTGCCAACCCCTATGCATAGATTCCCAAGGTCACGGAACCCGCAAGTTGATCACCAAAACATACATCAAGTGGATCACATGATATCCCATTGTCACCATAGATAAACACGCGCAAGACATACATCCAGTGTTCTCAAATCCTTAAAGACTCAATCCGATAAGATAACTTCAAAGGGAAAACTCAATCCATTACAAGAGAGTAGAGGGGGAGAAGAAGATCCAACTAGAATAGCAAAGCTCGCGATACATCAAGATCATGACATCTCAAGAGCGAGAGAGAGAGAGAGATCAAACACATAGCTACTGATACATACCCTCAGCCCCGAGGGTGGACTACTCCCTCCTCGTCATGGAGAGCGCCGGGATGATGAAGATAGCCACCGGAGAGGGATTCCCCCCTCCGGCAGGGTGCCAGAACGGCTGTAGATTGGTTTTCGGTGCCTACAGAGGCTTTTGGCGGCGGAACTCCCAATCTAGGTTAATTTCTGAAGGTTTTAGTACTTATAGGAATTTTTGGAGTCGGGCCAAGTAAAGGGGAGCTACGGGCCATCCTCGGGATAGCGAGGCGTGGCCCCCACCCTCGAGGGCAGCCCGTGGCTCTCCTGGCCCAACTCTTTTGCTTCGGGGCTTCTTTTGGTCCAGAAAAAATTGTCAAAAATTGGCTCGTCAATTGGACTCCGTTTGATTTTCCTTTTCTGTAAAACCCTAAAACGAGAGAAAAACAGAAACTGGCACTAGGCTCTGGATTAATAGGTCAGTCCCAAAAATCATAAAAAAAGTGTATAATAAAGCCCATAAGACATCCTAGAAGGATAATATAATAGCATGGAACAATCAAGAATTATAGATACGTTGGAGACGTATCAATCCCCAGGGTCTCGGACGAGGCCATCAGCTCGGCGTTCTCCGACGGTGTCCGCGACGTCAGGATGAAGGAGGAGCTCGCCATCCACGAGGAACTGTACACGGCCCTCGAGATGTTCAACCTCGCGGCGAAGTGCGCTAGGCCAGAGGAAGGTCGCCTCTCTCTCCTGGAGCTGCCAGAAGCGGAGGCTGACGACAAGAAGGCCAAGGCCAATGAAGCAAAGTGCAAGGGACCCGCCGTGCTGGCTGCAGAGCCAGAAGTGAAGCGTGGCTGATGTCGGTGGGAACGACACCTATGGGATCACAAGAATCCCTACAACGGTTAGCGGGGAGCGGGGTTGAGAGAAGAGCGGATCAAACAGATAGCACACGGTTCGTTTATCCAGGTTCGGGCCGCGAGGATGCGTAAAACCCTACTCCTGCTTTGGTGGATTGTATATTTGTGTTCTTCAGCTAGCTATGGGGCATGAGGAGCCCCAAAAAGCCGAATCCCCCTCCTGGTCGCCTCGGGCCTCCTTTTATAGAAAAGGGGTTGCCACAGTGGCACACAGGAGGTGGAAAGGGTACAGTGATGCAAGTTTATCCCTCTCATTACATGACAAGGCGCATTTAATGTGTCCTGCTTAGGTGTCCTTGCTTTATCGGAGACGGGGGAAAGATCTGTCTTGTTCGTCGCCGCCCCTTCTTGTGTCGACACGCGCCCTGGCCAGCGATGCCTGAGATGCCATGTAGGTAGGCAGGCAGCTGAGGTGATGCAATGGTGGGTCTTCACGAAGAACTGCATGCTGCCACGCACGTGTCTGCCCAGCTGGTTGGGTCGACAGCTGCATATGGCGGTGGAAGTTTAGTTGGTGTGGGCCTGATGGTGGCCCTACGGATGTCCTTGGCAAGACCCTTGTCGGGGCCCCGGCAAGGGTCTTGCCGCGGCGCCTGCTGCCATCCCCGGCAAGGTGCTTGCCGGAGGTCTTGTGGTCTTCCTTGACTGGGATCCCGCCAAGGGTCGCCGTCTTCTTAGTGCGTATCTGATCTTGAATGTCTTCACAAAGATCTGCATGCCACTACGGGGATGTCTCCCGAATCCTTCCCCCATGGGGGCAGTGGACTCAAGGGTGATCTGCTCCATAGGCGTGGGGCGAGTTGCCGCGGCAAGGGTCTTACCGGGGCTGCTAGAGCCGGCCCCGGCAAGGATCTTGCCGGGGGAACCCGCTTCGCCCCTTTGCTCTTTGTGGTCTTGGCTTTGATGCTTCGGTCTTACCTTGGCTTACCTCCGTTGCCTTGCTTGGTGTGGTGGTGCCCGCGGCTCAGACTGCCCGTGCACAGTTATAGGGGTACAAAAGTGTACCCCCTTTTTGTACACCGACAGGAGCCCCCGGGCCTGGGCCACACATAAGCGCGACGCGTTGTTGGGCTAGGCCCAGAACGGTGTGCGGGCAGGCGGGACGGTTTTTACCGCGGTAAGATTATCCACGCGCCGCGCCTCCCACGATCCACGCGTGTGGCGCGGTGTGGAGGGGTGTGCGTGACGTGGGTGGCATGCGTGGGGTTGGTTCCCGCAGGCATGCGTCATGTCGTAGTAAAGGGGTGGTTCGCGCATTCCCCATAAACGGGGGGAGGCATGGAGGCGCGGCCCATTTACTAAATGGGGCCGAGGTGCGGTCCTCAAGGCGTCCACTCCCCACGATCACGGGGTGGGGAGAGGTCGCCTCACCTGTCCCCTCGGTTCTGCACGTCTGCCACGTGTCTCCCATTGATACGTCCAAAACGTATATATAATTTCTGCTTGCTCCATGCCCTTTTTGTGTGATATTGCTATGATATTTATGCACTTCCATACACTTTTGATCATATTTGGACTAACCTACTAATGGTTGCAAAAGTGCACAATGTTCTTGTTTTACACTTTATTGTGTAGGAATTACTTGGAAATTGACAAAAACGCAAAAGGAGTCGTATTGGAGTAGGACTCTGACTTTCCTGAAATCTCTCTGAGAACGTTTTTTAAAGATGGTCACGTTCCGGCCCGAAGACGACGTCAAACGGAATAAGTCTAGTTGCGAAAGTTGTGGAGAATTTCGAGGCGATGCTTCTGGATATAAAATTCGTCCAAATCGGAGTCCGGACGGCCGAGTAAAGCCCGTTTTACTGAGGCCCAAAATCTGATGACGGGAATCCGAGAGTCTATATAAAGAGAGGAAACCTAGGTCACCAAGGGCCAGGAATTTTCCTCCTCCCGAGCCACCGTCTTGGAGGGGAGGATCAGCACCATTGCAGCACCATCCACAAGGAAGAAGGGGGGCCAAGGAGCCGCTGCCCCCTAGGGCCACCGCCGCCCCGAGGGCCGCCGCCGCCCCCTCCGTGGTCGCCGCCGGCCGTCTCCTCCTCGCGGGGCTGCACCTCTCCATCAACACCATCATCAACCTCCTCCTCACCATGTCCATGTGTGAGTAGTCTTCTCCGGGGCCGAGGGCTCGTACGTGTAGCTATGTGGTTATCTCTCTCTCCCATGATGTGATCTTCGTTGTGATCATAGGCTATGTTAATCTAGGGTGATCCCATTATATTTCCCCTTCCTCTATGTATTGGATTGATGTACTCACTTGTCTTTATCTAGTATTATCCCCGAGACCAAGGTGACAGCGGTCTATTGGACATGGATTAGAAAAATATTTTCATGAGTGATTTCCTCTCTTGTGTGTTGATTGAAGATTGAGAGTCTCTTGGTGCTTGTCTTTGACTATCCTTTAGATATGTTGTGGTGATTGTGGGACTCTCTTTGGATGGCCGCGGTGACTTTGGGAAATCCTTAGATTGAGAACTACGAACTTTGAGGTGTGCTTTTGTAGCCCTACATAATTCTCGTCCTCTCTTGACCACGAAGGAATGACCTCCGGGTGCGTCTCCATTGCATGTTTTATGGGAAATATCATGTGATTCGATTATGTTAATGTTGTTGGGAGTTGCCACTAGTGAAAGTATGATCCCTAGGCCTTGTTTCCACCATTGCAATACCATTTGTGCTCACGTTTACCACTTGTTTGCTTGCTGCACTTTTTATTACAGATTTATATTACTTTGCTTTGCCACTCCTATCATCCATATTTTACCATCTCTTCGACGAACTAGTGCACCTATACAACTCCTAGTTGTATTAGGTGTGTTGGGGACACAAGAGACTTCTTGTATCTTAGTTGCAGGGTTGCTTGAGAGAGACCATCTTCAACCTCTACTTCCCTGAGTTCGATAAATCTTAGGTCATCCACTTGAGAGAAATTGTTGTTGTCCTACAAACCTCTGCGCTTGGAGGCCCAACATAGTCTACAAGAGTAGAAGCGTGTGTAGACATCAAGCTATTTCTGGCACCGTTGCCGAGGAAGTGAGTGCTTGAAGGTATATCTTTAGATCTTGCAATTAAATCTTTTTGTTTCTTGTTTTTATTTCACTAGTTATGTTTATGGAAAACCGCATTCTTAGTTCGTTGCTTGTGGGAAGAC
Organism: Secale cereale; assembly: GCA_902687465.1. Classification (NCBI taxonomy): domain Eukaryota; kingdom Viridiplantae; phylum Streptophyta; class Magnoliopsida; order Poales; family Poaceae; genus Secale; species Secale cereale. The sequence continues at coordinate 98,285,004 of LR738711.1, read as the reverse complement.
GCCCCACACCTGTGGTGGTTGCTCCTCCTCCTACTGAAATTGTGCCCTATAAAATACCGGCTGGTATTATCGATTATATTTTGGCTAATCGTTATGCATGAGACAGACATCCCGGTGAACACTTGCTATATCTGTCACAACTATGTTCATTATTTAAGCTTGCAGGTGTATCAATGGAGTTTGTCATGAGGAAATTGTTCGCCGTATCACTTATAGATAAGGCTTCAGATTGGTATAAGCTTCTCGATAACTCGCACTTGCTTGATTGGCAAGAGCTTATGTCTTTCTTTTATACTAAGTTTTATCCTCTTCATGAAATTCATCGAGACAGGAACTATATCTATAACTTTAGGTCTCGTGACGGAGAGAGCGTAGCTCAAGCTTGGGGGAGACTGAAAACATTAATGCTAAAAAGTCCTAACCATGGGCTCCCCAAAGATGCTTATATGGAGAGTAAGAGTACCTTTTTTCATGTGGATCATGGTAACAATGCTTTATGTGATGCTTATATTGTTGAGTTCATCCATGATGCCACTGAAATTTATAATGAGAGAGGGAGGCTTGGTTCTAAATACCTTAATAATAAGAAGTTTCCTCTCTTTATGGTGAATATTTTGAAGTTATGCTTGTTTTGTCTTCCTATGCTTATTGCTTTGTGCTTCAATGAATTATTCCATTGAAATATTCTTATGCATAGGAAGCATGTTAGGCTTAAATGTATTTGGTATTTGCTTCTTGATGCTCTCTTTTGTTCTTCAACTCTTATTCCTACGAGAGCATCATTAAAGTCTTAAGCCTATCTTTATGGCTATAAAGAAAGAGCTCTAGGGAGACAACCCTTGTTATCTTTGCTTTCAGTTTTAGTGGTCTTGATGTTTGTTACTACTGTAGCAACATCATTGTATTTTTATTTTTCAGCTTTGTGCCAAGTTTAGCCTCTGATTGCAAGAAAGTTCAAAAGTTGTGACGTGCTGTCCAGGAAACAGATTCTGTCCTTGGACAGAAAAATTCGTATAAATCACCAGATCACCTTTTTGGTATGAATTTTTTCGGCAGCGTGCTCTATACAATTGGCTTTCGGGCGTCTGTTCTGAGTTTTTTGATTTGAGTTGCAGAAGTGCCCCAAAAAAATTATTTACTACCTGCTGGTCTGTTTTTCACAGATTCTGTCCTGTTTTGCCTTTCCATCATTTTGCAAACCTTGAGCTTGCTTTTTCTTTGCAAAAACCTTTTGGCAATCTTGAGAAACAGTAGATCTTCAAGAATATCCTTATTTCCAGCAAGGAAAAATTATTTTATTATGGGTACTAACCTCGCTAATCAGATTATGATGAGTTATGTATGAAGGGAGTTTTCAAGTGTGCGAGGGAAGATGATAAAAAGATTCAGGAGTGTCAAACGCTCAAGCTTGGGGATGCCCCCATGCACCCCCAAGAAATATTCAAGAAGACTCAAGCGTCTAAGCTTAGGGATGCCCCCGTGCATCCCCTTCTCCATCAACATTATCAGTTCGTCTTTCGTTCGATTATATTTTTATCACTTCATGTGTTATGTGCTATGCTTGGAGCGTCTTGCTTTTAGTTTCCTTTTTAGTTTTCTTTAGCTTTGCTTGCTGTTCATAACGAGTTGGAACTCAGCTTTCTTTGTGTGGGAGAGAAACACACTCCACTTCAACCTAGAACATAACATAGAATTTTCATGTCTATCTTTGCTGTGTATGTTCTTTGTCTTTCAATAGCTACTATCATGTTCAGTTCTTAGTTTTCATGCTTTCTTTTTCAAGAGCTTTTGTTTAGTTGGTCGCTGGAACTCTCTTTAGTTATCATGCTTATCTTTTCAAGAGAGTTGGCTTCTGTTGCACTGGTTGATATGTCTATGATAAAAATGCTATGTGCATAATGGTGCTTAGTAGTTCATGTTTTCTTATGGTTAGTCTCAAATAGCTGGGGGGTTCTCAATGTGTTATTGGAGTACCAACATGATTTGTTTGCCTATGATGTGGTATGGTCTAGTGATATCTTCCTCCGAGAATTTATTTTGATTGACTTGGCATATGCTCACGCATATTTAAGACTGTAAAGAAAGTCTATCAAGCCTTGATGATCTTTAATTTCTGAGTAGTGATATAATTTCCATGCCCGATTCAATGTTGCTTTGTCGCTCTGCATGATTATGACCGTCATTGCTCTTTTAGTTGGTCGCTCCCAGTCTTTTGCTAACCTTCGCCTGTACTAAGCGGACTGACTGCTTGTCCATCCAAAATCCTTTAAACCAGTTATGCCATATGAGTCCACCATACCTTCCTATACATGGTATTTACCTGCCATTCCTAACGAAGACTTTCATGTACCATCTCGAAATTATTCAAAAAAAAAAAGCATTTCTCCTTTGTGCCTCCGTTTTAGCTCATGAGGAAGTAGTAGTTAATTCATGATCTTTTTAAGTTGGACAAGCTTCACCCCGGGATTGCATGTCTAATGTGCAAACCCATAATACGAGAAGGAACTGGCAAAGAGTGCGCCCGGCTCATTAAAAAATATATAACAAACAAACCCTCCTTCATGCTTTGTTCATGAGAAATCAAAAAACTTTGGCAGTGATAAACAAAGGAGATTAAGGGGATGTGATCGTCCTCGTACGGGAGCCGTTCCTCGAAACTTGTCCTGCTCGAGAAGTAATTGAGTTATCTACTAGCATTCGTTGACGAAATATGCATCTCTAAAAAAATAATTTTTACTTCTGTTTTAAAAACCAAGAGCTCTGGTACATGTTTAGTTTTTGTTTCCGACCATGGGTTTTCAACCTTGCCAACAAAAGCCACGGTTCGAGAGTCTCCACCTTCTTTAAAGCACCAATTATTGAGAGCATGATTGTCATTCTGAGTGTAATGTGCATTGTCCCAAAGTACCATTTTCTTTTGCATGATTATGATATCGTTTATTCTGAAATCATTGTATCTAGTCGTCACTTAAACCTTGGAGGTGCCCCTGCATTTATGTTTTGCTTCACTAAAGGGGGCAAGCGAGGTACCACTTTATCATATTTGCACACCATGCTCATTACAAATCTATTTGAGTGTTTCAGTATCATATTGTAAAACTTTCAGTTCTTTGTGATTCTCTCATGAGGCAACTTAATTACTACAGATTCATTGTCTCAGTAAGCACTTGTCATGTGACTGTGAAAAGTCCTTATATGGTTAATAGCATGTCACCACAGAAATTATGCTTGTTATCATTTACCTACTCGAGGACGAGCAGGAATTAAGCTTGGGGATGTTGATACGTCCAAAACGTATCTATAATTTCTGCTTGCTCCATGCCCTTTTTGTGTAATATTGCTATGATATTTATGCACTTCCATACACTTTTGATCATATTTGGACTAACCTACTAATGGTTGCAAAAGTGCACAATGTTCTTGTTTTACACTTTATTTTGTAGGAATTACTTGGAAATTGACAAAAACGCAAAAGGAGTCGTATTGGAGTAGGACTCTGACTTTCCTGAAATCTGTCTGAGAACGTTTTTTAAAGATTGTCACGTTACGGCCCGAAGACGACGTCAAACGGAAAAAGTCTAGTTGCGAAAGTTGTGGAGAATTTTGAGGCGATGCTTCTGGATATAAAATTCGTCCAAATCGGAGTCCGGACGGCCGAGTAAAGCCCGTTTTACTGAGGCCCAAAATCTGATGACGGGAATCCGAGAGTCTATATAAAGAGAGGAAACCTAGGTCACCAAGGGCCACGAATTTTCCTCCTCCCAAGCCGCCGTCTTGGAGGGGAGGACCAGCACCATTGCAGCACCATCCACAAGGAAGAAGGGGGGCCAATGAGCCGCTGCCCCTAGGGCCGCCGCCGCCCCGAGGGCCGCCGCCGCCCCCTCCGTGGCTACCGCCGGCCGTCTCCTCCTCGCGGGGCTGCACCTCTCCATCAACACCATCATCAACCTCCTCCTCACCATGTCCATGTGTGAGTAGTCTTCTCCGGGGCCGAGGGCTCGTACGTGTAGCTATGTGGTTATCTCTCTCTCCCATGATGTGATCTTCGTTGTGATCATTGGCTATGTTAATCTAGGGTAATCCCATGATATTTCCCCTTCCTCTACGTATTGGATTGATGTACTCACTTGTCTTTATCTAGTATAATCCCCGAGACCAAGGTGACAGCGGTCTATTGGACATGGATTAGAAAAATATTTTCATCAGTGATTTCCTCTCTTGTGTGTTGATTGAAGATTGAGAGTCTCTTGGTGCTTGTCTTTGACTATCCTTTAGATATGTTGTGGTGATTGTGGGACTCTCTTTGGATGGCCGCGGTGACATTGGGAAATCCTTAGATTGAGAACTACGAACTTTGAGGTGTGCTTTTGTAGCCCTACATAATTCTCGTCCTCTCTTGACCACGAAGGAATGACCTCCGGGTGCGTCTCCATTGCATGTTTTATGGGAAATATCATGTGATTCGATTATGTTAATGTTGTTGGGAGTTGCCACTAGTGAAAGTATGATCCCTAGGCCTTGTTTCCACCATTGCAATACCATTTGTGCTCACGTTTACCACTTGTTTGCTTGCTGCACTTTTTATTACAGATTTATATTACTTTGCTTTGCCACTCCTATCATCCATATTTTACCATCTCTTCGCCGAACTAGTGCACCTATGCAACTCCTAGTTGTATTAGGTGTGTTGGGGACACAAGAGACTTCTTGTATCTTAGTTGCAGGGTTGCTTGAGAGAGACCATCTTCAACCTCTACTTCCCTGAGTTCGATAAACCTTAGGTCATCCACTTGAGGGAAATTGCTGCTGTCCTACAAACCTCTGCGCTTGGAGGCCCAACATAGTCTACAAGAGTAGAAACGTGTGTAGACATCACCCATGCGCTTGGGGTGGCAAACGTTGGAGGCGGGAAATCGGGCCGTCGCTGGTTGGGGCGGCGGGTCGGTCCTGGCTCCCTGCGCCTTCCGTGTCTTGATTGGCCGAGCGGGGCGGTCGAGCCCCAGCCCCGTTCCTTTATAAAGAGCGGGAGGGGAGGGATGGCGCCCCGCATTCTTCCATCTTCTTCCTCTTTCAGCTTCTGCTCCTCTCTTCCATTCGTCATGAAGAGAGGAAATCCCGGCCCTTCAACGATTGCGGCGAGGGTCGCCGCTCAAAAACTCGTCCCTCCTTCTCCTGCCCCTGCGGTGACAGAGCCAGCCGCGAGGGGAAGGGGGAGGGGGCGAGGCCGTGGGCGAGGCCGGGGCGCTCGGGGAAGAGGAGGACGGGGTCGCCCGTCGGCCTCGCCCCCGCCAGCGGCTCCTCCTCCAATGGAGGGCCATGTTGGGGATGACCCTTGCGAGTTCTTCGTCAGGTTGCGCCGGCCGTCGCGTCGTCGCCTTCGTCTCCCGACTCCATTTGCGCGGGAGATGGAGCTAGATCCGCCGGAGTCATTGCGGTTGCACATGAGGGGCTGCGGGATCAGTGGCACGCGGGTCCGTGTCGACTTCCCTGCTCCTCATGTGATGTATCTTCATCGGGGATGGAAGACGTTTGCTCGTATCCACAGCTTGACGGATGGGCTCACTCTCCATTTTAAGTTGATGGAGGGTGGCCTTCTCTCCGTCAAGGTCTTCGGGCACTTTGGGACTCGTGCAAGGTGCTGCATGGAGAGCTCTTTTGATGACGTAGATTCCTCCTCGAGCGAGAGTGACGAGGAGGACAGTGGCAGCAACGACGAGGGCGGTAGGCGGCAGGATGACGGGTCCGATTAGGTGTCGGGCGCCACTCCTTGTGGCACCGGCAACCCCATCATCCGTGTCGCCGGCTCCTTGAACTTCTCGGGGCCATCCCCTTGGCGGCTGGTGTTGGGAGGCTGCGGAAGAGGAAGAGGGCGGGCGGCAAGGTCATCATGTCGGAGTACTCGGGCACCGACGCCTTCGACGCGTACTGACGTCCTGCCACCTCGTCTTCGAGCTCTGCTTCCGGCACCGCCATCACCATCCAACCTTTGGGCGGCCACCAAGATGTTCTCTTGGTGTCTTCTGCCCCTCGTAGCTCGCCTAGGCGCTCCTTTTGCCCTTCTCGCCTCCTTGACCTGCCTCCTGAGGAGAGGGACAAGAAAGGCATTACGGGCATCTTATCTCTTTTTAGTTTGTAAGCCTTTGGGCATCTGTTAAATTTAAAACTTGTAATCCCCTTGTTCATGTTTTTCATTCCCTATGGACTGTACCTGAGTGGAATGTTTTTTAATGAAAAAGGGATGTTTGCCGGGTCATTTGTTCGCAGGTAGAACCCACAACAGGGAATAAATCCCTGATATCTCTAAGATAAACATTTTCTCGCCCGGCAACAGGCCTCGCCATGCCCCCACTTCGCTCGACCTTTCTCATGCCTTTGGCGGAGGCAGGGATGAAGTGGTTTTAGGCTCCTTGTTTCATCCTTTCGCTGCCACGACTACGACCCAACTTGGTCCCAGGAACGAGCCCCAGGGCCTAGATTTAGGGGAGCACGGTAGTTTTAAGGAAAAAACGAGGTTTCACATACCTCAGTCCATAATGGAATGCATGGCAAGGTATGAAGAACTTATCTGAAGCTGCAGCCCCCGGCAACCCTGGTTTGCCATGGGTGAATCTTTGCTCCTGCAGCCCCCGGCAATACTGGCTTGCCGGGGCCCAGATGCTGGTCTGTTCCTTTTCTCCTCCCCGAGTGGTTCCGGCAAGGATATCTGCATGTCCTGTGAACCAAAGAAGATAAAAGAAAGACAGAGAGATGCAAACTCGACCTCTAAGCTAGGGGTTAGCCGCCGCTAAGCACTATCAACCCTAACCAAGGACGAGACTCGACCTAGCATGCATGCTATAACTTAGGGCGCCAACGCTTCATTTATTTATGCTCAGGGTCTGCGCCTGGCTTTGTACAAAGGGTTACATGCCTTGCCGGCAAGGCTTGTACAAAAGGTGGCTTGTCGGGGGGCCCGGCAAGCCGCGCCTTAAGGGTAAAACTTGCGAAGATGCTCAATGTTCCAGGAATTGCTCACCGGAACGGCATTTTCGGTCTCCAGGCGGACTGCGCCAGGTCTGGTGACTCGTATTACCCGATAAGGGCCTTCCCACTTCGGCGTCAACTTGTTGGTATTCTTGGTCGATTGAACGCGCCGAAGAACAAGGTCGCCTTCCTCAAAGCTTCGGGCACGGACCTTGCGGCTATGGTAGCGGCGCAAGGCTTGCTGGTAGCGTGCTGCTCTCACAGCCGCCCGAAGACAATCTTCCTCAAGGAGCGTTGCGTCGTCTTGCCGCAGTTGCTCTTGCTCAAGCTCATCATAAGCGAGCACTCGAGGTGACCCGTATATGAGTTCAGTGGGGAGAACTGCTTCTGCCCCGTATACTAGGGCAAAGGGTGTCTGGCCGGTGGCTCGATTTGGCGTCGTTCTGATCGACCAAAGAACCGTCGGCAACTCATCAATCCAGCGCCTTCCACTCTTGTGCAGCCTGTCAAAGGTCTTTGTCCTTAAGCCTCGCAGTACTTCAGCGTTTGCCCACTCAGCTTGACCATTGCTTCGTGGGTGAGCAACGGAAGCGAAACAGACTTTGCTGCCGAGGTCTTGGGTATATTGCTTGAAGGTGCGGCTTGTGAACTGTGTGTCGTTGTCGGTGATGACCATGTTGGGTACACCAAAACGGCACACTAGTCCCTTGAAGAATTTGACGGCTGACAGAGCTGTGACCTTCCTCACTGCCTCCACCTCTGGCCACTTTGTGAACTTGTCGACTGCGACGTACAAGTACTCAAAGCCCCCGACAGCGCGGGGGAAAGGGCCCAGTATGTCGAGCCCCCAAACCGAGAAGGGCCAGGAGAGAGGAATGGTTTGAAGGGCTTGAGCTGGTTGATGAAGTTTCTTTGAATGGAACTGAGACGCTTCACACCTGGTGACCAGTGTCGTCGCATCCTGGAGGGAAGTGGGCCAGAAGAAGCCTTGCCGAAATGCCTTGCCGGCAAGGGCTCTTGACCCTATGTGGAATCCACATATGCCTCCATGTATCTCTGCCAATAGCCCCAGTCCTTCCTCTCGAGGGATACACTTCAATTTCACACCGTCCGGTCTCTTTCTGTACAGGACGTCATCGACGAACTGGTACATAGCACATCAACGGGCTACTTTTTCCGCTTCTTCCTGCTCCTCAGGAAGTTCCCCAGTTTGGAGGAATCGGACGGTATGTTGTGCCCACGCTGGAGCCTGGGGCTCGACGGCGAGGACTAAAGGCATTTCCTCCGCTATAGGAGCAGCTGTCTCGATGGCAAGAGCTTGACGCTCCACCGGAGCTAGCCGTCGCATGGCGGGCTCAGTGTCCTCGGCAACATCCTTGCCGACGGCTCCAGGGAGCTCGGCGGGAAAGTACTTGTCGGGCCCTGATTTCCTCCTCTTGTTTTGCTTTGTTGATGGATCAACGGATGGCTGAGAAAGCTGAAGCACAAAGGTACCTGGTTCCATAGGTAACTTGAGGGCAGGGCGCTTTGACAGGTAATCGGCGATGTCGTTCTGTGCTCGGGGAACGTGCTCCGCCTGTATACCATCAAAACGCTCTTCCATCTTTCTCACTTCATCGACGTAGGCCTTCATCAACGGGCTCTCGTAATCTTTGTTGACTTGTTTGACGACGACCTACGAATCGCCCCTAACAATGAGTTTCTTGATTCCGAGGTCTGCCGCGATCCTAAGACCAGCAAGCAGCCCCTCATATTCGGCAGTATTGTTCGTTGATACCTCCTTGGGGAAGTGCATCTGGACCACGTACTTGAGGTCCTCTCCGGTGGGCGCAACAAGCAGTACGCCAGCCCCGGCGCCCTGTAAGGAGAAAGCTCCATCAAAGTACATGATCCAGTCGCAACTCGCCTCTTTGCCGGGGAGAGCAGTTTCCTGGGCTTCTTCATCAGGCGTCGCGGTCCATTCTGCAACGAACTCCGCCAGGACTCAGCTTTGAATCGTCGAGGTACTTTCAAACTTGAGGCCAAAGCTGGACAGCTCCAGTGCCCACTCTACAATTCTTCCTATTGCATCTGGATTGTGCAATATCCGTTGCAGAGGGAGGCGAGTGACGACAGTGATCTCGTGCGCCTGGAAGTAGTGATGCAGCTTCCTCAAGGCCATAAGAAGGCCGAAGAGCAATTTCTGCACACCGAAGTACCTTGATCTAGCCCCCTGCAAGAGGGAGCTAACAAAGTAGACCGGGTGCTGCGTCATTTTCTTCCTTGGTGGCACTCCAACCGGCTGTGTCGTCTCTGCACCAACGGCATCAGGCTCTGTCGCTGCTATTACCTCGTCATCAATTTCTCTCTCTGCCACTAGTGCGGCGTTGACCACCTGGCTCGTTGCCGCCAGGTATAGCAGCAACGGTTCTTGTGGCCTAGGCACAACTAGTACTGGCGTGGAGGAAAGATACCTCTTCAAATCTTGCAATGCTGCTTCGGCTTCCGGCGTCCACTCCATTGGGCCTGCCTTTTTCAAAATCTTGAAAAAGGGAAGGGCGCGCTCGGCAGACTTGGAAATGAATCTGCTCATGGCGGCAACGCAGCCAGCAAGCCGACGCACATCCTTGACCCGTTTGGGTGCTTCAATCTGCTCTATAGCTTTGATCTTATCCGGATTGGCCTCTATCCCACGCTGTGACACAAAGAACCCGAGAAGCTTGCCGGACAGGACGCCGAAGACGCACTTCTCAGGGTTCAGCTTGAGATTGATCTTGCGTAGGTTTACAAATGTTTCTTGTAAATCCGGTATAAGGGTTACCCTGTTCTTGGTTTTGACCACTATATCATCCATATAAGCCTCCATATTTCTATGGAGCTGGGGTTCAAAACCAATCTGGACTGCCCTTGCAAACGTTGAGCCAGCACTCTTCAACCCGAAAGGAATTCGTACGAAACAATACGTACCACATGGGGTGATGAATGTTGTCTTCTCTTCGTCTTCTCTTGTCATGAAGATCTGGTGGTAGCCGGAGTAGGCATCGAGGAATGACAGCAGGTCACACCCAGCTATGGAGTCAACAATCTGGTCGATGCACGGCAACGGGGAGGGGTCTTTGGGACAAGCCTTATTGATATCTGTGTAATCAATACACAGCCTCCACTTCCCATTCGCCTTGCGCACTACCACTGGATTGGCCAACCACATTGGATGGAGCACTCCTCTTACCAAACCCGCTGCTTCCAGTTTCCGGATCTCCTCTGTGATGAACTCTTGTCGTTCCAAAGCTTGCTTCCTGACCTTCTGCTTGACGGGCCGCGCATGAGGACAGACAGCAAGGTGGTGCTCAATCACCTCCCGAGGAATGCCGGGGTTGTCGGATGCTTGCCATGCAAACACCTCAACATTTGCCCGCAGGAAGGTGACGAGCGCGTCTTCCTATTTGTCGTCAAGGGTGGAGCTTATGGTGAAAGCCCATCATGTGTCGTCCTCCTTGACAGAAACCTTCTTGGTTCCCGGCGCCATGGCCCTGGACTTCTTATTTTTGCCGGTGGAGCTCTCTGGCACGTCCTCGACGGGAGCACGACACTCCGAAGAGGTGCGCTTGCCGGAGTGGGTGTCCGAGGTCTCACCGGTCTTCTTCTTGCCGGTGGAGCTCTCTGGCACGTCCTCAATGGGAGCACAACACTCCGAAGAGGTGCGCTTGCCGGAGGGGGTGCCCGAGGTCTCACCGGTCTCCTTCTTCTTCCCGCCCGGGGCTCCGGTGGCAGGAGCAAGTGCCCTAGTGGCGGCAGCTGCTGCAACTGCTTGTTGGTATAGTTGGTCAGCGCAAATCAGCGCATCTTTCTTATCGGATGGGATGGTGATGATCGTCACAGGCCCTGGCATCTTCAGGGTGTTGTAGGCGTAGTGTGACGCTGCCATGAACTTGGCCAGCGCTGGGCGGCCAAGGATCCCATTGTAAGGCAAGGGGATCTTGGCAACATCGAACAGGATCCTTTCTGTCCTGTAGTTCAGATCACTCCCAAAAGTCACGGGCAGCGTGACCTTCCCCTTTGGTTGACTTCTTCCCGGGTTGACCCCCTAAAACGTGCCCGTCTCTTCGAGGTCTCCGTCAGGAATCTGCAGCTTCTCGATCACGGTAGGCGAGATTAAGTTTAGACCGGCCCCGCCATCGACTAGCATCTTTGTCACCTTGAGGTTGTGTATTATCGGCGAAACCAACAATTGCAAGCACCCGACCGCAGTAGTGCGATCAGGGTGATCCTCAGCGTCAAAAATGATAGGCGTGCTGGACCATTTCAGCGGCTTTTGGGCACCAGACGACGGCTCCGCCACTGTAATCTCACGCGCCCACTGTTTAAGCTGGCGGTGAGAAGTATGCAGCGAGGCGCCGCCATCGACGCACATGGCCTCCATGGCTTTCTGAAACTCTTGGTCACCGGACTCGTCGTCCTCTTCGTGATCGTCATCTTCTGGCTTTCTGTCACGGCCCCGGGCAGGCCTCTCCTGCTGTTTATCCTTGCCGCGACGGCCTGCTTGGCCGTCACGCTTCTTGCCGGACCCCCCCAGCACCGTCCTGACCCTTCTCCTTGTCCCGCCTCTCATATTCAGCCCTCTGCTTCTCAGCAAGGAGCTCAACCTGTCGGCAGTTCTGGAGATCATGGCCTTTGGTGCGATGGATCTTGCAGTATTGCTTGTCGGAGTTTCCTGGCTTCTCGGCAGCCGCCAAGGCCCGGCAGGCGACACACCCGGCAATTTCCTTGCCGGGGTCATCTGCCTTGGTTTTCTTGGCGGAGCCGGCGTCATCAGATCCCTCGACGGTAAGCACACCTTTACCCTTGTGCTTCATATTGCGGCGTCGGCCTTTCTTCGCCGGGGCGGCAGTATCCTCATCTAAAGAGTCGGTTTCCACGCCGGCATCTTCGCCGGGGTACTTCCTTCCCTCTTCAGCCCGGGCACATCTGTCAGCAAGAACATAGAGTTTTGCCATGTCTTTCACCTTGGTCATTGCCAGCTCTTCGCGCATCTTGCGGTTACGCACGTTCTGATGAAACGCGCTGATGATGGCGGCAGGGTGAACATCAGGGATATTGTACTGTACCTGGTTGAACCTCTGTATATACTTGCGCAGACTCTTGCCTTCCTTCTGGGGAATGACGTGCATGTCACTTGCTTGGCCATGGGCTTGGTGGCCTCCAGTAAAGGCGCCAACAAACTCATGGCACAAATCCGACCAGTAGGAAATAGAGTCTACCGGCAAGTGCATCAACCACGACATGGCGTTGGGTTTAGGAGCCAATGGAAAGTAATTCGCAAGCACCTTATCGGTGCGGGCTCCGACAGCTTGCATCGCGATGGTGTAGATGCTGAGGAACTCCGACGGGTGGGTCTTGCCATTGTACTTCTCGCCAACGTCAGGCTTGAAGGTGCGGTGAGTGGGCCACTCGAACTACCGCAGCTCACGGGTAAAAGCCGGACAGCCTACCTCATAAGGTAGACCTCCAGGGCTCTCCAGTGCTGGGCGGTTTTCAGCAGGCCCTGCTCGCCTGTCTGACTGGTGGTGCGCTCCGCACTGGTGCTCGATGGTGGTTCGAGCGTCTTCATGAGCTCGCTCCTGAAGAACTCGACGCTGGTCGCCGTGGGTCCGTGGGTCGGACGATGCTATGGAGATGTCGTCACCCGCGACGTCCCGACGAGTCGACACACGCGGTACCGAGCGAGGAGGAGGCGAATGCACCATGGCCATGGTGCTGCCGGTCCTCCCGCCACCGGTGGGTGGGGCCCCATCGGAACGTCGACTCGGGGGCCTCGCTGGACTTGGTTCATCCTTGTTGGCGACCGCGACAAGGCTTCAGATGGTGGCTCTCCATTCGTCGAGTTTCCCCGTAACGGGAGGAAAGTCGAGGAGCAAATAGCACAAAGATGCCGGGCATAAGCGGAAGGCCGTAGGTTCGACCCCTACCAGACGCGCCAAAGATGTCGGTGGGAACAACACCTACGGGATCACAAGAATCCCTACTACGGTTAGCGGGGCGCGGGGTTGAGAGAAGAGCGGATCCAACAGATAGCACACGGTTCGTTTATCTAGGTTCGGGCCGCGAGGATGCATAAAACCCTACTCCTGCTTTGGTGGATTGTATATTTGTGTTCTTCAGCTAGCTATGGGGCGTGAGGAGCTCCAAAAAGCCGAATCCCCCTCCTAGTCGCCTCGGGCCTCCTTTTATAGAAAAAAGGGGTTGCCACAGTGGCACACGGGAGGTGGAAAGGGTACAGTGATGCGAGTTTATCCCTCGCATTACATGACAAGGCACATTTAATGCGTCCTGCTTAGGTGTCCTTGCTTTATCGGGGACGGGGGAAAGATATGTCTTGTCCGTCGCCGCCCCTTCTTGTGTCGACACGCGCCCTGGCCAGCGATGCCTGAGATGACATGTAGGTAGGCGGGCAGCTGAGGTGGCGCAATGGTGGGTCTTCACGAAGATCTGCATGCCACCACGCAGGTGCCTGCCCAGCTGGTTGGGTCGGCAGCTGCATATGGCGGTGGAAGTTTACTTGGTGTGGGCCTGATGGTGGCCCTGCGGATGTCCTTGGCAAGACCCTTCCCGGGGCCCCGGCAAGGGTCTTGCCGCGGCGCCTGCTGCCATCCCCGGCAAGGTGCTTGCTGGAGGTCTTGTGGTCTTCCTTGGCTGGGATCCCGCCAAGGGTCGCCGTCTTCTTAGTGCGTATCTGATCTTGAATGTCTTCACAAAGATCTGCATGCCACTACGGGGATGTCTCCCGAATCCTTGCCCCATGGGGGCATGGGGCAGTGGACTCAAGGGTGATCTGCTCCGTAGGCGTGGGGCGAGTTGCCGCGGCAAGGGTCTTGCCGGGGCTGCTAGAGCCGGCCCCGGCAAGGATCTTGCCGGGGCTGCTAAAACTGGCTCCCGGCAAGGATCTTGCCGGGGGAACCCGCTTCGTCCATTTGCTCTTTGTGGTCTTGGCTTTGGTGCTTCAGTCTTACCTTGGCTTACCTCCCTTGCCTTGCTTGGTGTGGTGGTGCCCGCGGCTCAGACTGCCCGTGCACAGTTATAGGGGTACAAAAAGTGTACCCCCTTTTTGTACACCGATAGCTGCGGCTACAATGACCCCCCCCCCAGAGACAACCGTCCATACTGGGTCATCCACGATGTCCACAGCCACAACACCAACGACTGCCAAGAGCTCAGAGCGATGCGCGGCGGGCAGCGTCCTGAGTGCGACAACTGCAGCTACGGACACGGAGGGTGCCGTGGTGGAGGACGCTGGGACGGCAGGAACTCGCGCCAAGGATGGCGTGACCAACCTCGTGAAGACCGCTGGTAGGAGCAGCCTTGTGACGCCCCCTGGCGCGACCAGCCTCGTGAGGGTCGCCCTCAGGGCAACGCGGGCTTGCCTCCACTGCCACCACCGCCAAGAAGGAACGGCGACGACCGCCAGGGTGATGAAGCAGGGGGCTTTCAGGAGCCACGCACGGTTGCATGCATCTTGGGAGGAGCCCACGCTCCGGCTTCCCACCGCATCTTCAAGCAGTTCGCTCGCGAGGTGAACGCGGCGCTCCCCAGGCCTGACGCCGGGCGCAACCTCAGGTGGACTAAGCAGGTCATCGCCTTCGACCCCAAGGACCAGCTCAAGTGCACCGCAGCCCGAGGCACTCTCCGGATGCTCTGCACTCCGACCATCAGCAACGTCCTCGTGACCAAGATCCTCATCGACGATGGATATGGGCTCAACGTCCTCTCCGTCCAGACCTTCGAGATGCTCCAAGTCCCCTACGATCAGCTCCACCCAACTAAGCCATTCTACGGAGTCAAAGATGGCTCCACGATCCCGATGGGGCAGGTCCGCCTCCCCGTCACCTTCGGTGATCGCGACAACTATCACACCGAGCTCATCGACTTTGACGTCGCCAACATTCACCTCTCGTACAATGCCATCCTAGGGTATCTAGCCCTCACCAAGTTCATGGCGGCAACCCATCACGGCTACAACGTCCTCAAGATGCCCGGGAGTGGCGGAGTCATCACGATCGCCTGCGATGAGAAGGAAGCAGTGCGTTCCCTGGAGCGCGCCTACTAGACTGCAGCGGTCGAGAGCTCTGACGAAGATGGAGTCGTCTTCGCCCCGTAGACCGCCCCCAAGAAGAAGAAGCACCTGCCCGCAGACGGACCTCAGGAGTAGGGGCTCCTGACGGCACCGCCTCGGGTCCCGCGCCTGCTGACGAGGCGCCCTCCACCCTCACATAGGGAGGCGCGCCCGACGCCCCTCTCAGGATGGGCTTGAGGGCTCTCCTATGGAGTGCCTCTGGACCGACCAGCGTCACAAGGGAGGTGTTCGGGCACCACCTGCAGGCGTGTCTCGATGCACGTTTTTGTCAGCCCAGCGTGAGCCATACAGCGCTGGGGGCTCAGGACTTCATCGACCAGGTTACCAAGGAACTTTAGTACGCAAGACTCATACGCGGTGGGCGCGACCGCACGGCACCAAGCTCACCTACCCGCAACATAAGCAACCAATTCTGTGTTTGCGTCGACATCACATGACTTAACCGAGCCGCTTCTCTGGAGCCCTTCTGGCCGACGGCTGTCGGCTGGAGGAGGACTCTCCCCTGCAGTTACATTCGCACGCTCTTCGGCTTCCGCAACACAGCTGACACGTTCCAGTACCTCACGCAGTAGGCTTTGGGGGCTCAGGAGGCTCAGTGGCAGGCGATCCTGACGGAGCAGGAGCCGGACTCCCGTGACCACTGAGGGCCTCCGGAGCCCCTGGGCCTCAAGAGCCCGGCGATCCTCAGGAGCGACCGGCACGATTCGCGTCTTCAGCTACCCCAACTCTTCTTCGATGACAAGTATCCGGTGATGTCTCAGGTATTCAATCGAGAGCGCCCCCCGGGTTGCAGCATCCTCGGGCTGCTGGGGGCTCACCCCCACAGCTGTCTCTTTTGTGCATAAATCAAGGCTAGTTGTTTATCCATACCCGCATTATATATATGCTTGGCGTTCTCACCACCACTAAGGCCATGAGCCCTTGCGAGCCCGCCTACGACCGCCCCATGATTAAGGACTGGCACGACGTCTGTGCTCGGGTTCGTCCCTACAGCGTCGCTAAATTCAAGGGCTGAGCTCTGTCTCGCGAGCCATTCCCGTGATGTCACCTCCTGTGGTCCTTGGTGCCTTGTTCTCGCATGGGCTAATCGTGGATGGGTAAGTGGGGGGCTATGGCAGGTGCCTCGCTCACGCGGGAACCGCGCTCCGGTTGTCTTTCTTTTGGACTGTTACATGAGAAGACTAGGCACGGCGTCTGTGTTCGGGTCCATCCCTGCAGCGTTGATAAATCCAGTGGCTGAGCTCTGTCTTACGGGCCAGACCCACTAACGTCACCTCCTGGGGTCGTTGGTGTCGCGGCCTTCTCATGCGATGCCCTCTAGAGATGCACTCGGCGCAGGTCGACACAACGCATCTCTTTTCACATTTTGCAGAAGAAGACTCAGGCGCAACCTGCCTCAGGGTAGGGTCTCGTGGGTGATGCGTAAGCTCACAAGAACTTCCTCAGAGTCGTTTAGCTCGTCCTGAGGAGGGCCCATATACACCTTGGTTGTCCTGCCGTGCAAGCCACGTGTCAGAACGGGGATGTACACGCCCCGGAGTCTCTCCCGATGGGAGGCTCCTTCCCACGGTCCAGTGGAAGTACCATGCTCTGCGCTGGCAGAACCAACCGAGGAGCGGTTTTTCCCACGAACCAGTGGAAGCACCAAGCTCCGCGCTGGCCGCTACGACCGAGGCGCGGTTATGCCCACACTCCGCGCAAGTCTGGTAGCTCTATGCTCCGCGCTAGTTATAAACAACTGAGGGCGGCCCCCAGCGATCGCACCAACCTCAGGGAGCTTTTCAGCTCACGACGCCCACAACTTCTCCTTGGATGGGTGTCGCGAGGGGGTCTAGGCACGGGGACTATGCTCAGGTCACGCCTGGCAGACGCCACCCTACCAGGTGCCCAGACACCTGGCTTTCTCATGCCCCCATCCCACGCGAAGGCTCGTGAGCAAGGTATGGTGCTCATTCTCCCTCATGAGAGTCGTTCGTACGTCAAGGGGGATCCCTGGGCATCGTGACCCAGGGGCCTCACTAGTCACGTAGCCCCTCACTCCTTGAGCCCAGTGCTCAACGGCGGTCGAGGTATGCGCGGGGCTGGGCCCTACCGGCGCAGAATGCAAACGGGATCGCTTGAGCGTTAAGGGAGACCCCTGGGCATCGCGACCCACGGGCCTCACTAGCCACGTAGCCCCTCATTCCTTGAGCCTAGTTATTACGATAACCCCGGTCACCCGGAGGGATCAATGGCGATCGAGGTATGCGCGGGGTTGGGCCCTGCCGATGTAGAGCACCGAAGCAAACATGAAAGGAAGCCAGCACGGAAATCACCAAGTTCAAGCCTAATTATTTCAATAACATCAAGTTCTCCAAATTCAAGCGAGTCCTTACGCCTCCCCGAGGCACTTGCATTTCTCTCATCCCGACAGGGTACAAGTCAGACATCGCCGAGCGCGCCATCACTAGCCTCCGCCTCCTCGGCCGCGGCGGCACTGACCCGGAGGAATGCCTCCACCAGCCCCTTGACCTTCTCCTACAGTGCCTCGGCAGCCGCGCCCTCTACGGTCGCGGTCACGGGCTCGGATAGCGTGGCCAGGTCAAGGGTGGGGTCGCGGAGACAGAGGTGGCCGCACACCTACGTCAGGGCCAAGGTAAGGAGCATGCGACTCTCGACGTCTGCTAACTGGCCGATCGCGGCCGCAACCTCGCGCAGGGCCTTCACGAGCACGGCAAGGAGCCCGGCGGGGCCATCCTCCGGGGCAGCCAGCGGCTTCTCGAACCCATCCTCGTAGGCAATTTGCAGCGTCGTGCGGGCCTCGAGCTTGAACGCAGCGAGGGCCTCGTGACCCACTGCCGCCGAGGCCGCGAGGGCGTCTTCCTTGTCGCGCGCAGCTTGGGTCACCTTGGCCTGCTCGGCCTCAGCCTTCAGCTTCTCCAGGCTCGCGCGATCAACGAGCTGCTCCTGCTGCAGCCGAGACGTCTCAGCCTTCTGTGCCTTGAGCTCCTTCTCCAACCTTTCGAGCTCCAGGGCGCGCCTGGTGCCTTCCTCGCGAAGGGCCTTCAGCTTGCTCTCCACCTCATGGCAGCGCTTCACGGAGGATGATGTGTTGGGTCGTGCGGCGTCGTGTGCCCGCGCGGCTGCCGCGGCCTCCTCCTGACCTTTGGTGGCGGTTGTCGAGGCCTGGCTCCAGGAGGCCCGCGCAGACTCGTCTGCCAGGAGCCACCCAGAGATCAGGCCCAGGCGTCCTTCCATCGCGCGACAGTCACCACCCAGAAGATCGGCGCGGAGCCGACCCAGCGCAGCGGAAGCAGCCTCCAAGGTCTCAGGGCCAGGCTGCACCGGCTGGCGGATGGGTGCCATCACGATCGCCTGCTCGACCAGGGGCTCAGGGGCTCAGGCTCCCCTCGCTGGAGTAGTGGGAGCAGGAGCCACCGCGGCCTCGCGAGCAGCGACGATGCCCTCACGCGACACCGCCACCGTGTGCTCGACAACCCGACTGGCCAAAGTGCGCGTGGCTGCGGCACCCTTCTCCGCGGCGACAGCAGCAGCAGGTGGAGCGAGGCACAGCGATGTGGCCTCCCCCTTCGCCTTATTCATCACGCCACCCAGGCTGCTGCGCCAAGAGAAATGCGTCAGGAACACAGCAATCAGGAATGATGGGAGACTGCACACTTACTCATTAGAGGCGAGGCGCACCCTCCTCTTCATCAGCAGGTCGGCCGCGGCCGCTGGGGCCATGGGCGCGCGAGCAGTCCGGATGCTGGCAAGGCGCGAGGCCATGGACTTGGGTGCGGTTGCGGCCACCGGCTTCGTTGGCGCAGCGCTCCTCGACGGGGTCGCCGCATTGCTCCCTCCAGACGCAGCGCGCCCGGATCGGCGCAGAGTGGTTGCCTGGGGCCACCCAGCAACGTGTGCGCCCGGCGCCACTTACTCAGCAGACGCCTCGGAGATGTCCTCCTCGTCAACCCGGTCCCCGTCGCCCAGGGTCTCCTCCGAGTCCTCCTCCTTGTCGCTCCCCTCCTCGACACCGGAGGACACGTCGACCGTGGGCGGAGCAGCCACGGGCACCCCGAAGCCTGACACGGCCTTCAGCAGCTCGGCCTTGTCAGGACGGCGGTACAGCGGCAGATGGGCCCCCGAGAGGTCCTCAGGAACCATCCCTAGGAGAGCGTTCGAGACGAGGTCTAGGTCGACCTCGGCCAGCGTCCCCGAGCGCAGCCGAAGCCTGTCATCGTCTCCCATCAGCTCCCACATGGGGCGCGAGTGTGCCTGGAGCGGCGCCAGCCGCTGCCTCAGGAACTCCTTCACAATATGGGGCCCTTCAAGCCTCGACCCCAGGTCGGCCTCGATCCTTGCCAAGACAGGCTCGGCAAGGGGGTCGTTGAGCTTCGCGTAGCTCCAGCAGGCGTGTTTCTCCGGACGGGCGGTAGGCAGCGTCAGCAGTGGGTGAATATGCTGGGCATCTAGATAGACCCACCTCTTCTGGTGGGAGTCTATCTTCTTCCCGGCTGTCATCAGCCCACAGCCCTTGCGTTGGAAGATGAAGGAGACGCAGCCCGAGCATGGACCCTCGTCATATCACCGCATGGAGAAGAAGTGGCGAAAGAGGGCGATAGTTGGTTTCACCCCCACACACGCCTCACAATAAAAGGCGAAGTGCGACAGGACGAAGATGGAGCGAGGCTGGATGTGTAGGGCGTGCACCTGGTAGTGATTCAGGATGGCGTAGAAGAACTCCGAGAAGGGCAGCACGAGCCCGACGGAGATGTTGTGGAGGAAGAAGGGGTAGCAAGAGTTCGGCAAGGTCCACACCACGGTGGACCCAACCGAAATCTTCGTTGGGCCATGCTCGTTGTGGTCGCTCGACAAGAAAAACCGGACCTCCGCGTAGTCCCCCTCCTCGGTGATGGTGGACTTCTCGAGCGCCGCCTCGGGGGAGGAAGTAGATCCTGACGCCTGCGCGGCACCCTTGCCTTTCTTTGCCATTGCTGGAGGCGCTGGAGGATGCATGCGATTTGGGAAGGCTGGGGGCAAAGGAGAAGGGGATTTGGGCAGGAAGGAAAGGAAGCGATAACCCCTTTGCAGCAAAGACAACCCCTTTTGTCAAGTCGCACGGTCAGCAAGATTGTGTTGGGAGCGGAGTCGCCCACATCCCATCCAACCATCATGCGCTGCCTGGCCCACAGTCTTTTGGGGCCCGCGGAACTTCGTCTTTCACTAAGGCTTCACCCCAAAGCCAACTCCGCGCGCGCCTTGGGCCCGAGGGCTACTGTCGGCGTCCTGGGAACCAGGGTACCAAACTTGCCTGTCTGCGGCCCGCGACGCGCTCCTACTACGGCCTGGTACGGCCCAGCTGATCGACCAGTTGCTCAAGACCCTCACGAGGGGGCTAGGCCTCGCGAGGAGAACGACACCAAGACCCCCTCAGGAGCGGCCTCGTCTAGACTGCTTTGGAGGGGCGGAGAACTCAAGGCCAAGCCTGCTTCAGGAGGAGGCAGTGACACACCGCGCCAGCGGGTGCCAGCGCCTGCCAGCGACGCAGTTGCCATTTTGGTGCAAAGGAGGCAACGCAGGCGCATGTTCCCAAGGGGCGAGACAAAGGTTTCCCCTTCGGTGCAACAAGACCGAAGACCGCAAGGATGACAGGGAGGATGTCACCACCGAGCCCACCATCGCGTCACTGTCTGATCTCTTTGCAGACGGAGACCGCTTTTGTCAGGATAGGATCGTCCTTGTGTTCCCGCTCAAAATGGCCATTGTGGGATCGCTTCCCGCCTAAACATTTCGGGGGAAGAGGACCCTAGCCGCCTATATAAGTAGCTAGGGTTCCTACTATGGGCCAAGCCAAGCTAACCTGACCGACCCCGCCTTCACACCAAGGAGCAAGAGCACTTGCCTCCTGACCCTCTTGAACTCTCCTCCTGAGCTCAAGAACCACTGTACTTGTTCATACTCAAGCCCTCCTGAGGCCAATCCACCAAAGAAGGAAGTAGGGTTTTACACCGCAAGGTGGCCTGAACCTGGGTAAATTCGTGTGTGCTTGCACTTGTTGCTTGCTTGAATCTCACCACCGGGCGAGGGCGTGGCGCTAGGTTGACGTGAGTGGGCGAGATCTTCGTTCACGCCCCTGTGTTCGAACTTCTTGGGTTTGCGGAGCCCGTAATCTGACAGAAACTAATATCCCATTTGCTATAAAAATTTTGGAATTTTCAACCCCTTTTGATATTAATTTTAACAGACACTAACCATACTCTTTGGCCAGGCCGGAATGCATCCCTCCTCGTCTTGAAAGATTTGCAGCCCCGTAAGTCGGAGAAAACAAATAGGCCTAGCTTGGGTATTCTTCAAAAAGAAATACTGGGCTACCTATTTTACCAAAGAAAAAACTGCTAGGCTGGTCATGTTGTTAGACGGGCCACAGAGACCGCACAACCCAGTTTATAGCCTGCTCCTCCGAATTACTTATTTATGTTTAGGGGACCATGAGCATGTACCTGGGCCGGATTCATGTGAGAGCCTCCCTTCCAGTTAATTATGGGCTTCTCTATTGGGCCTTCATCAGTGGGCTGCATGTTATCAACAAGTGGAAAATGTGTTCCGTACGAAAAATAGTATGCGCTACGTACGGTATAGGGCACTAAAGGATCGAACCGTGCAACGACTTCCAAAACATTGTGTTTGTCGTTCTAACAACACATTTATTCAACCAACAGACGAAATATACTACTGGTTGTACATTGAAAACAACAGCAGTAGCAACCAGGGCTGGGGGTGCAACAGAAGCAGTAAACAGGCCAGAAGAGTGAAGACGCAACTCTCTCTTCCAAACCAAACAGCAGCCATCATTACAAAAGGGCTACCAAAAAGAACAAGTGTATGCATCAAACTAAATAAAGATCCTACTACACAAGTGTACGCATCTAACTAACTGGCTCAGTTAGCCGTTACTATTTATTAAGCTGTGGAGATTGGCTGACGACTTGAATCAGATGGGTGCCTGACGGGGGAAACTCCAGCCAGCAGGTCGAAGTCTGATACTTGCGAACCTCTCTCCTACTTTGGGCTGCAGAGCGTGGCGGCACATATCAGGGTATGGTGCATGCAGAGACACATGGTACGCTGTGTACACACAGTTTTGCCTAATGAACGAAACCGCCTGCCATCATGATCCTTGCCGTCGGTTATTGATACGTCTCCAACGTATCTATAATTTTTTATTGTTCCATGCTATTATTTATGAAGTCTTGGATGTTTAATGGGCTTTATCATTCACTTTTATATCATTTTTGGGACTAACCTACTAACCCAAAGGCCAGTCCAGATTGCTGTTTTTTTGCCTATTTCAGGGTTTTGTAGAAAAAGAATATCAAACGGAGTCCAAACGGAATGAAACCTTCGCGACAGATATTTTTGGAGGAAATCACGCACAGGAAACTTCAGGACGAAGTCAGAGGACAAAGGGGCTACCCTCGAGGGTGGGGGACGTGCCCCTCTTCCCAGGGCGCGCCCCCTGCCTCGAGGCTCCCTCGTGTGGCCCCCGGTGCCCTCCTTCTTCCTATATATATCCACGTACCCCGGAAACTCCATACGCAAAGAGAAAACCTTAATTCCACCGCCGTAGCTTCTGTTCCCGTGGAGATCCCATCTTGGAGCCTGTTCCGGAGCTCCACCGAAGGGGGATCCATCACGGAGGCCTTCATCATCATCATCATCATCACCCTCACCATGAGTTGTGAGTAGTTTACCATAGACCTTCGGGTCCATAGCTAGTATCTAGATGGCTTCTTCTCTCTCTCTGGATCTCAATACAAAGTTCTCCTCGGTCTTCGAGGAGATCTATTCGATGTAATCTCTTTTTCGGTGTGTTTGTCGAGATCCGATGAATTGTGAGTTTATGATCAAGGTTATCTATGAAAGATATTTGGTTCTTCTGTGAACTTTTTATGTGTGCTCATAATATCCTTGAATGTCTCTTTGAATTATCGGTTTGGTTTGGCCTACTAGATTTATAGTTCTTGCAATGGGAGAAGTGCTTGGTTTTGGGTTCAATCTTGCGGTGTCCTTTCCCAGTGACAGTAGGGGCAGCAATGCACGTATTGTATTGTTGCCATCGAGGATAAAGAGATGGGGTTTACATCATATTGCTTGAGTTTATCCCTCTACATCATGTCATCTTGCTTAAGGCGTTACTCTGTTCGTATGAACTCAATACACTAGATGCATGCTGGATAGCGGTCGATGTGTGGATTAATAGTAGTAGATGCAGAATCGTTTATGTCTACTTGTCTCGGACGTGATGCCTATATACAATGATCATGCCTAGATAGTCTCATAATTATTCGCTTTTCTATCAATTGCTCGACAGTTATTTTGGTTACCCGCCGTAGAATATCGCTATCATGAGAGAAGCCACTAGAGAAAACTATGGCCCCCGGGTCTATTCTCAACATATCAATCTACATCTACTTTACTTTTACCGCTTTTATTTGTTGTTTTATTAAACCAAAAATACCAAAAATATAAACTATCATCTCTATCAGATCTCACTCTCGTAAGTGACCGTAAAGGGATTGACAACCCCTTATCGCGTTGGCTGCGAAGTTCTTATTTGTTTGTGCAGGTCCGAGGGACTCGCGCGTGGTCTCCTACTGGATTGATACCTTGGTTTTCAAAAACTGAGGGAAATACTTACACTACTGTGCTGCATCTCCCTTTCCGCTTCGAGGGAATACAACGCAAGCTCAAGAGGTAGCAAGAAGAATTTCTGACACCGTTGCTGGGGAGGCTTACGCAAAATTCATATTCCAAGTACCTATCACAAACCCTTATCCTTCGCATTACATTTATTTGCCTCTCGTTTTCCTCTCCCCCACTTCACCCTTGCCGTTATATTTGCCCTTCTTCTGCCGTGTGTTTACTGTTCGCTTGCCTCTCGTTTGCTTGTGTGTTATGTGCCCTCAATTAGCTTGCATCTTCGCTTGCTAAATTATGGATCCTCATCCAGTTGCTAATCTCTTTAAGATATCCAATTATGTTGAACCTATTGCTAGTGAGGTGCATGCACTAGATTATCTTTATGGGGTTTTGCTTGAAGTTTATGAATCTGAAAATAATGAGGAATTGTTAAAAGAAAAAGTGATTCATGATTGCAATCATGTTACTATAAATTCTATTTATGTCAATTGTGCTAATAATATGCAAAACCCTAAGCTTGGGGATGCTAGTTTTGCTATGTCTACTACTTGTTACAATGATCATGATTGGGGTGATTCTTCTTATGATCTTGAAAATTTATTTAATCCCCATGATGAATATAAGATTGATAATAATGTTTGCATTAATATTGAAAGTGGGTTTGGAAGAGTGTCAACTTTAGATCCCACATACTTGGAGAATGTTCAATCTTTTGAAACTTTTGATAAAAGCGGGTTTGGAGAGGTCATGACTTTAGTTAATGTTAATCCCACTATTTTGGAAGAGTGTCAACATTGCATGCATGTGGATCATGTTGAGAATATGTTATGTGATATCTATTTTGTTGAATTTGATCATGATCCTACATGCAATTATTATAGAGAGGGAAATATGGTTGTAGAAATTTTCATGTTACTAAATTACCTCTCGTTATGTTGAGATTGCTATTGTTTCTTTCTCCTTCCTTGCATATGCTAGATCTTGCTTGTCTTGGTAATTTGTTTTCCTATAAGATGCCTATGCATAGGAAGTATGTTAGACTTAGATGTGTTTTTCACATGTCTTATGATGCTCTCCTTGTGCTTCAATCCTTATCCTTTATGTGAGCATCATTGAATTTTCGTGCCAAGCTAGGGGCGTAAAACGATAGCGCTTGTTGGGAGGCAACCAAATTTTATGTTTTTTTATTTTTGTTGCTGCTAGGGAATAAATATTACATCTAGCCTCTGATTAGATGTGGTTTCATGTTTTATTTAGTGTTTGTGCCAAGTAGAACCTTTGGGAAGACTTGTGTGAAGTTTACATGATCTTGCTGTGAAAAACAGAATCGTTAGCGCTGGCTAAAGTAGTCGTGGGATTTTACTGGAGCGTGATTTTTAGTTGATTCTTTTTTCTGCTGATTGGTAGACAAATTTATCAAATTTACCAATTTAGTTTGAAATTTTTGGAGTTCCAGAAGTAGGCTAACCCTGTAGATTACTACAGACTGTTCTGTCTTTGACAGATTCAGTTTTTCGTGTGTTGTTTGCTTATTCCGATGCATCTATGAGTAATACTAGTACAAATGCCCGTGCGTTGCAACGGGAAAAAAATATTGTAAAGCCTACTCCATGTGATAATACGCGCCATTTCTTACATACAACTCTGATAAACATTACTAATAAGTCTATACTGTTATCGTCTTTCGAAGTATGAAGTGTAGACGTAAAGAAGGCACCCTAGCATCATTTATTCGATTGAAGAGTAGTGGTGCATGGAATAGTCAAGTAATCATATTTTTTTTTGAAAAACAGAAATTTTTATTTATTAGAAATTAATTTAAAAAATTGAATTTTTTTATATTTTTATGAGAATTGAAACATGTTTTGAAAATGAACATTTTCTAACCATGTTTTTAAATAGAATTTTTAAAATTTTGTGATTGATTTTTAAAATGTTCAAACCATTTTTGGGAATTTTGAGCATTTTTTAAAAAGTGTGAACATATTTAAAAGCATTAATTTCTTAAATCAAGAAGAATTTGAAACACTATGTATCTTAAAAAAACACGCTCGGTGTGTGCAATTAAAAATAAGATTGTTGGTGTCCATACCAGGTAGTTTGAAGTTGAGAAAGTCATAGGGATATTCTTTGATGGTGCCTCCTTCAACTTAGCACTATCATCCAGTGAAATAGAAATGGTGTAATTGGTTTTTTAGCACGATATACAAATGGTGGAGTTGTTGTATACTATTCGAGAGTTCAAGGGAGAAGAATATCATAGGCCCATATCCAATAAACATTCCTCAAGACTCTTGTTCACATGGTCACAACATGTTTTAATATAATCAATTCCAAGGCCATTGCACCTACCAAAAAACAAGCTTTTCTCCCCATCATGGCTAAATTTCAGGTTGATGCACCGTTGTCACATTCTCTCTACTCTTCATCCCTCCCTCTCTCCATCCTGTCTCACCAACGATGTCGATGACATCCAGAGTTGGGGAATATCTTAATTGTCAGCAAGTCCGGGTGAGCTCCAAATATCTTCCCCCTTAAGAAATATTTATTTCCAACATTTCACTCATTTTTAGTTATTGTATCTGATGATGTATTCATAAGATGTAGTAGGCATGAACATTAAACTATGACAGTAACAACAAACAATGACAACTAATTCGGGCAACTCGAACACGCCGACACAAACTGTCTGCATGTATCCATTTCGGTTGAAACATAAATAAATCACGGCCCAACACACTGATGCAAATGGACGAGCGCTCGTTTTTTGTTCGCTCACGACCTTTTCCAGAGCCAAATTTGGACTGAGTTTGCGTCAGCGTGGACACAAAGCAGACGTGTGGGACACCCTCCCTTGTTCTCCCCCTGACTTGTCAGTCGGTGGCACATTGGTCATTCCCCTTCTCTTCCACCGACAGCCACCACACCTGGCCACCCCTCCATCATCGTTGCCACCCAGTTTCAGTGCCCAGGCCGCCGCTCGCACCCACATACCCCTTCCTAGCATGCCATACCCGACGAATGTTCTCGCTGGCGTTGGTGGATTGTTTTCGCTGCCGCCGTAGCACCCCAACGTCCAGGCCACCCCTCGCATCCGCAGCCAGCAGCAACGCTCCAAGCGTAACTACTATGAGATTTAAATTTTATCTTTCAAATGTATTTGTGCTAATTTAAATTTTATTCGATTGGTTTGTAAACCATGAGATTTTGTTTGGTTTTGAAACTATAAAATATTTGTACTTTGTTGAATTATGTGAATTTTGTTTTTTTTTATATATACGCAAAAAGAGTAAAAGTTGACTGGATACCGACCGCACGGATGAAAATGCTCAGTGCATTGAGCACGCTACCCATCGAAATACGAACAGGGTGAACACAGCCGAAAACATCGACCCCAAGGACAATACATGCACAAAATTCGCGTTTGTATGCGTAGATACGTTGGAGTTGCCCTTATATCAGTGCTCATTTAAAAAAATGCAATCGGTGCTAGTGCTAGCACCTTCTGGTGGATGCACCCATTAAAAAATAACAAAACCACACCAACAAATCCCCACCGGGAAGCTCTCCACTGCGTGTAAGCAGTGGTGCTCTTCTCCTCTTCTATCTATGCATCAATCCAGCGAGCCCACGAACCCATCACTCCATGACTCCATCAGCGCTGCTCTTCTCTCTATCCGTGCTCCAGCCACACCACACCCACGCACCCGTGTCTTCCACAGCCCACGCCATGGCGTTCCCCTCTCTCTTCTTGCCCGTGGCGGCCGGATCGAGCACAGATGCGCACGGTAAGCTCTTCCCTCCCCGCCCCTGATCCCCTATTTTGGTGTTTGTTCCGTTTACCCCATCTCTCTCTTCTGATTTCCCAGGCCCGTTGACCCCATCTCTCCGATTTCCCAAGCCGTATCACCCGCAACCGATGCATGATTCGTGTTCGTTGGCCGGTTAGAGCGCGGCTTTGGCTGGGCCTGTGGCAGAGGTGCGGCAGCGGTTGCCTGCTCAGGGTCGACCTTGGCGGCTGCTTGACAGGGCCGCGTGGATCTGTGTCGGTGCTCCGGATCGCCGTGGATCTGGCATCCTCCTCATCCTGATTCTCTCCGTCGTCGCCGGCACGGCCTCCGCACTGGTGGGTGACAGGTTCTTCATGGGGCTCGCAGTCCCCGTGCAGTGCCGGGATGTGCTGCGCGTCCTGCTCCCCGCTCGCCGGGGCCCCTGCTCCGCCACCTCATCCACCCCATTCGCCGCGGCGGCCTCCAACACTGTCGGTCTGCATACGAAGAAACAGAGAACGGGCGAAAGGGATTTTTTATTTTACCGAATCGTTTTCCCAAAGCAGCCACTTACGTAGGGAGAGCGGGTTCAATTCCAAAAAAAGAGAAGGGCCCTTTCATAAAAATGTCGTGATGGTGAACCCGACAGATTCAATCCATGCTTTATTATTAGGTAAAGATTGGAGGATATGAACCATAGAGAAGTTGGAGTACAGTAGGTTTATAACACCAATATAAACAAATAATGAATTCATTGTTGTATCTTTGATTAGTGGTTTGCTTTCTCATACTAATGGAGCTCACGAGAATTTTTTTCTAAGTTTTGTGTTGTGAAGTTTTCAAGTTTTGAGTATTGCTTTGATGGACTATGAAACAAGGAGTATCAAAGGCCTAAGCTTGGGGATGCCCATGGCACCCCAAGTAAATTCAAGATAATCAAAAGCCTAAGCTTGGGGATGCCCCCGGAAGGCATCCCCCTTTCGTCTTCATCCATCGGTAACTATACTTGGAGCTATACTTTTATTCGTAACATGATATGTGTTTCGCATGGAGCATCTTGTATAATTTGAGTCGTTGCTTGTTAGTTTGCCACAATCATCCTTGCTGGACACACCTATTTGAGAGAGTTAAATATGGCCTATAAATTGCTAGAACACTCTATGTGCTTCACTTATATCTTTTGAGTTGAATAGTTTTTGCTCTAGTGCTTCACTTATATCTTTTAGAGCACGGTGGTGGTTATATTTTGTAGAAATTGTTGAACTCTCATGCTTCACTTAGATCTATTTGAGAGTCTATTAGAACAGCATGGTAAAGTGTTTAGGCTAAAGAAACTAGTCTTCACATGATAGACATCCAATGTCAATGTAGTAAAAAAATCACATCAAGTGCATTGAATAGAATGAGATGTTGGATGCTTGATAATTGTTTTGAGACATGAGGATAGTGATATTAGAGTCATGCTAGTGGAGTTATTATGAAATTGAGAAATACTTGTGTTAAGGTTAGTGATTCCCATATCATGCACGTATGGTGAACCGCTATGTGACAAAGATAGAGCATGAGGTATTTGTAGAGTGCCAACCTTTGTGTGGAGGTCGGGGGCGCGCGATGGTTAACTCCTACCAACCTCCCCCCTAGGAGCATGTGTTGATTGCTTTGTTTTGATGACTCGTAGATTTTTGCAATAATTATATGAGTTCTTATGACTAATGTTGAGTCCATGGATTATACGCACTCTCACCCTCCCACCATTGCTAGCCTCTCTTGTACTGCGCAACTTTCGCCGGTGCCACAAACCCACTATATATCCTTCCTCAAAACAGCCACCATATTGTTCCTCAAAACCGCCACCATACCTACCTATCATGGCATTTCCATAGCAATTCCGAGATATATTTCCATGCAACTTTCCACCGTTCTGTTTATATGACACGCATCATATTGTCATATTGCCATGCATGATCATGTAGTTGACATCGTATTTGTGGCAAAGTCACCATGCATAACTTTTCATACATGTCACTCTTGTTTCATTGCACATACCGGTACACCACCGGAGGCATTCATATAGAGTCATACTTTGTTGTTGTAGTATCGAGTTGTAATTTCGTGTTGTAATGAAAGTGTGATGATCATCATTATTAGAGCATTGTCCCATGGGAGGGAAGGCTAAATCTATAAAGCCCCTCCGCGAAAAAAAGGAAAAGAAAAAAGAAAAAAAAAGATAGGCCAAAGAAAAAAGAAAGGCCCAAAAAAAGAAAAAAAAAGAAAAAGGGACAATTGCTACTATCTTTTTCCACACTTGTGCTTCAAAGTAGCACCATGTTCTTCTTTGTAGAGAGTCTCATGTTTAGTCACCTTCATATGCTAGTGGGAAATATTCATTATAGAACTTGGCTTGTATATTCCAACGATGGGCTTCCTCAAATGCCCTAGGTCTTCGTGAGCAAGCAAGTTGGATGCACACCCACTAGTTTCTTTTGTTGAGCTTTCATTCATATTTAGCTCTAGTGCATCCGTTGCACGGCAATCCCTACTCACTCACATTGATATCTATTGATGGGCATCTCCATAGCCCGTTGGTACGCCTAGTCGATGTGAGACTATCTCCCTCCTTTTTGTCTTCTCCACAACCACCTCTATTCCACCCATAGTGCTATATCCATGGCTCACGCTCATGTATTGCGTGAAAGTTGAAAGGTTTGAAAAGATAGAGTATGAAAACAAATGCTTGGCTGAAATCGGGGTTGTGCATGATATGAATATTATGTGTGATGAAGAGGGAGCATAGCCAGGCTATATGATTTTGTAGGGATAACTTTCTTTAGACATAGTATTTTGAGAAGACATGATTGCTTTGTTAGTATTGCTTGAAGTATTGTTATTTCTTATGTCAATATAGACTTTTATCTTGAATCTTTCAGATCTGAACATTCATGCCACAATTAAGAGAATTACATTGAAAAACTATATTGGTTAGCATTCCACATCAAAAAATCTTTCTTTATTTACCTACTCCAGGACAAGCATGAATTAAGCTTGGGGATGCTTGATACGTCTCCAACGTATCTATAATTTTTTATTGTTCACCATGCTATTATTTATGAAGTCTTGGATGTTTAATGGGCTTTATCATTCACTTTTATATCATTTTTGGGACTAACCTACTAACCCAAAGGCCTAATCCATATTGTTGTTTTTTGCCTATTTCAGGGTTTTGCAGAAAAAGAATATCAAACGGAGTCCAAACGAAATGAAACCTTCGCAAGAGATATTTTTGGAGGAAATCACGCACAGGAAACTTCAGGACCAAGTCAGAGGACAGAGGGGCTGCCCTCGAGGGTGGGGGGCACGCCCCCCTTCCCAGGCCGCGCCACCTGCCTCGAGGCTCCCTCGTGTGGCCCCTGGTGCCCTCCTTCTTCCTATATATATACACGTACCACAGAAACTCCATACGCAGACAGAAAACCCTAATTCCACCGCCATAGCTTTGTTCCCGTGGAGATCCTGTCTTGGAGCCTGTTCCGGAGCTCCACCGGAGGGGGATCCATCACGGAGGCCTTCATCATCATCATCATCGCCCTCACCATGAGTTGTGAGTAGTTTACCACAGACCTTCGGGTCCATAGCTAGTATCTAGATGGCTTCTTCTCTCTCTCTGGATCTCAATACAAAGTTCTCCTCGGTCTTCTAGGAGATCTATTCAAAGTAATCTCTTTTTGCGGTGTGTTTGTCGAAATCCGATGAATTGTGAGTTTATGATCAAGGTTATCTATGAAAGATATTTGGTTCTTCTCTGAACTTTTTATGTGTGCTCATAATATCCTTCCAAGTCTCTTCGAATTATCGGTTTGGTTTGGCCTACTAGATCTATAGTTCTTGCAATGGGAGAAGTGCTTGGCTTTGGGTTCAATCTTGCGATGTCCTTTCCCAGTGACTGTAGGGGCAGCAAGGCACGTATTGTATTGTTGCCATCAAGGATAAAAAGATGGGGTTTACATCATATTGCTTGAGTTTATCCCTCTACATCATGTCATCTTGCTTAAGGCGCTACTCTGTTCGTATGAACTCAATACACTAGATGCATGTTGGATAGCGGTCGATGTGTGGAGTAATAGTAGTAGATGCAGAATCATTTCGGTCTACTTGTCTCGGACGTGATGCCTATATACAATGATCATGCCTAGATAGTCTCATAATTATTCGCTTTTCTATCAATTGCTCGATAGTAATTTGTTTACCCGCCGTAGAATATCGCTATCATGAGAGAAGCCACTAGAGAAAACTATGGCCCCCGGGTCTATTCTCAACATATCAATCTACATCTACTTTACTTTTACTGCTTTTATTTGCTGTTTTATTAAACCAAAAATATAAACTATCATCTCTATCAGATCTGACTCTCGTAAGTGACCGTAAAGGGATTGACAACCCCTTATCGCGTTGGCTGCGAAGTTCTTATTTGTTTGTGTAGGTGCGAGGGACTCGCGCGTGGTATCCTACTGGATTGATACCTTAGTTCTCAAAAACTGAGGGAAATACTTACGCTACTATGCTGCATCTCCTTTCCTCTTCGAGGGAATACAACGCAAGCTCAAGAGGTAGCAGTTATCTCCTGGTTAATCGGATAATTCAGTCCGACAAACAAAGAGCGTGTACCAAGGCTACCTACCAACCTGCAGTCAAAAATTCCTGAAGGCCCAGAGAAGCTGAGATCCTGCTCAAAGACCTTGCAGTGACTGTGATTGTATTCCGCGAAACAACACGTCCGGTACGTGCGAACGACCATCAATCGTTCGCCGTCGTCTGATCGAGCCAGGAACCACCTGCAACTGCCATGCCGCTTTTCTTTGAAAGATTCTGGGATTAGGAAGGGTAGGGACACCAGGCGGCCTACAACATCATATCAAGTTGGAGTCAAATAACCCTAAAAAAGTTGGAATCAAATAAAAAAGGGCTCTTGATGTAGTCAATCTTAAGAACAACATGTTATGAGCATGAATATTTTTTCAGTAAATGTTGATAGTAATATAAGCAAGCCATCATGATATCATAGGAAAGTAACATACTGCTGTAACAGCCGTTTGTAGCGATGACTAGAGTAGGCCAGCAATACGTCCAGCCATAGGAGTCGACAGCGTAAATGAAGCCCTTGTGTTCAATGGCATCAGAGAACCATGGAGGATGTATGATCCTGCGATGGACGTGCAGATTTATCCACTTACCGCAGTGACCTGTCAGATAGGCGAGACCGCGGTTGAAGAACGCAATTAGCCTGAAGTCTTTATAATTCACAGATCACTATTGGTCCTTGGCGAAGAACATCAAGTACGAGACGTGCTACCCATTCACCATGCCGGAGTTGCTGGAGGATTAGCGCCGCCTGCTAGTCTCAGAGGAGGACGGCAGCGTCTTCGTCTTGATCGTGGGTACCGGCGAGGCCCGCGCAGGCCGCCGCCACATCTCTGTAGTGTGTGTCAGGGGCGACGCCGCTGATGCTGACACTGACACGAGGTCGATGTATGGGTGCGTCCTCACTATTACTACCCCTCGGAGGTACGTGGGCGGCGACACTGGCTACGTCAAGCTGACTTGGACTCTGCCGAGCTGGGACCTTCCCGCCGATGTGGACATGGAAGACACACGGTATTATTTGACCCCCCAACAATGTGCACGGGGACTCCAAGGAGGTTCACCTGTACATCTGCATTATCAAGTTAAATGTTGATCATTATTCTTCGCTCAATGTAATCCGCTGTCTAAGCATGTGGAGACTTCAATGCATGATCTTGCTCTATTGGAGTATCGCGCATGAATAAAAGTGTATCCATTTATGGTTTAGTCTAGAATATTCCATGTATGAATTTTTACTACAGTACTGATGAAAGACTTATGATGAACCATTTCTTACATATCCTCTGCCCCCTTCCAAGTCATCCTGATTTAATCCCTCCATCTAGGTGTATAAGGGCATGGTTAATACTTAAATAGTATAGCCAACTGTTGACTATAAGAAAGTGCCACGTCATCTGTAGCCAACATGTATAACAATGGACACGTCATCTGTAGCCAACTGTTGACTACAGTACTGATGAAAGACTTGAAGATCATTTCCTGCAAAGCACAATAAGAGTTATTTCTTCACAAGTTTTGGATGCAGGTTGAACAGTTGAACGCTTTTGTTTGCAAAATATACTTTTTTTGTCTATTTCACCCGGATGTTTGTGAGCTCTAGAGATGAAATAATATCCGAACAAACCTATCGATACCCGTTACACATGAGATGACCCCCACATCCTTTGTCAAAATAAACAACCCCCCGATCAATGCATTTCACTCTTCCGTGCAACGCACGGGCACCTTACTATAGATTAGTATGACCAAAAATTGAAGTAACATTATATATAGTACGATAAATGATGATGCATGTCACCTAAAATTATATCATTGAAAACTATGTTCAAATACGAATCCAGCGATATTGTTTTTGTTGACATGCACTAACATTTTGTCAGTTAAATCTTCAGTCAAATTCAATGGGGGATAAACCACGACCGATGTAGTAGTACTAGTGTAGAGGGCAGTGCTGCACGGGAGTCTCACCCCGCTCGTGACGCGGCAGTAAAGCCGTCATATCACAAAACCCAACCACTCCCAGTAATAAGTGGCCTGGTAAAATAAACGGACAAGCAACCATCATATCCCTCCGTCTTTTTTGCATTTCATCTCTCTGCATTTACTTTCTCCGGTTCATCTCGCACACTCGATCCCTAGCTACTACTCCTAGTATCCCTAGCTACTACTCCTAGGGCCAGTTCCTTTGGCGGCTTCCCCAGCTTTTCCCATAAGACTAGTCACAGTGGAGAGTAACATTAAGGCGCCTCACTCATTTATTTGGGCTTCTAAACTACTACTAGTAGTACCTCCGTCCTGGTTTATTCCTCACCATTGTAATTTGTGCTAAATTTTGACCAAAGATTTAATTGATAAAATGTTAGTGCATGTGGCGTGCACTAACATTTCATTAGTTAAATTTATGATCAATATTTGACACATATTACAATGGGGACCAATAAACCAGGACAGAGGTACTTAGTAGTTATGGGATTACTAATCTAGAAGCCTAAAAGAACTGGCCCCTCGTACTCCTACTAGTAGTACTCCCTCCGTCTAGGCGTGTAAGTCACCTCAGGTGGAGTAGTGCGACCAATGTGACTCCGGATTGGAAGAGGCCAAAGAATCAGACCGAAAATTCGTCCAATCACCGTGCCACTTTTTTCCTCCTAAACCAAATGGAGATTAGCAATGAATCCCTAATTAATAGGGCTGCCGTTTCAGCCAACCCAAGCAGGCCCACTGACGTGCATGCAAACTGGGGTCAATCCATCCCCTAATCAACATGTTCCTTCTCTACATGCATAGGTCGCTCATTCTCTCCCGCATTAAC
>LR738711.1:98217741-98249958 GCA_902687465.1 Secale cereale | reverse complement strand
CGTGGTTTAGCCAAAAATTTGCTCGCTGATGAACGGGGCAGTGAGGGGAAAGAGGACGAAATTTAATACATTGCACCTAAGTGTTTTGGGAATATCTGATTTTCGTAAGGTGACTTACACACCTAGATGGAGGGAGTAGTACTCAAGTTGGAATTCCAATTGCACGACACAACTTGTTAGGCAAAAAATTCAATACAGGGTGTAGAAAGCGGTTTGGGAATTTGCATGCCTTTCCAACCAGTGAGATACTCTGTACAAAGTATGACAAAGAAATAACCACAGAGAAGGAAGCTGAAAGTAAACACTCAAGTGAGCATTTTTGCATTTGTTTTGCATTGAATCGTTTCACAAGCTTGACTAGTGTTGTTTTTCTACTTTTACAACAACCGCATCGTAGTGTTAAAACGTGCATTTGCACGTACATAAGTAATAGTAGTACTCCCTCTGTCTAGGTGTATAAGTCTTCCCTCTTTCTTGGTCACGGTGCACAACCAAAGATGACTTATTGACCTGGACAGAGGGAATAGCACATTCTGCAAGCATATATAGAGAGAGACGTGTAGTGCGATAGTATATAGTAAAGTTTGTGCTATATGCACGTACTTACAAAATGTGTACGAATACACAAGGTTTCCAAACTTTCCCTTTTACATACTCCCTCCGTCCCAAAATTCTTGTCTTAGATTTGCCCAGATACGATGTTTCTAATACTAAAATGTGACTTGATACATCCGTATTTAGACAAATTTAAGACAAGAATTTTGGGACGAATTTTGGGACACTAATAATTTCTGAACGTTCGGGATTTATCATGTGCTTCCCAAAACTAATGAGATCGCCTTACGAAACAAAAATTATACTCCTACTAAAAGCCACGGCTCTCGCGGGAGCACTTGCGGCGCGCCACGAGTGCCCTGGTGCGCGGCCGTTTCCCAGCGCACCGACACAACGCCTCTTCCTCAGCCTCGCAACTCGCGAGGTGCTGATTGGCGGCTTGCCGGTGGGCAAGCGAGATCTCACCGGTGTGGTGATCCGGCGCCAACAGGTACTCCTCCTGGCTAGAAGCGTGCACCCGGTGCACGTACCGCCAAGCGTAGATGAGGCGCTTGGGCCCGACTGCACTCCGGGCTTTGGCACGGGCGTCCTCCGCCACCCTCACGGCCCTAGCACGAGCCTTCTGCCAAAGAGCCAATTGCCTGACTCTCTCGGACGCAACATAGGCCTGCCAGGCAGCTTGTCACGCGGTGCGCTTCTCTTCCTCGGCCTTCTTCTCCGCCTCTATTTTGGTGTGCTCTGCTGGAGGCAAAGCCTCCCACAAGGCGACATCCATTTCTTTCCAAAGCTCCTCAAGGCTGGGGGGGCTCGTCAGGCGGCGTGGCGTTCTCCTCGTAGCGGGGAGCCGACGCGTCCTCCGACGCGTGTGCTGGCGAGATTGGGAACGCCGACGCGTCCACCTCGACGCGTCGCGGCGAGGAGCGGAACGCCGACGCGTCCTCCTCGACTAGTGGCGGCGAGGAGCGGAACGCCGACACGTCCACCTCGACGTGTCCTCCTCGACTAGTGGCGGCGAGGAATGGAACAGCGACGCATGACCGTCCATGCTATGCAGCGAGGGGCGCCTAGGGCTTGGGAGGGGCGATGCCATGGTGGTCGACGTGAGAGGGAGGGGGAGGAGATAGCGATGAACGTGAGCGTTCTTCCGAATGTCGTGGGAGGCGCAGTATTTATAGCGAGCAATGGCACAACTACGTAAGATATGGAGTGAGCTGCACTGACTTAACTACAGGTCCAGTTGTGTCACTGACATGTGGGCCAGACCCCTGTTGGGCCCATATGCCAGTGACCCAATGCACCTGAAGTTAAGTAACTGAAGCAGCGTCTCGGGTGGAGTGGTGGGACCACCGGAGGGAAAAGGAGAGTCTCACAGGCAATATTGTTTCCACACATGGAGAGGAAAAGATTTGGAGACGAACGGGCTTCCTGCAGGTATGGGGAACGGTGCATAAAGTCTCATCTTGCATGCCGGGCTAGGTATAGTTGATGATCCACAAGTGTAGGGGATCTATCGTAGTCCTTTTGATAAGTAAGAGTGTCGAACCCAACGAGGAGCAGAAGGAAATGATAGGCAGTTTTCAGTAAGGTATTTTCTGCAAGCACTGAAATTATAAGCAACAAATAGTTTTGTGATAAGGTAATTGGTAGCAAGTGACAAAAGGTAAAAGTAAATAAGGTGCAGCAAGGTGGCCCAATCCTTTTTGTAGCAAAGGATAAGCCTGGACAAACTCTTATATAAAGGAAATCGCTCCCGAGGACACATGGGAATTATCGTCAAGCTAGTTTTCATCACGATCATCTGATTCGCGTTCGGTACTTTGATAATTTGGTATGTGGGTGGACCGGTGCTTGGGTGCTGTCCTTACTTGGACAAGCCTCCCACTTATGATTAACCTCTAATGCAAGCATCCGCAACTACAAAAGAAGTATTAAGGTAAACCTAACCATAGCCTGAAACATATGGATCCAAATCAGCCCCTTACGAAGCAACGCATAAACTAGGGTTTAAGCTTCTGTCACTCTAGCAACCCATCATCTACTTATTACTTCCCAATGCCTTCCTCTAGGCCCAAATAATGGTGAAGTGTCATGTAGTCGACCTTCACATGACACCACTAGAGGAGAGACAACATACATCTCATCAAAATATCGAACTAAGACCAAACTCACATGACTACTAATAGCAAGACTTCTCCCATGTCCTCAGGAACAAAAGTAACTACTCACAAGACATAATATTGTTCATGATCAGAGGGGTATTAATATGCATAATGGATCTGAACATATGATCTTCCACCAAATAAACCAACTAGCATCAACTACAAAGAGTAATCAACACTACTAGCAACCCACAGGTACCAATCTGAGGTTTGGGTACAAAGATTGGATACAAGAGATGAACTAGGCTTTGAGAGGAGATGGTGCTGGTGAAGATGTTGATGAAGATAGCCCTCCCCAAGATGGGAGAGTGGTTGGTGATGACGCGGTGACGATTTCCCCCTCCCGGAGGGAAGTATCCCCGGCAGAACAGCTCTGTCGGAGCCCTAGATTGGTTTCCGCCTCGGTTCCGCCTCGAGAAGGCGGCGTCTGGTCCCGAAAACCTCCTTATGATTTTTTTTTCCAGGTCAAAACACCTCATATAGGAGAAGATGGGCATCGGGGGCCTTCCGGCTGGCCCACGAGGCAGGGGAGCGCGCCCTGGGAAGGGGGGCGCGCCCCTACCCTCGTGGACAGCCGGTGGCCCCCTCGTGGACTTCTTTCGCCATATATTTTTTTTATTTTCTGAAACGGAGTTCTGTTGAGTTTCGGGGCTTTTGGAGTTGTGAAGAATATGTTTCCAGAGTTTGCTCCTTTTCCAGCCCAGAAATCCAGCTGTCGGCATTCTCCCTCTTCATGTAAACCTTGTAAAATAAGAGAGAAAAGGCATAAGTATTGTGACAAAACATATAATAACAACCCATAATGCAATAAATATCAACATATAAGCATGATGCAAAATGGACGTATCAACCCCCCCCCCCCAAGCTTAGACCTCGCTTGTCCTGTAATGCCCCGGATGTAATACTTTCCCTTTTGGGTATATAATATATCTCCGGCTTCATCTATTTCCATTTCGGATTCTTTGTCTTTCGGCCTTTCGTCGTTCTGTTGTGTGAGTGTGTGGCATTCATTCATATCATGTAGACATGTGCTTCGCTTTGCATTTGTGTTGTGGGTTGCTTCCGGTTCGTCGTGTTTCTTCCCGTTGTCCGTTTCGCGTTCCGGAGCTCCCTCACGTGTCCGTGACGTCCCGTAGGCCTACTTTGTTGTTCGGGCGTTTTTCGTTACCGGTGTGCCGCGAGGTTGTGTTGTGTGTTGTTGTTTTGTTGTGTGCAACCCGCCTCTCAAATCTCGTCTCGTTTGGACTCCGTTGACTTTTCCATCTGTTGCTCGTGTGGGCCCGAAGTGCCTTTACTTCGTGTCCCGGAAATACCCCTACTGCTCTCTTTTATCTCCGTCTAGGCCTTTTAAATCAACCCCCGCGATCGGATCCGTCGGATCGCGATCGGAGGGCTCCTAAACACCCCTAGTCTCCAAACCCTAGTCTAAAACTGCTACATATAGACCCCCCTAGTCTATTTGGGCATCCCCTTCTTCTTCCCCCTTCTCCACTTTCTTTTTTTTTCCCTTCTTCCTCAGATCCAAGAAATCATCTCGGATCCCGAGAGGATCCTTCGATCCAGTCTCTGCGCCTCCCTCTTCCTTTGATCTGACCAGCCAGGTCAACGCCCTCGACGGACGCCGCCGCCAAATCGCTGGTTCGATCGGCCTCCCTCCGAGCGATCGATCTGGCCTGGACCTAGGGCCACTTCGTCGCGGGCCCAGGACCACATCCCCGAGCCGCCATCCGCCGCCCCGAGTCGCTCCCTTCGACGCGCAGCCGTCGCCTCGCTCCCCTGGGCCCCAAGCCAGTTCGGCCCGGCCAGGCCGCCTTCGCCACCGGCCCGTTCGCCAGCGCCCAGCGGCCTCCGCTGCGTCCCTCCAGCCGAGCGGGCCCCGAGCTGCTCCACCTCCCCGCCTGGGCCGGCCTCGCCGCGCCGCGCGGCCCAGCTCAGCCGGGCGCCGCCGGTCGCCGCACCGCGGGCCTCCCTCTTCCCCGTGGCCCACGCTTTGCCTGGGCCTCCCGCCGCCGAAGCCCAGCCGCCCGGCCGCCGGATCGGGCCAGATCCGTGCCGCCGGCCCGCTACTGTTCATCTCAGATCTGATCTAGGTTGACCTAATTCCCTAAGTCCCTGTTGCACTTGATCTGTTATGCGATCTTTGAACTGCTCTAACTTTGTGCCTGTTGCTCCGTTTTGCGCGTGTAGCATGTCCAGATGTTCGTGGAGATGTCCTCTACGTTTTACCTGTTGTAGTCATGCATGTTAGATGCCATCTTGACACTTGTTTTGCTGTTGCAAGAGTGCATCATGATATAAACTGCTGTTATGTGTTATTTTCATGCCACCTTTGACATGTGATATCTTTTAGCTCGTTTGTCCAAACGATGCAAATGACATGTCCACGTGTTCGTCTTGACACGAACTACGTGTTGTGTGTGATAGGTTGCATGGTAGATTTATTGTTGCCTTGTTATCATCGTTACAAAGTGCCATGTTCACATGTTGTGTTTTCACTTGTTATGAAATGCCATCTTGTTGAGCTCGTTGCAATCGTTGTGTTCACCTCTTTGTAGCATGCTTGTGTGTTTCGGGATCACCGTCATATGTACTTTGATGAGGTGCTTACCCTTTGCCATGTTTAGTTTCGAGGTGGCTTAAACATGCTCTTTTACATGCTATGATGTTATTGATGTTTTAGTACTTAGTGAAATTTCACTAAGTCTGAAATCTGTAACGTTCCGATGCCATGTTCGTGTGATGTTCTAGGACAAAGCATGATAGTTTTGGGGTGGATTTTGATTGTTCCTTGTAGTATATATTGTTGTCTTTCCATTCATGTCCTCACATGTCCATTTGAGTGGCTGTAGCATGTTTATCTTTTGCTCTAAAGTTTCAATAAAATTCTGCTGCCAGAATTTTATTTCAAAGTTCAATATGTCCAAGATCATTGCTATTGATCCGTGACTCCGTTGGGGGTGCACTTTGGACCTAGTTGCTGTACTATATATCTAGTTTGTGTTCAAGTCCTTTGCCATGCCTTTTGGGTGCTGTAGTTTAATTATTTTGAGCTCCCAAGTTGCTATGTTGCTGTAATTTGCAGTTTTCGCTCAAATCTTGTTTCGGGCATAACTTTTAGCCCGTAACTCCGATTTCAGCGAATCTTATATCAAACTTGGGTGATTTTCTGTGTAGATTAATAATATCAGCTTGTTATCTTGTTTTGAGGTGTTTTGCTTGAGTGATGTTTTACGTGCTCCATGTGCATCCCTAGTGCATCCATCATGCATTCATGTTTTTCGAGTGCGCATTGCATCGTGTTGATTGGTGCTTGGTGTGTTTGTCTTGTTTAGAGCCGGAAGCTGAGACCGGGTTCGAAGTTGAGCACGAGTTTTCCAACGAGGTTGAGCACGAGGACCCTTCTTACGATCCGAACGAATTCTCTTCAGGCAAGATGACCGAACCCCGATAACATTACTATCTTTGTCTATTGCTAGTAGTCTCGATCTATAGTTTTGCCTCGATGCCCATGTTCTTCTTGTCAGCCTCCTACTTGTAACCAATTGCCATGTTTAACCACCCTACCTATGCAAACCATTGCTTGGCTAAGTACGCTTCGCTCAGCCCTTCTTATAGCGTTGCTAGTTGCAGGTGAAGTGAAGATGCTTGCTCCATGTTGAAGTTTGGTTGGGTTATGTCACACTATCTAAATGCCTAAAATGAAATCATCTATATATTGGCAAGGGTGGAAGGCTAAGCCTTTTGCTTGGTGATTTGTTCCACTCATGCCGTTAGGATCCGTATAAGCCGGTTTTATGTTCCTTGATTATGCGTTCCTAACACGGTTGGGGTGTATGGGACCCCCTCGATAAACCGCTAAGTGCTAAGTCTTTTCCAGCAAGTCCCAACCTTGGTACTATTTGCATAAACAACTAAAAACTTTCCGAGGGAGTAATTAACCCGAGGCTTAATTAATTCAACCCCCTGGGCCAGTGCTCGACTTGAGTGTTGGTCCAAACTAGAGCCACTTGCGGATACCACCCGGTTCGCTGGGATCTTCGGTATCTGTACGTACTGCTCATCCGGACGTGTCCTGAGACCTAGATACGCGCGGCTACTATCAGGGTGTCGACACGCCGGGAGGATTTGCTGGATTAGCCTTACCTTAGCTCGGTATATCTTGAGCACGGGATTCCGATAATACTCGGGTCTTCCCACTTTGGAGTTGCGACTCCGCGGATCGTGGGCTTGTAATGGGTCAAGTTGGAACACCCCTGCAGGGTTTGAACTTTCGAAAGCCGTGCCCGCGGTTATGTGGCAGATGGGAGCTTGTTAATTCCGGTTGTAGATAACTTGACACAATGATACTAATACACTACCAGCGTGTGTTCCGTGACTGTCAATTTCCGAATAGGGATTCGGGAGTTGAACACGGAGGGGTTATGATTGTGAGCTTGTAGCTAGGATCACTTCGTGATCACTTCTCGCCGATGCCTTCTCTCCTCGCTCTCACTTGCGTAAGCTAGATGCTAGTTGCTGTTGCAGACTTGTTCTTTCTTCAGCCTTTTTCCCTCACCTAAAGCCTTAAATAGTTCTGTTACCCGGAAACGGGATTGCTGAGTCCTCTGTGGCTCACAGTTACTTCACACACCAGATGCAGGTCCAGCCGTGAGCTATCCAGGTGATGGCACCGAGCTGGATTGGGAGTACGACGAGGAGCGTAGTCGTTACTATGTGCGCTACCCGGACGATCAGTAGTGGAGTCTCTTACTAGGATTCGATCCGCCTGTGGTTTATTTATCTGAGTTTGGTACTTTGACTTTTGGCTTTTGCCCTTAGAGGGTTGTAGTGATCTTAATGTATGATGTTTGAGACTTGTACTGTTATTCTGTGACGTGGCGATTGTAAGCCAACTATTTTCAGTTTACTATCCCCCTTTTACATGAGTTGTGCAAAGATTACCAAACTTGAGATCATTCTAGGATGGACTTATGCCTTTAAGTCGTGCCTCGACACGTAGGAGGTATAACTCCATCCTGGGCATTACATGTCCTCAAGCGAAAGCTGATATCGAAAAATAGAATTGTTACTTTAGTTTCCACAATATCAAGTATGAATCATAAACTTCATTGGAAACTAACAAACTTTGATCTCAGTCATTGAAGCAATTGCAATTTATCGTAACATCGGAAAGAGTCAATATAAGAGCTTTTCAGCAAGCCTACATACTCAACTATCATATAGTCTTTCACAATTGCTCACACTCATGCAATACTTATGTTCATGGAGTTTTAATCGGACACAGAGAAAGATAGGGGCTTATGGTGTTGCCTCCCAACCTTTTACCTCAAGGGTAATGTCAACAGTAATAGATCATGAAAACTTACATCCAAGTGGGTATATATGTCAGGATCTTTCCAACGCAATGTGCTTGCCAAAGGATAAAAGGTAAAAAGGAAAGGTGGATTTCACCTTGACTCTTATAAGGCAAGAATAATAGATAGGCCCTTCGTAGAGGGAAGCAGAGGTTGTCATGTGTTTTTTGGTTGGATGCACAAAGTCTTAGCATAGAAGAACTTCACTTTATATTGCCACTTGTGATAAGGACCTTTATTATGCAATCCGTTGCTTTTATTACTTCCATATCACAAGATCGTATAAAGTTAATTTCTCCCACACTAATAAATCATCCATATTTTAGCGAGTATGCAACATGACAACTTACTTGGAAGGATCTTTCTCAATCCATAGGTAGGTATGGTGGACTCTCATGGCAAAACTGGGTTTAAGGATATATGGAAGCACAAGTAGTATCTCTACTTGGTGCGAGGAGTTTTGGCTAGCATGAGGGGGAAAGGCAAGCTCAACATGTTGGATGATCCATGACAATATATTTTATTTCGGATATAAGAGGACATAACTCATTATGTTGTCTTCCTTGTCCAACATCAACTCTTTAGCATGTCATACTTTAATGAGTGCTCACAATCATAAAAGATGTCCAAGATAGTATATTTGTATGTGAAGCCTCGCTTCTTTTATTACTTCCTATTAATTGCAACGATGACCAAAACTATGTTTGTCAACTCCCAACAACTTTTATTTATCATACTTCTGTATGTGAAGTCATTACTTCCCATAAGATCGATATGATCTCTTTGATAATCTTTATGTTTTCTTTCTTTTTATCATGACCCAAGTGAGGAAATCAAGCCCTTGACTCAACAC
This sequence comes from Secale cereale, assembly GCA_902687465.1. Taxonomy (NCBI): domain Eukaryota; kingdom Viridiplantae; phylum Streptophyta; class Magnoliopsida; order Poales; family Poaceae; genus Secale; species Secale cereale. The sequence continues at coordinate 98,241,037 of LR738711.1, read as the reverse complement.
TAATCTTTATTATATAGCTCACGGACTCGATTACAAAGGGTAAAGCTCACAAAGCAAAAGCTCACAACTAGAACATGCTAACTTTATTCTACTAGATCAAGATACTACCAAAAGGATCGAACTAAGTAAAACGGTAAAGGTAGGAGTGATGGTGATACGTTACCGGGGTCACTCCCCCAAGCTTGGTAGTTGCCAAGGGGAGTGCCCATACCCATATGATTATGTCTCCTTCTTCGGGGGTGATGATGATGGAATTGCGATGATGTAGGCTTGTTGTCCACCTTCCACGGCATGGGTTCACCATCGTAGAAGGATGATCGAGTCTCCGGGATAGTCAAATCTGCAGCCAAACTCATCTTCTTGAATCTATATTCATACTCACAGTTTTGGTTTTGCAGGTCATAGATCTGGGCTTGGAGGTGTTCAATCTTCTCTTGAAGATTGGAGATAGCTTCCCCAAAGATCCTTGAGTCCAGCTTGAGGTTGTTGGCGAGTTCCGAGATCATCATGTGGTTGGCGTTGAGTCCTCGTTCCACCATACCTTGGCACTTGAAAACTTGCTGCTCCATTGCTTCGAGCATTGTCTCCACGCTTCCGGTCCTCCTCGGCCCCTCAACATCACGGATGTGCAGCACCCCCTCATGGACTCCATGGTTTTAGGGTGGTGCAGCACCTCCGCGAGGTAGGGGTTGATGACCTTCTCGAAGAACTTGTCCTTGGGGTGTTGGAGGATGCCATGATGATCTAGATCTGTCAAAAACAGTAGCTCGAAATGAAAACAGAGGATTTTTGCGTGATACATAGGTCAAAACCTCCGGGAGTATATATAATGAATTTTTACCGACCAAAAGGAGTAACCCACAAGAAAACGGAGTCTGGGGGACACACGGGGTGCCCATAAGGCAGGGGGCGCGCCTTGGGAAGGGGCGCGCGCCCTCCACCCTCGTGGACGCCTCGTGTCTCTTCCGCACTGCGGTTTATTTTTCTATTTTTCTAATATTCCAAAACGGAGAAAAATTGCCTTTAGAACTGTTTTGGAGTCGGTTTACTTACCGTATCACATACCTCTTCCTTTTCGGAGGCTGAATCGTTTTGGAAAGTGTCCCTTATGTATTCCTCCGGGGTTACGGTTTCAATAACATTAGTTTCAACATTTATAGGATTACCTGAGATATAATGTTTAATTCTTTGACCATTCACCACCTTCGGATTTGTGCCTACGAAGTTGTTGATTTTTATGGCACCGGAACGATAGACCTCCTTGATAATGTAATGTCCTTCCTACTTGGAGAGAAGTTTTCCTGCAAAAAATCTTAAATGAGAGTTGTATAGCAAGACATAATCACCTACGTTAAACGCACGCTTTTGTATCCTTTTGTCATGCCATCTTTTAACTTTTTCTTTAAACAGCTTGGCATTCTCATAGGCCTGGGTTCTCCATTCATCAAGGCAGCTAATGTCAAATAACCTCTTTTCACCGGCAAGTTTGAAATCATAATTGAGCTCTTTAATATCCCAATACGCCTTATGTTCTAGTTCAAGAGGTAAGTGACAAGCTTTTCCATAAACCATCTTATATGGAGACATACCCATAGGATTTTTGTATGCAGTTCTATAGGCCCATAATGCATCATCAAGTTTCTTGGACCAATTCTTCCTAGACCTATTAACTGTCTTTTGCAAGATTAGTTTCAACTCCCTATTACTTAGTTCTACTTGACCACTAGTCTGTGGGTGGTAGGGGGATGCAATTCTATGGTTGACATCATACTTTGCAAGTATCTTACGGAAAGCACCATGAATAAAGTGTGAACCACATGAGTCATTAGATATCTAGGGACTCCAAACCTCAGAAAAATAACTTCCTTAAGCATCTTAATAGAGGTGTTATGATTAGCACTACTAGTTGGAATAGCTTCTACCCGGTTAGTAATGTAATCAACAGCAACTAGAATATGTGTATACCCATTAGAGGCAGGAAATGGTCCCATATAATCAAATCCCATACATCAAATGGTTCAATAACAAGTGAATAATTCATAGGCATTTCTTGACATCTACTAATATTACCAATTCTTTGACATTCATCACAAGATAAGACAAACTTACGGGCATCCTTGAAGAGAGTAGGCCAATAAAAACCGGATTGCAATACCTTATGTGCAGTTCTATCTCCCGCATGGTGTCCTCCATAAGCTTCAGAGTGGCACTTGCGTAGGATCTGTTCCTGTTCATGCTCAGGTACACAACGTCTAATGATACCATCTACTCCTTCTTTATAAAGATGTGGGTCATCCCATAAGTAATGTCTCAAATCATAGAAGAACTTTTTCTTTTGCTGGTATGTGAAGCTAGGAGGTATAAACTTAGCAACAATATAATTAGCATAAGCAGCATACCATTGAGAAGTACGAGAAGTATTTATGACAGCTAATTGTTCATCAGGAAAGCTATCATCAATAGGTTGTGGTTCATCAAGTATATTCTCTAACCTAGACAAGTTATCTGCTACGGGGTTCTCAACTCCCTTTCTATCAATAATATGCAAATCAAATTCTTGCAGCAAGAGAACCCATCTAATAAGTCTAGGTTTAGCATCTTTCTTTTCCATAAGGTATTTGATAGCAGCATGATTAGTGTGAATAGTTACTTTAGAATCAACAATATAGGGTCTAAACTTATCACAAGAAAATACAACTGCTAAAAATTCTTTCTCAGTAGTGGCATAATTTCTTTGGGCGCTATCTAGAGTTTTACTAGCATACTGGATAACATTCAATTTCTTATCAACTCTTTGCCCTAGAACAGCTCCTACAGCATAATCACTAGCATCGCACATAATCTCAAAGGGTTTCAATCAGGAGGCTGGACAATAGGTGCAGAGATCAATGCTTTCTTAAGTATTTCAAATGCTTCTAGACAATCATCATCAAAGACAAAAGGAATATCTTTTTGTAAGAGATTAGTCAGAGGCCTGGAGATTTTGGAGAAGTCCTTTATGAACCTCCTATAAAGCCCGGTGTGACCAAGGAAACTTTGTATACCTTTGATGTCCTTTGGGCATGGCATCTTTTCAATAGCATCAGCTTTAGCTTTGTCAACTTCAATACCTCTTTCAGAAATTTTATGTCCCAAGATAATGCCTTCATTAACCATAAAGTGGCACTTCTCCCAATTCAAGACAAGATTAGTGTCTTGACATGTCTGCAAAACTCGATCAAGGTTGCTTAAGCAATCATCAAAAGAAGTTTTGTAAACGGAAAAATCATCCATGAAAACCTCAACAATCTTTTCACAAAAATCAGAGAATATAGCCATCATGCATCTTAGAAAGGTAGCAGGTGCATTACATAAACCAAAAGGCATACGTCTATAAGCAAAGGTACCGAAAGGACAAGTAAAAGTGGTCTTTTCTTGATCCCCTTTTGACACAGGTATTTGAGAGAAACCAGAATAACCATCTAGAAAGCAGAAATGAGTATGTTTGGATAACCTTTCTAGCATTTGATCAATAAATGGCAAGGGGTAATGATCTTTCTTAGTAGCTTTATTTAACTTACGGAAATCAATTACCATCCTATAGCCTGTAACTATTCTTTGCGGGATCAATTCATCTTTATCATTGGGTACGATAGTCATACCTCCTTTCTTAGGTACACAATGGACATGACTTACCCACTGGCTATCAGCAACTGGATAGATAATACCTGCCTCTAGAAGCTTTAGTATTTCCTTCCTTACCACTTCCTTCATTTTAGGATTTAATCGTCGCTGATGATCAATAACTGGTTTAGCATTTTCTTCCAATTTTATCTTATGTTAGCATATAGTGGGACTAATGCCCTTAAGATCATCTAGAGTATATCCAATAGCAGCACGGTGCTTCTTCAGAGTTTTCAATAGTTTTTCTTCATCCTGCTCTGAAAGGTTAGCACTAATAATAACAGGAAATATCTTCATTTCATCAAGATAAACATACTTCAGATTATCAGGTAAAGGTTTAAGTTCAAACACGGGATCACCCTCGAGTGGAGGAGGATCCCCTAGGATTTCAATAGGCAAGTTTTTTTCAATACGGGTCCCTTTTTAAGGAATATTTCATCTATTTCCCTTCTCTCATTCATATGGATATCATTTTCATGGTCTATCAAGTATTATTCTAATGATCATTGGGTGGCATGGCAATAGAAGCAAGACCAATAATTTCATCCTTACTGGGTGGTGCCTTTTCAAGGGGTTGTCTACGAAATTTAGCAAAGTTAAAATCATGAGACATATCCCCTAATCCAATAGTGACAATGTCTTTCACACAGTCTATCTTGGCATTAACAGTATTCAAGAAGGGTATACCAAATATAATGGGACAAAATTCATCTTGTGGGGAACTAAGAACTATAAAATCAGTAGGTTATTTAACCTTCCCACACAAGACTTCAATATCTCTAACAATCCCAACGGGTGAAATAATGTCCCTATTGGCAAGCTTACTAGTAACATCAATCCCTTCTAACTCAATAGGTGCAATATCATGCATAATTTCGTTATACAAATCAAGAGGGATAATACTCGCACTAGCACCTACATCACATAAACCATGATAGCAATGATCTCCTATCTTAACAGAGATGACAGGCAAGCCCACAACAGGTCTATGTCTATTCCTAGCATTGGGTTTGGCTATTCTAGCAGACTCTTCTTGGAGGTAAATAACATGTCCATCTAAATCTTCTACCAAGAGATCTTTAACCATAGCAACACTAGGTTCAACTTTAATTTGCTCAGGGGTGTAGGTGTTCTAGCATTACTCTTATGAACTACAGTTGAAGCTTGAGCATGATCCTTTATCCTAACAGGGAAAGGTGGTTTCACAATATAAGCGGTAGGTATAACAGGATCAACATTATAAGTGATAGTCTTTTCTTCAACTTTAATAGGTTCAACTACTTTTACTTCAATAGGGGGATGGTATTTAAACCACTTCTCCTTGGGGAGATCAACATGAGTAGCAAAATATTCACAGAAAGAAGCTACTATCTCAGAGTCAAGTCCATATTTAGGGCTAAACTCGCAGAAAACATCGGTATCCATAAAAGCTTTAACACAATCAAACTTAAGGGTCATACCTGACTCCTTACCTTCGTCGAGATCCCAATCTTCAGAGTTGCGTTTAATACTTTCCAATAAATCCCATTTGAATTCAATAGTCTTCATCATAAAAGAGCCAGAACAAGAAGTATCGAGCATGGAGCGGTTATTAAGAGAAAGCCGAGCATAAAAATTTTGAATGATCATTTCTCTCGAGAGCTCATGATTGGGGCATGAATATAACATTGAATTAAGCCTCCCCCAAGCTTGAGTGATGCTTTCTCCTTCGCGAGGCCAGAAATTATAAATATAATTACGATCACGATGAACCTGGTGCATAGGGTAGAACTTCTGATGAAATTCCAACTTCAGACGATTATAATTCCATGATCCCATATCATCGCATAGCCTAAACCATGTCAATGCATCTCCCTTCAAAGATAAAGGGAAAACCTTCTTCTTGATAACATCCTCGGGCATACCTGCAAGCTTAAATAATCCACAAACTTCATCCACATAGATTAGATGTAAATCGGGATGCAGTGTTCCGTCTCTATCATACCCCAAGGAATCTCAAAGAAAACATTTTCAATAGGTGCAGTAGGTTGAGGAGCAACTCTTTGCTCTTCTGATCGGGGTGAAGATACCCCGAACAAGCCCCTCAAAGGATTTTGAGCCATAATAACAAGTGACAATAAATTTCAGCACACTATATAAATTTTTCCTTACCAAAGGCGCTTCACTCCCCGGCAATGGCACTAGAAAAGAGTCTTGATGACCCACAAGTGTAGGGGGTCTATCATAGTCCTTTCAATGAGTAAGAGTGTCGAACCCAACGAGGAGCAGAAGGAAATGATAGGCAGTTTTCAGTAAGGTATTTTCTGCAAGCACTAAAATTATAGGTAACAGATAGTTTTGTGATAAGGTAATTGGTAGCAAGTGACAAAAGGTAAAAGTAAATAAGGTGCAGCAAGGTGGCCCAATCCTTTTTGTAGCAAAGGACAAGCCTAGACAAACTCTTATATAAAGGAAAGCGCTCCCGAGGACACATGGGAATTATCGTCAAGCTAGTTTTCATCACGATCATCTAATTCACGTTCGGTACTTTGATAATTTGGTATGTGGGTGGATCAGTGCTTGGGGGCTGTCCTTACTTGGACAAGCCTCCCACTTATGATTAACCTCTAATGCAAGCATCCACAACTACAAAAGAAGTATTAAGGTAAACCTAACCATAGCCTGAAACATATGGATCCAAATTAGCCCCTTACGAAGCAACGCATAAACTAGGGTTTAAGCTTCTGTCACTCTAGCAACCCATCATCTACTTATTACTTCCCAATGCCTTCCTCTAGGCCCAAATAATGGTGAAGTGTCATGTAGTCGACGTTCACATGACACCACTAGAGGAGAGACAACATACATTTCATCAAAATATCGAACGAAGACCAAACTCACATGACTACTAATAGCAAGACTTCTCCCATGTCCTCAGGAACAAAAGTAACTACTCACAAGACATAATATTGTTCATGATCAGAGGGGTATTAATATGCATAATGGATCTGAACATATGATCTTCCACCAAATAAACCAACTAGCATCAACTACAAAGAGTAATCAACACTACTAGCAACCCACGGGTACCAATCTAAGGTTTGGGTACAAAGATTGGATACAAGAGATGAACTAGGGTTTGAGAGGAGATGGTGCTGGTGAAGATGTTGATGAAGATAGACCTCCCCAAGATGGGAGAGTGGCTGGTGATGACGGCGGTGACGATTTCCCCCTCCCGGAGGGAAGTATCCCCGGCAGAACAGCTCTGCGGGAGCCCTAGATTGGTTTCCGCCTCGGTTCCGCCTCGAGACGGCGGCGTCTGGTCCCGAAAGCCTCCTTGTGATTTTTTTTCCAGGTAAAAACACCTCATATAGGAGAAGATGGGCATCGGGGGCTTTCCGGCTGGCCCACGAGGCAGGGGGCGCGCCCTGGGAAGGGGGGCGCGCCCCCTACCCTCGTGGACAGCCGGTGGCCCCCCTCGTGGACTTCTTTCGCCAGATATTTTTTATATTTTCTGAAACGGAGTTCTATTGAGTTTCGGGGCTTTTGGAGTTGTGCATAATAGGTTTCCAGAGTTTGCTCCTTTTCCAGCCCAGAATTCCAGCTGCCGGCATTCTCCCTCTTCATGTAAACCTTGTAAAATAAGAGAGAAAAAGCATAAGTATTGTGAGAAAACATATAATAACATCCCATAATGCAATGAATATCAACATATAAGCATGATGCAAAATGGACGTATCAATAGTCTCAAGTCGTTAAAAACATACATGCCCCACACATGTTCATATTTCAAGGTGCACTAAATTATTGCATGTGATGGTTAAGGCTGGCCATAATGGTGGTATCTTAGCTGCTACTCCCTCTGATCCGTTTTACTCTGCGCATTTTTTTCATTTTTTTCCGAATTGCTCTGCGTGTTCCGCTTTTGCCTCGCCTCTTTCCCAGTCTACCCCTCATCTACCGCATCACATGCACTGGAGGAGCCCGCGTGCGCGTTAATGCCTTTCCTAGTTGTCCGCCTTCTCTCCTCGTTTGGTGCGCCACTGCATGCAAACCACCATGGCCTGCATTAACTTCTCTCCTAGTATTGGCCGGTAGGCTGTTGCATGCAAACAGGTGCGACTTTCCTAGTTACCTGTGGGCTGCTGCATGCATCTAATCCTGGCAAAAGAAGGGGCAAATTTGTTCAAAACAATTCAAGCAGGGCTCTGCTTGGTATGCGGGATGAAAGTTATACGCATGGTAAAAAGAATCGGAGGGAGTATCATGCACACAGGAATAGCAAACAAGCCGGCATGGCGTGCGAACAGGCCGAAGGTCGTGGGAGGCGCGACGATTGACGGAATTAATTGAAGTTACACACAAGCCGGCATGGCGTGCGAACAGGCAGAAGCTATACCGCCAGGCCTATGATATGGGTCTAGTAGACATGACATCTAGTGGGTCCCGCATAGTTCTCGAGAACTCTTTGGGGGCTTGCAGCCGTTTATCCACTGGGCAAGCCAGCAACCCCACGTTGTTCGCACGCCCTACTCGTCCCCGTCTTCTACTAGTACGGTACCTTACAACAGTTCGCTCCCAGTCGTCCCGTCAATCCTAACCCTCCTCCCAAATCCATGGCGTCCCAAATCTCCATGATCGGCGGTGAGTACAAGGTTAGAACCATCACCGACGATGAGTTCGACGTCATTTACGCCCGTTCTTCCGCAACGGTGAAAGAATGCCTTGCTCGCTTCAAACGCATGTTCGAAAACTCAAATGATGAGTGGGTCGCTGGGCTAGATGTTGAGTACACCACAGTCCTGGGAAGCGAGAAGAAACTAAAGGAGGAAGAGAAGAAGAAGAAGCCCGTCGTGATCCAGGTTTGCGTGCATGACTTATGCTTGGTCTACCACATATGCCATGCCGACGTTGAGTGCGAGGAATTTAAGAAGTTCCTCAAGGGCGGCCGAGTCAAATTCGTTACTGTAGACTTTAGGAGCGACAAGGAAATCCTGGGTCGGATAGGCCCTGTTGTAGGCCAGCCCTTCGATCTCCAGAAGGCAAGCCTGGTGTCCTCCTCTCAGCCTTCAACGCTGACCCTGGCAGCAGCCATGATTGATCGTTCGTACGCTAAACTGAAGAAACCTCACCATGAGTTTCATCATGCATGGGAGTCGAAGACATTAGATGAAGATCACATCATGTACGCATCAATGGATGCCTACCTTTGTTTAAATATCTACAAGGGTTGGATGAAGAAGCAGAGCCCAGTGTCCGGTTCAAGCAAAGAAGTGTCGGCGAAGAGGAAGAGGAAGAGGGACGAGGACGAAGTCGAGGACGTGGACTCGGACTCCGAGTAGGTGGCAGTGTCGTCGCTCATGTTGGTTCTACTCTAGTGTCAAGCAGACTAGTTGCTTAGTTTCTTTTCAAGGGTGTGTTGTGCTGAGGCCCCAACAGAACTATGTTTATGTTCTTTCTCGTTATTTGAACTCTTTAGTACGTACAATAGTACTAGTACTATGTCTTACTACTGTTCTTCTTGCAGTTCGTACTACTGCTCGTATCTTCGTGTTCCTACTGTAGTTAATACGTTCATACTAGTAGTATAATTTGGGTCAGTTGATTTGTGAAAGAAGTTCGACGGAGTGAAGGAAGAAGACGGCATGGTGCCCATGATCTATCTTATGAGTGTTGGGTGTGGAATGCTGTTTGCCGGGAAAAAAATGGATCGTGCCCGAGGTTAAACAGATGGCGGGGTGGGGGGAGCATGGCGGTGGCAGGCGGTTCAGGGGAGGGCGCGGTGGCGGTGGCAGGCGGTTAGGCATGTGGCGGGCTGAGAAGATGAACCGTGCATCTATTTCGGAGGTTGAAGAAGCCCTTCTAGCCATCCACGTTGCATCAAATGGCTCACAAGAGTCGACTGGCCCAAATTACTCCTTCAGATTGCAGGATCCACGTGGCATTCAAGGTCTTGAAGGTAGATTATGCATCCGCACCCGGTTTGCAGGCTCGACGCGCGCGCGACCGGCTTCCGCGCGACAACCACCATGTGCGCCTCCTCCGCGCTGGCGGAGACGACAATGACACGCTAGTTCCTCCTCGTCGGCGTGCTGGACCACGCGCTCGTCCTCCTCTTCGTACGTAGCATGCATAGACGCGGCTCCACCAGCTGCTCGCACTGATCATGCACGGTGCATAGACGTGAGCGGGCGAGCCTTCGGCTTGGCGGCGATGCTACTTCTCGAGCTTGCGTTGTATTCCCTCGAAGAGGAAAGGGAGATGCAGCACAGTAGCGTAAGTATTTCCCTCAGTTTTTGAGAACCAAGGTATCAATCCAGTAGGAGACCACGCGCGAGTCCCTCGCACCTGCACAAACAAATAAGAACTTCACAGCCAACGCAATAAGGGGTTGTCAATCCCATTACGGTCACTTACGAAAGTGAGATCTGATATAGATGATAGTTTGATATTTTTGGTATTTTTTATTATAAGAACAGAAAGTAAAAGCGGAAAAAGTAAAGTAGGTGTAGATTGATATTTCGAGAATAGACCCGGGGGCCATAGTGTTCTCTAGTGGCTTCTCTCATGATAGCGATATTCTACGGCGGGTAAACAAATTATTATCGAGCAATTGATAGAAAAGCGAATAATTATGAGACTATCTAGGCATGATCATTATATATAGGCATCACGTCCAAGACAAGTAGACCGAAACGATTCTGCATCTACTACTATTACTCCACACATCGACCGCTATCCAGCATGCATCTAGTGTATTGAGTTCATAAGAACAGAGTAACGCCTTAAGCAAGATGACATGATGTAGAGGGATAAACTCAAGCAATATGATATAAACCCCATCTTTTTATCCTCGATGGCAACAATACAATACGTGACTTGCTGCCCCTACTGTCACTGGGAAAGGACACCACAAGATTGAACCCAAAGCCAAGCACTTCTCCCATTGCAAGAACTATAGATATAGTAGGCCAAACCAAACCAATAATTCGAAGAGACTTGCAAGGATATTATAATCATACATGAATAGTTCAGAGAAGAACCAAATATTTCTCATAGATTACTCTTGATCATAAACCCACAATTCATCGGATCTCGAAAAGCACACCGCAAAAAGAGATTACATCGAATAGATCTCCTTGAAGACCAGGGAGAACTTTGTATTGAGATCCAAAGAGAGAGAAGAAGCCATCTAGATACTAGCTATGGACCCGAAGCTCTGTGGTAAACAACTCACAACTCAGGGTGAGGCGATGATGATGATGTAGAAGAACTCCATGGAAGACCCCCCCCCCCTCCGGCGGAGCTCCGGAACAGGCCCCAAGATGGGATCTCACAGGAACAGAAGGTTACGGCGGTGGAACTAGGGTTTTCTCTGTTGTTCTGATGGTTTCGGGGTACGTAGGCTTATATAGGAGGAAGGAGGGCACCGGGGGCCAAACATGGGGCCCACGAGGTAGGGGGGCGCCCCCACCCTCGTGGACACCACGTAAAGCCTACTCTGTGGTTCTCAAGTCTCCAGTGTGTGATTTTCTCCGAAAATATCTCTCCTGAAGGTTTCATTCCGTTTGGACTCCGTTTGATATTCCTTTTCTGCAAAACCCTGAAACAGGCAAAATACAGCAATCTGGACTGGTCCTTTGGGTTAGTAGGTTAATCCCAAAAATAATATAAAAGTGTATGACAAAGCCCATTAAACATCCAAAGCATCATAAATAATAGCATGGAACAATAAAAATTTATAGATACGTTGGAGACGTATCAAGCATCCCCAAGCTTAATTCATGCTCTTCCTCGAGTAGGTAAATGATAAAAACAGAATTTTTGATGTGGAATGCTAACCAACATAGCTTTTCATTGTAATTCTCTTAATTGTGGCATGAATGTTCAGATCTGAAAGATTCAAGACAAAAGTCTATATTGACATAAGAAATAACAATACTTCAAGCATACTAACAAAGCAATCATGTCTTCTCAAAATACTATGGCTAAATAAAGTTATCCCTACAAAATCATATGGTCTGGCTATGCTCCCTCTTCATCACACAAAATATTCATATCATGCACAACCCCGATTTCAGCCAAGCACTTGTTTTCATACTCTATTCTTTCAAACCTTTCAACTTTCACGCAATACATGAGCGTGAGCCATGGACATAGCACTATGGGTGGTATAGAGAGGTGGTTGTGGAGAAGACAAAAAGGAGGGAGATAGTCTCACATCGACTAGGCGTATCAACGGGCTATGGAGATGCCCATCAATAGATATCAATGTGAGTGAGTAGGGATTGCCATGCAGCGGATGCACTAGAGCTAAAATATGTATGAAAGCTCAACAAAAGAAACTAGTGGGTGTGCATCCAACTTGCTTGCTCATGAAGACCTAGGGCATTTGAGGAAGCCCATCGTAGGAATATACAATCCAAGTTCTATAATGAAAATTCCCACTAGTATATGAAAGTGACTAAACATGAGACTCTCTATCATGAAGAACATTGTGCTACTTTGAAGCACAAGTGTGGAAAAAGATAGTAGCAATTGCCCCTTTTTTTGGGTCTTTTTTTTCTTTGGCCTTTCCCTTTTTTCTCTCTTTTTTTGGAGGGTGTCGGGGATATACCCCGCGGTATGAACCGACCGGAATTATAACCCGGCCGAACTTGGTATTTTACTTAAGACGGTTTGTATTTGGCAAATTACTGGTGACCCGACAGGCGGATCATGGATGACAAGGCCCAAGGCCCAGAAGGCCGGTTCATATTATGGTGGGCCGGTTTATGAATAAAGCGCAAGGAATATCCTCATACAAAGGAAACAAGACTAGGACTCCTTGTAATAGATCAATCCTAGTCCTACTAGGACTAGTCATGTAACCCGCCCCTTCAACATATATAAGGAGGGGCAGGGCTCCCCAAAGAGGACAAGTTACAAGTTAGAGGAGAAGTTTAGACAAGTTTCTAGGATTAGACACAAAGAGCCGGTTCACCGGCGACACCACGAGGATCATAATGAGACCTAGCCTCAAACATCACGTAGGGTTATTACCGGATGATGTTTCCCGGGGCCCGAAGCTGTCTAAACCCTTGTCTTGCATCGCGTCTCTCGATTCCGCTCAACCCCTCTCAAGCTACTACATAGATGCGCGGCCTCACGACTAAGTCCGCTAAACCGGACATCTGCCGTGTTAATTCCACGACAGTTGGCGCCCACCGTGGGGTCAGCGCACGGTGGTGTTGAGTTCTTGAAGGGATTTCTCCAAATGATCGAGAAGTTCACAATTTTTCCGGATGATGAAGGGCCAGTTGAAAAAGACATCTTTGAGTTTGCAAAGACGAGATCAGAAAAAAAAATACGCTGTTCGTGGGACGCCTACCTACTGGAGTATGGCTTCGTCGTTTTCAACTTCAGCAAGATCGTATCTAGCCGGTTCAAAAAACCGATGTGGCGTTTTTTCTTTCATATGATTAACCGATGTGAGATCGGATCGATTTCCGGTTCCCAAAACTGCAAGGCAAAATTTACGGCACCTGCTCGCACGCAACCATCGCGGTGTCCCTGGCGATCCAAGACAAAAAAAAAGGGGTGAATCGGACGTTTGACTCATCACGGTGTCTCCTGCCTCGGGCGTAGATTCCTTCAACAGACCACGACCCGGAAGATGAGATGGGAGTGGATTTTTTGCAGAACAATCGACCCGGAAACAGACTTCGAGAGTCACCTGAGCCGCCGATCCGCCTGCCTCTGCCCGGCAGCCTCTTCAAATCGCCAACGACTGGGTCGCGCGGCTGGACGTCGCCGCTCTGGCCAACCCGGCCAGGAGGCCTCGCCCCGCCTCACCTCCGCCGCTACGACGCGGCCCTGACCCGGCTGAGCCGCGGCACCCGCGAGCCACCCGCTCGCCTCGCTGCTCCTGTCTGGGCATTCACAAATCACCATTGAAAATTGTTGTCTCTACCTGCGGTTTCACTGCCGTCTCTGCTGCATAGCCATAGCCTGCCAAGTCGCTGGTGATGAAGGCCGTTCCATATGCGAAGAACAATTAACAAAGGAGTCAAGCAGTCAATGCAAGTCTCTTAACAGGGGCACGTGTTCGCCCAAGTCCCAAGCATGCATACTAGTATGGCCAAACAGTGTATACACACACGTCCTCTAGGGCAAGTCAAAACAATGGGGGAAAAGGACAAAGCTGAGTACATCCACTCAGCGTGGAAACCAAAAAGAAGAAAAGAAAGAGGGTAGTAACGATACTGGTTTGGATACTTAATCAGACGAGAGTCGGTAAGCGAAGCCAACCACGACCCGGAGGAGTTAAGGCTATTTGTCCGATCTCGCCTTGTTTTCCTCTGCCGCGGTTCCGCCTCTGCAGCCCTTCTCGGCCTCCGTGCTGCACCAAGCCACCGACGTGTGTGCAGCGTTACAAGCTGTCACGGATCAGTTCTACAGTGATGGAATCGTACTAGTTGAGGTACTGTTTACATAAAAGACAAATCAAACAAGGACGGCAAAAGTTCAATGCGGCGTTCAAGGAGCAAGACCCACCTAAAAACTCGATGGAGGCGCGGTTATTTGGACGTAATGGCCACCACCGGGTCAAAGTGCCGTATAGTTACTTCATCCGGATTACTACCAGGTGCTATCTACCCTACTTATTTTTAAGTACATATTAATTTATCCAACAACAATTACTCTTGCATGTAATATTTTTTGCACAGGACTATTAAAAGATAAAGGGGTGGTGGCATATTACGGATGCACGTTCAGCTGTGTTGCGCGGCTTCACGAGCATGTGTGTTGTGGTCCGGTTTACATCAACGCGTTGGCCGACTCGTCTATTCGCACCCACGCGCACTGGCCTCCAACACCGCGACCGACTCCCTCACCAATGGACGAGCGCACGCCGCCATTTTTACGGTTCGGTCTATATTAACACGACGCTGTCCGCGCCTACGATTAACTCACCCACACGCGCCGGCCTACAATGCCGCTGCCGACTCATCTGCTGTCCGAACGGATCAGGTGATATCTTTCCTATTTTTCATACATATTAATTCATCAGAGCAAAAATACCTCGCCCTGCTGTATTTTATACGCAGGAAAAATCATTCATTATAAAGCGGTATTATACTGCGGAGATGGAGGCCCGCCAACATCATTCGATACAAGTGAACACCGTTACTCAACGGACTCCCGCACTGGTTTACAACGCCATGGCCGGTTCACGCGTCCGCACCGGTTTACAACGAGGAGGACAACTAGCCCGTCGGCGCCGGCCGACCCATCTGTTCTTCAAGCAAATGAGACGGCCGGTTCACACGTCCACACCGGTTTACAACACGGAGGACAACTTACTCGTCTCCGCCGGTTTACGACCCCACAGCCGGTTTAACTGTTTGAGCCGCCTCTGATACTGCGGTCGTTTACTGTCCAACCTGTGATCCGGTCTATTCAACATACCGGTTCAAATTCACTCAGGTGATATCCATCTACAGTATTATTTCTCTTGTTATATATCAGTCTTCATTAAGAAAATAAGATGCTTTGATCAGTCTATCTGGTTGTGTAGGGCAACTCCCGTATATGTACTCTGCCGATGGGATCACTGAAGGGATTCCTGTTCAGACAGAGGTTGTATTCGGACCAAAGAGGACACTTCATGGAGGCCCTCTGGACAGGCGACAGTCATCCAGTGATTGGCTAAAATTTTACCTATGGTTCTATGGAACCATGGAGGCCCTCTGGACAGGCGACAGCCATCCAGTGATTGGCTAAAGTTTTACCTATGGTTCTATGGAACCATGGAGGCCCTCTGGACAGGTGATAACCATCCAGTGATTGGCTAAAGTTTTACCTATGGTTCTATGGAACCATGGAGGCCCTCTGGACAGGTGACAACCATCTAGTGATTGGCTAAAAGTTTTTCTTATGGTTCCTATGGATGGTACCCGCATCCATTCGACCGGCCCTCTGGATGGTAAGCCCATTCCAATGATTGGCTGAACCTTGCTTTGAGCCTGGCAGCTCGTAAAAAGCCTCGACTACATGGTTTTCTTTGCAAAACTTGCATTTCTGGTGTTTATGTTTTATGATTCTCTAAACCGGAGTGGAACAGCTCCAGAAGTTGACCACATATCTATAAAGTTAAAAGTCTGGGTCATGAATACCAGCATGAGATAAACCGGTGTTCATTATAACCAGGATCATCCATCAGGCAAAAGCCAAGTATAAGCCACAAATATTTGGACAAAGTTACAGCGTGATATAAACCGGTGTCTTTTATCAAACCCGGGATTATTATTAGGTCTATCAAGGTTTCCATCAGGAAATTTTAAATTTTGCCGGATTAAGAATATCAAGCATACTTGATCGCAGAAACAGATAATGACCGGTGCTTATTAAACCGGCCTGGCTTTTGACTATAAGTCGCCAGTATATGATGGTGAATAATGACCGGTGTTTATTCAACCCGGCCTGATTGTGATCAAACATCACTGGAACCGGTTTTCAAACCGGATTATATTCTTCAAATCTTTAAATAGCCAACACGGCTGGATTTTACTATGGTTATCAATATTATGATTGAGGTTTTCAAAGTCGCTTTAAGCGCAATGGATATTATTTCATCGATGGAAGTGATTTATTCTACAAAGGAATAGTCCCGAGTCGCTGCAGGCTTACGACCCGGCACTTGGGGGCTACATCATTCAAATTAAGATTACATCAAATACACAAGTCTCATGTCGCTGCAAGCATGCACCATGACACTTGGGGGCTAATGCAAAGTCATTTTTTTTTGCTCACTTTATTGAAAGACCCGATTCATCACATTATAATGAGCCGGCCCTTGGGGGCTACCAATCGCTCCTGTCAACAATTCAAGGTACACAAGTATTAATCCATTATATTGAAGGGTCCACTGCTCAGTTGGTAAAGCACAAAGCTCTTAACCTTATGGACGTGGGTTCAAACCCCACGATGGAAGTACATTATATAATGTTATTTTCAAATGATTATATCTACAAAGTCCCTGCTCATTATTCCATAACAACCCGGCACTTGGGGGCTACACGTTGCTGTTCAAGTTTATATGATCATATTTTCAAAAGTCCCTGCTCATTATTACATAATGACCCGGCACTTGGGGCTACACTGATTGAAGTTTTTTAGCATTATTCAAATTACAAGTCCCAGGTTGATGCAAGCATGACAACCTGGCACTTGGGGGTTACATGTTGCTGTTCAAATTTACATGATCATATTTTCAAAGTCCCTGCTCATTATTACATAATGACCCGGCACTTGGGGGCTACAGGTAATATGCATATAAAGGAGGAACATCTTCAAATTATCAGTTTTGGGTAAATCCGGAAGATCAATCATAACCCGGCATTGGCAACAATCATAAACCGGCAAGTTCTACATCTTCAAGCCGGCTGGATATCAGTTGAATATTTCAAAGAACAATATTTTTGTCAAGTCAGAGAATTAAAGGCCGATTCAAATGGATTCTTTATTTTGCAATATTTTTTCTACAAGCAAGTTGATTATGAAGTTGGTCTGTTGACCCGGATTTTCTAGAAGAAGGAAAGGACAAGGACTTAAGGATGGTCAGATGCCGGTTTACAAGAAATTCTTAACAAGGAGCACAACCTGTTAGATTCGCTCTTGTGTTTATTTTGCAGCATAAGTTTACCATGGATAAATCCAAGCTAAACTTGGGGGCTAATGTCGGGGATATACCCCGCGGTATGAACCGACCGGAATTGTAACCCGGCCGGACTTGGTATTTTACTTAAGACGGTTTATATTTGGCAAATTACTGGTGACCCGGCAGGCGGATCATGGATGACAAGGCCCAAGGCCCAGAAGGCCGGTTCATATTATGGTGGGCCGGTTTATGAATAAAGCGCAAGGAATATCCTCATACAAAGGAAACAAGACTAGGACTCCTTGTAATAGATCAATCCTAGTCCTACTAGGACTAGTCATGTAACCCGCCCCTTCAACATATATAAGGAGGGGCAGGGCTCCCCAAAGAGGACAAGTTACAAGTTAGAGGAGAAGTCTAGACAAGTTTCTAGGGTTAGACACAAAGAGCCGGTTTACCGGCGACACCACGAGGATCATAATGAGACCTAGTCTCAAACAGCACGTAGGGTTATTACCGGATGATGTTTCCCGGGGCCCGAAGCTGTCTAAACCCTTGTCTTGCATCGCGTCTCTCGATTCCGCTCAACCCCTCTCAAGCTACTACATAGATGCGCGGCCTCACGACTAAGTCCGCTAAACCGGACATCTGCCGTGTTAATTCCACGATAGAGGGGCTTTATTGATTTAGCCTTTCCTCGCATGGGACAATGCTCTAATAATGATGATCATCACACTTTCATTGAATTACAACTCAATATCACAATTTGATGCTAGAACAAAGTATGACTCTATATGAATGCCTCCGGCGGTGTACCGGGATGTGCAATGAATCAAGAGTGACATGTATGAAAAATTATGCATGGTGGCTTTGCCACAAATACGATGTCAACTACATGATCATGCATGGCAATATGACAATATGATGCGTGCCATATGAACGGAATGGTGGAAAGTTGCATGGCAATATATCTCGGAATGGCTATGGAAATGCCATGATAGGTATGTATGGTGAATATTTTGAGGAATATATATGGTGGCTGTTTTGAGGAATCTATATGGTGGCTGTTTTGAGGAAGGATATATAATGGGTGTATGGTACCAACGAAAGTTGCGCGATACAAGAGAGGCTAGCAATGGTGGAAGGGTGAGAGTGCGTATAATCCATGGACTCAACATTAGTCATAAGAACTCATATACTTATTGCAAAAGTCTATGAGTCATCAAAACAAAGCAATCAACGCATGCTCCTAGGGGGGAGGTTGGTAGGAGTTAACCATCGCGCGCCCCCGACCTCCACACAAAGGTTGACACTTTACAAATACCTCATGCTCTAACTTCGTCACATAGCGGTTCACCATACGTGCATGCTACGGGAATCACTAACCTTAACACAAGTATTTCTCAATTTCATAGTAACTCCACTAGCATGACTCTAATATCACTATCCTCATATCTCAAAACGATTATCAAGCATCCAACTTCTCATCATATTCAATGCACTTAGTGTGAAAGTTTTTACTACATTGATATTGGATGCCTATCATGTGAAGACTAGTTTTATAGCCTAAACACATTACCATGATTTTTTAATAAACTCTCAAAAGGATATAAGTGAAGCATGAGAGATCAACAATTTCTTCAAAATATTATCACCACCGTGCTCTAAAAGTTATAAGTGAAGCACTAGAGCAAAAACTATTCAACTCAAAAGATATAAGTGAAGCACGTAGAGTGTTCTAACAATTCCTACCCCATATTTAACTCTCTCAAATAGGTGTGTCCAGCAAGGATAATTGTGGCAAACTAACAAGCAAAGACTCAAATTATACAAGACGCTCCAAGTAAAACACATATCATGTGGTGAATAAAAATATAGCTCCGAGTATAGTTACCGATGGATGAAGACGAAATAGGGGATGCCTTCCCGGGGCATCCCCAAGCTTAGGCTTTTTGTTGTCCTTTAATTTTACCTTGGGGTGCCATGGGCATCCCCAAGCTTAGGCTCTTGCCACTCTTTGTTCCATAGTCCATCAAAGCAATACTCAAAACTTGAAAACTTCACAACACAAAACTTAGACAAAAATCTCGTGAGCTCCGTTAGTATAAGAAAACAAACCACTACTCAAAGGTACTGCCATGAACTCATTCTTTGTTTATATTGATGTTAAACCTACTGTATTCCAACTTCTCTATGATTCATACTTCCCATTACTACTCATAGATGCATTGAAATAAGCAAACAACACACGAAAAACAGAATCTGTCAAAAACAGAACAGTCTGTAGTAATATGCAGGTTTCGCATACTTCTGTAACTCCAAAAAAATCAAACTAAATTGGGAAACGTGAGGAATTTTTCTATTAATCATCTGCAAAAAAATCAACTAAATAGCACGCTCCAGTAAAATCTGGTGACCATTCTAGCGAGCGCCAACGATTCTATTTTTCACAACAAGATCATATAAACTTCACACAAGTCTTCCCAAAGGTTCTACTTGGCACAAACACTGAACAAAACACAAAACCACATCTAAACAGAAGCTAGATGCAATATTTATTCCTAAACAGAAGCAAAAATAAATAAATATAAAATTGGGTTACTTCCCAACAAGCGCTATCGTTTTACGCCCCTAGCTAGGCACGATACATGGATAGATCTAGGTATTGCCATCTTTGGAAGGCAATCCATAAGTGGCTCTCATAATAGATTCATATGGTAATTTGATTTTCTTTCTAGAAAAGTGTTCCATGCCTTCCCTTAACGGAAATTGGAATCTAACATTTCCTTCCTTCATATCAATAATTGCACTAATCGTTCTAAGGAAAGGTCTACCAAGAATAATAGGACATGAAGGATTGCAATCTATATCAAGAACAATGAAATCTACGGGCACATAATTCCTATTGGCAACAATAAGAACATCATTAATCCTTCCCATAGGTTTCTTAATAGTGGAATCCGCAAGATGCAAATTCAAAGAACAATCATCAAGCTCATGGAATCTTAGCAAATCACACAAAGTTTTTGGGATAGTGGAGACACTTGCACCCAAATCACACAAAGCATAGCATTCATGATCTTTAATTTTTATTTTGATAGTAGGCTCCCACTCATAAAGCTTTCTAGGGATAGAAACTTCTAACTCAAGTTTTTCTTCATAAGATTGCATCAAAGCATCAACTATGTGTTTGGTAAAAGCTTTATTTTGACTATAAGCATGCGGAGAGTTTAGTACGGATTGCAACAAGGAAATACAATCAATCAAAGAGCAATTATCATAATTGAATCCCTTGAAATCCAAAGTAGTGGGTTGATCACTATGCAAAGTTTTAATCTCTTCACTCCCACTTTTAACTATTTGAGCATCAAGATCTAAAAACTCCGAATCATTGGGACACCTTAAAGTAGAATCATCTCCAATCCTATCTTCATCAAGATTTATACTAGAAAACAAGGATCTAATAGGAGACACATCAATAACTTTCAGATCTTCATCTTTATTTTCGTGCTCTTTCGGTTTAGCAGCCATCTTATTGATCAAGGTGGAATGTTTATCCGAAATTTGGGCTATTAAGTTCTCAAGATGGGCAAACTGAGATTTCAAACCATAAAATTTCTTAGACATATCATCAAGGTCTTTACTCATATATTCCATAAATTTTTTCTATTCTTTAAGCTTGCTTCTGAAAAATCATTATGCTCAAATTGTATAGTCATAAAATGTCTAACATTGTTTTCGATCTCCTCCAGCCTCTTGAGGTGAAGGTCAACACCGATAGGGAGAGCCATAGTGATAAGCAAGCAAGCAACACACAAGCAAACAAGAAGCAAGCAAATGATAAACACACGACAGAAGAAGGGCAAATAAAACGGCAAGGGTGAAGTGGGGGAGAGGAAATGAGAGGCAAAAATGTAATGCGAAGGATAAGGGTTTGTGATAGGTACTTGGTATATGATTAAGTATATGACTTTTGCGTAAGCCTCCCCGGCAATGTGAGCAGAGGCGTAGTAGTCGCGAACGGCCTGGACCTGAGCCTCGTGTCGTAAGTTCTGAAGTAGGCGCTTGCACCCGGCTTCAATAACCTTAGCCACCTCCGCCTCGTCTTCCTCAGCACACCTGTAGAAGGTCTGTAATCAAACAAGACAACACTTCTTAATACAATCACTAGGTACTATTGATTTATAATTATGTAAAGGAGAAATTACCCAAAACCGCCGGATCATAATGTCGGCCACCGTCTCGCACAACACACCGTCGACCCTCTCCTCTGGCGGGGCCGGGGCAGCCACGTACAGCTCCCAGCTCGGTGCTAGCTATGGAACCTCACCCTCACCAGGCAACATGACCCACCCCGGGAAGTGATGCCGGCAAAGCACACCAAGGACCTGGTTGGGCCCGCCGACATCACGGGCGTGTATCCAACCCCTGCCGTCTGACAAGGCCAACACATTACATATTAATTCGAAGAAACATGAAGACAAAAGGATAAAAATGAGTCAGTGCACTTACTTCTGCCCGTTAGGCACAATCAACCACCTCTGATCGCGGGTCGGCCGCACAGGCGGGAGCTTTGTACCACCACGTTGGTAGACCTTCTTGCCCTTCTCGACCAGCTCGCCCTCGCTATAACTATCGTCAGACCAGGTCTCCTTGGCATCATCATGGCCACTAGTCTCCGGAGTCACGTGGGACGAAGACTCTGGGACCCGAGTCTCCTGGGACGAAGACTCTGGGACCCGAGTCTCCTGGGACGAAGACTCTGGGACCCGAGTCTCCTGGGACGAAGGCTCGTCGACCCGAGGCTCGTCGACCCGAGGCTCATCGACCAGAGGCTCGTCGGCCCGAGGCTCGTGGACCGGAGTCCAAGACGGGTCCACCTGATACAGAGCACTACGATGGCCCGGAGAATTAGCTAGGGGTGGCGGCGAGGAAGGCGCAACAGCCTTCCTACCTCTTCCGCCGCCACGTCCACCTCTAGCAACCCTCTTCGGCTTCCCCCGACCTCTCCCGGCCGAAGAAGAAGCGCCTGCCGGTGTCTGCATACTGTCATCCAGCACTCTCTGGAGGTGCTGGGATGGAATAATAACACCCCTCCCAGCACGCGCCGAGGAAGGAGCCTCAGAGCGCTCTCGACCCGCACCCACCATCTATCAACACCTGCAATGACAAAGAGTAAACGAAATTAGTACAACATAAACATAATAAATTATTTAAGTGTGTAACATAATAAAATATTTAAGTGTCGAGGTGGGGTCGGGGTGTCGTGTCGAGGTCGGGGTGTCGGGTCAGGGGTAACTCCTTTCCCCTCGATCCTCTACCCCTAGAATCTCGACTCCTTTCCCCCTCGATCCTTGACCCATCGACCCCTCGACACCTCGATCATCTACCCCTAGACCCTCGACTCCTTTTTCCCTCGATCCTCGACCCCTCGACCACTCGGCGACCCTCTTTTTCTACTTTTCCTACTTATTTTTTTTCATCTTCTACTTCTACTTCTACTTATTTCTTTTCATCTCCACTTCTACTTTTTTCTATGTTTTCTTTTTTTTTTCCTTTTTCTTCTTCTTATTTTTCTATGTTTTCTCCTCCTAGTCCTTTTAGTTCTTCTTTTCTTCTTCTTTTTCTTCTTCTTCTATTTTCTTTTTCCCCCTTTTCCTATGTTTTATCCTCCTAGTACTTTTAGGTCTTCTTTCTTTCTTTCTTTCTTTCTTTTCTTTTCTTGTTCTTGGGCTTATCTAACTAAGTAATTAACCTAAAAAACTAACTAAGTAATTAACCTAAAAAATAACTAACGAAGTAATTAACCTAAGTATAGTAGGGTAAAACAACTAACTAATTAACCTAAAAAACTAACTAACTAATTAAACTAAATCAAAAAACAGCAACCAAAAAAGACAGAAAAAGAAAAAAACTCACCAGGGGGTAGAGCGGCGCCGGGGTGGCGGGCGTCCTGAACGGCGGGGGGTCGGGGCGTCGTGGACGCGGGGTGGAGCGGCGACGGGCTGCGGG
>LR738711.1:98205066-98217692 GCA_902687465.1 Secale cereale | reverse complement strand
GGGGCGGCGGGGGTGGGGGCGACGGGGGCGGTGGGGTCGGCGGCGGGCACGGGACGGCGCAGATGAGGCGAGGAAGAGAGATAGAGGGAAGAGAGAGGGGTGGGGCGCGGGGCCGGCCTTTTTTTAGTTAGGTTTAATTTCTTTGCCGTCTGCGCGTAGCTAGGGACATGGGGCCGGCGGAAAACAGCCGTTAGCCTGGCTATTCTCTTTGTTGTCTGCTCGCGAACGGCAACGAAGCTTTGCCATGAGCTAGCAGACGGCAAAAATGTGGCCGTTAGGTGGTTCTCGTTAGAGGGCCACCTTCCCTCTTTGCCGTCTGCTAGCAGACGGCATAGAGGCTTTGCCATCGGCTAGCGGACGGCAAAGAGCTAGCTGACGGCAAACATTGTCTTTGCCGTCAGTTTAAAAAAACTGACAGCAAAGACCTTCTTTGCCTAGCAGACGGCAAAGATCCTGATTTCAGTAGTGAGATACCTGTTAGGTGGCCATATGCCGTTATATATACACGTACAAGTGTTTTACAATATGCAAAAAAAAATCTTTATAGAACGGGGAAAATACAAAAGGGTACACGACTAAATATATAACTCTTAACTCCCCCTCCCTCAAACTCATGGTGGATCAACAACACTGAGCTTGGAGAGATAGAGATAGAAGTCGTATTGTGCTCTAGTTTGGGCCTTCCTAAAGAAATCCGCCAACTGTAACTTGGAAAGCACATATTGAGGAGCAATAACCCGAATCTTGCACACCAGACAAAAAAAACATCAACACCAATATGCTTGATGAGCTCATTCTTCACAGGGTCGCGCGCAACACTATGAGCACATGTACTGTCAGACAAGAGCAGAGTAGGTGTAGTCACAAAAATACCAAACTTCTGAAGTAACCACCGTAACCAAGCCACCTCTGTCGTCAAAAGAGTCAAAGCTCACGACTCATCCTCTGCACTCAAACGTGAAACTATAGTCTTCTTTGACTTCGAGGCAGTGAGAACCATAAGAAAAAACACAGTAAGCAAAAAGTGAACGACGATCCCAGGGATCACTAGCCCACGTAGCATTTTAATAGGCCTGAAGTTGTAATGAACTGGAGCAAGAAAGAACATACCGCGAGAGATCGTGCCACGAAGATATCATAAAACACGAAGGAGGTGACTATAGTGAACCAATGTGGGCAGATGGACAAACTGACTCAAAATATGGACGGGATAGGAGATATCTGGATGAGTAACATCTTGATAAACAAGAGTCCCAATAAGATGATTATAACACGTTGGATTAGACAAGGGTCACCATCAGTAGCACGAAGGTGAACATTGAGCTCCATGGGAGTCTCAACAGTGCGACACTCATCTGTAAGAGCAGCACGAGCAAGAAGATTCTGAATATATTTTTCTTGGGAAATAAAAAAGCAAAGTAGCGAAGATGGCCAAGTTCAGACTTAAGAAACTGCTCACTAAGACATGCCTTCACAAAGACTATATTCAGGGTCGTCGCCATTCATGATCATGTCATCAACATTCTAACCTATAATGAGGCTAGCCAACTCGTTCTCCCACCGCTCCCCAGATTGAAGCTTTGGCTACCGTTCGATGGAGCTGCTTTTGGTCAACTGGTTTATCTCGGCCGCCAGATTTGTTTTGCCAATTTTCACCGCGTGGTTAATTTTCACTAATCATGACTGGTGGGCCGGTTTTTCCTACCTATTGTCTGGGTGAGCCATTCGTGGGTGCGAGCGACCCTGTCCTCGCACGCCGTGCACCGTCCAACCCATCATGGGCATCTCTGCTGTTGCGTGCAAACCCGATATGAACACTATCCTTTAATCAAAGTCACCACACCCGTCCCTCCTCCAGCCCTCGTCCGTTTCCATCCATCTCCGCCTCCTATCCTGACTCCCCTTGTACCTCTCATTTTCCTCGTCGCTTCCCCATTGCTCGCCCCCTTGCCCGGATTGAACACATGCCGTCTCCGTGGGAGACCAGGGCGATAGGGTCTTCATGGCAGGGGTGGATGGGTAGGGACGGTCGTTAGGCTAGCGGCGAAGGGATGATGCAGCGAGGCCCGAGCTCTAGGCGGTGCATGCATCGCGGGGTGGAGGAGAGGTCGGCGTGGGGCACAAGGAGCACCAGGTGTGGAACGGTGGGGTTTTATCTCCCCTTGTCCAGCACAGGCTGCTGAAGAAGATGAAGGGAGCCAGGGCGCCTCAAATGGTGGCTGCTCTTCTCCGGCTTGGACCAGAACAAGTTTGATGTTGGTGTATTTGTACCTGTATTGTGTTTAGACTTGTTGTTTTACATTGACTATATATATAAAGAGGGGTGAAAGCCTATTTTCCAAAAAGATCCAGATCCCGCGTCATGACTTCATGTTTTCCCTTCTCCTACAATTCAAATGATGAAATCCAATCACCCGACGCCGTGAGAGTAGCTTCCACGATCCAATCTTACCCAAGATCGAATAAACCCACTGACTTCTTTCCTCAGAATCGAAACCATATAGCTCACAAAGGACGGGAAGTAGTACGATAATACGAGACCACCCCTTGGTAAGCCCAAACAAGACCGCAAATGAGAGGAGAAGAGATAAACACAAACACCGGCAGAGCTATGAGAGAAGAGACAAACCATAGCAAGAGGGAAAAGGCGACACGAGTGACTGCTTATTTCGTCATCATTCAATTTAGCTTGCTTAACAACAGGGGAGCTCATATTTGTCACCTTGACTGGTCCGACCCATTGGTGTGCACATCCGTTCACCCTGCTGGTACTGTAGCGCAACCCACTGGTCAGTCCAAACATGTCTGCATATGGAAGGAGAAAAGAGAAACTAAAACGTCGACGGAGCAACGAGAGAAGAGACAAAACCCGGAGACAGGGAAAAGGCAACACCAACGACTACTTTTTTTCATTGTTGTTCGACTGAGCTTGCACTACAACTGGGGAGCTCCTATTTGACGCCTCGACTAAGCCGACTCATTGGCGTGCACGCCCGTTCGCCCTACTGGTATTGTAGCGCAATCTTTTTTCACAAAAAGCAGCACACTCACAAGGAATCGAACAGCAGGCATCTTGCTGGTTAAGGACTGTCGCTAGCCAAAGTTTGAAATTTCAAAATTTGTTCATGTAGTTCAAAAATGTTTTTTTTTCAAACATTATTTGTCTTTTGAAAAATTGTTCATGATTTCCAAGAAATGTTCAAACAATTTTTTAACCACACGAACAAATTTTGAAAATGCATCAACATTTTTTTAAATGCGATCATTTTTAAAATTTGATTTCTTTAAAATTCCGATTTTTTGAAATTGTGAACTATTTTTACAATTCTAAACTAAATTTAAAAGCATTGAACTTTTTTTGGGATTTTTTTAAATCACTATTTTTGAAGAAGTGATCAAATTTTTAAAAATACGAACAAGCGTCATCGCATAGGAATTTTCCTTACAATTGGTCATCCGCTGCGGTTGTCGCTTGGCTGGGCCTGCGATCCACTTGGGCCTTCTCCCGTGTCTGCTTTACATCGGCCCAGTGTTCCGCTAGGTTGATTTTCTTTTTCTGGAAAAGAAACGGTCGAAGGCCCCAACGCAGGCACGCAGCCTCGATCCCCCTCCTTCCTCCCCATCGCCGCCACGAACTCCACCGCCGCCACTAACTCTGCTCAAGCCCGCTCCCATGGTTCCCGACATCGACATGGACTTCGCCCGCTCCGCAAGCCGAAGGCGTCACCTTTAGAAAGGACCCGAGTCCCTCAATCGAAACCCCAGAGCAGACCGGATCGCGGCGGCGCCACGGCAGGTTGCCGGTCTGCAGTCCTCCTCACGGGACAAGCTGCGTTCGGGGCGCGCTCTCGCTGCCTGCCGGCTTCGACGGGGTGGGCCGGGGCGCCGCCCTTCCGCAGACCTGCAATCGAGCCGCGCGTCGGATCTGCCGCCTCCCCTCGACGTCCACGGCTCTGCGCTCTTCCGTGTTCTCTCCTAGCGCACGCTGTGGGGCGCTACGCCGCTCTCTGCCGGCTCCTCATACAGGAGCGATGGACAAACTGAGCCCTGTGGGAAGCAATTGCATCAGCTCAGCGACGTCCAACGTTTCCCCTCTCTATGTTTCTTTGCACGCCTCATCTCCAAGCACGAAGCCACGACGAGATGTAAGTTTCATCATCATCAATCTGTTTTCTTGGCCATGACTTGATTCCCTCTTTTGATCTAAATATTCTGATTGCCGCATGCCATTGCTCTAAATTTCTTGATTACTGCATCCCGCTGGAGTTGCTGTGTATAGGTGGTGAACCATAATACATGTGTGTTATGCCTTCCACATGTTTGACGTAATGCCCAACCGAATTGCTCACACAAAATTCGATGGGAACAGAAAGTAGCATGGCTTCCAGCTGCCAATCTTCGAGTTTAAGCCCAATGTTCCTCTATGTCTCTGTTTCTCACCTCCTCACTCACGAGCAGGTCAAGAAGCAGCACCGAAGTCCCCCTGATGTTCCATCTTTTATATTGCAAATAGTCAAACTTACATCTTTTTTACCGCTTGTTTCGTAGTAGGACATATATTTACGAAACGGAAGATAGCATACTTGTGGCTGCACAAACAATTATATTGTTTACATCGAGCTATCCTTTTTACTGCATGTTTCATAGTATGCCATCTGTTTATGGAAGGGAAGATAGCATACTTGTGGCTGCACAAACAATTATATTGTTTACATCGAGCTAAAAGAATGACAGAAAATATGTACTTGCTAGACTAAAAGATCGATGGAAAAAATATTTCTCGAGTTCAACTCTTATCAATTTTACCTCAACAAAGAGGCAGATGATTAATTTTGCCACCAACATTTCATTTGCATGGTACTAGGCAATCTGCACCAATGTGAATCCTACATCCCATCAATTGAGTTATTCCACGGCAATCTATCTGTGACATGTGTGCTTCTCTCTACCACAAGTGAAATCCACCTCGAATTGCCTATTTTTGGATTGCGCAATGACTGTAGACACAAGCCAGTCTTCTACTAACGAAATAATATCGAAACAATATTAGTAATAACTCTGTTAATGCACGTAAATACAGATATATCAAAGAATTAAAGCTACTAAGCAAGCGCTCCTGTCGTTCATTCGCAGTTGTTACCGATGGGTTATCTCCTCTTGACACGTACTACCGATTTTCACTGGTTTTCCGCACGTTGGTCTCTTTTTTACCTTGCTGGAGCGCACCGCTGGTTTCCCATTCTTCTTATGCGGTGGGCCGCTAGCAGTGCCCTCCTCCACGTCTTGCCACGTTCGATTGGGCTTCGTTCTTTTTTTCCCCTTGGTCTCTCGATCCTTCCTCTATCCGGAGACAACGTGAGAGAGAGAGAGCAGGCCGCCCTCCCTTCCCTCGCGTCGACGGCAGCGGCAGTGCCGTGTTCGCGGCATTCCTTTGCCATCGGCGGCGGCGGCAGCCGTGCCATCTCTTCCCTCTATCCCCATCCTCTCAGTCTCATACATGGCTTCTGCATCTCGATCCGGTCTACTCTAGCTGCCTAGCCGGGTCAAGCTTCACCCCCATCCCGTCGTCCTTTTTCTGCTCGGCTGGGGATGTGCTCTTGGATGATGTGCTTCTTCTGCTCCAGGCTCAGGTCGTCGGCCCTGCTCGCCGCCATGCCCTTGGATGATGCAGGGTTGCTCAGATGCACCGCCTAGGTGTTATGCTCTCCCTGTCATCTTTGAATGTAAGTTGCAGCAAGACCTAGGTGTTGTATCTAGCCAAACAGAAGTTGTGATGTGTTTACTCTTTTTTGCTCTCGATTTTTGTAGCTATATATGATTGCTATTCCTAAATAAGGATGATATACCATCCCTGTTAAGCTACGGCAGGACATGATATTATGTATTTGTATAGTACATGATGGACTGTTATTTGAGTGCCACAATTTCGTCTCTGACAAAACATACATAGGGGATTTCATGTTTGATTGTTATTTCCTGCCATATTTACAGTAATTGCAGTCTTTCTAAACTGAAGAAAAAGAGGGATGCGCATTGTCTCGGCCTTTTGTTTTTAAATGAAATACAGTTCACTTGCTCTTTTGTGAAAAAAATATGATTTAGTTTCTCATGCTATGATGATTGACCGAAGTAAACAAAAATTATGTATTTGTCTGCCTGAAGTTCATCTTGTTATAATTGAAACTGAAATGCTTAAATTCTCCTAATTCATGATATTTGACAGTTTTCAGCACATCCATGAGAAATCATAACTGATGTGCTTAAAGCTCTGCAAGAGCTAAATGCTTGCTGGAAGTAGATCGAGTACTAT
This sequence comes from Secale cereale, assembly GCA_902687465.1. Taxonomy (NCBI): domain Eukaryota; kingdom Viridiplantae; phylum Streptophyta; class Magnoliopsida; order Poales; family Poaceae; genus Secale; species Secale cereale. The sequence goes on along the minus strand of LR738711.1, from coordinate 98,211,382 downwards.
AACATGAAGTGCAGCTGGAATCCTAGCTTTTTAAGTATATGATGCTTAACAACAATGGCTTTGGTGTGGAGTCTGCAGTAATTGAAACTGATGGCCTATATCGTGAAGTTCGAAATTCAGGTACATCCTAATCTTAACTATATGCCCTTAGTTTGTGTGCTGCTCCTGATCTGCACATTTGCCATGTAGTTCCGTGAACAATCTAATGCATAAGTTTCACCATTGACGTGTTTGTTACTCCTTGCATGATGACTAAGCAGCATATTTAGTTTTGTTACTACATTTGCATTTAAGGGAATTGTAAACTATTATCAAATTCTGATAAGGATGATGTATGTTTATAATATGCCTTATCATGGACAATTGTTTAAATCATGTTCCCAATGCAGTGCCTGGTATTTGACAATTGCTTTGCTCACCTGTATGCTGACATAAACTATTATCAAATTTAGAGCTGCATTCCCAGTCTCTAATAGCTAATTAATGATGGCATGATCAGGTTTTGCTTTACTATGCTCAAACCGCTTTTCAAGACCTTCCAAATCCATCTGGAGGCGGATTTCAGTAACAGGGCTCTAACTAGAAAATCTGGATCTGTTCAATATGTCCAGATATGAGAGAGTCCGTGAGAAAGGCAAATTGCCATTATAAAAAATGAATTTCTCAGGTGCGCATATTGGCCTATGTTTCTTCAATTTGATGCTACTACTGCAGGCACAAGCTCAGGAATGTGGATCTGTTCCTCATGCTCTAGGCGCTTCTTCATTTCACTGACCTCCTCCACATATATGTTGAACATACACATGTTGAACTAATATCCATCTTACTTGATGGTCAGTATGGGGGGTGGATACTGAATGTCTCATGGTGCACATATTGGCCTCTGTTTCTTCTTTTTGCTGCTGCTACCACAAAAGAAATAGCCACAAATAAATGTCACTGAAATGATCCGATGGAGTTCTATCTTAGAACACCCTCAGCAGAACATTCTGACAAAGAGATGTTCATCTTTCAGACTTTTTGAATAGCCCATGCAAGCTCTAGATTTTCTTCTAAATGATCACCGAAACCTGGTTCGCAAAAAGGAACAGTAACACAACATTGTTAAATGATCGTTTGTATGAACTCTTCATATTGTTACATTACATCCTAATCAACCTAGAACTGCTATTCCAAGATAAGAAAATTTAATCAATATCACTAACAAGCGTACTTCCATACAATGATTTGCGACAATGGTTAAGTAAAGCAACGTCCCACGACATATATAAAGTGCAGTGGCTCCTTGATAATCTTTAATTCTGCTTCTCAGGAGCTATACGTCATTGAATTTGTTGGTGATAAGAAACAAATACATACTAAAAGTTACTAAGAAATACATACACCATCCATTAGATGTCCATAAAAGACATGGATGCTGACAGAACAATGAGTCAGTCATGCATGATAACCTGTCATCTTACAATGCGCTCTTTTCTTCCCGAGCTCTTTCTTTCTTTGATTCCACTCTTTTTTTTTGTGCATGTGTGTGTCCTTTTTATGTGTGGAGGCTGAAATAATATCGACGGTGTACTTGCGACCGTCAAAGCCACTTGGGTGAAGAAGTTGACACCGCTGTCGCTCCATGGTACGAATGTGTATTGCCGCCTCCTCTTTCTCTTTTCATTAACTTGGACCCGTTCCCCATGCTCTACGAGTTCTTAGGTGCTCCTTCATTTCACTATTCTCCTTCACATATATCTATTTAACAATCCCCAAAGGTTTGAACTAGGAACCATCTTTGTCAGTCTGGGATACAAATCCCAAGTGTGTTTCTGTCAATACTCTGCTTCCGGAGTACTTCTGGAACTCTAGCTGCAATTATTTTAGGTCTAGAGGCTTCATTAGTAAATGTACTTAAAGTATATATGTTGGCTCACTGAGAATGTATCTCCTTTTATGCAACATCAACATAGTAGATGCAGTAAACGTGTTGTTGTGATTACCATATTTGTGCTGAAATTGATAGCTAGAATAACCATCTGTGATTGCCAACGCTGTGAAGGAGCAGCCTACCTGTCCCACCTCTCAAAATTGACATTAATCAAGAACCCTGACAATACTTACCTCTATGACTACTTATGTTTCAAGATGGTGACCACCTGTATAGCAAAATATCAAGTGTAGTTCAGTGCGAGTGTTCACACAATTCGCCTTCTTCGAATTATGTGTATAGCAAAATATCAATTGTAGTTCAGTGCAAGCCTTCGCATAATTTTCATTCTTTGTATAAGATTTTCCCCATTGCAGGTCTGACTGTGTATCTCTGAATCCTAGCAAGAAAGATATAGTTGAGCTTTCCCATCCACACTGAAATCCTACAATATTGATTTTTATCCTATCAATAGAGGCTGTTACAGATGTCTGTGCTTCTTAATTTACTGCTCAAGTGATTCTGGCTATATGTTTATTAGTAGTTCTTCTCATAGCCAAATAATATTCAGTACTCCGGGTGTTTCTTTTGTGAGAGAGCGACAGTGATATTCAGCTTTACAGTTAACACTAAATGCTATTGATGTACAATGCATTTTATACATAACTGTTTGTACCGTTTATTAATTTTCTGAAATTATTATTTGTTCCCTTTTCACTGTAGTCACCTGTTTTATTTATGACAATGGAAATTGTGCCTTAATTGGGAACATGAAGTGCAGCATCAGCCCTTCTGCAATTTTTTTTTGATGGATCATGTGAAGGGCCTCACGGCCTCATTGCTCCTACCTCTGCCCTTATGTTGATTGATGGCTTTTGTTGTCTTATTTTCTCTCTATCTTTATCTTCTTTCTATCAGTTCAAAGGTTATAGCCCATTGGTTAGACCGCTAGAGACACATAAATTAGAGCCCCCAAAAGTTTATTTACATAGCAGGCTAATGGTTCTGAGGTTTGTAATTTATTGTGTATACTCAACTATCGAAAGTTCACATTGCTTCTGACTGGTTCAACTCCAGAAGAATTTTTTGCTTATGATCAAAGTAACCTGCAATGAGGTCAACTATAGAGGTAAACATCGAAGTTAAATTATCTGCTATGCAATAGTTTTATCATCTGCACGCATATGCTTAAGCATGATGAGACTACTGGTGAATGTGGGTTTGTTTGGACAAATGGCTTTTTCGACTTACTGATGCAATTTTGCATGAACATGCTGCATTATTGTCGGCAGTTTTTGTTTTCCTGGGCTTTGTGTGTGTGAGATAAATATAGAAGTGAATTCATGATGCATACCTGGATAGATTTGATAAGGCTTGATAAGGCGGATAAATACATAAGTGAATTCATGATTCATACATTTTGCATATATGTTCTATATAACATGTCGTGAATATGTACATGAAAATCTTTCAATACCTGGATGATTATCCCGGTAAGCCATCACATTCTTTCACTTTTTCCACAGTTTTAATCCAACAAACAAACAAGAACTCCCCCACCACCAGCCTGGCCTCAAAGTTGCACATTTTCTCTTAATTAAAAGCGACATAGACACACAGGCTTCTTGACGGGCGCGGCGTGCCGCCGCGCCTCCGCCTGCTAGTAAGCAAAATATCTATCAGGACTACAATGACAACATTACTATAAGTATATATATAGAATGAAGTTTAACCACGAACATTAAATCATTGCATTTCTTTACAGAATTAGCCGACTGCTATGATACAATGCTAATTGTAGTAATTTTTACATTGTTATAGAACTGAAGGCGCCTACACTAAATTTCTCCAAGATTTCTAAAGAAAGCAAAAAGTAAGAAAATATTTGCCCTAAGATTTCTCCAAGAGATGCATACCAGGAGCAAAATTAATATATTGATGTAGATGACTTTAATCTTCATGTAAGGTGGATCAGCTGCCATATAGGAGGGTCCAGGTACATGCTCATGTAAGGTGACGGCTGGACGCGGTAGTAACCCTAGCTGTGGCCGCGCTCACTCTTAACGAGAGAGGAAGAAGAAATCAGATCGGGGCTAGCGAGTCAATGAGGTAGGCAAAAGAGCTGGCGGGTTCACTCGTCGACAAGTATTTGTTTGAGAGAGCGGGCGAGGAAGCGACACACGAACATGCAAATCGACGTACCACGACCTACCATCACAAACGCACTCCCCTTTAATAGTAAAGAAAGATACTAGGAATAACAATAGTTTCTTCCTCAAGCGAAGGATTTCTATTGCTGGTTCTTTAAAGACGTTGGCTAATATCCTTTATTTTCATACCGTGGGACGGTACTCCCAATCGGTACAATGGTTGTTGGATTTGATGGATCTGTTAGTGGCCCTTTGACATATTTTAGTGTCATTAAGCTGTACTTAGGTCTATGCTTAACAATTCTGCTTTGTTTCTAGGGTCCGGTCTTGGTACTATGTTGATAGCAAGGGTGCTTGGCTCAAGGGAAGCAGCCGGTTCTCTAGTTCTTTGTATGCTTATATGGTGTCTTGGATGAGGGGTATGTTTTTTATACCTCTATATGTTGCTTTGCTCACACTTCATATTATCTTGAAGTCGCACCCCTTATGTTTGTGCTTTCATTTCAGTTACAAATTCAACATGTCAGTTAAGGAAGTTGCTGAGTTTGCATGGCGGGCTTTCATCAGTGACATGACAAAGCTAGTGGTGGCCGTGTCGGTGGTGGTATGCATTCTGTTTCTTATAGTATATATCCTGATATTTGTTTTGTTTACTCGATAAGCACAATACAACATGCATGCAGATTTGTTAAACACCTTGCCATCATATCTTTCTTTTGAAATTGCATACATAACTGTTTATTTTAGTTACCATTTACTTAAGTTTTTGGCGAAGTTCAAAGATTTTTTCCATAAAGTAATGCACACCCCTAGGTTGGGAATAGAGATTACCGTCGAGACAATGGTGATAAATTAGGCCACACCCTTCTATTTACAAACGTACATTGTTGTAGAGTTAGGTGTTGTAGAGTATAGACATGGGTCTAAACATCTAGACAAACCTACCTAGGATTTCTATAATAATATAATTATAATGGTACATGTAAATTACATGCGTAGATTTCTTATTGTTTTATACGACTTTCATGTTAGTAGATTCTAAAAAATATGGTGTGATATATAAAGAATAATGGTCAACGCTATGTTTTTTCTTTGTGTTCACCTTTTCCTTTTCCTTTTTATTTTTGGAACCTTCTTCAAATTTGTGAACAATTTCAATTCACATTTTTGAAATTGTTAAAAAATTAAATTACCAAATGTTTTTCAAATTCGTGAGTATTTTTAGAAAATTTTGAACCTTTTCCAATTGTTGAATAGTTTCTGAATATGGGAATATTTATCGAATATGCGAGCGTTTTTTAAATTTGTGAAGAGTTTTTAGAATATATGAACATTTTTCGAATTCCTTAACATTTTTTGAATTCGTGAAACATTTTTGGAATCACACTTGTCTTGAATATGAGAACATTTTTTGAATACGTGAACATTTTTGGAATTTGTGAACAATGTTTTAGAATCCACGAACATTTTTTGAATTCGTTGCAAACATTTAACAATTTTTTGTATTCATGTACATTCTTTGAATTCATGAACTTGTTTTGAATACGTGAATATTTTTGAATATGTGATCATTTTTTGAATACGTGAACATTTTTGGAATTCACATTTTTTAATCCCTGAACTTTTTTGAATATGTGAACGTTTCTTGAATTGGCAAACAATTTTAAATTTGCGAACATATTTTTTGAATTTGTGAACATCTATTTAATTGGCAATCTTTTTTTTGAAACTTGCCTTAGATGTTAGTAGATTCGAAGGATATGGTGTGATGTTTATGTTTGGGTCATTATTATTTGAAAGCAGGGTAAAAAGGAAGATTATTATTTGGGCTTGATAGAGTATGATTATATCCCACTAGGTCGTGTTTGCATCAAAGGCATGTCCCACTGTGGCGAAGACACGAACCATTTTGGGAGCGGGCCTATAACTCATCTCCGCAATTCTGTTTAGGTCATTATCTCCTTCCCCACATATTTAGGTCATCATCCCCTTTCCCGTATTTCTCTTAGTCTCACTCCCAAACACTTCATGATCCGACAGAGGGAATGGCAAAAACCATGGTGGCATTGTCCCCTTCGGCCGTGCATGCCACTTGAGAGGATGAAGGCTGTAGCAACATTGTGCGAGGGGCATCGGCGCTAGCGAGTTTGCCACCATCCTGACCATGACGATAATGCTGCAGAGCATATAGTGGAGGGTAGAGTATGAAAGTGGAGGGCCGCCGCCGCAGGAGGAGGTGCACTCGAACTGGGGG